>CM069410.1:41540698-42740698 GCA_035609135.1 Eleutherodactylus coqui
TTGAGGGTGGTGGGGCGGGTCGCCTCAAGCCGGGGCCTGTGGGTGGTGGGGCGCGTCGCCTGTAGCCCGGGGCCTGAGGGTGGTGGGGCGGGTCGCCTCCAGCCGGGGCCTGAGGGTGGTGGGGCGGGTCGCCTGTAGCCCGGGGCCTGAGGGTGGTGGGGCGGGTCGCCTGTAGCCCGGGGCCTGAGGGTGGTGGGGCGGGTCGCCTCAAGCCGGGGCCTGAGGGTGGTGGGGCGGGTCGCCTGTAGCCCGGGGCCTGAGGGTGGTGGGGCGGGTCGCCTCAAGCCGGGGCCTGAGGGTGGTGGGGCGGGTCGCCTGTAGCCCGGGGGCCTGAGGGTGGTGGGGCGGGTCGCCTCAAGCCGGGGCCTGAGGTTGGTGGGGCGGGTCGCCTCAAGCCGGGGCCTGAGGGTGGTGGGGCGGGTCGCATCAAGCCGGGGCCTGAGGTGGTGGGGCGGGTCGCCTGTAGCCCGGGGCCTGAGGGTGGTGGGGCGGGTCGCCTCAAGCCGGGGCCTGAGGGTGGTGGGGCGGGTCGCCTCAAGCCGGGGCCTGAGGGTGGTGGGGCGGGTCGCCTCAAGCCGGGGCCTGAGGGTGGTGGGGCGGTCGCCTCAAGCCGGGGCCTGAGGGTGGTGGGGCGGGTCGCCTCAAGCCGGGGCCTGAGGGTGGTGGGGCGGGTCGTATGCAGCCCGGGCCTGAGGGTGGTGGGGCGGGTCGCCTGCAGCCCGGGGCCTGAGGGCGGTGGGGCGGGTCGCCTCAAGCCGGGGCCTGAGGGTGGTGGGGCGGGTCGCCTCAAGCCGGGGCCTGAGGGTGGTGGGGCGGGTCGCCTCAAGCCGGGGCCTGAGGGTGATAGGGCGGGTCGCCTCAAGCCGGGGCCTGAGGGTGGTGGGGCGGGTCGCCTGTAGCCCGGGGCCTGAGGGTGGTGGGGCGGGTCGCCTGTAGCCCGGGGCCTGAGGGTGGTGGGGCGGGTCGCCTGTAGCCCGGGGCCTGAGGGTGGTGGGGCGGGTCGCCTGTAGCCCGGGGCCTGAGGGTGGTGGGGAATGGTTGCCTCAAGCCGGGCCTGAGGGTGGTGGGGCGGGTCGGCCTCAAGCCGGGGCCTGAGGGTGGTGGGGCGGGTCGCCTCAAGCCGGGGCCTGAGGGTGGTGGGGCGGGTCGCCTCAAGCCGGGGCCTGAGGGTGGTGGGGCGGGTCGCCTGTAGCCCGGGGCCTGAGGGTGGTGGGGCGGTCGCCTGTAGCCCGGGGCCTGAGGGTGGTGGGGCGGGTCGCCTAAAGCCGGGCCTGAGGGTGGTGGGGCGGGTCGCCTAAAGCCGGGGCCTGAGGATGGTGGGGCGGGGTCGCCTCAAGCCGGGGCGTGAGGGCGGTGGGGCGGGTCGCCTCAAGCCGGGGCCTGAGGGCGGTGGGGCGGGTCGCCTCAAGCAGGGGCCTGAGGGTGGTGGGGCGGGTAGCCTCCAGCCGGGGCCTGAGGGTGGTGGGGCGGGTCGCCACAAGCCGGGGCCTGAGGGTGGTGGGGCGGGTCGCCTCAAGCCGGGGCCTGAGGGTGGTGGGGCGGGTCGCCTCAAGCCGGGGCCTGAGGGTGGTGGGGCGGGTCGCCTCAAGCCGAGGCCTGAGGGTGGTGGGGCGGGTCGCCTAAAGCCGGGGCCTGAGGGTGGTGGGGGCGGGTCGCCTCAAGCCGGGGCCTGAGGGTGGTGGGGCGGGTCGCCTCAAGCCGGGGCCTGAGGGTGGTGGGGCGGGTCGCCTCAAGCCGGGGCCTGAGGGTGGTGGGGCGGGTCGCCTCAAGCCGGGGCCTGAGGGTGGTGGGGCGGGTCGCCTGTAGCCCGGGGCCTGAGGGTGGTGGGGCGGGTCGCCTCAAGCCGGGGCCTGAGGTTGGTGGGGCGGGTCGCCTCAAGCCGGGGCCTGAGGGTGGTGGGGCGGGTCGCCTCAAGCCGGGGCCTGAGGGTGGTGGGGCGGGTCGCCTGTAGCCCGGGGCCTGAGGGTGGTGGGGCGGGTCGCCTCAAGCCGGGGCCTGAGGGTGGTGGGGCGGGTCGCCTCAAGCGGGGCCTGAGGGTGGTGGGGCGGGTCGCCTCAAGCCGGGGCCTGAGGGTGGTGGGGCGGGTCGCCTCAAGCCGGGGCCTGAGGGTGGTGGGGCGGGTCGCCTCAAGCCGGGGCCTGAGGGTGGTGGGGCGGGTCGCCTCAAGCCGGGGCCTGAGGGTGGTGGGGCGGGTCGTATGCAGCCCGGGGCCTGAGGGTGGTGGGGCGGGTCGCCTGCAGCCCGGGGCCTGAGGGCGTGGGGCGGGTCGCCTCAAGCCGGGGCCTGAGGGCGGTGGGGCGGGTCGCCTCAAGCCGGGGCCTGAGGGTGGTGGGGCGGGTCGCCTCAAGCCGGGGCCTGAGGGTGATAGGGCGGGTCGCCTCAAGCCGGGGCCTGAGGGGGTGGGGCGGGTCGCCTGTAGCCCGGGGCCTGAGGGTGGTGGGGCGGGTCGCCTGTAGCCCGGGGCCTGAGGGTGGTGGGGCGGGTCGCCTGTAGCCCGGGCCTGAGGGTGGTGGGGCGGGTCGCCTGTAGCCCGGGGCCTGAGGGTGGTGGGGGAATGGTTGCCTCAAGCCGGGGCCTGAGGGTGGTGGGGCGGGGTCGCCTCAAGCCGGGCCTGAGGGTGGTGGGGCGGGTCGCCTCAAGCCGGGGCCTGAGGGTGGTGGGGCGGGTCGCCTCAAGCCGGGGCCTGAGGGTGGTGGGGGCGGGTCGCCTCAAGCCGGGGCCTGAGGGTGGTGGGGCGGGTCGCCTCAAGCCGGGGCCTGAGGGTGGTGGGGCGGGTCGCCTGTAGCCCGGGGCCTGAGGGTGGTGGGGCGGGTCGCCTGTAGCCCGGGGGCCTGAGGGTGGTGGGGCGGGTCGCCTAAAGCCGGGGCCTGAGGGTGGTGGGGCGGGTCGCCTAAAGCCGGGGCCTGAGGATGGTGGGGCGGGTCGCCTCAAGCCGGGGCCTGAGGGCGGTGGGGCGGGTCGCCTCAAGCCGGGGCCTGAGGGCGGTGGGGGCGGGTCGCCTCAAGCAGGGGCCTGAGGGTGGTGGGGCGGGTAGCCTCCAGCCGGGGCCTGAGGGTGGTGGGGCGGGTCGCCACAAGCCGGGGCCTGAGGGTGGTGGGGCGGGTCGCCTCAAGCCGGGGCCTGAGGGTGGTGGGGCTGGTCGCCTCAAGCCGGGGCCTGAGGGTGGTGGGGCGGGTCGCCTCAAGCCGAGGCCTGAGGGTGGTGGGGCGGGTCGCCTCAAGCCGGGGCCTGAGGTGGTGGGGCGGGTCGCCTCAAGCCGGGGCCTGAGGGTGGTGGGGCGGGTCGCCTCAAGCCGGGGCCTGAGGGTGGTGGGGCGGGTCGCCTCAAGCCGGGGCCTGAGGGTGGTGGGGCGGTCGCCTCCAGCCGGGGCCTGAGGGTGATGGGGCGGGTCGCCTCAAGCCGGGGCCTGAGGGTGGTGGGGCGGGTCGCCTGTAGCCCGGGGCCTGAGGGTGGTGGGGCGGGTCGCCTGTAGCCCGGGCCTGAGGGTGGTGGGGCGGGTCGCCTGTAGCCCGGAGCCTGAGGGTGGTGGGCGCGGGTCGCCTGTAGCCCGGAGCCTGAGGGTGGTGGGGAAGGGTTGCCTCAAGCCGGGGCCTGAGGGTGGTGGGGCGGGTCGCCTCAAGCCGGGGCCTGAGGGTGGTGGGGCGGGTCGCCTCAAGCCGGGGCCTGAGGGTGGTGGGGCGGGTCGCCTCAAGCCGGGGCCTGAGGGTGGTGGGGCGGGTCGCCTGTAGCCCGGGGCCTGAGGGTGGTGGGGCGGGTCGCCTCAAGCCGGGGCCTGAGGGTGGTGGGGCGGGTCGCCTCAAGCCGGGGCCTGAGGGTGGTGGGCGGGTCGCCTCAAGCCGGGGCCTGAGGGTGGTGGGGCGGGTCGCCTGTAGCCCGGGGCCTGAGGGTGGTGGGGCGGGTCGCCTCCAGCCGGGGCCTGAGGGTGGTGGGGCGGGTCGCCTGCAGCCGGGGCCTGAGGGTGTGTGGGGCGGGTCGCTCCAGCCGGGGCCTGAGGGTGGTGGGGCGGGTCGCCTGTAGCCCGGGGCCTGAGGGTGGTGGGGCGGGTCGCCTGTAGCCCGGGGCCTGAGGGTGGTGGGGCGGGTCGCCTCAAGCCGGGGCCTGAGGGGTGGTGGGGCGGGTCGCCTCAAGCCGGGGCCTGAGGGTGGTGGGGCGGGTCGCCTCAAGCCGGGGCCTGAGGGTGGTGGGGCGGGTCGCCTCAAGCCGGGCCGGAGGGTGGTGGGGCGGGTCGGCCTCAAGCCGGGGCCTGAGGGTGGTGGGGCGGGTCGCCTGTAGCCCGGGGCCTGAGTGTGGTGGGGCGGGTCGCCTCAAGCCGGGGCCTGAGGGTGGTGGGGCGGGTCGCTCAAGCGGGCCTGAGGGTGGTGGGCGGGTCGCCTCAAGCCGGGGCCTGAGGGTGGTGGGGCGGGTCGCCTCAAGCCGGGTCCTGAGGGTGGTGGGGCGGGTCGCCTCAAGCCGGGCCTGAGGGTGGTGGGGCGGGTCGCCTCAAGCCGGGGCCTGAGGGTGGTGGGGCGGGTCGCCTCAAGCCGGGGCCTGAGGTGGTGGGGCGGGACACCTCAAGCCGGGGCCTGAGGGAGGTGGGGCGGGTCGCCTCAAGCCGGGGCCTGGGGGGTGGTGGGGCGGGTCGCCTCAAGCCGGGGCCTGAGGGTGGTGGGGCGGGTCGCCTCAAGCCGGGGCCTGAGGAGGTGGGGCGGGTCGCCTCAAGCCGGGGCCTGAGGGTGGTGGGGCGGGTCGCCTTAAGCCGGGGCCTGAGGGTGGTGGGGCGAGTCGCCTCAAGCCGGGGGCCTGAGGGTGGTGGGGCGGGTCGCCTCCAGCCGGGGGCCTGAGGGTGGTGGGGCGGGTCGCCTGTAGCCCGGGGCCTGAGGGTGGTGGGGCGGGTCGCCTGTAGCCGGGGCCTGAGGGTGGTGGGGCGGGGTCGCCTCAAGCCGGGGCCTGAGGGTGGTGGGGCGGGTCGCCTCAAGCCGGGGCCTGAGGGTGGTGGGGCGGGTCGCCTCAAGCCGGGGCCTGAGGGTGGTGGGGCGGGTCGCCTCCAGCCGGGGCTGAGGGTTGTGGGGGGGGGTCGCCTGTAGCCCAGGGCCTGAGGGTGGTGGGGCGGGTCGCCTCAAGCCGGGGCCTGTGGGTGGTGGGGCGCGTCGCCTGTAGCCCGGGGCCTGAGGGTGGTGGGGCGGGTCGCCTCCAGCCGGGGCCTGAGGGTGGTGGGGCGGGTCGCCTGTAGCCCGGGGCCTGAGGGTGGTGGGGGCGGGTCGCCTGTAGCCCGGGCCTGAGGGTGGTGGGGCGGGTCGCCTCAAGCCGGGGCCTGAGGGTGGTGGGGCGGGTCGCCTGTAGCCCGGGGCCTGAGGGTGGTGGGGCGGGTCGCCTCAAGCCGGGGCCTGAGGGTGGTGGGGCGGGTCGCCTGTAGCCCGGGCCTGAGGGTGTGGGGCGGGTCGCCTGTAGCCCGGGGCCTGAGGGTGGTGGGGCGGGTCGCCTCAAGCCGGGGCCTGAGGTTGGTGGGGCGGGTCGCCTCGGGGCCTGAGGGTGGTGGGGCGGGTCGCATCAAGCCGGGGCCTGAGGGTGGTGGGGCGGGTCGCCTGTAGCCCGGGGCCTGAGGGTGGTGGGGCGGGGTCGCCTCAAGCCGGGGCCTGAGGGTGGTGGGGCGGGTCGCCTCAAGCCGGGGCCTGAGGGTCGGTGGTGGGGCGGTCGCCTCAAGCCGGGGCCTGAGGGTGGTGGGGCGGGTCGCCTCAAGCCGGGGCTGAGGGTGTGGGGGCGGGTCGCCTCAAGCCGGGGCCTGAGGGTGGTGGGGCGGGTCGTATGCAGCCCGGGGCCTGAGGGTGGTGGGGCGGGTCGCCTGCAGCCCGGGGCCTGAGGGCGGGTGGGGCGGGTCGCCTCAAGCCGGGGCCTGAGGGTGGTGGGGCGGGTCGCCTCAAGCCGGGGCCTGAGGGTGGTGGGGCGGGTCGCCTCAAGCCGGGGCCTGAGGGTGATAGGGCGGGTCGCCTCAAGGCCGGGGCCTGAGGGTGGTGGGGCGGGTCGCCTGTAGCCCGGGGCCTGAGGGTGGTGGGGGCGGGTCGCCTGTAGCCCGGGGCCTGAGGGTGGTGGGGCGGGTCGCCTGTAGCCCGGGGCCTGAGGGTGGTGGGGCGGGTCGCCTGTAGCCCGGGGCCTGAGGGTGGTGGGGAATGGTTGCCTCAAGCCGGGGCCTGAGGGTGGTGGGGCGGGTCGCCTCAAGCCGGGGCCTGAGGGTGGTGGGGCGGGTCGCCTCAAGCCGGGGCCTGAGGGTGGTGGGGCGGGTCGCCTCAAGCCGGGGCCTGAGGGTGGTGGGGCGGGTCGCCTGTAGCCCGGGGCCTGAGGGTGGTGGGGCGGGTCGCCTGTAGCCCGGGGCCTGAGGGTGGTGGGGCGGGTCGCCTAAAGCCGGGGGCCTGAGGGTGGTGGGGCGGGTCGCCTAAAGCCGGGGCCTGAGGATGGTGGGGCGGGTCGCCTCAAGCCGGGGCGTGAGGGCGGTGGGGCGGGTCGCCTCAAGCCGGGGCCTGAGGGCGGTGGGGCGGGTCGCCTCAAGCAGGGGCCTGAGGGTGGTGGGGCGGGTAGCCTCCAGCCGGGGCCTGAGGGTGGTGGGGCGGGTCGCCACAAGCCGGGGCCTGAGGGTGGTGGGGCGGGTCGCCTCAAGCCGGGGCCTGAGGGTGGTGGGGCGGGTCGCCTCAAGCCGGGGCCTGAGGGTGGTGGGGCGGGTCGCCTCAAGCCGAGGCCTGAGGGTGGTGGGGCGGGTCGCCTCAAGCCGGGGCCTGAGGGTGGTGGGGCGGGTCGCCTCAAGCCGGGGCCTGAGGGTGGTGGGGCGGGTCGCCTCAAGCCGGGGCCTGAGGGTGGTGGGGCGGGTCGCCTCAAGCCGGGGCCTGAGGGTGGTGGGGCGGGTCGCCTCCAGCCGGGGCCTGAGGGTGATGGGGCGGGTCGCCTCAAGCCGGGGCCTGAGGGTGGTGGGGCGGGTCGCCTGTAGCCCGGGGCCTGAGGGTGGTGGGGCGGGTCGCCTGTAGCCCGGGGCCTGAGGGTGGTGGGGCGGGTCGCCTGTAGCCCGGAGCCTGAGGGTGGTGGGGCGGGTCGCCTGTAGCCCGGAGCCTGAGGGTGGTGGGGAAGGGTTGCCTCAAGCCGGGGCCTGAGGGTGGTGGGGCGGGTCGCCTCAAGCCGGGGCCTGAGGGTGGTGGGGCGGGTCGCCTCAAGCCGGGGCCTGAGGGTGGTGGGGCGGGTCGCCTCAAGCCGGGGCCTGAGGGTGGTGGGGCGGGTCGCCTCAAGCCGGGGCCTGAGGGTGGTGGGGCGGGTCGCCTGTAGCCCGGGGCCTGAGGGTGGTGGGGCGGGTCGCCTCAAGCCGGGGCCTGAGGGTGGTGGGGCGGGTCGCCTCAAGCCGGGGCCTGAGGGTGGTGGGGCGGGTCGCCTCAAGCCGGGGCCTGAGGGTGGTGGGGCGGGTCGCCTCAAGCCGGGGCCTGAGGATGGTGGGGCGGGTCGCCTGTAGCCCGGGGCCTGAGGGTGGTGGGGCGGGTCGCCTCCAGCCGGGGCCTGAGGGTGGTGGGGCGGGTCGCCTGCAGCCGGGGCCTGAGGGTGGTGGGGCGGGTCGCCTCCAGCCGGGGCCTGAGGGTGGTGGGGCGGGTCGCCTGTAGCCCGGGGCCTGAGGGTGGTGGGGCGGGTCGCCTGTAGCCCGGGGCCTGAGGGTGGTGGGGCGGGGTCGCCTCAAGCCGGGGCCTGAGGGTGGTGGGGCGGGTCGCCTCAAGCCGGGGCCTGAGGGTGGTGGGGCGGGTCGCCTCAAGCCGGGGCCTGAGGGTGGTGGGGCGGGTCGCCTCAAGCCGGGGCCGGAGGGTGGTGGGGCGGGTCGCCTCAAGCCGGGGCCTGAGGGTGGTGGGGCGGGTCGCCTGTAGCCCGGGGCCTGAGTGTGGTGGGGCGGGTCGCCTCAAGCCGGGGCCTGAGGGTGGTGGGGCGGGTCGCTCAAGCCAGGGCCTGAGGGTGGTGGGGCGGGTCGCCTCAAGCCGGGGCCTGAGGGTGGTGGGGCGGGTCGCCTCAAGCCGGGTCCTGAGGGTGGTGGGGCGGGTCGCGTCAAGCCGGGGCCTGAGGGTGGTGGGGCGGGTCGCCTCAAGCCGGGGCCTGAGGGTGGTGGGGCGGGTCGCCTCAAGCCGGGGCCTGAGGGTGGTGGGGCGGGTCGCCTCAAGCAGGGGCCTGAGGGCGGTGGGGCGGGTCGCCTCAAGCAGGGGCCTGAGGGTGGTGGGGCGGGTAGCCTCCAGCCGGGGCCTGAGGGTGGTGGGGCGGGTCGCCACAAGCCGGGGCCTGAGGGTGGTGGGGCGGGTCGCCTCAAGCCGGGGCCTGAGGGTGGTGGGGCGGGTCGCCTCAAGCCGGGGCCTGAGGGTGGTGGGGCGGGTCGCCTCAAGCCGGGGCCTGAGGGTGGTGGGGCGGGTCGCCTCAAGCCGGGGCCTGAGGGTGGTGGGGCGGGTCGCCTCAAGCCGGGGCCTGAGGGTGGTGGGGCGGCTCGCCTCCAGCCGGGGCCTGAGGGTGGTGGGGCGGGTCGCCTCCAGCCGGGGCCTGAGGGTGGTGGGGCGGGTCGCCTCAAGCCGGGGCCTGAGGGTGGTGGGGCGGGTCGCCTGTAGCCCGGGGCCTGAGGGTGGTGGGGCGGGTCGCCTGTAGCCCGGGGCCTGAGGGTGGTGGGGCGGGTCGCCTGTAGCCCGGGGCCAGAGGGTGGTGAGGCGGGTCGCCTGTAGCCCGGGGCCTGAGGGTGGTGGGGCGGGTCGCCAGTAGCCCGGGGCCTGAGGGTGGTGGGGCGGGTCGCCTGTAGCCCGGGGCCTGAGGGTGGTGGGGGAAGGGTTGCCTCAAGCCGGGGCCTGAGGGCGGTGGGGCGGGGTCGCCTCAAGCAGGGGCCTGAGGGTGGTGGGGCGGGTAGCCTCCAGCCGGGGCCTGAGGGTGGTGGGGCGGGTCGCCACAAGCCGGGGCCTGAGGGTGGTGGGGCGGGTCGCCAGTAGCCCGGGGCCTGAGGGTGGTGGGGCGGGTCGCCTCAAGCCGGGGCCTGAGGGTGGTGGGGCGGGTCGCCTCAAGCCGGGGCCTGAGGGTGGTGGGGGCGGGGTCGCCTCAAGCCGGGGCCTGAGGGTGGTGGGGCGGGTCGCCTCAAGCCGGGGCCTGAGGGTGGTGGGGCGGGTCGCCTCAAGCCGGGGCCTGAGGGTGGTGGGCGGGTCGCCTGTAGCCCGGGGCCTGAGGGTGGTGGGGCGGGTCGCCTGTAGCCCGGGGCCTGAGGGTGGTGGGGCGGGTCGCCTGTAGCCCGGGGCCTGAGGGTGGTGGGGCGGGTCGCCTGTAGCCCGGGGCCTGAGGGTGGTGGGGAAGGGTTGCCTCAAGCCGGGGCCTGAGGGTGGTGGGGCGGGTCGCCTCAAGCCGGGGCCTGAGGGTGGTGGGGCGGGTCGCCTCAAGCCGGGGGCTGAGGGGTGGTGGGGCGGGGTCGCCTCAAGCCGGGGCCTGAGGGTGGTGGGGCGGGTCGCCTCAAGCCGGGGCCCTGAGGGTGGTGGGGCGGGTCGCCTGTAGCCCGGGGCCTGAGGGTGGTGGGGCGGGTCGCCTGTAGCCCGGGGCCTGAGGGTGGTGGGGCGGGTCGCCTGTAGTCCGGGGCCTGAGGGTGGTGGGGCGGGTCGCCTCAAGCCGGGGCCTGAGGGTGGTGGGGCGGGTCGCCTGTAGCCCGGGGCCTGAGGGTGGTGGGGCGGGTCGCCTGAAGCCGGGGCCTGAGGGTGGTGGGGCGGGTCGCCTGTAGCCCGGGGCCTGAGGGTGGTGGGGCGGGTCGCCTCAAGCCGGGGCCTGAGGTTGGTGGGGCGGGTCGCCTCAAGTCGGGGCCTGAGGGTGGTGGGGCGGGTCGCATCAAGCCGGGGCCTGAGGGTGGTGGGGCGTGGTCGCCTCAAGCCGGGGCCTGAGGGTGGTGGGGCGGGTCGCCTCAAGCCGGGGCCTGAGGACGGTGGGGGCGGGTCGCCTCAAGCAGGGGCCTGAGGGTGGTGGGGCGGGTAGCCTCCAGCCGGGGCCTGAGGGTGGTGGGGCGGGTCGCCACAAGCCGGGGCCTGAGGGTGGTGGGGCGGGTCGCCTCAAGCCGGGGCCTGAGGGTGGTGGGGCGGGTCGCCTCAAGCCGGGGCCTGAGGGTGGTGGGGCGGGTCGCCTCAAGCCGGGGCCTGAGGGTGGTGGGGGCGGGTCGCCTCAAGCCGGGGCCTGAGGGTGGTGGGGCGGGTCGCCCTCAAGCCGGGGCCTGAGGGTGGTGGGGCGGGTCGCCTCAAGCCGGGGCCTGAGGGTGGTGGTGGCGGCTCGCCTCCAGCCGGGGCCTGAGGGTGATGGGGCGGGTCGCCTCAAGCCGGGGCCTGAGGGTGGTGGGGCGGGGTCGCCTGTAGCCCGGGGCCTGAGGGTGGTGGGGCGGGTCGCCTGTAGCCCGGGGCCTGAGGGTGGTGGGGCGGGTCGCCTGTAGCCCGGGGCCTGAGGGTGGTGGGGGCGGGTCGCCTGTAGCCCGGGGCCTGAGGGTGGTGGGGAAGGGTTGCCTCAAGCCGGGGCCTGAGGGTGGTGGGGCGGGTCGCCTCAAGCCGGGGCCTGAGGGTGGTGGGGCGGGTCGCCTCAAGCCGGGGCCTGAGGGTGGTGGGGCGGGTCGCCTCAAGCCGGGGCCTGAGGGTGGTGGGGCGGGTCGCCTGTAGCCCGGGGCCTGAGGGTGGTGGGGCGGGTCGCCTCAAGCCGGGGCCTGAGGGTGGTGGGGCGGGTCGCCTCAAGCCGGGGCCTGAGGGTGGTGGGGCGGGTCGCCTCAAGCCGGGGCCTGAGGGTGGTGGGGCGGGTCGCCTCAAGCCGGGGCCGGAGGGTGGTGGGGCGGGTCGCCTCAAGCCGGGGCCTGAGGGTGGTGGGGCGGGTCGCCTCAAGCCGGGGGCCTGAGGGTGGTGGGGGCGGGTCGCCTGTAGCCCGGGGCCTGAGGGTGGTGGGGCGGGTCGCCTCAAGCCGGGGCCTGAGGGTGGTGGGGCAGGTAGCCTGAAGCCGGGGCCTGAGGGTGGGTAGGGCAGGTAGCCTGAAGCCGGGGCCTGAGGGTGGTAGGGCAGGTAGGCTGAAGCTGGGGCCTGAGGGTGGTAGGGCAGGTAGGCTGAAGCCGGGGCCTGAGGGTGGTTAGGGCAGGTAGGCTGAAGCCGGGGCCTGAGGGTGTTAGGGCAGGTAGCCTGAAGCCGGGGCCTGAGGGTGGTAGGGGCAGGTAGCTGAAGCCGGGGCCTGAGGGTGGTAGGGCAGGTAGCCTGAAGCGGGGCCTGAGAGTGGTAGGGCAGGTAGCCTGAAGCCGGGGCCTGAGAGTGGTAGGGCAGGTAGCCGGAAGCCGGGGCCTGAGAGTGGTAGGGCAGTAGCCTGAAGCCGGGGCCTGAGGGTGGAAAGGCAGGTATAGGCAGGCTATAATTTCTACTGTATATTAGATTACAGAAGCAGGCTGTGTTTTTTTATTTCTGCACAGCATTAGCTATCCCTAGTCTATACAGATAGTCCCCGACTTGCGAACATTCGAGTTACGAATTTCGGAAGATACGAGCAATCTGTCCTGCACAGTATGATATAATGCTATGGCATTACATCATACTGTGCAGGGACCAGACAAGCTTCTATCAAGCCTGATAGAAGCCTGTCCGGTCAGATCGCGGTTGCTAGGCAGCCGGGGGCCTTCTGAAAAGCCCTAGGGCTGTCTATGAAGAGTGCCTATCAAGCCGTGCGCTTGATGGGCACCTCTGCATAGGCAGCCATGGGGCCTTTCAGGAGGTCCCCGGCTGCCTAGCAACCGCACAGCGTCGCGTGATCTCATCGTGGGACGCTGTACGGGGCCCCTGAACGTCGCGTGTAGGCTGTTCTTACAGCGGGCACCCAGCGGCAGCAGTTCCGACGAGCCGCGCCACTCGTCAGAACTGTTAACACTTTAAATACCGCTGTCAGAGCGGTATTTAAAGTTTTAACAGTTTCGAAAAGCGACGCAGCTCGTCGGAACTGCTGCCGCTCGGTGCCCGCTGTAAGAACAGCCGGCACCCGACGTTGTATGGAGCGGGATCTACCCGCGATCCCGCTCCATATAACCATTTGTTCGACTTGCGAACAAAATGGACTTGTGAACAGGCTCCTGGAACGGAACCTGTTCGCAAGTCGGGGACCAACTGTAATTCCATACATCTAAAGAGCAATATGCAGCAGGACAGATTGGATCCAGGGTGATAGCCGATCGCCACATTTGGGGTCAGGAAGGAATTTTTTGCCCCCCTGAGGTAGAACTCTCCGGGGAGTTTTTTCGCCTTCCTCTGGATCTTTGGGTCTGGCGGCTCTCATCTTAGGACATCGGTGGACTGGTCAGAAGGACCGCAGCAAGTTCTGTGGTCTCCACCCGTTCTAACCTGACAGTCACTGTGATCATTGTGTCATTTATTAAATGGCCGATAATATTTAATTACAATGTTGCTTATTGCTATTCTAATAAAACAGAATTCTATAATCTACATCATGGTGTTTGTCTTTTGTCCGATTTCTCCTTACACGGCGACCATGATGGGAGTGATCGCTGCAGCCCAATGTTCTAGTAGTCTTATCCTACATATAGTATAGTGTATCATCTCCCAAAGACTGCAGCTGCTGCAGGCAGGAACTATTGGGGCTCCATATAGAGATCTGAGAACCTATAACTCCACCTACCGCAATGTCATCATGTCAGCTCCTATGGTATCTCCAGTTACAAGTGTCATGGGGTTCAGACTCTGATGGGGGCGCTAACATTGTCTGTGTCCTCGCGTCTACACAACAGACTACATGGAAGAGACTGAACACTGCGACAAGAAGAGCAACTGAGTACAGAAGACACAGGGGGTCTCGACTAACAAATAGGAGACTGACTAAAGAGCCTTTAGTCCTTTGCAGGGGTGCAACAAGTAGTCATGGTGACCCAATAAAACATGGAAGGGAGCGCCACTGAGCAAGGACCGGTATTAGAAAGAAATGGCCGCATTTACTAAGGACGCTCTTACACAGAATGATTATGGTTTAGTGTAAACACGGCCGACGACTGGAAAATAAATGATAATTCATTCGCTTATCGTTCATTGTATGCAACCATAAAAATCATCCTGGCACGTTTGCTAGACATTCGGTTTAAACAGCGCTTATTTCGCAGTTCTCATTCACTGGTGCAGCGAACCGAATGACTGAACAATCCTGGTAAAAAAAACAAAACAAAACAACAATTAGTTTGTGTTCTAATTGACCCCCCAAGTTAACGAGAAACTGTAAAAGTACCCGAAGACGGGTATATTTTATGCCATTCTACAGTAAGAGGCTAGTCTCTTCCATGTACGCCACTGAGCGGGATCCTTTCTCCTGAGACACGGACAGCCACATCCTCTGCTGTTCTGTACAGCCGGCCCTGCCAGTCCTTCTGCAACTGTGCCAGCAGTAGTCAGCAAGTAGGACAAGCAGGGGCGACAGTGCAGCAAATACTTAAAAGGGATTTTCCAGGCAAATACGATTATTAATAAGCTTTCCTCAGGCTAGGTCATAAAACAGCTGATTGTATGGGGTCAGCACAATACACAGAGTTTAGAGCGTTAGCAGATGGCACCGACCCTGTGTAGTGGCCAGAGCGGGTAATTGCTGCTGCAGGTGTCACAGATTTTTTTTATATTAAAATTCTCTTTATTAAAGTTTTCAATTTTCTAACAACTTAATCAACTCTACGTCACTAATTTTAATAAGACCCCAGCCTGCAATTACCAGTGCCGCCCACTACATAGGGATTGGAGCGATCTGCTTCCGCTCTGTACCCCTGTGTGCTGTGGCACTGACAGCCGGCACCAGAAAAGTTGATCACTCCTGATCCCGACCAGTGGACCCCAGACGATCACTACTGATGACTTAGCCTGAGGATCAGTCAACAATAACATTTGCCTGGAAAAACACTTTAAAAGGTGTAACTAGGTGTTCAAAAAACTTTTTGATAGTTGGTGGTTTGAGTGCCGAGCTCCCCCCCCCCCCCAGTCGCTAAAACAAAAAAGCAGAAGTGCTAATTTGACCACTGTAACGGCTCGCTAGCTGAAGTTTGACCCATAGACTTTCTATTGGGCCTACCTCTAGCTAGCGAGCAATGACAGCACTTAGCTGAGCACTTCACCTACGCTGATCTAGTGACCATTGGGGGTCTCAGCACCAGGACCCCCACCAATCAAAACTTTTCGCATGTCCCTATGACATGTCAAAAGTTTTTGAAAGTATAGTTAACTACTTTCCATATAATTACTATCCATCCTGGCAATGATTCTGTACACTGGATCTCTGCAGACGGTATTGGGACCACACAACCATCTTCTGGGGACTACAAATGGGGGCACGGTCATTGCCAACTCTGACCCAAAGTTGTGGGGACAGGCAGCCGGGGGATACATGTTTATACCCACCCGCTCGCCGATCCCGCGGTGTCTGTCGGTGAGGTTCGTGTGTGGTCTGACAATGTCCCTTTTCAGATCGCCGTCCTATCATTTACGCCAAGTCTGTAGAATCATTGTACATGGTGCCATGTGCCAGAATGGGGGGGCAGCAGGAATTGTATTTAGAGTGGATGGTGACATCTCAATATCTCTGCTAGGATTGGTGAGAAGAAAGGGGGCAGTGTCAGCGGGACGAAAAAAAGCATAACATTAGAGATGAGCGAGCACCAAAATGCTCGGGTGCTCGTTGCTCGAGTCGAACTTTCCGCGATGCTCGAGAGTACGTTTCGAGTAACGAACCCTATTAAAGTCAATGGGCGACTCGAGCATTTTTGTATATGACCGATGCTCGCTTAGGTTTTCACTTGTGAAAATCTGGAAAACCTACGAAAGTGATGGAAACGCCACAGAAACGGATAGGGCAGGGCAGGGGCAACATGCAGGGCTGCATCCCAGGCTCCCAGGTCTCACTATTAAGCCACAATAGCGGCAAGAGTCTGCTCCCCCCCCCTAACAATTTTTATTTTGGACAAACGCTCATTAGCAAGGCACACCTTAGCTAAGCACCACACTACCTGCAACCAAGCACAATCACTGCCTGCGGGACACACCGCTGCCTCTTCTCCTGGGTTACATGCTGCCCAACCCCCCGCACGACCCTGCGTCCACAGCACACACAAAAGTGTCCCTGCGCAGCCTTCAGCTGCCCTCATGCCACACGCTCGCTTCATAGCCACACCACCCTCATGTCTATTTCCAAGTGCGTCTGCCATGAAGAGGAACCGGAGGCACACACTGCAGAGGATTGGCAGGGCCAGGCAGCGACCTTCTGTAAAGGGGCGGGGGGGGGGGGGGGCGACCGACAGCCCACAATGCAGTTGAGAATCAATGAGAAATTGATGTTCGATCTTCATTCCAATAAAGTACCAACCTCCGTCAGGAGCTGCAAACGTGGGCATGAGTTACATAGCTATGGGGAATCCATGTGCCCACACAGTATTCATTCTGTCTAGGTGTCGGAAAGCTCAATCGACACCGCAAGGGGAAAGCCATCTGCACTCTGCCCCCTACCCAAGTCAGTCAGTTTCTTTGTGCCAGATAGTTAAATCACCGCAATGGGAAGTCTGTGTGCACCCACAGCATAGGTGGGTCCTAGGCGACCCAAGACATGAACCATGAAGAAATCAGAGTGCCCAAACATGGCAGACTTTCACTGCGCCGAGGACATAGGCCTCTGCACAAACCCTCAGCAATGGAGGGCATGAAGCGGACTTCGATGCTAGTTCAGCTGCGAAGGTCTCTGTAAATCACTTACGTTTTCTTTCACCGCTCCAATGATTGGATTAGCCAGGAAAAAGTTCCACAAGCCCAACCTGGCGCAGTTGCAGTTCCCCCAGGACCTAGGTCTCAGCCAACAACTTCAGCAATCGTAGGCATGAAGCGGACTTCGGCACACCGGGAAAAATAGTGGCCACTGGGGACTGAGTAGCGTAGGACCGCCGCCACTATCATGTTTTTGAAAGCCTCCATTTCCACAAGCCTCCACCTCATCGTCCAGCGGCTCTTCCTCCGAATCCTCTGTGCGCTCCTCCCTCGGACTTACTGCCCTTACTACTACCTCACTGATAGACAACTGTGTCTCATCATCATCGTCCTCCTCACCCACTGAAATCTCTTGAGACAGTTGCCGGAAGTCCCCAGTCTCATCACCCGGACCCCGGGAACTTTCCAAAGGTTGGGCATCAGTCAAGACAAACTCCTCAGGTGAGAGAGGAAACATTTTTTCCCAATCAAGGCAGGGGCCCGAGAACAGTCCCTGGGAGTCTGTCTGCTCATCAGAATGTATAAGAATATGGCAATTCCCAGCAACAGCACTAAGTATACCCTTACCGGGGTCAGGCCACTAAAATGCACAAGCCAGATAAGAACCAAAAAACCAGAAAGGTTCTAATAAATGTCCACAAAAGCAATGAACTGGCAGCATAGGCGGATATAGAAAGATTCAAAAAGTTGTTTTATTACCCCGTTACATGAGGACCCCGTTACATGCGTCTTCATGTAACGGGGCAATAAAACAACTTTCTGCATCTTTCTACATCCGCATATGCTGCCAGTTCATTGCTTTTGTGCTCATCAGAATGTGTCATTTTCATGGAGTGAGGAGGCTGGGAGGAAGGAGGAGCAGCAGCCAGAGGATTGAGAGTTGCAGCAGTGGACGGTGTAAAAGACTGGGTGCTCGATACATTGCTGGATGCATTTTCTGCCATCCACGACAGGACCTGCTCACACTGCTCTGTTTGTAATAAAGGTCTACCACGTGGACCCATAAATTGTGATATGAAGCTGGGGACCACAGAAACTTGCCTCTCTCCTAATCCTGCAGCAGCCGGCTGCGATTCACCTGGACCAGGAACTCCGCCTGTGCCCACACCCTCACTTGGATCTCCGCGTCCTCGTCCTCGCCCGCGTCCTCTAGCCCTACCCCTACCCCTCAGCATGGTGGATTACGAATAGAGCAGACACAGACCGGCGTAAGAAATTATGGAATTATTGGCGTACAGTTGGAGGCTGACAGCGGTATTGTAACGCTAACTCCAGGCAGAAACAAAGAATACGGAAGGCTGCAAACAGGCCTAGCAATGCAATACTGATGCACTGCAACTCCCACCAGACACCAAGTAAATTTCAGACGGTCAGAGGTAGCTGTAAGAAGGAGCTTTTATTTTAATTTTCTGTAAAAAGAATACAGGCTATATAGCGTGTACATGACTTTCCCTCTATCAGTGACTGTGGCCGTACGCTGTGTGTGAACTTCACGAAAAACACAGACCGGTGTAAGAAATTATGGAATTATTGGCGTACAGTTGGAGGAAGACAGCGGTATTGTAACGCTAACTTAAGGCAGAACCAAAGAATACGGGAGGCTGCAAACAGGCCTAGCTGTGCAATACTGATGCACTGCAACTCCCACCAGACACCCAGTAAATTTCAGACAGTCAGAGGTAGCCGTAAGAAGGAGCTTTGTATTAAATTTTTTGGAAAAAGAATACAGGCTATATAGCGTGTATATGACTTTCCCTCTATCAGTGGCCGTACGCTGCGCGTGAAGTTGACGGCAGACACAGACCGGTGTAAAAAATTATGGAATTATTGGCGTACAGTTGGAGGCTGACAGTGGTATTGTAACGCAAACTGCAGGCAGAAAAAAAATTATACGGAAGGCTGCAAAAAGGTCTGGCTCTGCAATACTGATGCACTACAACTCCCAGCAGCAACGCAGTAAAATGCACATGGTCACAGGTAGCCCTAAGAAGGACCGTTGGGGTTCTTGTAGACAGGATCCTACACTACCACTGTCTCTATCTCAGCAGCACTTTCCCTATACTCTGTATAATTGACTGCAGACTGAGAACGCTATAGCTTTAATAGCCTGCACAGCCCGAGATGAAAAAAAAAATTTTTGGTGCAAAACTGCTCTCAGCAGCCACAACAGTAATGCACACAGTCAGATGTGGCCCTAAGAAGGACCATTGGGGTTCTTGAAGACAGGAACTAACACTTTCCCTATAGCAGCAGCAGCACTGTCCCTGATCTCTCTCAGTGTGTGTCTGAGGCGAGCCCTGGACGGGACCGCTTTAAGTACTCGATCACTTGATCTCGCCAGCCACTCATTGCAGGGGGGTGGGATAGGGCTGGAACGTCACAGGAGGAAGTGTTAATGCCTTCTCTGCATTTCTATTGGCCAGAAAATGGCGCTAAACATGCAGGGAAGGAAATGGAATTGACTCGAGTACCGCGTGGTGCTCGTCTCGAGTAACGAGCATCAAGCATCCCTAATACTCGAACGAGCATGAAGCTCGGACGAGTATGCTCGCTCATCTCTACATAACAAAATTTAAATATATGAAAAAAAAACTGTAAAAAAACTTCCCATTGCCTTCTATAAGGACATGTTCATACGGGGCGGATTTGCTGTGGAATGTCCGTAGCAGATCCGCAGCTGAAGTCTGCAGCAAATCCGGCACAGATGTGAATTGCCGCAGGGGTTTCGTACTTTTTGGTCTCTAAGATGGTCATTTATACGGAACGATTATTGCTCAGAATTTTTTCAAACCAATTAAATTGAGCGATCATCGTCCCGAGTAAATACAAAAAAATGTTTACTATTCTTTTACTTCTCATTAATCACTGTCTTTCAGCATAAAAAGCATTGCTGGATCGGGAGATTCTCACCAACTCAGCGCTTCACATAGAATGATATTAGATTGTAAGCTCTTCGGATCAGTACATGTACAAGTTAAAAAAATCTTAAGAAAAAAAAAATCATCCAGCTAACACCGCTAGGTGTTTCAAGTCACTCAGCTCTTCAAACAGCACGAGCAGAGCTCCTCTCAAGCCCCATACATTCTCTCTCAATATTACCGCAGAGTCACACTCCTACAGCCTCAATTATCCTCCCCGCTTAATATCTGTTCAACATGAGTACCCGAGCCAAGGGCAGCACTGCAGCCGAAAAACTTAAAGAATTCTCCCGGACAGAGACACCTGAACATACACCACGGCCTTCGCGTACCACCCAGGCGAGGGAGAGCGAGACAGACCCGGGGCAGACCCCAGAACCCACTATGCGGCAACTTCTTGAAGCTATCAATAACTGCAAATCCTCCCTCACGGGCAAAATAGACGAAATCATAGCAGACGTTTCCCTGCTGAGACAGGACTTACAAAATATGCGAGGCAGAATGAGCGAGATGGAAGACCGCGTTTCTAATATTGAAGACTTCCTGAGACCACTCCCGGCAGCAATACACAAAGCTACTAAACAGTTAGAACTCTGCCAATCCAAGATGGACGACTTAGAAAATCGCCTCCGTCGTAACAACCTACGGATAATTGGCTTGCCGGAACGAGCAGAAGGCTCCCAACCGGAGACTTTCACGGAGAACTGGCTAAAATCTATACTGGGGAACGACATCTTCTCAGCCTCCTTTACCGTGGAGAGAGCCCATCGTGTCCCAGACAAACCCCCGCCCCCGGGGGCCCCCCCCGCGCCCCTTCCTGGCAAGGATTCTGAACTGCAGAGACCGTGACATTGCACTGCGTCAAGCCAGACTTAAAGGCCCACTTAAATACAACAATTCGCTGATCTCCATTTTTCCTGATTTTTCCGCGGATTTACAAAAGCAGAGAGCCACCTTTATAGAGGTCAAGAAAAAATTCAAGGACAGAAACATCCCTTACTCCATGGCCTACCCTGCCCGCCTGCGCATCGTAGCGGACGGGAAAGTCCTCTTCATGCAATCACCAGCCGAAGCCATGGAATGGCTCCATATGCATCCCATACCATCCGCGGACGCTGGATCCTAAATATGTCGTAGCTATATTCTAAACCTTATTTATAATGTTATTCTATACTTCCCCTGGCCTACTGGGAACAATGTGCAATTAATATTCAATAACTCCCTTATTGGGACCTTAGCACATAATAAATAAGACGCAAAACTCATTAGTCTCAGTCGATGCCACCACTTCCCTTAACCCCTTGAGTGGCACTCCCGGAAAATTTCCGGGGACGAGCTCCACTGCTCATAGCGATATAGCCCGGAAGATTTCCGGGCTATGTATGACTATGGGAGCTGCAGAGCACAATGCCACAAGCTGTGGCATTGTGCTCTGCCTGCACAGACCCACACAGAGCAGTGCAAGGGCTTTGAAAAACCAGCAGAAGATATTGCCGACATGTCGGCAATGTCCTGCTTTGTTTACAAGTTGCCATAGAGACCATCGGCTTGTCAGAAGCAAGCCGATGGTCTCTATGGCAGGGAGAGCTGGTTGTTAGCTGTCAGAGGACAGCTAGGTACTGGCTCTTACAGCAGAGATCAGAGAAAACCTCCGATCTCTGCTGTCTATGTGACTGCAGCATGTAAAGGGTTGTCACTGCAGCATGTAAAGGGCTGTCACCATCGGACCCCCGGAATATGATCAGGGGTCCTGATGGGTCCCTGTGGAAGTCTCCTAAAGGGACAAAAAAAAAAATTTTTTTTAAAAAAGTAAAAAAATTATTAAAAAAATAAAAAAAAACACTTGTCTCCCTTTACTTTGTAAAAAAATCAAAAATACAATCACACATGTGGTATCCGTGTGCGTCGTAATGACCCACAGAAGGAAGTTAATACATTATTTAACCCCTTAATGACATGGCCCCTTTTTTTCTTTTTTCCCCATTTCTTTTTTTCCTCCCCCCTGTTTAAAAAATCACAACTTGTCCCGCAAAAAACAAGCCCTCATATGGCCATGTCAATGGAAAAATGAAAAAGTTATGGCTCTTGAGACGCAACTGCAAAACTAGTTGAAATTCAATGATTAGACCATTTTAAAAAACCTGCCCTGGTGGGCCCGACAGGGTGGTAGGAAACCTGTCACTCAAGGGGTTAAGGCCATAGGAATTTCCCCTACTGGTAACAACCGTTACTCTCTCGTTAGAGCGTAACTTAAAGGTTTTTCTCTTGACATTCCCGTTATAATAGTTAAACGGAATGTCACATGTTAAATATTTGTGTGATTACAGTTCAGTTTTTGTTAAATTCCCGGAGAGTCCGCGCTGGTGCTATTATTCCATTATTACACGCAAAATGCCGCCGCTCTTAAATGCCCTATTTGCGAATTACCGATTTATACCACTTAAATGGCGTTAACATGTTTTAGTTGGAATGTGAGAGGTCTGGGCACCACCGTCAAGCGCAGGGCTGTGTTCTCATACATTAAAGGAGATGTCCCGCGCCGAAACGGGTTTTTTTTTTTTTAAACCCCCCCCCGTTCGGCGCGAGACAACCCCGATGCAGGGGTTAAAAAAACAAACAGCACAGCGCTTACCTGAATCCCGGCGGTCCGGCGTCTTCATACTCACCTGCTGAAGATGGCCGCCGGGATCCTCTGTCTTCATGGACCGCAGGGCTTCTGTGCGGTCCATTGCCGATTCCAGCCTCCTGATTGGCTGGAATCGGCACGTGACGGGGCGGAGCTACACGGAGCTACACGGAGCCCCATAGAGAAGAGGAGAAGACCCGGACTGCGCAAGCGCGGCTAATTTGGCCATCGGAGGGCGAAAATTAGTCGGCACCATGGAGACGAGGACGCCAGCAACGGAGCAGGTAAGTATAAAACTTTTTATAACTTCTGTATGGCTCATAATTAATGCACAATGTACATTACAAAGTGCATTATTATGGCCATACAGAAGTGTATAGACCCACTTGCTGCCTCGGGACATCTCCTTTAAACAATTTAACCCTCACATTGTATGTTTGCAGGAAACTCATCTCACTATAGAAAAAGCCGAACTACTCAAAAAACCTTGGGTCCAATGGGTAAGCCACTCCTTCCACACCTCCTCCTCCAGGGGAGTTTCACTCCTTATCCACAAAGCAGTAAGATGGAACCCAATTAGCACCCGTAGAGACCCTGAAGGGAGATTCACTTTCGTATATGCCGAAATAGATTCTAAGCCCTATATCATCTTATGTATATATAACCCACCCCATAACAACCAATATCCCGTACAAGCGGCCATAGCATTCGCCCACCAATACCCCCTGGCAACTGTCATCTGCATGGGGGACTTTAACCAAGTAATGGATTCAAATATAGATAGGTTCCATACACCTTCCACAGCCTCTACCACTGCTAAATCCCCCCTGCAACAGCTAACTGATAGTGTGGGATGGGTAGATTTATGGCGCATCAGTCACCCCACTGCCCAGGAATACACCTGCCACTCCCAGGGACATAACACCCTGTCCAGAATTGATTATATATTCGGCTCCCCATCTCTAGCAATTTACCTCTCCAATATAACACACTGCCCGCGAGGCATCTCGGATCACTGCCCGATACTATTAACCTTAAAATTCCCCCAATATAAGATCATCCCCAACTGGAAAATACATCCATTCTGGTTAAACTTATCGATACCGACGACCAAACACCCGCCCACATATTAACCTTTCTGGACATCCACAACAACAACACCCACTATGCCCTGAAATGGGATACCCTCAAAGCTTACCTCAGGGGCTGTCTCAAATCCGCCATCACTCACATTAAAAAAATCCACATCCCAGTCCGACCGCGACATCGAGGCACGGGCTGTGGAGGCGGAAAAACTTTACATTTCTGACCCTACAGACTCCAACAAGGTGGCATGGCTCGGCATGTCCCGCCTGCATAAAATTCAAATCCACGAAAAAACCAAACGTAAATTATTCTTCACCAAACAATATCATTTTGAACTGGGGAACCAATCCAGCCACCTTCTGGCTAACCTCATCAGACGGGAGGGCCAGTCCAATACTATCCTTAAAATCCAAAATACACAAGGCGAGACGCTCACCGACGCCCAGTCCATCACAGAACGATTTAGAGAATTCTATGCCAATCTCTATAGCTCCTCTACGAACAAATCCACTACAGACACCCTCAGCTACCTCCAAGATCTGGTATTCCCAACACTCGAGGCCGAACAAATAGCGCTTCTAGAGGCCCCTATTTCCCTAGAAGAAATTCAACAAACCATCCAAGATATGGCACTGAACAAATCCCCGGGCCCAGATGGCCACCCCATTGAAGTATACCAAAAATATAGTGAACATCTTACCCCACTACTGCACGAAACACTACTCCAGGCCCAACTAGGCAACTCCCTTCCCCCCTCATTTTATAAAGCCACCATAATTGTTTTACTAAAGCCCAACAAAAACCCGCTAGACTGTAGCTCCTATCGACCCATTTCGCTAGTCAACGCAGACTACAAAATTCTAACCAAAGTCCTGGCAACTAGACTAAACCAAGTCATTCTCTCTATTATACATCCAGATTCCAGACCAAACTGGCTTTATGCCAGGGAAGTCTACAACGATTAATATACGAAAAGTCCAGACCGCCATTCAGATTGGTACCAAATTTAACATGCCCTGGGCCCTCGCATCACTGGACATGATGAAAGCCTTCGACTCCCTGGAGTGGAGTTTTCTGGAGGCCTGCCTTCACCGATTCGGTTTCGGTCCCCAGTTCATACACTGGATCAAGATAATATATAAATCCCCAAGCGCCAACGTAAATGTAAACGGTATTCCATCGGCCGACCTCTCACTGACCAGGGGCACCCGTCAGGGCTGCCCACTATCCCCGGCTTTATTCGCCATAGCCACAGAGGCTCTGGCGATTCGCTTGAGATCCACTTCGGCCGTAACCGGAATCAGGTGGGGGGGCCTGGAGAGTAAGGTGAGCCTTTATGCGGATGACACGATCCTTTTCCTATCAAATCCAGAAACCTCCTACCCCCAGGCCTTATACCACGTTGACAAATTTGCCCAGTATTCAGGCCTACAAGTTAACTGGTCCAAATCCACGATCCTATACATGGACCATAACCCTGTGATAGATCCCTCAGTAGCTAGATATGGCCTGGCGGTGGTATCAACATTCAAATACCTTGGGATAAACATAACCCGAAACCACAACAAAGCCCTGGAAGAAAACATTAATCCTCTATTTGAAACCATAAGGCACAAACTTAAACAATGGTCCAGGTTGCCCCTATCAGTTGCAGGACGCATAAACCTAGTCAAAATGGCTATAGAACCGAAATGCCCATATATTTTACAGCACATGCCTACGATCGTCCCCAAACGGTATTTCCAATCCCTAAACTCCCACATCTCCTCATATATATGGGGCTCATCGAGGCCCAAACTAAGTTTAATGTCACTACAGAGACCCAAGAACCAGGCTGGTATGTCCCTCCCAGACCTCAGACTATATTATTTAGCTGGCCAGCTTCGCAGTATACGTCCGTGGTTCCAAAACACAGGAAAACCCACCACAGACCAATACCTTAAAGGGGTTGTCCCGCGCCGAAACGGGTTTTTTTTTTTTTCAACCCCCCCCCCGTTCGGCGCGAGACAACCCCGATGCAGGGAGGTAAAGAAAGCTCACCGGAGCGCTTACCTGAATCCCCGCGCTCCGGTGACTTCTCTACTCACCGCTGAAGATGGCCTCTTCCTCCGTGGACCGCAGCTCTTCTGTGCGGTCCACTGCCGATTCCAGCCTCCTGATTGGCTGGAATCGGCACGTGACGGGGCGGAGCTACACGGAGCTACACGGAGCCCCATAGAAGACTGCAGAAGACCCGGACTGCGCAAGCGCGGCTAATTTGGCCATCGGAGGGCGAAAATTAGTCGGCACCATGGAGACGAGGACGCCAGCAACGGAACAGGTAAGTATAAAACTTTTTATAACTTCTGCATGGCTCATAATTAATGCACAATGTACATTACAAAGTGCATTATTATGGCCATGCAGAAGTGTACAGACCCACTTGCTGCCGCGGGACAACCCCTTTAAACATCAAGTGAAAGGCAACAATCTGTTGGTGTATTTGGAGTTTCCCGAATGTTCAAATCCCTCCGATTTATTACCACTCCACAGATTGGCGCTGAGTGTGTGGAGAGAGACAAAATCTATCCAGAGATTTGATGATACGGTATCTGATCTCCCTCTCTGGAATAACGCAGGCCTGACGGCTCTGCAGTCAGTCCCAGACCCCCAATACTGGAGGAGTCTGGGGGTCATCTCGCTGAGAGATGTATACATGGACGGTATACTCCCCACATTCACTCAGCTACGTGACTCAGTACAATCCCCACATCTCCAGCTGTTCAGATTTTTTCAACTTAGGCACGCACTGACCACCCAGTCCCCCCCCAACTCTACTCAGATATCCAATTTCCCTACCATCGGAATCCTTAAATCCCAAGGACCCAAGGGCTTGATTTCGGCACTCTATACACATTTGCTCTCAGCCAAAGTAAACCACAACCCACTTCCAGTCTTTAATAAATGGACGCTCTCTATCCCATCCCTCACAACTGACGATTGGACAGACATCATGGAATCCCACCTGTCTGTCTCTCCTGCCGTGAATAATAAACTGATCCAACTTTATATAATCCATCAAGCTTATCTCACCCCTAACCGACTACACAAAATGGGCAACGTCCCATCAAACTCATGCCACAGATGCCACCAACCTGGGGCGAACTTTTGGCACTTAATCTGGGACTGTCCACCAGTAAACAATTTCTAGTCTGACATTACAGCCTTTACAAACTCACTTTTTCTACCCCCATTTACTATATCAATGGATCCCAAAGTAATTCTATTTGGTCTACTGCCGGAAGATCAATGGCCCAAACATACACGCATCTTCCTCAGGAAAATACTGTTCCTGGCCCGCAAAGTGGTGGTACTGCACTGGATGGTTGCAGACCCACCCCTACTAACACAATGGATAAAACTAATAAATGATGTCACTCCATATGAAAAAATTATCTATAAGAACAGAGGATGCCCGGGTAGGTTTCAGGAGATCTGGGGCCTCTGGCTCATCAACCGACAAACTTTATCAGCAACCTGAGCTTTATCCGGGCTTCCACCCTTCCCCTCCCCCCTCTATACTTCGCATCTCTCTCATCCCTCCCTACATTTCATTCGTACCCCTAATGTACCCCCCCATTTTTCCGCCAGGCACTGAGCGGCTGCCCGGCGCGGGCTCTCCGGTACTCCCTCCCCCCTATATTGTTATTCAACTGTTCAACATGAAACTAAGCAAAACAAAACAAAAAGCAATGTCTTTTCTTTTTTTTATTGACCAGTTTATATAGGTACAGATCAGTGTTAAATGTACTTGTATGCATAAATATTATTTGCATAGAAACACTCAATGCCATGTATAATACTTCTTTCTAAGCAAGTATGCTCTGTACCATGATTTTGTATTCTGTTAAATGAAACAAAGTTAAAAAAAGAAAAAAAAACAACAGCAGAAAGTATGATGACATCACAATTAACATGTCGTCACAGGGCTTATGACATCATAATTGGAACAGAATGTGAAAGTTCTAAACCGGAACCATCTTGTGTCAGTTCAGCAGGACAGCCTGACGAGGACGGGTCCAGGTAAGTAGCTCCTCACTTAGCGCTGAGGCCTTGTTCACACATCGTGTAGCCGGGGGGCGAGTGGTGAAGTTCAGAACTGCACCATTTTAGCCCCCCAAAATCTCAGCACAGACGCCTCTTTGACGTGTTACTTGCTGTGATTATCAGGACAAAGCATTAAAAAGAAATATTTTAAAGAACTGATCTTTGACTTGATCTTATGGAGAATGTGCGCATCTGAGCGCCGTTCACTTTACCTCTCCAAAAAGAACAAAATATGCCATGTGTGAACCCGGGCCTGAGGGTGGTGGGGCGGGTAGCCTGTAGCCCGGGGCCTGAGGGTGGTGGGGCGGGAAGCCTGTAGCCCGGGGCCTGAGGGTGGTGGGGCGGGTAGCCTGTAGCCCGGGGCCTGAGGGTGGTGGGGCGGGTAGCCTCAAGCCGGGGCCTGAGGGTGGTGGCGTGGGTCGCCTCAAGCCGGGGCCTGAGGGTGGTGGCGCGGGTCGCCTCAAGCCGGGGCCTGAGGGTGGTGACGCGGGTCGCCTCAAGCCGGGGCCTGAGGGTGGTGGCGCGGGTCGCCTCAAGCCGGGGCCTGAGGGTGGTGGCGCGGGTCGCCTCAAGCCGGGGCCTGAGGGTGGTGGGGCGGGTGGCCTCAAGCCGGGGCCTGAGGGTGGTGGGGCGGGTGGCCTCAAGCCGGGGCCTGAGGGTGGTGGGGCGGGTGACCTCAAGCCGGGGCCTGAGGGTGGTGGGGCGGGTGGCCTCAAGCCGGGGCCTGAGGGTGGTGGGGCGGGTAGCCTCAAGCCGGGGCCTGAGGGTGGTGGGGCGGGTCGCCTCAAGCCGGGGCCTGAGGGTGGTGGGGCGGGTCGCCTCAAGCCGGGGCCTGAGGGTGGTGGCGCGGGTCGCCTCAAGCCGGGGCCTGAGGGTGGTGGCGTGGGTCGCCTCAAGCCGGGGCCTGAGGGTGGTGGGGCGGGTGGCCTCAAGCCGGGGCCTGAGGGTGGTGGGGCGGGTGGCCTCAAGCCGGGGCCTGAGGGTGGTGGGGCGGGTGGCCTCAAGCCGGGGCCTGAGGGTGGTGGGGCGGGTCGCCTCAAGCCGGGGCCTGAGGGTGGTGGGGCGGGTGGCCTAAAGCCGGGGCCTGAGGCTGGTGGGGCGGGTCGCCTCAAGCCGGGGCCTGAGGGTGGTGGGGCGGGTCGCCTCAAGCCGGGGCCTGAGGGTGGTGGGGCGGGTCGCCTCAAGCCGGGGCCAGAGGGTGGCCTCAAGCCGGGGCCTAAGGGTGGTGGGGCGGGTCGCCTCAAGCCGGGGCCTGAGGGTGGTGGGGCGGGTCGCCTCAAGCCGGGGCCTGAGGGTGGTGAGGCGGGTCGCCTCAAGCCGGGGCCTGAGGGTGGTGGGGCGGGTCGCCTCAAGCCGGGGCCTGAGGGTTCTGAGGCGGGTCGCCTCAAGCCGGGGCCTGAGGGTGGCGGGGCGGGTCGCCTCAAGCCGGGGCCTGAGGGTGGCGGGGCGGGTCGCCTCAAGCCGGGGCCTGAGGGTGGCGGGGCGGGTCGCCTCAAGCCGGGGCCTGAGGGTGGCGGGGCGGGTCGCCTCAAGCCGGGGCCTGAGGGTGGCGGGGCGGGTCGCCTCAAGCCGGGGCCTGAGGGTGGCGGGGCGGGTCGCCTCAAGCCGGGGCCTGAGGGTGGCAGGGCGGGTAGCCTGAAGCCGGGGCCTGAGGGTGGCAGGGCGGGTAGCCTGAAGCCGGGGCCTGAGGGTGGTAGGGCGGGTAGCCTGAAGCCGGGGCCTGAGGGTGGTAGGGCCGGTAGCCTGAAGCCGGGGCCTGAGGGTGGTAGGGCCGGTAGCCTGAAGCCGGGGCCTGAGGGTGGTAGGGCGGTAGGGCGGGTAGCCTGAAGCCGGGGCCTGAGGGTGAGGGTGGTAGGGCGGGTAGCCTCAAGCCGGGACCTGAGGGTGAGGGTGGTAGGGCGGGTAGCCTGAAGCCGGGGCCTGAGGGTGAGGGTGGTAGGGTGGGTAGCCTGAAGCCGGGGCCTGAGGGTGAGGGTGGTAAGGCGGGTAGCCTGAAGCCGGGGCCTGGGGGTGGTGGGGCGGGTCGCCTGAAGCCGGGGCCTGGGGGTGGTGGGGCGGGTCGCCTGAAGCCGGGGCCTGGGGGTGGTGGGGCGGGTCGCCTGAAGCCGGGGCCTGGGGGTGGTGGGGCGGGTCGCCTGAATCCGGGGCCTGGGGGTGGTGGGGCGGGTCGCCTGAATCCGGGGCCTGGGGGTGGTGGGGCGGGTCGCCTGAAGCCGGGGCCTGAGGGTGAGGGTGGTAGGGTGGGTAGCCTGAAGCCGGGGCCTGGGGGTGGTGGGGCGGGTCGCCTGAAGCCGGGGCCTGAGGGTGGTGGCGCGGGTCGCCTCAAGCCGGGGCCTGAGGGTGGTGGCGCGGGTCGCCTCAAGCCGGGGCCTGAGGGTGGTGGCGCGGGTCGCCTCAAGCCGGGGCCTGAGGGTGGTGGCGCGGGTCGCCTCAAGCCGGGGCCTGAGGGTGGTGGCGCGGGTCGCCTCAAGCCGGGGCCTGAGGGTGGTGGCGCGGGTCGCCTCAAGCCGGGGCCTGAGGGTGGTGGCGCGGGTCGCCTCAAGCCGGGGCCTGAGGGTGGCGGGGCGGGTGGCCTCAAGCCGGGGCCTGAGGGTGGCGGGGCGGGTGGCCTCAAGCCGGGGCCTGAGGGTGGCGGGGCGGGTGGCCTCAAGCCGGGGCCTGAGGGTGGCGGGGCGGGTGGCCTCAAGCCGGGGCCTGAGGGTGGCGGGGCGGGTGGCCTCAAGCCGGGGCCTGAGGGTGGCGGGGCGGGTGGCCTCAAGCCGAGGCCTGAGGGTGGCGGGGCGGGTGGCCTCAAGCCGAGGCCTGAGGGTGGTGGGGCGGGTAGCCTCAAGACGGGGCCTGAGGGTGGTGGGGCGGGTCGCCTCAAGCCGGGGCCTGAGGGTGGTGGGGCGGGTCGCCTCAAGCCGGGGCCTGAGGGTGGTGGGGCGGGTCGCCTCAAGCCGGGGCCTGAGGGTGGTGGCGCGGGTCGCCTCAAGCCGGGGCCTGAGGGTGGTGGGGCGGGTGGCCTCAAGCCGGGGCCTGAGGGTGGTGGGGCGGGTGGCCTCAAGCCGGGGCCTGAGGGTGGTGGGGCGGGTGGCCTCAAGCCGGGGCCTGAGGGTGGTGGGGCGGGTCGCCTCAAGCCGGGGCCTGAGGGTGGTGGGGCGGGTCGCCTCAAGCCGGGGCCTGAGGGTGGTGGGGCGGGTCGCCTCAAGCCGGGGCCTGGGGGTGGTGGGGCGGGTCGCCTGAAGCCGGGGCCTGGGGGTGGTGGGGCGGGTCGCCTGAAGCCGGGGCCTGGGGGTGGTGGGGCGGGTCGCCTGAAGCCTGGGCCTGGGGGTGGTGGGGCGGGTCGCCTGAAGCCTGGGCCTGGGGGTGGTGGGGCGGGTCGCCTGAAGCCTGGGCCTGGGGGTGGTGGGGCGGGTCGCCTGAAGCCGGGGCCTGGGGGTGGTGGGGCGGGTCGCCTGAAGCCGGGGCCTGGGGGTGGTGGGGCGGGTCGCCTGAAGCCGGGGCCTGGGGGTGGTGGGGCGGGTCGCCTGAAGCCGGGGCCTGGGGGTGGTGGGGCGGGTCGCCTGAAGCCGGGGCCTGGGGGTGGTGGGGCGGGTCGCCTGAAGCCGAGGCCTGGGGGTGGTGGGGCGGGTCGCCTGAAGCCGGGGCCTGGGGGTGGTGGGGCGGGTCGCCTGAAGCCGGGGCCTGGGGGTGGTGGGGCGGGTCGCCTGAAGCCGGTGCCTGGGGGTGGTGGGGCGGGTCGCCTGAAGCCTGGGCCTGAGGGTGGTGGGGCGGGTCGCCTGAAGCCGGGGCCTGAGGGTGGTGGGGCGCGTCGCCTAAAGCCGGGGCCTGAGGGTGGTGGGGCGGGTCGCCTCAAGCCGGGGCCTGAGGCTGGTGGGGCGGGTCGCCTCAAGCCGGGGCCTGAGGGTGGTGGGGCGGGTCGCCTCAAGCCGGGGCCTGAGGGTGGTGGGGCGGGTCGCCTCAAGCCGGGGCCTGAGGGTGGTGGGGCGGGTCGCCTCAAGCCGGGGCCAGAGGGTGGCCTCAAGCCGGGGCCTAAGGGTGGTGGGGCGGGTCGCCTCAAGCCGGGGCCTGAGGGTGGTGGGGCGGGTCGCCTCAAGCCGGGGCCTGAGGGTGGTGGGGCGGGTCGCCTCAAGCCGGGGCCTGAGGGTTCTGAGGCGGGTCGCCTCAAGCCGGGGCCTGAGGGTGGCGGGGCGGGTCGCCTCAAGCCGGGGCCTGAGGGTGGCGGGGCGGGTCGCCTCAAGCCGGGGCCTGAGGGTGGCGGGGCGGGTCGCCTCAAGCCGGGGCCTGAGGGTGGCGGGGCGGGTCGCCTCAAGCCGGGGCCTGAGGTGGGCGGGGGCGGGTCGCCTCAAGCCGGGGCCTGAGGGTGGCGGGGCGGGTCGCCTCAAGCCGGGGCCTGAGGGTGGTGGGGCGGGTCGCCTCAAGCCGGGGCCAGAGGGTGGCCTCAAGCCGGGGCCTAAGGGTGGTGGGGCGGGTCGCCTCAAGCCGGGGCCTGAGGGTGGTGGGGCGGGTCGCCTCAAGCCGGGGCCTGAGGGTGGTGGGGCGGGTCGCCTCAAGCCGGGGCCTGAGGGTTCTGAGGCGGGTCGCCTCAAGCCGGGGCCTGAGGGTGGCGGGGCGGGTCGCCTCAAGCCGGGGCCTGAGGGTGGCGGGGCGGGTCGCCTCAAGCCGGGGCCTGAGGGTGGCGGGGCGGGTCGCCTCAAGCCGGGGCCTGAGGGTGGCGGGGCGGGTCGCCTCAAGCCGGGGCCTGAGGGTGGCGGGGCGGGTCGCCTGAAGCCGGGGCCTGAGGGTGGCAGGGCGGGTAGCCTGAAGCCGGGGCCTGAGGGTGGCAGGGCGGGTAGCCTGAAGCCGGGGCCTGAGGGTGGTAGGGCGGGTAGCCTGAAGCCGGGGCCTGAGGGTGGTAGGGCCGGTAGCCTGAAGCCGGGGCCTGAGGGTGGTAGGGCCGGTAGCCTGAAGCCGGGGCCTGAGGGTGGTAGGGCGGTAGGGCGGGTAGCCTGAAGCCGGGGCCTGAGGGTGAGGGTGGTAGGGCGGGTAGCCTCAAGCCGGGACCTGAGGGTGAGGGTGGTAGGGCGGGTAGCCTGAAGCCGGGGCCTGAGGGTGAGGGTGGTAGGGTGGGTAGCCTGAAGCCGGGGCCTGAGGGTGAGGGTGGTAAGGCGGGTAGCCTGAAGCCGGGGCCTGGGGGTGGTGGGGCGGGTCGCCTGAAGCCGGGGCCTGGGGGTGGTGGGGCGGGTCGCCTGAAGCCGGGGCCTGGGGGTGGTGGGGCGGGTCGCCTGAAGCCGGGGCCTGGGGGTGGTGGGGCGGGTCGCCTGAAGCCGGGGCCTGGGGGTGGTGGGGCGGGTCGCCTGAAGCCGGGGCCTGGGGGTGGTGGGGCGGGTCGCCTGAAGCCGGGGCCTGGGGGTGGTGGGGCGGGTCGCCTGAAGCCGGGGCCTGGGGGTGGTGGGGCGGGTCGCCTGAAGCCGGGGCCTGGGGGTGGTGGGGCGGGTCGCCTGAAGCCGGGGCCTGGGGGTGAGGGTGGTAGGGTGGGTAGCCTGAAGCCGGGGCCTGGGGGTGGTGGGGCGGGTCGCCTGAAGCCGGGGCCTGGGAGTGGTGGGGCGGGTCGCCTGAAGCCGGGGCCTGGGAGTGGTGGGGCGGGTCGCCTGAAGCCGGGGCCTGGGGGTGGTGCGGCGGGTCGCCTGAAGCCGGGGCCTGGGGGTGGTGCGGCGGGTCGCCTGAAGCCGGGGCCTGGGGGTGGTGGGGCGGGTCGCCTGAAGCCGGGGCCAGGGGGTGGTGGGGCGGGTCGCCTGAAGCCGGGGCCTGGGGGTGGTGGGGCGGGTCGCCTGAAGCCGGGGCCTGAGAGTGATGGGGCGGGTGGCCTAAAGCCGGGGCCTGAGGCTGGTGGGGCGGGTCGCCTCAAGCCGGGGCCTGAGGGTGGTGGGGCGGGTCGCCTCAAGCCGGGGCCTGAGGGTGGTGGGGCGGGTCGCCTCAAGCCGGGGCCTGAGGGTGGTGGGGCGGGTCGCCTCAAGCCGGGGCCTGAGGGTGGTGGGGCGGGTCGCCTCAAGCCGGGGCCTGAGGGTGGTGGGGCGGGTCGCCTCAAGCCGGGGCCAGAGGGTGGCCTCAAGCCGGGGCCTAAGGGTGGTGGGGCGGGTCGCCTCAAGCCGGGGCCTGAGGGTGGTGGGGCGGGTCGCCTCAAGCCGGGGCCTGAGGGTGGTGGGGCGGGTCGCCTCAAGCCGGGGCCTGAGGGTTCTGAGGCGGGTCGCCTCAAGCCGGGGCCTGAGGGTTCTGAGGCGGGTCGCCTCAAGCCGGGGCCTGAGGGTGGTGGGGCGGGTCGCCTCAAGCCGGGGCCTGAGGGTGGTGGGGCGGGTCGCCTCAAGCCGGGGCCTGAGGGTGGCGGGTCGCCTCAAACCGGGGCCTGAGGGTGGCGGGGCGGGTAGCCTGAAGCCGGGGCCTGAGGGTGGCAGGGCGGGTAGCCTGAAGCCGGGGCCTGAGGGTGGTAGGGCGGGTAGCCTGAAGCCGGGGGCCTGAGGGTGGTAGGGCGGGTAGCCTGAAGCCGGGGCCTGAGGGTGGTAGGGCGGTAGGGCGGGTAGCCTGAAGCCGGGGCCTGAGGGTGAGGGTGGTAGGGCGGGTAGCCTCAAGCCGGGACCTGAGGGTGAGGGTGGTAGGGCGGGTAGCCTGAAGCCGGGGCCTGAGGGTGAGGGTGGTAGGGCGGGTAGCCTGAAGCCGGGGCCTGAGGGTGAGGGTGGTAAGGCGGGTAGCCTGAAGCCGGGGCCTGAGGGTGAGGGTGGTAGGGCGGATAGCCTGAAGCCGGGGCCTGAGGGTGGTAGGGCGGGTAGCCGGAAGCCGGGGCCTGAGGGTGGTAGGGCGGGTAGCCTGAAGCCGGGGCCTGAGGGTGGTAGGGCGGGTAGCCTGAAGCCGGGGCCTGAGGGTGGTAGGGCGGGTAGCCTGAAGCCGGGGCCTGAGGGTGGTAGGGCGGTAGGGCGGGTAGCCTGAAGCCAGGGCCTGAGGGTGAGGGTGGTAGGGCGGGTAGCCTGAAGCCGGGGCCTGAGGGTGAGGGTGGTAGGGCGGGTAGCCTGAAGCCGGGGCCTGAGGGTGAGGGTGGTAGGGCGGATAGCCTGAAGCCGGGGCCTGAGGGTGGTAGGGCAGGTAGCCTGAAGTTGGGGCCTGAGGGTGGTAGGGCAGGTAGCCTGAAGCCGGGGCCTGAGGGTGGTAGGGCAGGTAGCCTGAAGCCGGGGCCTGAGGGTGGTAGGGCAGGTAGCCTGAAGCCGGGGCCTGAGGGTGGTAGGGCAGGTAGCCTGAAGCCGGGGCCTGAGGGTGGTAGGGCAGGTAGCCTGAAGCCGGGGCCTGATGGTGGTAGGGCAGGTAGCCTGAAGCCGGGGCCTGAGGGTGGTAGGGCAGGTAGCCTGAAGCCAGGGCCTTAGGGTGGTAGGGCAGGTGGCCTGAAGCCGGGGCCTGAGGGTGGTAGGGCAGGTGGCCTGAAGCCGGGGCCTGAGGGTGGTAGGGCAGGTGGCCTGAAGCCGGGGCCTGAGGGTGGTAGGGCAGGTGGCCTGAAGCCGGGGCCTAAGGGTGGTAGGGCAGGTGGCCTGAAGCCGGGGCCTGAGGGTGGTAGGGCGGTAGGGCGGGTAGCCTGAAGCCGGGCCTGAGGGTGGTAGGGCGGTAGGGCGGGTAGCCTAAATCCGGGGCCTGAGGGTGAGGGTGGAAGGGTGGGTAGCCTGAAGCCGGGGCCTGAGGGTGAGGGTGGAAGGGTGGGTAGCCTGAAGCCGGGGCCTGAGGGTGAGGGTGGTAGGGCGGGTAGCCTGAAGCCGGGGCCTGAGGGTGAGGGTGGTAGGGCGGGTAGCCTGAAGCCGGGACCTGAGGGTGAGGGTGGTAGGGCGGGTAGCCTGAAGCCGGGGCCTGAGGGTGAGGGTGGTAGGGTGGGTAGCCTGAAGCCGGGGCCTGAGGGTGAGGGTGGTAAGGCGGGTAGCCTGAAGCCGGGGCCTGGGGGTGGTGGGGCGGGTCGCCTGAAGCCGGGGCCTGGGGGTGGTGGGGCGGGTCGCCTGAAGCCGGGGCCTGGGGGTGGTGGGGCGGGTCGCCTGAAGCCGGGGCCTGGGGGTGGTGGGGCGGGTCGCCTGAAGCCGGGGCCTGGGGGTGGTGGGGCGGGTCGCCTGAAGCCGGGGCCTGGGGGTGGTGGGGCGGGTCGCCTGAAGCCGGGGCCTGGGGGTGGTGGGGCGGGTCGCCTGAAGCCGGGGCCTGGGGGTGGTGGGGCGGGTAGCCTGAAGCCGGGGCCTGAGGGCGGTAGGGCGGGTAGCCTGAAGCCGGGGCCTGAGGGTGGTAGGGCGGGTAGCCTGAAGCCGGGGCCTGAGGGTGGTAGGGCGGGTAGCCTGAAGCCGGGGCCTGAGGGTGGTAGGGCGGGTAGCCTGAAGCCGGGGCCTGAGGGTGGTAGGGCGGGTAGCCTGAAGCCGGGGCCTGAGGGTGGTAGGGCGGGTAGCCTGAAGCCGGGGCCTGAGGGTGGTAGGGCCGGTAGCCTGAAGCCGGGGCCTGAGGGTGGTAGGGCCGGTAGCCTGAAGCCGGGGCCTGAGGGTGGTAGGGCGGTAGGGCGGGTAGCCTGAAGCCGGGGCCTGAGGGTGAGGGTGGTAGGGCGGGTAGCCTCAAGCCGGGACCTGAGGGTGAGGGTGGTAGGGCAGGTAGCCTGAAGCCGGGGCCTGAGGGTGAGGGTGGTAGGGCGGGTAGCCTGAAGCCGGGGCCTGAGGGTGAGGGTGGTAAGGCGGGTAGCCTGAAGCCGGGGCCTGAGGGTGGTATGGCGGGTAGCCGGAAGCCGGGGCCTGAGGGTGGTAGGGCGGGTAGCCTGAAGCCGGGGCCTGAGGGGTGGTAGGGCGGGTAGCCTGAAGCCGGGGCCTGAGGTTGGTAGGGCGGTAGGGCGGGTAGCCTGAAGCCGGGGCCTGAGGGTGGTAGGGCGGTAGGGCGGGTAGCCTGAAGCCGGGGCCTGAGGGTGGTAGGGCGGTAGGGCGGGTAGCCTGAAGCCGGGGCCTGAGGGTGAGGGCGGTAGGGCGGGTAGCCTGAAGCCGGGGCCTGAGGGTGGTAGGGCGGGTAGCCTGAAGCCGGGGCCTGAGGGTGGTAGGGCGGGAAGCCTGAAGCCGGGGCCTGAGGGTGGTAGGGCGGGTAGCCTGAAGCCGGGGCCTGAGGGTGGTAGGGCGGGTAGCCTGAAGCCGGGGCCTGAGGGTGGTAGGGCGGGTAGCCTGAAGCCGGGGCCTGAGGGTGGTAGGGCGGGTAGCCTGAAGCCGGGGCCTGAGGGTGGTAGGGCGGGTAGCCTGAAGCCGGGGCCTGAGGGCGGTAGGGCGGGTAGCCTGAAGCCGGGGCCTGAGGGCGGTAGGGCGGGTAGCCTGAAGCCGGGGCCTGAGGGTGGTAGGGCGGGTAGCCTGAAGCCGGGGCCTGAGGGCGGTAGGGCGGGTAGCCTGAAGCCGGGGCCTGAGGGTGGTAGGGCGGGTAGCCTGAAGCCGGGGCCTGAGGGTGGTAGGGCGGGTAGCCTGAAGCCGGGGCCTGAGGGTGGTAGGGCGGGTAGCCTGAAGCCGGGGCCTGAGGGTGGTAGGGCGGGTAGCCTGAAGCCGGGGCCTGAGGGTGGTAGGGCGGGTAGCCTGAAGCCGGGGCCTGAGGGTGGTAGGGCGGGTAGCCTGAAGCCGGGGCCTGAGGGTGGTAGGGCGGGTAGCCTGAAGCCGGGGCCTGAGGGTGGTAGGGCGGGTAGCCTGAAGCCGGGGCCTGAGGGTGGTAGGGCGGGTAGCCTGAAGCCGGGGCCTGAGGGTGGTAGGGCGGGTAGCCTGAAGCCGGGGCCTGAGGGTGGTAGGGCGGGTAGCCTGAAGCCGGGGCCTGAGGGTGGTAGGGCGGGTAGCCTGAAGCCGGGGCCTGAGGGTGGTAGGGCGGGTAGCCTGAAGCCGGGGCCTGAGGGTGGTAGGGCGGGTAGCCTGAAGCCGGGGCCTGAGGGTGGTAGGGCGGGTAGCCTGAAGCCGGGGCCTGAGGGTGGTAGGGCGGGTAGCCTGAAGCCGGGGCCTGAGGGTGGTAGGGCGGGTAGCCTGAAGCCGGGGCCTGAGGGTGGTAGGGCGGGTAGCCTGAAGCCGGGGCCTGAGGGTGGTAGGGCGGGTAGCCTGAAGCCGGGGCCTGAGGGTGGTAGGGCGGGTAGCCTGAAGCCGGGGCCTGAGGGTGGTAGGGCGGGTAGCCTGAAGCCGGGGCCTGAGGGTGGTAGGGCGGGTAGCCTGAAGCCGGGGCCTGAGGGTGGTAGGGCGGGTAGCCTGAAGCCGGGGCCTGAGGGTGGTAGGGCCGGTAGCCTGAAGCCGGGGCCTGAGGGTGGTAGGGCGGGTAGCCTGAAGCCGGGGCCTGAGGGTGGTAGGGCGGGTAGCCTGAAGCCGGGGCCTGAGGGTGGTAGGGCGGGTGGCCAGAAGTCGGGGCCTGAGGGTGGTAGGGCGGGTAGCCTGAAGCCGGGGCCTGAGGGTGGTAGGGCAGGTAGCCTGAAGCCGGGGCCTGAGGGTGGTAGGGCAGGTAGCCTGAAGCCGGGGCCTGAGGGTGGTAGGGCAGGTAGCCTGAAGCCGGGGCCTGAGGGTGGTAGGGCAGGTAGCCTGAAGCCGGGGCCTGAGGGTGGTAGGGCAGGTAGCCTGAAGCCGGGGCCTGAGGGTGGTAGGGCAGGTAGCCTGAAGCCGGGGCCTGAGGGTGGTAGGGCAGGTAGCCTGAAGCGGGGGCCTGAGGGTGGTAGGGCAGGTAGCCTGAAGCCGGGGCCTGAGGGTGGTAGGGCAGGTAGCCTGAAGCCGGGGCCTGAGGGTGGTAGGGCAGGTAGCCTGAAGCCGGGGCCTGAGGGTGGTAGGGCAGGTAGCCTGAAGCCGGGGCCTGAGGGTGGTAGGGCCGGTAGCCTGAAGCCGGGGCCTGAGGGTGGTAGGGCCGGTAGCCTGAAGCCGGGGCCTGAGGGTGGTAGGGCAGGTAGCCTGAAGCCGGGGACTGAGGGTGGTAGGGCAAGTAGCCTGAAGCCGGGGCCTGAGGGTGGTAGGGCAGGTAGACTGAAGCCGGGGCATGAGGGTGGTAGGGCAGGTAGCCTGAAGCCGGGCCTGAGGGTGGTAGGGCAGGTAGCCTGAAGCCGGGGCCTGAGGGTGGTAGGGCAGGTAGCCTGAAGCCGGGGCCTGAGGGTGGTAGGGCAGGTGGCCTGAAGCCGGGGCCTGAGGGTGGTAGGGCAGGTGGCCTGAAGCCGGGGCCTGAGGGTGGTAGGGCAGGTGGCCTGAAGCCGGGGCCTGAGGGTGGTAGGGCAGGTGGCCTGAAGCCGGGGCCTGAGGGTGGTAGGGCAGGTGGCCTGAAGCCGGGGACTGAGGGTGGTAGGGCGGTAGGGCGGGTAGCCTGAAGCCGGGGCCTGAGGGTGGTAGGGCGGTAGGGCGGGTAGCCTGAAGCCGGGGCCTGAGGGTGGTAGGGCGGTAGGGCGGGTAGCCTGAAGCCGGGGCCTGAGGGTGGTAGGGTGGTAGGGCGGGTAGCCTGAAGCCGGGGCCTGAGGGTGGTAGGGCGGGTGGCCTGAAGCCGGGGCCTGAGGGTGGTAGGGCGGGTAGCCTGAAGCCGGGGCCTGAGGGTGGTAGGGCGGGTAGCATGAAGCCGGGGCCTGAGGGTGGTAGGGCGGTAGGGCGGGTAGCCTGAAGCCGGGGCCTGAGGGTGAGGGTGGTAGGGCGGGTAGCCTGAAGCCGGGGCCTGAGGGTGATGGTGGTAGGGCGGGTAGCCTGAAGCCGGGGCCTGAGGGTGAGGGTGGTAGGGCGGGTAGCCTGAAGCCGGGGCCTGAGGGTGAGGGTGGTAGGGCGGGTAGCCTGAAGCCGGGGCCTGAGGGTGGTAGGGCGGGTAGCCTGAAGCCGGGGCCTGAGGGTGGTAGGGCGGGTAGCCTGAAGCCGGGGCCTGAGGGTGGTAGGGCGGGTAGCCTGAAGCCGGGGCCTGAGGGTGGTAGGGCGGGTAGCCTGAAGCCGGGGCCTGAGGGTGGTAGGGCGGGTAGCCTGAAGCCGGGGCCTGAGGGTGGTAGGGCGGGTAGCCTGAAGCCGGGGCCTGAGGGTGGTAGGGCGGGTAGCCTGAAGCCGGGGCCTGAGGGTGGTAGGGCGGGTAGCCTGAAGCCGGGGCCTGAGGGTGGTAGGGCGGGTAGCCTGAAGCCGGGGCCTGAGGGTGGTAGGGCGGGTAGCCTGAAGCCGGGGCCTGAGGGTGGTAGGGCGGGTAGCCTGAAGCCGGGGCCTGAGGGTGGTAGGGCGGGTAGCCTGAAGCTGGGGCCTGAGGGTGGTGGGGCAGGTGGCCTGAAGCCGGGGCCTGAGGGTGGTAGGACAGGTAGCCTGAAGCCGGGGCCTTAGGGTGGTAGGGCAGGTAGCCTGAAGCCGGGGCCTGAGGGTGGTAGGGCAGGTGGCCTGAAGCCGGGGCCTGAGGGTGGTAGGGCAGGTGGCCTGAAGCCGGGGCCTGAGGGTGGTAGGGCAGGTAGCCTGAAGCCGGGGCCTGAGGGTGGTAGGGCAGGTGGCCTGAAGCCGGGGCCTGAGGGTGGTAGGGCAGGTGGCCTGAAGCCGGGGCCTGAGGGTGGTAGGGCAGGTGGCCTGAAGCCGGGGCCTTAGGGTGGTAGGGCAGGTAGCCTGAAGCCGGGGCCTGAGGGTGGTAGGGCGGGTAGCCTGAAGCCGGGGCCTGAGGGTGAGGGTGGTAGGGCGGGTAGCCTGAAGCCGGGTCCTGAGGGTGAGGGTGGTAGGGCGGGTAGCCTGAAGCCGGGGCCTGAGGGTGAGGGTGGTAGGGCGGGTAGCCTGAAGCCGGGGCCTGAGGGTGAGGGTGGTAGGGCGGGTAGCCTGAAGCCGGGGCCTGAGGGTGGTAGGGCGGGTAGCCTGAAGCCGGGGCCTGAGGGTGGTAGGGCGGGTAGCCTGAAGCCGGGGCCTGAGGGTGGTAGGGCGGGTAGCCTGAAGCCGGGGCCTGAGGGTGGTAGGGCGGGTAGCCTGAAGCCGGGGCCTGAGGGTGGTAGGGTGGGTAGCCTGAAGCCGGGGCCTGAGGGTGGTAGGGCGGGTAGCCTGAAGCCGGGGCCTGAGGGTGGTAGGGCGGGTAGCCTGAAGTCGGGGCCTGAGGGTGGTAGGGCGGGTAGCCTGAAGTCGGGGCCTGAGGGTGGTAGGGCAGGTAGCCTGAAGCCGGGGCCTGAGGGTGGTAGGGCAGGTAGCCTGAAGCCGGGGCCTGAGGGTGGTAGGGCAGGTAGCCTGAAGCCGGGGCCTGAGGGTGGTAGGGCAGGTAGCCTGAAGCCGGGGCCTGAGGGTGGTAGGGCAGGTAGCCTGAAGCCGGGGCCTGATGGTGGTAGGGCAGGTAGCCTGAAGCCGGGGCCTGAGGGTGGTAGGGCAGGTAGCCTGAAGCCGGGGCCTGAGGGTGGTAGGGCAGGTAGCCTGAAGCCGGGGCCTGAGGGTGGTAGGGCAGGTAGCCTGAAGCCGGGGCCTGAGGGTGGTAGGGCAGGTAGCCTGAAGCCGGGGCCTGAGGGTGGTAGGGCAGGTAGCCTGAAGCCGGGGCCTGAGGGTGGTAGGGCAGGTAGCCTGAAGCCGGGGCCTGAGGGTGGTAGGGCAGGTAGCCTGAAGCCGGGGCCTGAGGGTGGTAGGGCAGGTAGCCTGAAGCCGGGGCCTGAGGGTGGTAGGGCCGGTAGCCTGAAGCCGGGGCCTGAGGGTGGTAGGGCCGGTAGCCTGAAGCCGGGGCCTGAGGGTGGTAGGGCCGGTAGCCTGAAGCCAGGGCCTGAGGGTGGTAGGGCAGGTAGCCTGAAGCCGGGGACTGAGGGTGGTAGGGCAAGTAGCCTGAAGCCGGGGCCTGAGGGTGGTAGGGCAGGTAGCCTGAAGCCGGGGCATGAGGGTGGTAGGGCAGGTAGCCTGAAGCCGGGGCCTGAGGGTGGTAGGGCAGGTAGCCTGAAGCCGGGGCCTGAGGGTGGTAGGGCAGGTGGCCTGAAGCCGGGGCCTGAGGGTGGTAGGGCAGGTGGCCTGAAGCCGGGGCCTGAGGGTGGTAGGGCAGGTGGCCTGAAGCCGGGGCCTGAGGGTGGTAGGGCAGGTGGCCTGAAGCCGGGGCCTGAGGGTGGTAGGGCAGGTGGCCTGAAGGCGGGGCCTGAGGGTGGTAGGGCAGGTGGCCTGAAGCCGGGGCCTGAGGGTGGTAGGGCGGTAGGGCGGGTAGCCTGAAGCCGGGGCCTGAGGGTGGTAGGGCGGTAGGGTGGGTAGCCTGAAGCCGGGGCCTGAGGGTGGTAGGGCGGGTAGCCTGAAGCCGGGGCCTGAGGGTGAGGGTGGTAGGGCGGGTAGCCTGAAGCCGGGGCCTGAGGGTGAGGGTGGTAGGGCGGGTAGCCTGAAGCCGGGGCCTGAGGGTGAGGGTGGTAGGGCGGGTAGCCTGAAGCCGGGGCCTGAGGGTGAGGGTGGTAGGGCGGGTAGCCTGAAGCCGGGGCCTGAGGGTGAGGGTGGTAGGGCGGGTAGCCTGAAGCCGGGGCCTGAGGGTGAGGGTGGTAGGGCGGGTAGCCTGAAGCCGGGGCCTGAGGGTGGTAGGGCGGTTAGCCTGAAGCCGGGGCCTGAGGGTGGTAGGGCGGTTAGCCTGAAGCCGGGGCCTGAGGGTGGTAGGGCGGTTAGCCTGAAGCCGGGGCCTGAGGGTGGTAGGGCGGGTAGCCTGAAGCCGGGGCCTGAGGGTGGTAGGGCGGGTAGCCTGAAGTCGGGGCCTGAGGGTGGTAGGGCGGGTAGCCTGAAGCCGGGGCCTGAGGGTGGTAGGGCAGGTAGCCTGAAGCCGGGGCCTGAGGGTGGTAGGGCAGGTAGCCTGAAGCCGGGGCCTGAGGGTGGTAGGGCAGGTGGCCTGAAGCCGGGGCCTGAGGGTGGTAGGGCAGGTGGCCTGAAGCCGGGGCCTGAGGGTGGTAGGGCGGGTAGCCTGAAGCCGGGGCCTGAGGGTGGTAGGGCGGTAGGGCGGGTAGCCTGAAGCCGGGGCCTGAGGGTGGTAGGGCGGTAGGGCGGGTAGCCTGAAGCCGGGGCCTGAGGGTGAGGGTGGTAGGGCGGGTAGCCTGAAGCCGGGGCCTGAGGGTGAGGGTGGTAGGGCGGGTAGCCTGAAGCCGGGGCCTGAGGGTGAGGGTGGTAGGGCGGGTAGCCTGAAGCCGGGGCCTGAGGGTGAGGGTGGTAGGGCGGGTAGCCTGAAGCCGGGGCCTGAGGGTGAGGGTGGTAGGGCGGGTAGCCTGAAGCCGGGGCCTGAGGGTGGTAGGGCGGGTAGCCTGAAGCCGGGGCCTGAGGGTGGTAGGGCGGGTAGCCTGAAGCCGGGGCCTGAGGGTGGTAGGGCGGGTAGCCTGAAGCCGGGGCCTGAGGGTGGTAGGGCGGGTAGCCTGAAGCCGGGGCCTGAGGGTGGTAGGGCGGGTAGCCTGAAGCCGGGGCCTGAGGGTGGTAGGGCGGGTAGCCTGAAGCCGGGGCCTGAGGGTGAGGGTGGTAGGGCGGGTAGCCTGAAGCCGGGGCCTGAGGGTGGTAGGGCGGGTAGCCTGAAGCCGGGGCCTGAGGGTGGTAGGGCGGGTAGCCTGAAGCCGGGGCCTGAGGGTGGTAGGGCGGGTAGCCTGAAGCCGGGGCCTGAGGGTGGCAGGACAGGTAGCCTGAAGCCGGGGCCTTAGGGTGGCAGGACAGGTAGCCTGAAGCCGGGGCCTTAGGGTGGTAGGGCAGGTAGCCTGAAGCCGGGGCCTGAGGGTGGTAGGGCAGGTGGCCTGAAGCCGGGGCCTGAGGGTGGTAGGGCAGGTGGCCTGAAGCCGGGGCCTGAGGGTGGTAGGGCAGGTGGCCTGAAGCCGGGGCCTGAGGGTGGTAGGGCAGGTGGCCTGAAGCCGGGGCCTGAGGGTGGTAGGGCAGGTGGCCTGAAGCCGGGGCCTGAGGGTGGTAGGGCAGGTGGCCTGAAGCCGGGGCCTGAGGGTGGTAGGGCAGGTGGCCTGAAGCCGGGGCCTGAGGGTGGTAGGGCAGGTGGCCTGAAGCCGGGGCCTGAGGGTGGTAGGGCAGGTAGCCTGAAGCCGGGGCCTTAGGGTGGTAGGGCAGGTGGCCTGAAGCCGGGGCCTGAGGGTGGTAGGGCAGGTGGCCTGAAGCCGAGGCCTGAGGGTGGTAGGGCAGGTGGCCTGAAGCCGGGGCCTGAGGGTGGTAGGGCAGGTGGCCTGAAGCCGGGGCCTGAGGGTGGTAGGGCAGGTGGCCTGAAGCCGGGGCCTGAGGGTGGTAGGGCGGGTAGCCTGAAGCCGGGGCCTGAGGGTGGTAGGGCGGGTAGCCTGAAGCCGGGGCCTGAGGGTGGTAGGGCGGGTAGCCTGAAGCCGGGGCCTGAGGGTGAGGGTGGTAGGGCGGGTAGCCTGAAGCCGGGGCCTGAGGGTGAGGGTGGTAGGGCGGGTAGCCTGAAGCCGGGGCCTGAGGGTGAGGGTGGTAGGGCGGGTAGCCTGAAGCCGGGGCCTGAGGGTGAGGGTGGTAGGGCGGGTAGCCTGAAGCCGGGGCCTGAGGGTGGTAGGGCGGGTAGCCTGAAGCCGGGGCCTGAGGGTGGTAGGGCGGGTAGCCTGAAGCCGGGGCCTGAGGGTGGTAGGGCGGGTAGCCTGAAGCCGGGGCCTGAGGGTGGTAGGGCGGGTAGCCTGAAGCCCGGGGCCTGAGGGTGGTAGGGCGGGTAGCCTGAAGCCGGGGCCTGAGGGTGGTAGGGCGGGTAGCCTGAAGCCGGGGCCTGAGGGTGGTAGGGCGGGTAGCCTGAAGCCGGGGCCTGAGGGTGGTAGGGCGGGTAGCCTGAAGTCGGGGCCTGAGGGTGGTAGGGCAGGTAGCCTGAAGCCGGGGCCTGAGGGTGGTAGGGCAGGAAGCCTGAAGCCGGGGCCTGAGGGTGGTAGGGCAGGTAGCCTGAAGCCGGGGCCTGAGGGTGGTAGGGCAGGTAGCCTGAAGCCGGGGCCTGAGGGTGGTAGGGCAGGTAGCCTGAAGCCGGGGCCTGAGGGTGGTAGGGCAGGTAGCCTGAAGCCGGGGCCTGAGGGTGGTAGGGCAGGTAGCCTGAAGCCGGGGCCTGAGGGTGGTAGGGCAAGTAGCCTGAAGCCGGGGCCTGAGGGTGGTAGGGCAGGAGGTCAGGAGGTCCCCGGCTGCCTAGCAACCGCACAGCGTCCCGTGATCTCATCGTGGGACGCTGTACGGGCCCCCTGAACGTCGCGTGTAGGCTGTTCTTACAGCGGGCACCCAGCGGCAGCAGTTCCGACGAGCCGCGCCACTCGTCAGAACTGTTAACACTTTAAATACCGCTGTCAGAGCGGTATTTAAAGTGTTAACAGTTTCGACAAGCGCGCAGCTCGTCGGAACTGCTGCCGCTCGATGCCCGCTGTAAGAACAGCCTGCACCCGACGTTGTATGGAGCGGGATCTACCCGCGATCCCGCTCCATATAACCATTTGTTCGACTTGCGAACAAATGGACTTGCGAACAGGCTCCTGGAACGGAACCTGTTCGCAAGTCGGGGACCAACTGTAATTACATACATCTCAAGAGCAATATGCAGCAGGACAGATTGGATCCAGGGTGATAGCCGATCGCCACATTTGGGGTCAGGAAGGAATTTTTTGCCCCCCTGAGGTAGAACTCTCCGGGGAGTTTTTTCGCCTTCCTCTGGATCTTTGGGTCTGGCGGCTCTCATCTTAGGACATCGGTGGACTGGTCAGAAGGACCGCAGCAAGTTCTGTGGTCTCCACCCGTTCTAACCTGACAGTCACTGTGATCATTGTGTCATTTATTAAATGGCCGATAATATTTAATTACAATGTTGCTTATTGCTATTCTAATAAAACAGAATTCTATAATCTACATCATGGTGTTTGTCTTTTGTCCGATTTCTCCTTACACGGCGACCATGATGGGAGTGATCGCTGCAGCCCAATGTTCTAGAAGTAGTCTTATCCTACATATAGTATAGTGTATCATCTCCCAAAGACTGCAGCTGCTGCAGGCAGGAACTATTGGGGCTCCATATAGAGATCTGAGAACCTATAACTCCACCTACCGCAATGTCATCATGTCAGCTCCTACGGTATCTCCAGTTACAAGTGTCATGGGGTTCAGACTCTGATGGGGGCGCTAACATTGTCTGTGTCCTCGCATCTACACAACAGACTACATGGAAGAGACAACACTGCGACAAGAAGAGCAACTGAGTACAGAAGACACAGGGGGTCTCGACTAACAAATAGGAGACTGACTAAAGAGCCTTTAGTCCTTTGCAGGGGTGCAACAAGTAGTCATGGTGACCCAATAAAACATGGAAGGGAGCGCCACTGAGCAAGGACCGGTATTAGAAAGAAATGGCCGCATTTACTAAGGATGCTTTTACACAGAATGATTATGGTTTAGTGTAAAGACGGCCGACGACTGGAAAATAAATGATAATTCATTCGCTTATCGTTCATTGTATGCAACCATAAAAATCATCCTGGCACGTTTGCTAGACATTCGGTTTGAACAGCGCTTATTTCGCAGTTCTCATTCACTGGTGCAGCGAACCGAATGACTGAACAATCCTGGTAAAAAAAACAAAACAAAACAACATTTAGTTTGTGTTCTAATTGACCCCCCAAGTTAACGAGAAACTGTAAAAGCACCCGAAGACGGGTATATTTTATGCCATTCTACAGTAAGAGGCTAGTCTCTTCCATGTACGCCACTGAGCGGGATCCTTTCTCCTGAGACACGGACAGCCACATCCTCTGCTGTTCTGTACAGCCGGCCCTGCCAGTCCTTCTGCAACTGTGCCAGCAGTAGTCAGCAAGTAGGACAAGCAGGGGCGACAGTGCAGCAAATACTTAAAAGGGATTTTCCAGGCAAATACGATTATTAATAAGCTTTCCTCAGGCTAGGTCATAAAACAGCTGATTGTATGGGGTCAGCACCACAATACACAGAGTTTAGAGCGTTAGCAGATGGCACCGACCCTGTGTAGTGGCCAGAGCGGGTAATTGCTGCTGCAGGTGTCACAGATTTTTTTTATATTAAAATTCTCTTTATTAAAGTTTTCAATTTTCTAACAACTTAATCAACTCTATGTCACTAATTTTAATGAGACCCCAGCCTGCAATTACCAGTGCCGCCCACTACATAGGGATTGGAGCGATCTGCTTCCGCTCTGTACCCCTGTGTGCTGTGGCACTGACAGCGGGCACCAGAAAAGTTGATCACTCCTGATCCCGACCAGTGGACCCCAGGCGATCACTACTGATGACTTAGCCTGAGGATCAGTCAACAATAACATTTGCCTGGAAAAACACTTTAAAAGGTGTAACTAGGTGTTCAAAAAACTTTTTGATAGTTGGTGGTTTGAGTGCCGAGCCCCCCCCCCCCCCCCCTCACCGGTCGCTAAAACAAAAAAGCAGAAGTGCTAATTTGACCACTGTAACGGCTCGCTAGCTGAAGTTTGACCCATAGACTTTCTATTGGGCCTACCTCTAGCTAGCGAGCAATGACAGCACTTAGCTGAGCACTTCACCTACGCTGATCTAGTGACCATTGGGGGTCTCAGCACCAGGACCCCCACCAATCAAAACTTTTCGCATGTCCCTATGACATGTCAAAAGTTTTTGAAAGTATAGTTAACTACTTTCCATATAATTACTATCCATCCCGGCAATGATTCTGTACACTGGATCTCTGCAGACGGTACTGGGACCACACAACCATCTTCTGGGGACTACAAATGGGGGCACGGTCACTGCCAACTCTGACCCAAAGTTGTGGGGACAGGCAGCCGGGGGATACATGTTTATACCCACCCGCTCGCCGATCCCGCGGTGTCTGTCGGTGAGGTTCGTGTGTGGTCTGACAATGTCCCTTTTCAGATCGCCGTCCTATCATTTACGCCAAGTCTGTAGAATCATTGTACATGGTGCCATGTGCCAGAATGGGGGGGCAGCAGGAATTGTATTTAGAGTGGATGGTGACATCTCAATATCTCTGCTAGGATTGGTGAGAAGAAAGGGGGCAGTGTCAGCGGGACGAAAAAAAGCATAACATTAGAGATGAGCGAGCACCAAAATGCTCGGGTGCTCGTTGCTCGAGTCGAACTTTCCGCGATGCTCGAGAGTACGTTTCGAGTAACGAACCCTATTAAAGTCAATGGGCGACTCGAGCATTTTTGTATATGACCGATGCTCGCTTAGGTTTTCACTTGTGAAAATCTGGAAAACCTACGAAAGTGATGGAAACGCCACAGAAACGGATAGGGCAGGGCAGGGGCAACATGCAGGGCTGCATCCCAGGCTCCCAGGTCTCACTATTAAGCCACAATAGCGGCAAGAGTCTGCTCCCCCCCCCTAACAATTTTTATTTTGGACAAACGCTCATTAGCAAGGCACACCTTAGCTAAGCACCACACTACCTGCAACCAAGCACAATCACTGCCTGCGGGACACACCGCTGCCTCTTCTCCTGGGTTACATGCTGCCCAACCCCCCGCACGACCCTGCGTCCACAGCACACACAAAAGTGTCCCTGCGCAGCCTTCAGCTGCCCTCATGCCACACGCTCGCTTCATAGCCACACCACCCTCATGTCTATTTCCAAGTGCGTCTGCCATGAAGAGGAACCGGAGGCACACACTGCAGAGGATTGGCAGGGCCAGGCAGCGACCTTCTGTAAAGGGGCGGGGGGGGGGGGGGGGGGCGACCGACAGCCCACAATGCAGTTGAGAATCAATGAGAAATTGATGTTCGATCTTCATTCCAATAAAGTACCAACCTCCGTCAGGAGCTGCAAACGTGGGCATCAGTTACATAGCTATGGGGAATCCATGTGCCCACACAGTATTCATTCTGTCTAGGTGTCGGAAAGCTCAATCGACACCGCAAGGGGAAAGCCATCTGCACTCTGCCCCCTACCCAAGTCAGTCAGTTTCTTTGTGCCAGATAGTTAAATCACCGCAATGGGAAGTCTGTGTGCACCCACAGCATAGGTGGGTCCTAGGCGACCCAAGACATGAACCATGAAGAAATCAGAGTGCCCAAACATGGCAGACTTTCACTGCGCCGAGGACATAGGCCTCTGCACAAACCCTCAGCAATGGAGGGCATGAAGCAGACTTCGATGCTAGTTCAGCTGCGAAGGTCTCTGTAAATCACTTACGTTTTCTTTCACCGCTCCAATGATTGGATTAGCCAGGAAAAAGTTCCACAAGCCCAACCTGGCGCAGTTGCAGTTCCCCCAGGACCTAGGTCTCAGCCAACAACTTCAGCAATCGTAGGCATGAAGCGGACTTCGGCACACCGGGAAAAATAGTGGCCACTGGGGACTGAGTAGCGTAGGACCGCCGCCGCTATCATGTTTTTGAAAGCCTCCATTTCCACAAGCCTCCACCTCATCGTCCAGCGGCTCTTCCTCCGAATCCTCTGTGCGCTCCTCCCTCGGACTTACTGCCCTTACTACTACCTCACTGATAGACAACTGTGTCTCATCATCATCGTCCTCCTCACCCACTGAAATCTCTTGAGACAGTTGCCGGAAGTCCCCAGTCTCATCACCCGGACCCCGGGAACTTTCCAAAGGTTGGGCATCAGTCAAGACAAACTCCTCAGGTGAGAGAGGAAACATTTTTTCCCAATCAAGGCAGGGGCCCGAGAACAGTCCCTGGGAGTCTGTCTGCTCATCAGAATGTATAAGAATATGGCAATTCCCAGCAACAGCACTAAGTATACCCTTACCGGGGTCAGGCCACTAAAATGCACAAGCCAGATAAGAACCAAAAAACCAGAAAGGTTCTAATAAATGTCCACAAAAGCAATGAACTGGCAGCATAGGCGGATATAGAAAGATTCAAAAAGTTGTTTTATTACCCCGTTACATGAGGACCCCGTTACATGCGTCTTCATGTAACGGGGCAATAAAACAACTTTCTGCATCTTTCTACATCCGCATATGCTGCCAGTTCATTGCTTTTGTGCTCATCAGAATGTGTCATTTTCATGGAGTGAGGAGGCTGGGAGGAAGGAGGAGCAGCAGCCAGAGGATTGAGAGTTGCAGCAGTGGACGGTGTAAAAGACTGGGTGCTCGATACATTGCTGGATGCATTTTCTGCCATCCACGACAGGACCTGCTCACACTGCTCTGTTTGTAATAAAGGTCTACCACGTGGACCCATAAATTGTGATATGAAGCTGGGGACCACAGAAACTTGCCTCTCTCCTAATCCTGCAGCAGCCGGCTGCGATTCACCTGGACCAGGAACTCCGCCTGTGCCCACACCCTCACTTGGATCTCCGCGTCCTCGTCCTCGCCCGCGTCCTCTAGCCCTACCCCTACCCCTCAGCATGGTGGATTACGAATAGAGCAGACACAGACCGGCGTAAGAAATTATGGAATTATTGGCGTACAGTTGGAGGCTGACAGCGGTATTGTAACGCTAACTCCAGGCAGAAACAAAGAATACGGAAGGCTGCAAACAGGCCTAGCAATGCAATACTGATGCACTGCAACTCCCACCAGACACCAAGTAAATTTCAGACGGTCAGAGGTAGCTGTAAGAAGGAGCTTTTATTTTAATTTTCTGTAAAAAGAATACAGGCTATATAGCGTGTACATGACTTTCCCTCTATCAGTGACTGTGGCCGTACGCTGTGTGTGAACTTCACGAAAAACACAGACCGGTGTAAGAAATTATGGAATTATTGGCGTACAGTTGGAGGAAGACAGCGGTATTGTAACGCTAACTTAAGGCAGAACCAAAGAATACGGGAGGCTGCAAACAGGCCTAGCTGTGCAATACTGATGCACTGCAACTCCCACCAGACACCCAGTAAATTTCAGACAGTCAGAGGTAGCCGTAAGAAGGAGCTTTGTATTAAATTTTTTGGAAAAAGAATACAGGCTATATAGCGTGTATATGACTTTCCCTCTATCAGTGGCCGTACGCTGCGCGTGAAGTTGACGGCAGACACAGACCGGTGTAAAAAATTATGGAATTATTGGCGTACAGTTGGAGGCTGACAGTGGTATTGTAACGCAAACTGCAGGCAGAAAAAAAATTATACGGAAGGCTGCAAAAAGGTCTGGCTCTGCAATACTGATGCACTACAACTCCCAGCAGCAACGCAGTAAAATGCACATGGTCACAGGTAGCCCTAAGAAGGACCGTTGGGGTTCTTGTAGACAGGATCCTACACTACCACTGTCTCTATCTCAGCAGCACTTTCCCTATACTCTGTATAATTGACTGCAGACTGAGAACGCTATAGCTTTAATAGCCTGCACAGCCCGAGATGAAAAAAAAAATTTTTGGTGCAAAACTGCTCTCAGCAGCCACAACAGTAATGCACACAGTCAGATGTGGCCCTAAGAAGGACCATTGGGGTTCTTGAAGACAGGAACTAACACTTTCCCTATAGCAGCAGCAGCACTGTCCCTGATCTCTCTCAGTGTGTGTCTGAGGCGAGCCCTGGACGGGACCGCTTTAAGTACTCGGTCACTTGATCTCGCCAGCCACTCATTGCAGGGGGGTGGGATAGGGCTGGAACGTCACAGGAGGAAGTGTTAATGCCTTCTCTGCATTTCTATTGGCCAGAAAATGGCGCTAAACATGCAGGGAAGGAAATGGAATTGACTCGAGTACCGCGTGGTGCTCGTCTCGAGTAACGAGCATCAAGCATCAAGCATCCCTAATACTCGAACGAGCATGAAGCTCGGACGAGTATGCTCGCTCATCTCTACATAACAAAATTTAAATATATGAAAAAAAAACTGTAAAAAAACTTCCCATTGCCTTCTATAAGGACATGTTCATACGGGGCGGATTTGCTGTGGAATGTCCGTAGCAGATCCGCAGCTGAAGTCTGCAGCAAATCCGGCACAGATGTGAATTGCCGCAGGGGTTTCGTACTTTTTGGTCTCTAAGATGGTCATTTATACGGAACGATTATTGCTCAGAATTTTTTCAAACCAATTAAATTGAGCGATCATCGTCCCGAGTAAATACAAAAAAATGTTTACTATTCTTTTACTTCTCATTAATCACTGTCTTTCAGCATAAAAAGCATTGCTGGATCGGGAGATTCTCACCAACTCAGCGCTTCACATAGAATGATATTAGATTGTAAGCTCTTCGGATCAGTACATGTACAAGTTAAAAAAATCTTAAGAAAAAAAAAATCATCCAGCTAACACCGCTAGGTGTTTCAAGTCACTCAGCTCTTCAAACAGCACGAGCAGAGCTCCTCTCAAGCCCCATACATTCTCTCTCAATATTACCGCAGAGTCACACTCCTACAGCCTCAATTATCCTCCCCGCTTAATATCTGTTCAACATGAGTACCCGAGCCAAGGGCAGCACTGCAGCCAAAAAACTTAAAGAATTCTCCCGGACAGAGACACCTGAACATACACCACGGCCTTCGCGTACCACCCAGGCGAGGGAGAGCGAGACAGACCCGGGGCAGACCCCAGAACCCACTATGCGGCAACTTCTTGAAGCTATCAATAACTGCAAATCCTCCCTCACGGGCAAAATAGACGAAATCAAAGCAGACGTTTCCCTGCTGAGACAGGACTTACAAAATATGCGAGGCAGAATGAGCGAGATGGAAGACCGCGTTTCTAATATTGAAGACTTCCTGAGACCACTCCCGGCAGCAATACACAAAGCTACTAAACAGTTAGAACTCTGCCAATCCAAGATGGACGACTTAGAAAATCGCCTCCGTCGTAACAACCTACGGATAATTGGCTTGCCGGAACGAGCAGAAGGCTCCCAACCGGAGACTTTCACGGAGAACTGGCTAAAATCTATACTGGGGAACGACATCTTCTCAGCCTCCTTTACCGTGGAGAGAGCCCATCGTGTCCCAGACAAACCCCCGCCCCCGGGGGCCCCCCAGCGCCCCTTCCTGGCAAGGATTCTGAACTGCAGAGACCGTGACATTGCACTGCGTCAAGCCAGACTTAAAGGCCCACTTAAATACAACAATTCGCTGATCTCCATTTTTCCTGATTTTTCCGCGGATTTACAAAAGCAGAGAGCCACCTTTATAGAGGTCAAGAAAAAATTCAAGGACAGAAACATCCCTTACTCCATGGCCTACCCTGCCCGCCTGCGCATCGTAGCGGACGGGAAAGTCCTCTTCATGCAATCACCAGCCGAAGCCATGGAATGGCTCCATATGCATCCCATACCATCCGCGGACGCTGGATCCTAAATATGTCGTAGCTATATTCTAAACCTTATTTATAATGTTATTCTATACTTCCCCTGGCCTACTGGGAACAATGTGCAATTAATATTCAATAACTCCCTTATTGGGACCTTAGCACATAATAAATAAGACGCAAAACTCATTAGTCTCAGTCGATGCCACCACTTCCCTTAACCCCTTGAGTGACACTCCCGGAAAATTTCCGGGGACGAGCTCCACTGCTCATAGCGATATAGCCCGGAAGATTTCCGGGCTATGTATGACTATGGGAGCTGCAGAGCACAATGCCACAAGCTGTGGCATTGTGCTCTGCCTGCACAGACCCACACAGAGCAGTGCAAGGGCTTTGAAAAACCAGCAGAAGATATTGCCGACATGTCGGCAATGTCCTGCTTTGTTTACAAGTTGCCATAGAGACCATCGGCTTGTCAGAAGCAAGCCGATGGTCTCTATGGCAGGGAGAGCTGGTTGTTAGCTGTCAGAGGACAGCTAGGTACTGGCTCTTACAGCAGAGATCAGAGAAAACCTCCGATCTCTGCTGTCTATGTGACTGCAGCATGTAAAGGGTTGTCACTGCAGCATGTAAAGGGCTGTCACCATCGGACCCCCGGAATATGATCAGGGGTCCTGATGGGTCCCTGTGGAAGTCTCCTAAAGGGACAAAAAAAAAAAATTTTTAAAAAAAAAGTAAAAAAATTATTAAAAAAATAAAAAAAAACACTTGTCTCCCTTTACTTTGTAAAAAAATCAAAAATACAATCACACATGTGGTATCCGTGTGCGTCGTAATGACCCACAGAAGGAAGTTAATACATTATTTAACCCCTTAATGACATGGCCCCTTTTTTTCTTTTTTCCCCATTTCTTTTTTTCCTCCCCCCTGTTTAAAAAATCACAACTTGTCCCGCAAAAAACAAGCCCTCATATGGCCATGTCAATGGAAAAATGAAAAAGTTATGGCTCTTGAGACGCAACTGCAAAACTAGTTGAAATTCAATGATTAGACCATTTTAAAAAACCTGCCCTGGTGGGCCCGACAGGGTGGTAGGAAACCTGTCACTCAAGGGGTTAAGGCCATAGGAATTTCCCCTACTGGTAACAACCGTTACTCTCTCGTTAGAGCGTAACTTAAAGGTTTTTCTCTTGACATTCCCGTTATAATAGTTAAACGGAATGTCACATGTTAAATATTTGTGTGATTACAGTTCAGTTTTTGTTAAATTCCCGGAGAGTCCGCGCTGGTGCTATTATTCCATTATTACACGCAAAATGCCGCCGCTCTTAAATGCCCTATTTGCGAATTACCGATTTATACCACTTAAATGGCGTTAACATGTTTTAGTTGGAATGTGAGAGGTCTGGGCACCACCGTCAAGCGCAGGGCTGTGTTCTCATACATTAAAGGAGATGTCCCGCGCCGAAACGGGTTTTTTTTTTTTTAAACCCCCCCCCCGTTCGGCGCGAGACAACCCCGATGCAGGGGTTAAAAAAACAAACAGCACAGCGCTTACCTGAATCCCGGCGGTCCGGCGTCTTCATACTCACCTGCTGAAGATGGCCGCCGGGATCCTCTGTCTTCATGGACCGCAGGGCTTCTGTGCGGTCCATTGCCGATTCCAGCCTCCTGATTGGCTGGAATCGGCACGTGACGGGGCGGAGCTACACGGAGCCCCATAGAGAAGAGGAGAAGACCCGGACTGCGCAAGCGCGGCTAATTTGGCCATCGGAGGGCGAAAATTAGTCGGCACCATGGAGACGAGGACGCCAGCAACGGAGCAGGTAAGTATAAAACTTTTTATAACTTCTGTATGGCTCATAATTAATGCACAATGTACATTACAAAGTGCATTATTATGGCCATACAGAAGTGTATAGACCCACTTGCTGCCTCGGGACATCTCCTTTAAACAATTTAACCCTCACATTGTATGTTTGCAGGAAACTCATCTCACTATAGAAAAAGCCGAACTACTCAAAAAACCTTGGGTCCAATGGGTAAGCCACTCCTTCCACACCTCCTCCTCCAGGGGAGTTTCACTCCTTATCCACAAAGCAGTAAGATGGAACCCAATTAGCACCCGTAGAGACCCTGAAGGGAGATTCACTTTCGTATATGCCGAAATAGATTCTAAGCCCTATATCATCTTATGTATATATAACCCACCCCATAACAACCAATATCCCGTACAAGCGGCCATAGCATTCGCCCACCAATACCCCCTGGCAACTGTCATCTGCATGGGGGACTTTAACCAAGTAATGGATTCAAATATAGATAGGTTCCATACACCTTCCACAGCCTCTACCACTGCTAAATCCCCCCTGCAACAGCTAACTGATAGTGTGGGATGGGTAGATTTATGGCGCATCAGTCACCCCACTGCCCAGGAATACACCTGCCACTCCCAGGGACATAACACCCTGTCCAGAATTGATTATATATTCGGCTCCCCATCTCTAGCAATTTACCTCTCCAATATAACACACTGCCCGCGAGGCATCTCGGATCACTGCCCGATACTATTAACCTTAAAATTCCCCCAATATAAGATCATCCCCAACTGGAAAATACATCCATTCTGGTTAAACTTATCGATACCGACGACCAAACACCCGCCCACATATTAACCTTTCTGGACATCCACAACAACAACACCCACTATGCCCTGAAATGGGATACCCTCAAAGCTTACCTCAGGGGCTGTCTCAAATCCGCCATCACTCACATTAAAAAAATCCACATCCCAGTCCGACCGCGACATCGAGGCACGGGCTGTGGAGGCGGAAAAACTTTACATTTCTGACCCTACAGACTCCAACAAGGTGGCATGGCTCGGCATGTCCCGCCTGCATAAAATTCAAATCCACGAAAAAACCAAACGTAAATTATTCTTCACCAAACAATATTATTTTGAACTGGGGAACCAATCCAGCCACCTTCTGGCTAACCTCATCAGACGGGAGGGCCAGTCCAATACTATCCTTAAAATCCAAAATACACAAGGCGAGACGCTCACCGACGCCCAGTCCATCACAGAACGATTTAGAGAATTCTATGCCAATCTCTATAGCTCCTCTACGAACAAATCCACTACGGACACCCTCAGCTACCTCCAAGATCTGGTATTCCCAACACTCGAGGCCGAACAAATAGCGCTTCTAGAGGCCCCTATTTCCCTAGAAGAAATTCAACAAACCATCCAAGATATGGCACTGAACAAATCCCCGGGCCCAGATGGCCACCCCATTGAAGTATACCAAAAATATAGTGAACATCTTACCCCACTACTGCACGAAACACTACTCCAGGCCCAACTAGGCAACTCCCTTCCCCCCTCATTTTATAAAGCCACCATAATTGTTTTACTAAAGCCCAACAAAAACCCGCTAGACTGTAGCTCCTATCGACCCATTTCGCTAGTCAACGCAGACTACAAAATTCTAACCAAAGTCCTGGCAACTAGACTAAACCAAGTCATTCTCTCTATTATACATCCAGATTCCAGACCAAACTGGCTTTATGCCAGGGAAGTCTACAACGATTAATATACGAAAAGTCCAGACCGCCATTCAGATTGGTACCAAATTTAACATGCCCTGGGCCCTCGCATCACTGGACATGATGAAAGCCTTCGACTCCCTGGAGTGGAGCTTTCTGGAGGCCTGCCTTCACCGATTCGGTTTCGGTCCCCAGTTCATACACTGGATCAAGATAATATATAAATCCCCAAGTGCCAACGTAAATGTAAACGGTATTCCATCGGCCGACCTCTCACTGACCAGGGGCACCCGTCAGGGCTGCCCACTATCCCCGGCTTTATTCGCCATAGCCACAGAGGCTCTGGCGATTCGCTTGAGATCCACTTCGGCCGTAACCGGAATCAGGTGGGGGGGCCTGGAGAGTAAGGTGAGCCTTTATGCGGATGACACGATCCTTTTCCTATCAAATCCAGAAACCTCCTACCCCCAGGCCTTATACCACGTTGACAAATTTGCCCAGTATTCAGGCCTACAAGTTAACTGGTCCAAATCCACGATCCTATACATGGACCATAACCCTGTGATAGATCCCTCAGTAGCTAGATATGGCCTGGCGGTGGTATCAACATTCAAATACCTTGGGATAAACATAACCCGAAACCACAACAAAGCCCTGGAAGAAAACATTAATCCTCTATTTGAAACCATAAGGCACAAATTTAAACAATGGTCCAGGTTGCCCCTATCAGTTGCAGGACGCATAAACCTAGTCAAAATGGCTATAGAACCGAAATGCCCATATATTTTACAGCACATGCCTACGATCGTCCCCAAACGGTATTTCCAATCCCTAAACTCCCACATCTCCTCATATATATGGGGCTCATCGAGGCCCAAACTAAGTTTAATGTCACTACAGAGACCCAAGAACCAGGCTGGTATGTCCCTCCCAGACCTCAGACTATATTATTTAGCTGGCCAGCTTCGCAGTATACGTCCGTGGTTCCAAAACACAGGAAAACCCACCACAGACCAATACCTTAAACATCAAGTGAAAGGCAACAATCTGTTGGTGTATTTGGAGTTTCCCGAATGTTCAAATCCCTCCGATTTATTACCACTCCACAGATTGGCGCTGAGTGTGTGGAGAGAGACAAAATCTATCCAGAGATTTGATGATACGGTATCTGATCTCCCTCTCTGGAATAACGCAGGCCTGACGGCTCTGCAGTCAGTCCCAGACCCCCAATACTGGAGGAGTCTGGGGGTCATCTCGCTGAGAGATGTATACATGGACGGTATACTCCCCACATTCACTCAGCTACGTGACTCAGTACAATCCCCACATCTCCAGCTGTTCAGATTTTTTCAACTTAGGCACGCACTGACCACCCAGTTCCCCCCCCAACTCTACTAAGATATCCAATTTCCCTACCATCGGAATCCTTAAATCCCAAGGACCCAAGGGCTTGATTTCGGCACTCTATACACATTTGCTGTCAGCCAAAGTAAACCACAACCCACTTCCAGTCTTTAATAAATGGACGCTCTCTATCTCATCCCTCACAACTGACGATTGGACAGACATCATGGAATCCCACCTGTCTGTCTCTCCTGCCATGAATAATAAATTGATCCAACTTTATATAATCCATCAAGCTTATCTCACCCCTAACTGACTACACAAAATGGGTAACGTCCCATCAAACTCATGCCACAGATGCCACCAACCTGGGGCGAACTTTTGGCACTTAATCTGGGACTGTCCACCAGTAAACAATTTCTGGTCTGACATTACAGCCTTTACAAACTCACTTTTACTACCCCCATTTACTATATCAATGGATCCCAAAGTAATTCTATTTGGTCTACTGCCGGAAGATCAATGGCCCAAATATACACGCATCTTCCTCAGGAAAATACTGTTCCTGGCCCGCAAAGTGGTGGTACTGCACTGCATGGCTGCAGACCCACCCCTACTAACACAATGGATAAAACTAATAAATGATGTCACTCCATATGAAAAAATTATCTATAAGAACAGAGGATGCCCGGGTAGGTTTCAGGAGATCTGGGGCCTCTGGCTCATCAACCGACAAACTTTATCAGCAACCTGAGCTTTATCCGGGCTTCCACCCTTCCCCTCCCCCCTCTATACTTCGCATCTCTCTCATCCCTCCCTACATTCCATTCGTACCCCTAATGTACCCCCCATTTTTCCGCCAGGCACTGAGCGGCTGCCCGGCGCGGGCTCTCCGGTACTCCCTCCCCCCTATATTGTTATTCAACTGTTCAACATGAAACTAAGCAAAACAAAAAGCAATGTCTTTTCTTTTTTTTATTGACCAGTTTATATAGGTACAGATCAGTGTTAAATGTACTTGTACGCATAAATATTATTTGCATAGAAACACTCAGTGCCATGTATAATACTTCTTTCTAAGCAAGTATGCTCTGTACCATGATTTTGTATTCTGTTAAATAAAACAAAGTTAAAAAAAGAAAAAAAAACAACAGCAGAAAGTATGATGACATCACAATTAACATGATGTCACAGGGCTTATGACATCATAATTGGAACAGAATGTGAAAGTTCTAAACCGGAACCATCTTGTGTCAGTTCAGCAGGACAGCCTGACGAGGACGGGTCCAGGTAAGTAGCTCCTCACTTAGCGCTGAGGCCTTGTTCACACATCGTGTAGCCGGGGGGCGAGTGGTGAAGTTCAGAACTGCACCATTTTAGCCCCCCCAAATCTCAGCACAGACGCCTCTTTGACGTGTTACTTGCTGTGATTATCAGGACAAAACATTAAAAAGAAATATTTTAAAGAACTGATCTTTGACCTGATGTTATGGAGAATGAGCGCATCTGAGCGCCGTTCACTTTACCTCTCCAAAAAGAACAAAATATGCCATGTGTGAACCCGGACTCAAAGGGCTTTCCTCTAAAGCTATAGCAGACAGACGGGGTACAGTAAAAAAGGAAGGTAGCCTGTAGCCCAGGGCCTGAGGGTGGTGGGGCGGGTCGCCTGTAGCCCGGGGCCTGAGGGTGGTGGGGCGGGGTCGCCTGTAGCCCGGGGCCTGAGGGTGGTGGGGCGGGGTCGCCTCAAGCCGGGGCCTGAGGGTGGTGGGGCGGGGTCGCCTGTAGCCCGGGGCCTGAGGGTGGTGGGGCGGGGTCGCCTGTAGCCCGGGGCCTGAGGGTGGTGGGGCGGGGTCGCCTGTAGCCCGGGGCCTGAGGGTGGTGGGGCGGGGTCGCCTGTAGCCCGGGGCCTGAGGGTGGTGGGGCGGGGTCGCCTGTAGCCCGGGGCCTGAGGGTGGTGGGGCGGGGTCGCCTGTAGCCCGGGGCCTGAGGGTGGTGGGGCGGGGTCGCCTGTAGCCCGGGGCCTGAGGGTGGTGGGGCGGGGTCGCCTGTAGCCCGGGGCCTGAGGGTGGTGGGGCGGGGTCGCCTGTAGCCCGGGGCCTGAGGGTGGTGGGGCGGGGTCGCCTGTAGCCCGGGGCCTGAGGGTGGTGGGGCGGGGTCGCCTGTAGCCCGGGGCCTGAGGGTGGTGGGGCGGGGTCGCCTGTAGCCCGGGGCCTGAGGGTGGTGGGGCGGGGTCGCCTGTAGCCCGGGGCCTGAGGGTGGTGGGGCGGGGTCGCCTGTAGCCCGGGGCCTGAGGGTGGTGGGGCGGGGTCGCCTGTAGCCCGGGGCCTGAGGGTGGTGGGGCGGGGTCGCCTGTAGCCCGGGGCCTGAGGGTGGTGGGGCGGGGTCGCCTGTAGCCCGGGGCCTGAGGGTGGTGGGGCGGGGTCGCCTGTAGCCCGGGGCCTGAGGGTGGTGGGGCGGGGTCGCCTGTAGCCCGGGGCCTGAGGGTGGTGGGGCGGGGTCGCCTGTAGCCCGGGGCCTGAGGGTGGTGGGGCGGGGTCGCCTGTAGCCCGGGGCCTGAGGGTGGTGGGGCGGGGCCGCCTCACGCCGGGGCCTGAGGGTGGTGGGGCGGGGCCGCCTCACGCCGGGGCCTGAGGGTGGTGGGGCGGGGCCGCCTCACGCCGGGGCCTGAGGGTGGTGGGGCGGGGCCGCCTCACGCCGGGGCCTGAGGGTGGTGGGGCGGGGCCGCCTCACGCCGGGGCCTGAGGGTGGTGGGGCGGGGCCGCCTCACGCCGGGGCCTGAGGGTGGTGGGGCGGGGCCGCCTCACGCCGGGGCCTGAGGGTGGTGGGGCGGGGCCGCCTCACGCCGGGGCCTGAGGGTGGTGGGGCGGGGCCGCCTCACGCCGGGGCCTGAGGGTGGTGGGGCGGGGCCGCCTCAAGCCGGGGCCTGAGGGTGGTGGGGCGGGGCCGCCTCAAGCCGGGGCCTGAGGGTGGTGGGGCGGGGCCGCCTCAAGCCGGGGCCTGAGGGTGGTGGGGCGGGGCCGCCTCAAGCCGGGGCCTGAGGGTGGTGGGGCGGGGCCGCCTCAAGCCGGGGCCTGAGGGTGGTGGGGCGGGGCCGCCTCAAGCCGGGGCCTGAGGGTGGTGGGGCGGGGCCGCCTCAAGCCGGGGCCTGAGGGTGGTGGGGCGGGGCCGCCTCAAGCCGGGGCCTGAGGGTGGTGGGGCGGGGCCGCCTCAAGCCGGGGCCTGAGGGTGGTGGGGCGGGGCCGCCTCAAGCCGGGGCCTGAGGGTGGTGGGGCGGGGCCGCCTCAAGCCGGGGCCTGAGGGTGGTGGGGCGGGGCCGCCTCAAGCCGGGGCCTGAGGGTGGTGGGGCGGGGCCGCCTCAAGCCGGGGCCTGAGGGTGGTGGGGCGGGGCCGCCTCAAGCCGGGGCCTGAGGGTGGTGGGGCGGGTAGCCTCAAGCCGGGGCCTGAGGGTGGTGGGGCGGGTAGCCTGAAGACGGGGCCTGAGGGTGGTGGGGCGGGTAGCCGGAAGACGGGGCCTGAGGGTGGTGGGGCGGGTAGCCGGAAGCCGGGGCCTGAGGGTGGTGGGGCGGGTAGCCGGAAGCCGGGGCCTGAGGGTGGTGGGGCGGGTAGCCGGAAGCCGGGGCCTGAGGGTGGTGGGGCGGGTCGCCGGAAGCCGGGGCCTGAGGGTGGTGGGGCGGGTCGCCGGAAGCCGGGGCCTGAGGGTGGTGGGGCGGGTCGCCGGAAGCCGGGGCCTGAGGGTGGTGGGGCGGGTCGCCGGAAGCCGGGGCCTGAGGGTGGTGGGGCGGGTCGCCGGAAGCCGGGGCCTGAGGGTGGTGGGGCGGGTCGCCGGAAGCCGGGGCCTGAGGGTGGTGGGGCGGGTCGCCGGAAGCCGGGGCCTGAGGGTGGTGGGGCGGGTCGCCGGAAGCCGGGGCCTGAGGGTGGTGGGGCGGGTCGCCGGAAGCCGGGGCCTGAGGGTGGTGGGGCGGGTCGCCGGAAGCCGGGGCCTGAGGGTGGTGGGGCGGGTCGCCGGAAGCCGGGGCCTGAGGGTGGTGGGGCGGGTCGCCTGAAGCCGGGGCCTGAGGGTGGTGGGGCGGGTCGCCTGAAGCCGGGGCCTGAGGGTGGTGGGGCGGGTCGCCTGAAGCCGGGGCCTGAGGGTGGTGGGGCGGGTCGCCTGAAGCCGGGGCCTGAGGGTGGTGGGGCGGGTCGCCTGAAGCCGGGGCCTGAGGGTGGTGGGGCGGGTCGCCTGAAGCCGGGGCCTGAGGGTGGTGGGGCGGGTCGCCTGAAGCCGGGGCCTGAGGGTGGTGGGGCGGGTCGCCTGAAGCCGGGGCCTGAGGGTGGTGGGGCGGGTCGCCTGAAGCCGGGGCCTGAGGGTGGTGGGGCGGGTCGCCTGAAGCCGGGGCCTGAGGGTGGTGGGGCGGGTCGCCTGAAGCCGGGGCCTGAGGGTGGTGGGGCGGGTCGCCTGAAGCCGGGGCCTGAGGGTGGTGGGGCGGGTCGCCTGAAGCCGGGGCCTGAGGGTGGTGGGGCGGGTCGCCTGAAGCCGGGGCCTGAGGGTGGTGGGGCGGGTCGCCTGAAGCCGGGGCCTGAGGGTGGTGGGGCGGGTCGCCTGAAGCCGGGGCCTGAGGGTGGTGGGGCGGGTCGCCTGAAGCCGGGGCCTGAGGGTGGTGGGGCGGGTCGCCTGAAGCCGGGGCCTGAGGGTGGTGGGGCGGGTCGCCTGAAGCCGGGGCCTGAGGGTGGTGGGGCGGGTCGCCTGAAGCCGGGGCCTGAGGGTGGTGGGGCGGGTCGCCTGAAGCCGGGGCCTGAGGGTGGTGGGGCGGGTCGCCTGAAGCCGGGGCCTGAGGGTGGTGGGGCGGGTCGCCTGAAGCCGGGGCCTGAGGGTGGTGGGGCGGGTCGCCTGAAGCCGGGGCCTGAGGGTGGTGGGGCGGGTCGCCTGAAGCCGGGGCCTGAGGGTGGTGGGGCGGGTCGCCTGAAGCCGGGGCCTGAGGGTGGTGGGGCGGGTCGCCTGAAGCCGGGGCCTGAGGGTGGTGGGGCGGGTCGCCTGAAGCCGGGGCCTGAGGGTGGTGGGGCGGGTCGCCTGAAGCCGGGGCCTGAGGGTGGTGGGGCGGGTCGCCTGAAGCCGGGGCCTGAGGGTGGTGGGGCGGGTCGCCTGAAGCCGGGGCCTGAGGGTGGTGGGGCGGGTCGCCTGAAGCCGGGGCCTGAGGGTGGTGGGGCGGGTCGCCTGAAGCCGGGGCCTGAGGGTGGTGGGGCGGGTCGCCTGAAGCCGGGGCCTGAGGGTGGTGGGGCGGGTCGCCTGAAGCCGGGGCCTGAGGGTGGTGGGGCGGGTCGCCTGAAGCCGGGGCCTGAGGGTGGTGGGGCGGGTCGCCTGAAGCCGGGGCCTGAGGGTGGTGGGGCGGGTCGCCTGAAGCCGGGGCCTGAGGGTGGTGGGGCGGGTCGCCTGAAGCCCGGGCCTGAGGGTGGTGGGGCGGGTCGCCTGAAGCCGGGGCCTGAGGGTGGTGGGGCGGGTCGCCTGAAGCCCGGGCCTGAGGGTGGTGGGGCGGGTCGCCTGAAGCCCGGGCCTGAGGGTGGTGGGGCGGGTCGCCTGAAGCCCGGGCCTGAGGGTGGTGGGGCGGGTCGCCTGAAGCCCGGGCCTGAGGGTGGTGGGGCGGGTCGCCTGAAGCCCGGGCCTGAGGGTGGTGGGGCGGGTCGCCTGAAGCCCGGGCCTGAGGGTGGTGGGGCGGGTCGCCTGAAGCCCGGGCCTGAGGGTGGTGGGGCGGGTCGCCTGAAGCCCGGGCCTGAGGGTGGTGGGGCGGGTCGCCTGAAGCCCGGGCCTGAGGGTGGTGGGGCGGGTCGCCTGAAGCCCGGGCCTGAGGGTGGTGGGGCGGGTCGCCTGAAGACCGGGCCTGAGGGTGGTGGGGCGGGTCGCCTGAAGACCGGGCCTGAGGGTGGTGGGGCGGGTCGCCTGAAGCCCGGGCCTGAGGGTGGTGGGGCGGGTCGCCTGAAGCCCGGGCCTGAGGGTGGTGGGGCGGGTCGCCTGAAGCCCGGGCCTGAGGGTGGTGGGGCGGGTCGCCTGAAGCCCGGGCCTGAGGGTGGTGGGGCGGGTCGCCTGAAGCCCGGGCCTGAGGGTGGTGGGGCGGGTCGCCTGAAGCCCGGGCCTGAGGGTGGTGGGGCGGGTCGCCTGAAGCCCGGGCCTGAGGGTGGTGGGGCGGGTCGCCTGAAGCCCGGGCCTGAGGGTGGTGGGGCGGGTCGCCTGAAGCCGGGGCCTGAGGGTGGTGGGGCGGGTCGCCTGAAGCCGGGGCCTGAGGGTGGTGGGGCGGGTCGCCTGAAGCCGGGGCCTGAGGGTGGTGGGGCGGGTCGCCTGAAGCCCGGGCCTGAGGGTGGTGGGGCGGGTCGCCTGAAGCCCGGGCCTGAGGGTGGTGGGGCGGGTCGCCTGAAGCCCGGGCCTGAGGGTGGTGGGGCGGGTCGCCTGAAGCCGGGGCCTGAGGGTGGTGGGGCGGGTCGCCTGAAGCCGGGGCCTGAGGGTGGTGGGGCGGGTCGCCTGAAGCCGGGGCCTGAGGGTGGTGGGGCGGGTCGCCTGAAGCCGGGGCCTGAGGGTGGTGGGGCGGGTCGCCTGAAGCCGGGGCCTGAGGGTGGTGGGGCGGGTCGCCTGAAGCCGGGGCCTGAGGGTGGTGGGGCGGGTCGCCTGAAGCCGGGGCCTGAGGGTGGTGGGGCGGGTCGCCTGAAGCCGGGGCCTGAGGGTGGTGGGGCGGGTCGCCTGAAGCCGGGGCCTGAGGGTGGTGGGGCGGGTCGCCTGAAGCCGGGGCCTGAGGGTGGTGGGGCGGGTCGCCTGAAGCCGGGGCCTGAGGGTGGTGGGGCGGGTCGCCTGAAGCCGGGGCCTGAGGGTGGTGGGGCGGGTCGCCTGAAGCCGGGGCCTGAGGGTGGAAAGGCAGGTATAGGCAGGCTATAATTTCAACTGTATATTAGATTACAGAAGCAGGCTGTGTTTTTCTATTCCTGCACAGCATTAGCTATCCCTAGTCTATAATTACATACATCTAAACAGCAATATGCAGCAGGACAGATTGGATCCAGGGTGATAGCCGATCGCCACATTTGGGGTCAGGAAGGAATTTTTTGCCCCCCTGAGGTAGAACTCTCCGGGGAGATTTTTCGCCTTCCTCTGGATCTTTGGGTCTGGCGGCTCTCATATTAGGACATCGGTGGACTGGTCAGAAGGACCGCAGCAAGTTCTGTGGTCTCCACCCGTTCTAACCTGAGAGTCACTGTGATCATTGTGTCATTTACTAAATGGCCGATAATATTTAATTACAATGTTGCTTATTGCTATTCTAATAAAACAGAATTCTATAATCTACATCATGGTGTTTGTCTTTTGTCCGATTTCTCCTTACACGGCGACCATGATGGGAGTGATCGCTGCAGCCCAATGTTCTAGAAGTAGTCTTATCCTACATATAGTATAGTGTATCATCTCCCAAAGACTGCAGCTGCTGCAGAGCAGGAACTATAGGGGCTCCATATAGAGATCTGAGAACCTATAACTCCACCTACCGCAATGTCATCATGTCAGCTCCTACGGTATCTCCAGTTACAAGTGTCATGGGGTTCAGTCTCTGATGGGGGCGCTAACATTGTCTGTGTGCTCACGTCTACACAACAGACTACATGGAAGAGACTGAACACTGCGACAAGAAGAGCAACTGAGTACAGAAGACACAGGGGGTCTCGAATAACAAATAGGAGACTGACTAAAGAGCCTTTAGTCCTTTGCAGGGGTGCAACAAGTAGTCATGGTGACCCAATAAGACATGGAAGGGAGCGCCACTGAGCAAGGACCGGTATTAGAAAGAAATGGCCGCATTTACTAAGGATGCTCTTACACAGAATGATTATGGTTTAGTGTAAACACGGCCGACGACTGGAAAATAAATGATAATTCATTTGCTTATCGTTCATTGTATGCAACCATAAAAATCATCGTCGGCGCGGTCGCTAGACATTCGGTTTGAACAGCGCTAATTTCGCCGTTCTCATTCACTGGTGCAGCGAACCGAATGACTGAACAATCCTGGTAAAAAAAACAAAACAAAACAACATTTAATTTGTGTTCTAATTGACCCCCCGAGTTAACGAGAAACTGTAAAAGCACCCGAAGACGGGTATATTTTATGCCATTCAACATTAAGGCCTCATGTCCATGGGCAAAATAGGATTTAAAATCCGCAGCGGATCCGCATCCCATAGGGATGCATTCACCACCCGCGGGTAGATAAATACCCGCTGATGGTCAATAAAAGGGAATTTTAAAAAAATGGAGCATGAAAAAAATGGACATGCTCCATTTTCGTGCGGGTCTCCCGCAGGCTTCTATTGAAGCCTATGGAAGCCGTCCGGATTTTAGGGAGACCTAAAATAAGAATAACTTACCCGCAGCGGACCGGGCAGTTCTTCTCTTCTTCATGGCCGGATCTTCTTCCTTCGGCCGGGCGTATGTCCCCGACGCATCCGCCGGCCGAAGAAAGAAGATTCGGCCGTGAAGAAGAGAAGAACTGCCCAGTTCGCTGCGGGTAAGTTAATTCTTATTTTAAGCGCTTATGTCCGCGGGGCAGGAGGGACCCGCTACGGATTCTCCATGGAGAATCCGTAGCGGGCCTGATTTTCCCCGTGGACATGAGGCCTAAGAGGCTAGTCTCTTCCATGTACGCCACTGAGTGGGATCCTTTCTCCTGAGACACTGACAGCCACATCCTCTGCTGTTCTGTACAGCTGGCCCTGCCAGTCCTTCTGCAACTGTGCCAGTAAAGCAAGTGTTCTTTCGGAGTGCTAGGACAGGCAGGTGTACAGTGCAGCAAATACTTAAAAGGGATTTTCCAGGCAAATACTATTATTAATAAGCTTTCCTCAGGCTAGGTCATAAACAGCTGATTGGAAGGGGTCAGCACCACAATACACAGAGTTTGGAGCGTTAGCAGATGGCACCGACCCCTGTGTAGTGGCCAGAGCGGGTAATTGCTGCTGCAGGTGTCACAGGTTTTTTTATATTAAAATGCTCTTTATTAAAGTTTTCAATTTTCTAACAACTTAATCAACTCTATGTCACAAATTTTAATGAGACCCCAGCCTGCAATTACCAGTGCCGCCCACTACATAGGGATTGGAGCGATCTGCTTCCGCTCTGTACCCCTGTGTGCTGTGGCACTGACAGCGGGCACCAGAAAAGTTGATCACTCCTGATCCCAACCAGGACCCCAGACGATCACTACTGATGACTTAGCCTGAGGATCAGTCATCAATAACATTTGCCTGGAAAAGCACTTTAAAAGGTGTACCGTATTTTTCGTTCTATTAGACGCATAGATCTATAAGACGCACCCCCGTTTTAGAGCGGGAAAATAGGGGGAAAAAATTTGAACTCACCCAGGGACAGCGCAGGGTTAGTGCTGGGTGACGGAGCAGAGGGAGCAGCAGAGGTCAGAAAAACCGGCGCTCCATATCACAGCGGCGCTTGTGTGCAGCAGGAGGAAGGAAGGAAGACGTTTGGTGGAGGCGGGGAGCAGCAGTAGTACCCGCTGGCGCTCACGACCAATCACAGGTATGTATGGGCGGCAGTGGGGAGGAGACTGGTCGCACATTTGTTAATGCGATCGCGAGTTTAACACACAATCGCGCTAACTAAATCGCGTTCACGAGTTAAATTCGCAATCGCGCAAAAAATGGCGATTGGAACAAATTTTTTGGCACATTCGCTCCATAAGACGCAGCAACTCCACCCCCCCCCCCCCCCCCCCCGCGCTTTGGAGAGAGAAAAAGTGCGTCTTATAAAGCGAAAAATACAGTAACTAGGTGTTCAAAAAACTTTTTGATAGTTGGTGGTTTGAGTGCCGAGCGCCCCCCCCCCCCTCCCCCCACCCACCGGTTGCTAAAACAAAAAAGCAGAAGTGCTAATTTGACCACTGTAACGGCTCGCTAGCTGAAGTTTGACCCATAGACTTTCTATTGGGCCTACCTCTAGCTAGCAAGCAATGACAGCATTCAGATTAGCACTTCACCTACGTTGATCTAGTGACCATTGGGGGTCTCAGCACCAGGACCCCCACCAATCAAAACTTTTGCATGTCCCTATGACATGTCAAAAGTTTTTAAAAGTATAGTTAACTACTTTCCATATAATTAATATCCATCCCAGCAATGATTCTGTAGACTGGATCTCTGCAGACGGTACTGGGACCACACAACCATCTTCTGGGGACTACAAATGGGGGCACAGTCACTGCCAACTCTGAGCACAATGCTGCGGGCAGGGAGATAGACTGTAACCATTGTGTACGGAGGGGGAAATGATAGATATAGGATTGTCCCAGGATACCCCCCCTACCGTCCCCAACATCAGTAGAGGTGAAGACAACATACGTGTTCACAGCTTTCCACCAGAAGTCCAGGATCTTCTTTCCGCCCACACCAGGCAGCAGAGCCTTGGGGACACCCTCCAGAAAACCATACAACCCGCTCTGATCATTCTAGAAGGGATTAGCAAAAACAGAGAAAAACTTGTGTAATATTTACAGGATTAAAGGTCATATTATAGCGGTGGATTATAAGGCTATTACACAACGGGCCGGACAATGCTGCTCATAAATAGAAGCGCTCTACATTACTGATCCCGAGTCACAGCCTGTTTTAGGCCGTATTTACACGGATGAGCTTCACACGTGAGTTCCATCTGAAACCAAATGTGGATGAAACTCGCAGACAACAACACGTTAACCTCAAAGCGTTTATTTACATGAGCGTCTTGTCTCCTGGATCGATGGTCCGAGAGAAAAAAATGACAACATGTCCTATTTTTTGGTGTTTCTGATCAAGAATCGCCCATTAGTTCCTATGGGAGTGAAAAAAAAAATGCATCGCACTCAGATATAAATGTGTCGTTCATGCGAGTGCGATCTTTACTGTTGAGACAACATGCCATTTTCTTGGAGATTGTATCACAATCATAGGGAAAAAAACCCGCTGGTTTACAAATTTGATATTGGTCTGAGTTTCTTGGACCAATATCGCACTTGCCTGTGTGCATTTGGCTTTACATTTTATTGCTTCACTCACTATTCTGCTGGTGGAGTCACTGTGTACATACATTACTTATCCTGTACTGATCCTGAGTACATTCTGTATTATATTCCAGAGCTGCGCTCACTATTCTGCTCGTGGAGTCACTGTATACATACATTACTTATCTTGTACTGATCCTGAGTTACATCCTGTATTATACTGCAGAGCTGCACTCACTATTCTGCTGGTGGAGTCACTGTGTACATACATTACTTATCCTGTACTGATCCTGAGTTACATCCTGTATTATACTGCAGAGCTGCACTCACTATTCTGCTGGTGGAGTCACTGTGTACATACATTACTTATCCTGTACTGATCCTGAGTTACATCCTGTATTATACTGCAGAGCTGCACTCACTATTCTGCTGGTGGAGTCACTGTGTACATACATTACTTATCCTGTACTGATCCTGAGTTACATCCTGCATTATACTGCAGAGCTGCACTCACTATTCTGCTGGTGGAGTCACTGTGTACATACATTACTTATCCTGTACTGATCCTGAGTACATTCTGTATTATATTCCAGAGCTGCGCTCACTATTCTGCTCGTGGAGTCACTGTATACATACATTACTTATCTTGTACTGATCCTGAGTTACATCCTGTATTATACTGCAGAGCTGCACTCACTATTCTGCTGGTGGAGTCACTGTGTACATATATTACTTATCCTGCACTTATCCTGAGTACATTCCGATATACACGGCTCATCTGATGCATTGGGGCGTATTTCAGCGGCATGAAAGCGCCCGGCCTGGCGCTCTCACACCGGCGGCAGCAGCTGCATAGACTCCTAAGGCTGCCAATGACAGCTGCAGGAGAAGGGGGGGTGGTTTAGCAGCGTGACTGCTAATCTCCCCCCCTTTGCAATGGGAGGGGGCGGGACAAGGACAGAGCTAAGCTCCGCTCCCTTGCATTGCTGGTTGCGGAAGCTTAGCTTTGCCCCACCCCCTCCCATTGCAAACGGCTGGAGGGGAGGAGAGAGGAGGTAAGCCGGCGAGAGGGAGGGAAGGGGGAATGTCTCCCCAGGCCCCCTGGCATTGCGGCCTTGGCGTATATGCACCAGGCCCTTTGCTATTTAGGGGGTTTTATGGCGCCGGTGGGCACACGTAAAACGCCTACAGCCGTGCAAATAGGGTGCAATCACACGGGCTTATTTTGGTCCGCGAATACGCAGCACATTCATGAGCCAAGATCGGCTGTCGCCTTGTGTTTTCCCGCCTGTTATGTGCGCAAAAATATTCAAGAAATCCTATTGATTTTGTGCACAAATATGTAGCAAATACGCAGGAAAAACGGATACATGGAAGTAAAAATAAAAAAACTATATACATTTAGTATTGTTAGAACTGTACCGGCCTGCAGAATTACAACATATTCTTCACACTGCGCAGCAAACGCTGCTACAAATAAAAACCATGCCAGAAGAGCGTCAAAACAAAGATGGAGTCAAAAGCAATAAATGCGGCGACACAAAATAAAACAGATTAATTTAAAAAAGATTAATGTTTTTTGTGTACAAAATTAGCAAAAAACACACAAAAAAACCCAAAAAACTGTATAAACTTGGTGTCGCCGGAACGTGCCGACCCGGAGAATAATACCGTCACGTTATTTATTTTGCGCACTGAACGCTGTAAAAATAAGATCCAAAAAACAAACGGCAGAATGTAATAAAAGTCACACGTTAAACATTCCATGCACCCCACATGGTGCCATTAGAAAATATAACTGGCCCCGCAAAAAACAAGCCGCGTCCGATCGGGTCCACGGAACAACGGAAAAGTTACGGCTTCTGAAATGCAACGAGGGAAAAAAAAAAAGACTTAAAAAAAAATTATTGGTCATTAAGGAGCCACCTGGCTAGGACACTAACGGGTTGTTTTTAAAAAAAAACTACAAGTCCCAGCATGCCCTCTTAGCGACAACAGCCAGGAAGCCATCCCAGCCACTGAATGCACTTTTTGGACTAAAATTTGCAAAAAGAAATGAGACTTTTCGTCCCCTCCATTCATGTCCGAGCAGCAGCATCACCTGACAGTGCAGAGCTCTGGCCAGTAGAGGGCGAGAATGAGCAGAGAGGTCACAATACAACGCACAGAGCATGCAGAAGAGGCAGAGAAGACGGAGACCTTGATGTGGTTCTCCAGCAGGGTGCCATGGCCGGCCACCAGCAGGATGCAGATCATGGTGTCCCGGGCTGCAGGCTCTCACAGTCCCCTGTGCCAGCGCTGCAGCCACCACAAGCTCCGCCCTCTCCTGCTGGGTCACCTCCCACAATGCCCCGCGCTCCTCCTCTACCGCCCTGTGAGGAGGGCGGGAAACACAACAGGCCGCACTGTGGGAGAAAGGAGGGGGGAGGGGGGCGGAGTCACACTGCAATAATGTCACACTGTGCAGTAATGTCGCCTGTAGATGTCACACGCAGTAATGTCCCATGTGGATGTCACTTGCTACAGTAGAGGCCATCTCACACGACCAGATATAAAAACGCTGCGCTTTTTATGCCGCGCTTTACCACGTATTTCTGCGCAGTAAGGACGCGGGTGATGATGTCACAACCTTTTTTTTTCACCTGCAGGCAAAATAGTAACCAGTGTAAGAAAAAAAACACAGTAGGCGAACTCCACACGGGCGAGCGCGGTACGGGGCTGTGAAGCACGGCCCGATTTTGCGCTCACCACCATGCATTTTCCCTGCGGATGCGAGGCGGTTTTGTTTCAAACATCACATTGCGTACACCTAGCACCGCACTAACTTCGTGCGATTTTCTCACACGTGTGAAACTAGCCTGCTGCCTGTCCACGGGCGATTGATCATTGCGTTACCTGCGGCGATAATCCGGCCGTGGGTAACGCAGTGAACGCTTTCGCTATGGAAAGCGCAGCAGCGGCATCCACGAGCGGAGAATCATAGAGTTATTCTCCGCTCGCGGGATCTAAATCGCGGCATACCGCGGTGAGCCTATCTGTCAGTGCGGAGACCTGACAGCGGCCCCCCTCCTCCGCGGCGGAATATCGCTGGCGATATTGCGTAACACTCGTGGACAGGGGGCCTAAGGCTGCTCTCACACTCGCCGCTGTTTACCATGATTAGCGTAAACCGCGGTACAACGCCGCCATTAATTTCAATGGGGCCTTGTAGACCAGCGCTCAGACATGACGTTTCTACCGCAGATTTACGAGCGCTGTCTGCCCTATTTTCGCAGGTTTCATTTTGGCGCTTACGAACGCACCTCATTACCCTTCACTGTGATGGCGTGCATTACAAAAACGCTCTCAAATACTGTAACGTGCGTTCGTGAACACCGCACGAAATAACAGTAAAAACAGCCTTTCGGTAAAACGCTGCGGGTCTCCCCACAGTGCTTCATCAGTGTCTGTAAATACTGACTCTGCCGGCAGAAACCACGTATGGCTGCGCACGCGAGACGCACAAAACTCGCTTGAATATAAACTCTATTCTTGTGGATTGAGTCATACACGTCAGAGATCCCCCCCCAACGACGCTGTGAGGTAAAAAAAATGGCAGCCTGTCCTATTTTTCCACACCCCTCGGAACGCCTCACCCATATCAATGGGACCTTAAAGACATCGCGAGACACTTGCATGCCGTGCGATGTGCACTTGGGTGCGATGCAATGGTTTCCCAGTGAAAGCGATGGGAAGCACTTTCCCTCCTCTATTGGAACACGCACCGGAGGATCGCAATCTCACAGAAGTGATACGAGGCGCTTTTGAATCAAATCCACATATAAAACACACGTTGCCAAGCGCGATATCGGGCCGAGTTACTCGGCAGATATCATGCTTGCCTGTGTGAACGTAGCCCGCCGCAGTATTTTTACACGTGCGGTTGCGTATTTACTGCTTCTTTTATGCACCCCATTCATCTCAGTGGCCACGCTCACCTAAACGAGTTTTTGCTTTGTAGTAGGCCGAGGCTCACACGAGCGTATCTCGCAGGGTGTGAGAGATATGTGCACGTCACACAGCCAGTATGCAATGACGCTGTGCGCTGCCCATCGCCATGTACTATATAATAGAACTTGCTATGATTTTTATTGCGCGCATATTTTGCGCATGGTGTGTAATCGGTAACGTGGCCGCCTATAGCAGATTGGTACAGCATATTACGCGCACAAGACTCACACTTGGAATACGTTGTGCCGACACGCTCATGTGAGCCCGGCCTTAGGCGAGTATCTCGCAAACCTGAAATAAACAGCACTAAACCGTGCAAAATCACCCACTGCCTGTAGTATTTACGGCGTTTTAGTGCGTATTTCTCACATAAATCGCCCATTGAAATTAATTGGGTGCGTAATACTGCGTTTATTTACAGAGGTTGGGGGGAAAAAAGTCTCGACATCATCCGCTCGCTTGTCTGTATGTTTACTGTGCAAAAATACGCAGTAAGGCCCGCTGCAGGCGAGCGTGACGTAATCACCAGCGTGACGTAATTGCGCTCTTGATGGACTCCGATGACGTCTTCTCTCAAGCGTTTCTGTGCAGGTAAGTATCCGTTTCTGCGCTGCCGGGCCCTTTCAGTTGGGCATGTGATTTCCTGCACACTCCCATGGAGCCTCGGGTGTGCAAATGTGCGCAAAACTAGAGCATGTTGCATATTTTTTCACCCAGCGGAAATGCGGGCAGAAAAACGCTCCATGTGAGAGAACCCTCTAGGACCAAAGGGTTTTAAAGGTTGCGGTTTTCTGCGCGTAAAATTGCCCGTCTGCGGCAGACCTAAAAACGCAGGCAAATCTGCGACAAAATCTGCTGCAAATCAACAATGTGTGAACACAATCTTGGGGCTTAGCCTGCCTGTCCTCGGGCATTGCGGTATCCCACGGCAGATCTCTGCCATGGAAGCCACCGCCCGGGAGCAGGAGCCAGCAGATGGGCCAAACGGGTAAAAAAAAACCAGATTGATACTGCACAAGAAAAACGCATCACATGACTGCACACGCGATTTTCACGCACGTGTGTCAATACGGAAAATAAAAATCTCATCTATAGGTGAATACAATGCGATTTTTATTTTTTTGCTCCCATAGAAAAAAACTTGTGATATTGCAATTTTTGCATCTCGGACTGTCGGTTGGAAGAAAAATCGCCCGTGTGTATAAACAAATAGAAAATAGAAGGTCATTTTCTCGTACAAGTCCCGCCCAGATCACAGTCGGATGAGACGCGCGCAGTAAATCAGCTTAAGGACTCCTTTACACAAGTATATGCGCAAATGTGCACGTTTCAGCGCAACGTACTTGTGCTATGAACGAGGTTGATTCGTGTGCATGTCTGTGCATTATACTGTACTGTTCGTACAGCGCTGCTGATCAGAGGTGTTAACCCTTCACATGCTGCGGTCAATTCTGACTGCGGCATTTAAATGTCACAATCAATGTTTGGAAGTCCCGTACAGCCCTCCATAATGAGATCACGGGGTGTTGTGCGGTTGCTATGGCAGCCAGGGTCCTTCTTAAAGCCCCCATTGTGTTGTGGCCTGATAGACTGCCTGTCAGATTGCGGTATAATGTAACACTATGGCATTCCATCATACTGCAGGAATGATCAAACCGTCCCCTCGGGGGACTAAAATAAGGATAAAAATATTACCTTTTATTTCTATTGATAAAACTTTTTAAAATAAGTTTTTACTTTTTTCCCCCCATACTTACAATAAAAGAATGTAAATAGAAAAAAAAAATTGGTATTGCTGTATCCATAAAAGTCTGATCAAAGTAATGCATTATTTTCCCCACACAGTGAACATTGTCGGAAAAAATAACGCCAGAATTGCGTCTTTTTGGTCACCCTGAGGCTGCGGGAAATCGCAAAATTATGAAGTCAATGGCTCCCAATGGTTCCGTGCACATTTGTGATGTTTTAACACTTGCGATGCAGCGTTAAAACAAAATTGGGGCATGTCCATTTTTTTGCGATCTCGCCCATTGTTTCCAGTGGGGCCGGCTGCAGCAGCACCAGCCTCTTGAAATCAATGGGTGGGGATCGCGATCTTCTGCCACTGCTGTCACAGCAGTGGCAGGGGACTCACCGCGACAATGGTTTTTGGGGGGTGGGGGGGCTTGAAATATTTTAGGCCCCCGTCCTTCCCGAACATAATCAATAACTGTAGAAAAAAAATAAAGAAGAAGAATACATCACCTAGGTAGCGCTGTCATCTTCGGTGCGTCTGCAGGCAGGTCCTGGCAGTCTTCTGCTTCTCTTTTGGCTGAAAATCCCCGCGTCCTGAAAGTGCTCCCTCTGATTGGCTGAGTGCTTTTTACCATTGTATTCCAACAGCTGATTGATGGGCTCATGAGGACCCCTATCAATCCCATCAGGCATCATTCGTATCCTATATCTACACACACACACACATATATATATATATATATATATATACATATATATATATATACACGCACATACACACACATATATATATATATATGACATGGGAGGAAGGGGGTTGTTACATATTTAGCATCAGGAACCTGAACTGTCATTTATAGCCCTGTAATTAACATGCGGTCTATTGCCTGGTAGGTGCAGTAGTGATATTGTGTTCTCACTTTTCTGACCTTCATTTGTAGGTGAAGCCCACGTTAAGCTGCGCTCAAGATCCTACTGATGTGGTGTAACACTATAATAACAGCAACCGGGGGTGGAAAGAATCATCACTAACATCGGGGGCCGCTGTATAATGGTCAGCCCTGCAGCAGTTTCCATGTAGTTTTAGTCATGGAAATTCTTGTGTAATGAAGAATTCTGCACCTTTCTAATCTATCGTTATCTGTTTAATCAGGGCCGACTCTCGGACGCTTTACTGATCGACCCTCTCCACGCGGTTCTGTTTTGTGCCGCTTCTTTCAGTTCAATCATTTCCATGTTGGTGTCGGCTTTGATGAAGCCGGCGCGTTCTTGTCATCCAGCTTGACCGTAGGTCTCTGGACCCGAACTCTGAGTGTCATATGCGCGTATGATGCTCCGACTTAGGCCAGGACACACTGTTGCACTTCATATGTGAAACGGTTAGTCCCCTATATGCAGAACTGACCACTAGGACCCCCACTGATCACAAGATGGGGTTCTCAAAGGTCCCTGAACAAAGGCCCCGCTGAAATGAATGGAACAGAGGCACACATGCTCAACCACTGTTCCATTAATTCGGGGACCTTCTAGACCTTTGCTCTTGTGATTAGTGGTGTTCCCAGTGGTCAGACCCCCCACTATTCAGAAGGTTACCGCCTATGTGAATAGAGGATAACTTTCTATCTTGACAAAACTGCTTTAGGGTACATTAACACGTAGTTGAATTGGTGCGACTTTCCCGTTTAAGTTCTTCATCAAGAAACACAGCAAAATCTGTACAATTGAGCCCGTAGCCGACATCACCTCTGTAATTGAAAGGGTGAAATCTGCTAAGGATGCCTGTCAAAGATTTTCCGGGCATGCCACTAAAGGGGTTAAAGTTGTCATATCTGTTGTTTCAGGTAACATCTCATAAGGACTGAAGGACACATTAGCACTCACAGTGTAGTGTCTAGTATGTGGACACAGTATATAATGTTTGGTGTATAGGTAGTACATATGGTTCGGTGGCCCTGCAGTACATAGGGGTTGGTGAGTATATAATGATTACTGATGGTGTGGTGTCTAGTATGTGGACACAGTATATAGGGTTTAGTGTATAGACAGTACATAGGATTAGGTGGACCGGCAGTACATAGGGCTTGGTGTATAGATAGTACATAGAGTTTGGTGTGTAGATAATACATAGGGGTTGGTGGACCGGCAGTACATAGGGGTTGGTTTGTAGATAGTACATAGGGGTTGGTGGACCGGCAGTACATAGGGGTTGGTTTGTAGATAGTACATAGGATTTGGCAGACCGGCAGTACATAGGGGTTGGTGTGTAGATAGTACATAGGGTTCGGTGGATCGGCAGTATATAGGGGTTGGTGTGTAGATAGTGCATAGGGTTCGGTGGACCGGCAGTACATAGGGGTTGGTGTGTACATAGTACATAGGGTTTGATGGACCGGCAGTACATAGGGGTTAGTGTGTAGATAGTACATAGGGTTTGGTGGACCGGCAGTACATAGGGGTTGGTGTGTAGATAGTACATAGGGTTTGGTTGACCAGCAGTACATAGGGGTTGGTGTGTAGATAGTACATAGGGTTTGGCGGACCAGCAGTACATAGGGGTTGGTGTGTAGATAGTACATAGGGTTTGGCGGACCGGCAGTACATAGGGGTTGGTGTGTAGATAGTACATAGGGTTTGGCGGACCGGCAGTACATAGGGGTTGGTGTGTAGATAGTACATAGGGTTTGGCGGACCGGTAGTACATAGGGGTTGGTGTGTAGATAGTACCTAGGGTGCGTTGGACCAGCAGTACAGAGAGTTCGGTGGACCGGCAGTACATAGGGGTTGGTGTGTAGATAGTACATAGGGGTTGGTGTGTGAATAGTACATAGGGTTTGGTGGACCGGCAGTACATAGGGGTTGGTGTGTAGATAGTACATAGGGTTTGGTGGACCGGCAGTACATATGGGTTGGTGTGTAGATTGTACATAGGGTTTGGTGGACCAGCAGTACATAGGGGTTGGTGTGTAGATAGTACATAGGGTTTCGTTGACCGGCAGTACATAGGGGTTGGTGTGTAGATAGTATATAGGGTTTGGTGGACCAGCAGTACATAGGGGTAGGTGTGTAGCTAGTACACAGGGTTTGGCGGACCAGCAGTACATAGGGGTTGGTGTATAGATAGCACATAGGGTTTTGTGGACCAGCAGTGCATAGGGGTTGGTGTGGATAGTACATAGGGTTTGGTTGACCAGCATTACGTAGGGCTTGGTGTGTAGCTAGTACATAGGGTTTGGTGGACCGGCAGTACATAGGGGTTGGTGTGTAGATAGTACATAGGGTTTGGTAGACCGGCAGTACATAGAGGTTGGTGTGTAGATAGTACATAGGGTTCGTTGGACCGGCAGTACATAGGGGTTGGTGTGTAGATAGTACATAGGGTTTGGTGGACCGGCAGTACAGAGGGTTCGATGGACCGGCAGTACATAGGGGTTGGTGTGTAGATAGTACATAGGGGGTTTTGTGTAGATAGTACATAGGGTTTGGTGGACCGGCAGTACATAGGGGTTGGTGTGTAGATAATACATAGGGTTTGGTGGACCGGCAGTACATATGGGTTGGTGTGTAGATAGTACATAGGGGTTAGTGTGTAGATAGTACATAGGGTTTGGTTAAAACGGCAGTACATAGGGGTTGGTGTGTAGATAGTACATAGGGTTTGGTTGACCAGCAGTACATAGGGGTTGGTGTGTAGCTAGTACATAGGGTTTGGTGGACTGGCAGTACATAGGGGTTGGTGTGAAGATAGTACATAGGGTTTGGTGGACCAGCAGTACATAGGGTTCGGTGGACCGGCAGTACATAGGGGTTGGTGTGTACATAGTACATAGGGTTTGATGGACCGGCAGTACATAGGGGTTGGTGTGTAGATAGTACATAGGGTTTGGTGGACCGGCAGTACATAGGGGTTGGTGTGTAGATAGTACATAGGGTTTGGTTGACCAGCAGTACATAGGGGTTGGTGTGTAGATAGTACATAGGGTTTGGCGGACCGGCAGTACATAGGGGTTGGTGTATAGATAGTACATAGGGTTTGGCGGACCGGCAGTACATAGGGGTTGGTGTGTAGATAGTACATAGGGTGCGTTGGACCGGCAGTACATATGGGTTGGTGTGTAGATAGTACATAGGGTTTGGTAGACCGGCAGTACAGAGGGTTCGGTGGACCGGCAGTACATAGGGGTTGGTGTGTAGATAGTACATAGGGGTTGGTGTGTGAATAGTACATAGGGTTTGGTGGACCGGCAGTACATAGGGGTTGGTGTGTAGATAGTACATAGGGTTTGGTGGACCGGCAGTACATAGGGGTTGGTGTGTAGATAGTACATAGGGTTTGGTTGACCAGCAGTACATAGGGGTTGGTGTGTAGATAGTACATAGGGTTTGGCGGACCAGCAGTACCTAGGGGTTGGTGTGTAGATAGTACATAGGGTTTGGCGGACCGGCAGTACATAGGGGTTGGTGTGTAGATAGTACATAGGGTTTGGCGGACCGGCAGTACATAGGGGTTGGTGTGTAGATAGTACATAGGGTTTGGCGGACCGGTAGTACATAGGGGTTGGTGTGTAGATAGTACATAGGGTGCGTTGGACCAGCAGTACAGAGGGTTCGGTGGACCGGCAGTACATAGGGGTTGGTGTGTAGATAGTACATAGGGGTTGGTGTGTGAATAGTACATAGGGTTTGGTGGACCGGCAGTACATAGGGGTTGGTGTGTAGATAGTACATAGGGTTTGGTGGACCGGCAGTACATATGGGTTGGTGTGTAGATTGTACATAGGGTTTGGTGGACCAGCAGTACATAGGGGTTGGTGTGTAGATAGTACATAGGGTTTCGTTGACCGGCATTACATAGGGGTTGGTGTGTAGATAGTATATAGGGTTTGGTGGACCAGCAGTACATAGGGGTAGGTGTGTAGCTAGTACACAGGGTTTGGCGGACCAGCAGTACATAGGGGTTGGTGTATAGATAGCACATAGGGTTTTGTGGACCAGCAGTGCATAGGGGTTGGTGTGGATAGTACATAGGGTTTGGTTGACCAGCATTACGTAGGGCTTGGTGTGTAGCTAGTACATAGGGTTTGGTGGACCGGCAGTACATAGGGGTTGGTGTGTAGATAGTACATAGGGTTTGGTAGACCGGCAGTACATAGAGGTTGGTGTGTAGATAGTACATAGGGTTCGTTAGACCGGCAGTACATAGGGGTTGGTGTGTAGATAGTACATAGGGTTTGGTGGACCGGCAGTACAGAGGGTTCGATGGACCGGCAGTACATAGGGGTTGGTGTGTAGATAGTACATAGGGGGTTTTGTGTAGATAGTACATAGGGTTTGGTGGACCGGCAGTACATAGGGGTTGGTGTGTAGATAATACATAGGGTTTGGTGGACCGGCAGTACATATGGGTTGGTGTGTAGATAGTACATAGGGGTTACTGTGTAGATAGTACATAGGGTTTGGTGAAACGGCAGTACATAGGGGTTGGTGTGTAGATAGTACATAGGGTTTGGTGGACCAGCAGTACATAGGGTTCGGTGGACCGGCAGTACATAGGGGTTGGTGTGTACATAGTACATAGGGTTTGATGGACCGGCAGTACATAGGGGTTGGTGTGTAGATAGTACATAGGGTTTGGTGGACCGGCAGTACATAGGGGTTGGTGTGTAGATAGTACATAGGGTTTGGTTGACCAGCAGTACATAGGGGTTGGTGTGTAGATAGTACATAGGGTTTGGCGGACCGGCAGTACATAGGGGTTGGTGTATAGATAGTACATAGGGTTTGGCGGACCGGCAGTACATAGGGGTTGGTGTGTAGATAGTACATAGGGTGCGTTGGACCGGCAGTACATATGGGTTGGTGTGTAGATAGTACATAGGGTTTGGTAGACCGGCAGTACAGAGGGTTCGGTGGACCGGCAGTACATAGGGGTTGGTGTGTAGATAGTACATAGGGGTTGGTGTGTGAATAGTACATAGGGTTTGGTGGACCGGCAGTACATAGGGGTTGGTGTGTAGATAGTACATAGGGTTTGGTGGACCGGCAGTACATATGGGTTGGTGTGTAGATTGTACATAGGGTTTGGTGGACCAGCAGTACATAGGGGTTGGTGTGTAGATAGTACATAGGGTTTGGTGGACCAGCAGTACATAGGGGTAGGTGTGTAGCTAGTACATAGGGTTTGGTGGACCGGCAGTACATAGGGGTTGGTGTATAGATAGCACATAGGGTTTTGTGGACCGGCAGTGCATAGTGGTTGGTGTGGATAGTACATAGGGTTTGGTTGACCAGCATTACATAGGGGTTGGTGTGTAGCTAGTACATAGGGTTTGGTGGACCGGCAGTACATAGGGGTTGGTGTGTAGATAGTACATAGGGTTTGGTAGACCGGCAGTACATAGAGGTTAGTGTGTAGATAGTACATAGGGTTCGTTGGACCGGCAGTACATAGGGGTTGGTGTGTAGATAGTACATAGGGTTTGGTGGACCGGCAGTACAGAGGGTTCGGTGGACCGGCAGTACATAGGGGTTGGTGTGTAGATAGTACATAGGGTTCGTTGGACCGGCAGTACATAGGGGTTGGTGTGTAGATAGTACATAGGGTTTGGTGGACCGGCAGTACATAGGGGTTGGTGTGTAGATAGTACATAGGGGGTTTTGTGTAGATAGTACATAGGGTTTGGTGGACCGGCAGTACATAGGGGTTGGTGTGTAGACAATACATAGGGTTTGGTGGACCGGCAGTACTTATGGGTTGGTGTGTAGATAGTACATAGGGGTTGGTGTGTAGATAGTACATAGGGTTTGGTGAAACGGCAGTACATAGGGGTTGGTGTGTAGATAGTACATAGGGTTTGGTTGACCGGCAGTACATAGGGGTTGGTGTGTAGCTAGTACATAGGGTTTGGTGGACCGGCAGTACATAGGGGTTGGTGTGAAGATAGTACATAGGGTTTGGTGGACCAGCAGTACATAGGGTTTGGAGGACCGGCAGTACATAGGGTTTAATGTATAGCCAGTACATAGGGGTTGGTGTATAGATAGTACATAGGAGTTGGTGGACCAGCAGTACATAGGGGTTGCTGTGTAGATAGTACATAGGGTTTGGTGGACCGGCAGTACAGAGGGGTTGCTGTGTAGATAGTACATAGGGCTTGGTGTATAGATAATACATAGGGTTTGGTGGACCAGCAGTACATAGGGGTTGGTGTGTAGATAGTACATAGGGTTTGGTGGACCGGCAGTACATAGGGGTTGATGTGTAGATAGTACATAGGGTTTGGTGGACTGGCAGTACATAGGGGTTGGTGTGTAGATAGTACATAGGATTTGGTGGACCGGCAGTACATAGGGGTTGGTGTGTAGATAGTACATAGGGTTTGGTAGACCGGCAGTACATAGAGGTTAGTGTGTAGATAGTACATAGGGTTCGTTGGACCGGCAGTACATAGGGGTTGGTGTGTAGATAGTACATAGGGTTTGGTGGACCGGCAGTACAGAGGGTTCGGTGGACCGGCAGTACATAGGGGTTGGTGTGTAGATAGTACATAGGGGGTTTTGTGTAGATAGTACATAGGGTTTGGTGGACCGGCAGTACATAGGGGTTGGTGTGTAGACAATACATAGGGTTTGGTGGACCGGCAGTACTTATGGGTTGGTGTGTAGATAGTACATAGGGGTTGGTGTGTAGATAGTACATAGGGTTTGGTGAAACGGCAGTACATAGGGGTTGGTGTGTAGATAGTACATAGGGTTTGGTTGACCGGCAGTACATAGGGGTTGGTGTGTAGCTAGTACATAGGGTTTGGTGGACCGGCAGTACATAGGGGTTGGTGTGAAGATAGTACATAGGGTTTGGTGGACCAGCAGTACATAGGGTTTGGAGGACCGGCAGTACATAGGGTTTAATGTATAGCTAGTACATAGGGGTTGGTGTATAGATAGTACATAGGAGTTGGTGGACCAGCAGTACATAGGGGTTGCTGTGTAGATAGTACATAGGGTTTGGTGGACCGGCAGTACAGAGGGGTTGCTGTGTAGATAGTACATAGGGCTTGGTGTATAGATAATACATAGGGTTTGGTGGACCAGCAGTACATAGGGGTTGGTGTGTAGATAGTACATAGGGTTTGGTGGACCGGCAGTACATAGGGGTTGATGTGTAGATAGTACATAGGGTTTGGTGGACTGGCAGTACATAGGGGTTGGTGTGTAGATAGTACATAGGATTTGGTGGACCAGCAGTACATAGGGGTTGATGTGTAGATAGTACATAGGGTTTGGTGGACCGGCAGTACATAGGGGTTGGTGTGTAGATAGTACATAGGGTTTGGTTGACCAGCAGTACATAGGGGTTGGTGTGTAGATAGTACATAGGGTTTGGCGGACCGGCAGTACATAGGGGTTGGTGTATAGATAGTACATAGGGTTTGGCGGACCGGCAGTACATAGGGGTTGGTGTGTAGATAGTACATAGGGTGCGTTGGACCGGCAGTACATATGGGTTGGTGTGTAGATAGTACATAGGGTTTGGTAGACCGGCAGTACAGAGGGTTCGGTGGACCGGCAGTACATAGGGGTTGGTGTGTAGATAGTACATAGGGGTTGGTGTGTGAATAGTACATAGGGTTTGGTGGACCGGCAGTACATAGGGGTTGGTGTGTAGATAGTACATAGGGTTTGGTGGACCGGCAGTACATATGGGTTGGTGTGTAGATTGTACATAGGGTTTGGTGGACCAGCAGTACATAGGGGTTGGTGTGTAGATAGTACATAGGGTTTGGTGGACCAGCAGTACATAGGGGTAGGTGTGTAGCTAGTACATAGGGTTTGGTGGACCGGCAGTACATAGGGGTTGGTGTATAGATAGCACATAGGGTTTTGTGGACCGGCAGTGCATAGTGGTTGGTGTGGATAGTACATAGGGTTTGGTTGACCAGCATTACATAGGGGTTGGTGTGTAGCTAGTACATAGGGTTTGGTGGACCGGCAGTACATAGGGGTTGGTGTGTAGATAGTACATAGGGTTTGGTAGACCGGCAGTACATAGAGGTTAGTGTGTAGATAGTACATAGGGTTCGTTGGACCGGCAGTACATAGGGGTTGGTGTGTAGATAGTACATAGGGTTTGGTGGACCGGCAGTACAGAGGGTTCGGTGGACCGGCAGTACATAGGGGTTGGTGTGTAGATAGTACATAGGGTTCGTTGGACCGGCAGTACATAGGGGTTGGTGTGTAGATAGTACATAGGGTTTGGTGGACCGGCAGTACAGAGGGTTCGGTGGACCGGCAGTACATAGGGGTTGGTGTGTAGATAGTACATAGGGGGTTTTGTGTAGATAGTACATAGGGTTTGGTGGACCGGCAGTACATAGGGGTTGGTGTGTAGACAATACATAGGGTTTGGTGGACCGGCAGTACTTATGGGTTGGTGTGTAGATAGTACATAGGGGTTGGTGTGTAGATAGTACATAGGGTTTGGTGAAACGGCAGTACATAGGGGTTGGTGTGTAGATAGTACATAGGGTTTGGTTGACCGGCAGTACATAGGGGTTGGTGTGTAGCTAGTACATAGGGTTTGGTGGACCGGCAGTACATAGGGGTTGGTGTGAAGATAGTACATAGGGTTTGGTGGACCAGCAGTACATAGGGTTTGGAGGACCGGCAGTACATAGGGTTTAATGTATAGCTAGTACATAGGGGTTGGTGTATAGATAGTACATAGGAGTTGGTGGACCAGCAGTACATAGGGGTTGCTGTGTAGATAGTACATAGGGTTTGGTGGACCGGCAGTACAGAGGGGTTGCTGTGTAGATAGTACATAGGGCTTGGTGTATAGATAATACATAGGGTTTGGTGGACCAGCAGTACATAGGGGTTGGTGTGTAGATAGTACATAGGGTTTGGTGGACCGGCAGTACATAGGGGTTGATGTGTAGATAGTACATAGGGTTTGGTGGACTGGCAGTACATAGGGGTTGGTGTGTAGATAGTACATAGGATTTGGTGGACCGGCAGTACATAGGGGTTGGTGTGTAGATAGTACATAGGGTTTGGTAGACCGGCAGTACATAGAGGTTAGTGTGTAGATAGTACATAGGGTTCGTTGGACCGGCAGTACATAGGGGTTGGTGTGTAGATAGTACATAGGGTTTGGTGGACCGGCAGTACAGAGGGTTCGGTGGACCGGCAGTACATAGGGGTTGGTGTGTAGATAGTACATAGGGGGTTTTGTGTAGATAGTACATAGGGTTTGGTGGACCGGCAGTACATAGGGGTTGGTGTGTAGACAATACATAGGGTTTGGTGGACCGGCAGTACTTATGGGTTGGTGTGTAGATAGTACATAGGGGTTGGTGTGTAGATAGTACATAGGGTTTGGTGAAACGGCAGTACATAGGGGTTGGTGTGTAGATAGTACATAGGGTTTGGTTGACCGGCAGTACATAGGGGTTGGTGTGTAGCTAGTACATAGGGTTTGGTGGACCGGCAGTACATAGGGGTTGGTGTGAAGATAGTACATAGGGTTTGGTGGACCAGCAGTACATAGGGTTTGGAGGACCGTCAGTACATAGGGTTTAATGTATAGCTAGTACATAGGGGTTGGTGTATAGATAGTACATAGGAGTTGGTGGACCAGCAGTACATAGGGGTTGCTGTGTAGATAGTACATAGGGTTTGGTGGACCGGCAGTACAGAGGGGTTGCTGTGTAGATAGTACATAGGGCTTGGTGTATAGATAATACATAGGGTTTGGTGGACCAGCAGTACATAGGGGTTGGTGTGTAGATAGTACATAGGGTTTGGTGGACCGGCAGTACATAGGGGTTGATGTGTAGATAGTACATAGGGTTTGGTGGACTGGCAGTACATAGGGGTTGGTGTGTAGATAGTACATAGGATTTGGTGGACCGGCAGTACATAGGGGTTGGTGTGTAGATAGTACATAGGGTTTGGTAGACCGGCAGTACATAGAGGTTAGTGTGTAGATAGTACATAGGGTTCGTTGGACCGGCAGTACATAGGGGTTGGTGTGTAGATAGTACATAGGGTTTGGTGGACCGGCAGTACAGAGGGTTCGGTGGACCGGCAGTACATAGGGGTTGGTGTGTAGATAGTACATAGGGGGTTTTGTGTAGATAGTACATAGGGTTTGGTGGACCGGCAGTACATAGGGGTTGGTGTGTAGACAATACATAGGGTTTGGTGGACCGGCAGTACTTATGGGTTGGTGTGTAGATAGTACATAGGGGTTGGTGTGTAGATAGTACATAGGGTTTGGTGAAACGGCAGTACATAGGGGTTGGTGTGTAGATAGTACATAGGGTTTGGTTGACCGGCAGTACATAGGGGTTGGTGTGTAGCTAGTACATAGGGTTTGGTGGACCGGCAGTACATAGGGGTTGGTGTGAAGATAGTACATAGGGTTTGGTGGACCAGCAGTACATAGGGTTTGGAGGACCGGCAGTACATAGGGTTTAATGTATAGCTAGTACATAGGGGTTGGTGTATAGATAGTACATAGGAGTTGGTGGACCAGCAGTACATAGGGGTTGCTGTGTAGATAGTACATAGGGTTTGGTGGACCGGCAGTACAGAGGGGTTGCTGTGTAGATAGTACATAGGGCTTGGTGTATAGATAATACATAGGGTTTGGTGGACCAGCAGTACATAGGGGTTGGTGTGTAGATAGTACATAGGGTTTGGTGGACCGGCAGTACATAGGGGTTGATGTGTAGATAGTACATAGGGTTTGGTGGACTGGCAGTACATAGGGGTTGGTGTGTAGATAGTACATAGGATTTGGTGGACCAGCAGTACATAGGGGTTGATGTGTAGATAGTACATAGGGTTTGGTGGACCGGCAGTACATAGGGGTTGGTGTGTAGATAGTACATAGGGTTTGGTGGACCGGCAGTACATAGGGGTTGGTGTGTAGATAGTACATAGGGTTTGGCGGACCGGCAGTACATAGGGGTTGGTGTATAGATAGTACATAGGGTTTGGCGGACCGGCAGTACATAGGGGTTGGTGTGTAGATAGTACATAGGGTGCGTTGGACCGGCAGTACATATGGGTTGGTGTGTAGATAGTACATAGGGTTTGGTAGACCGGCAGTACAGAGGGTTCGGTGGACCGGCAGTACATAGGGGTTGGTGTGTAGATAGTACATAGGGGTTGGTGTGTGAATAGTACATAGGGTTTGGTGGACCGGCAGTACATAGGGGTTGGTGTGTAGATAGTACATAGGGTTTGGTGGACCGGCAGTACATATGGGTTGGTGTGTAGATTGTACATAGGGTTTGGTGGACCAGCAGTACATAGGGGTTGGTGTGTAGATAGTACATAGGGTTTGGTGGACCAGCAGTACATAGGGGTAGGTGTGTAGCTAGTACATAGGGTTTGGTGGACCGGCAGTACATAGGGGTTGGTGTATAGATAGCACATAGGGTTTTGTGGACCGGCAGTGCATAGTGGTTGGTGTGGATAGTACATAGGGTTTGGTTGACCAGCATTACATAGGGGTTGGTGTGTAGCTAGTACATAGGGTTTGGTGGACCGGCAGTACATAGGGGTTGGTGTGTAGATAGTACATAGGGTTTGGTAGACCGGCAGTACATAGAGGTTAGTGTGTAGATAGTACATAGGGTTCGTTGGACCGGCAGTACATAGGGGTTGGTGTGTAGATAGTACATAGGGTTTGGTGGACCGGCAGTACAGAGGGTTCGGTGGACCGGCAGTACATAGGGGTTGGTGTGTAGATAGTACATAGGGTTCGTTGGACCGGCAGTACATAGGGGTTGGTGTGTAGATAGTACATAGGGTTTGGTGGACCGGCAGTACAGAGGGTTCGGTGGACCGGCAGTACATAGGGGTTGGTGTGTAGATAGTACATAGGGGGTTTTGTGTAGATAGTACATAGGGTTTGGTGGACCGGCAGTACATAGGGGTTGGTGTGTAGACAATACATAGGGTTTGGTGGACCGGCAGTACTTATGGGTTGGTGTGTAGATAGTACATAGGGGTTGGTGTGTAGATAGTACATAGGGTTTGGTGAAACGGCAGTACATAGGGGTTGGTGTGTAGATAGTACATAGGGTTTGGTTGACCGGCAGTACATAGGGGTTGGTGTGTAGCTAGTACATAGGGTTTGGTGGACCGGCAGTACATAGGGGTTGGTGTGAAGATAGTACATAGGGTTTGGTGGACCAGCAGTACATAGGGTTTGGAGGACCGGCAGTACATAGGGTTTAATGTATAGCTAGTACATAGGGGTTGGTGTATAGATAGTACATAGGAGTTGGTGGACCAGCAGTACATAGGGGTTGCTGTGTAGATAGTACATAGGGTTTGGTGGACCGGCAGTACAGAGGGGTTGCTGTGTAGATAGTACATAGGGCTTGGTGTATAGATAATACATAGGGTTTGGTGGACCAGCAGTACATAGGGGTTGGTGTGTAGATAGTACATAGGGTTTGGTGGACCGGCAGTACATAGGGGTTGATGTGTAGATAGTACATAGGGTTTGGTGGACTGGCAGTACATAGGGGTTGGTGTGTAGATAGTACATAGGATTTGGTGGACCGGCAGTACATAGGGGTTGGTGTGTAGATAGTACATAGGGTTTGGTAGACCGGCAGTACATAGAGGTTAGTGTGTAGATAGTACATAGGGTTCGTTGGACCGGCAGTACATAGGGGTTGGTGTGTAGATAGTACATAGGGTTTGGTGGACCGGCAGTACAGAGGGTTCGGTGGACCGGCAGTACATAGGGGTTGGTGTGTAGATAGTACATAGGGGGTTTTGTGTAGATAGTACATAGGGTTTGGTGGACCGGCAGTACATAGGGGTTGGTGTGTAGACAATACATAGGGTTTGGTGGACCGGCAGTACTTATGGGTTGGTGTGTAGATAGTACATAGGGGTTGGTGTGTAGATAGTACATAGGGTTTGGTGAAACGGCAGTACATAGGGGTTGGTGTGTAGATAGTACATAGGGTTTGGTGGACCGGCAGTACATAGGGGTTGGTGTGTAGATAGTACATAGGGTTTGGGGGACCGGCAGTACATAGGGGTTGGTGTGTAGATAGTACATAGGGGGTTTTGTGTAGATAGTACATAGGGTTTGGTGGACCGGCAGTACATAGGGGTTGGTGTGTAGACAATACATAGGGTTTGGTGGACCGGCAGTACTTATGGGTTGGTGTGTAGATAGTACATAGGGGTTGGTGTGTAGATAGTACATAGGGTTTGGTGAAACGGCAGTACATAGGGGTTGGTGTGTAGATAGTACATAGGGTTTGGTTGACCGGCAGTACATAGGGGTTGGTGTGTAGCTAGTACATAGGGTTTGGTGGACCGGCAGTACATAGGGGTTGGTGTGAAGATAGTACATAGGGTTTGGTGGACCAGCAGTACATAGGGTTTGGAGGACCGGCAGTACATAGGGTTTAATGTATAGCTAGTACATAGGGGTTGGTGTATAGATAGTACATAGGAGTTGGTGGACCAGCAGTACATAGGGGTTGCTGTGTAGATAGTACATAGGGTTTGGTGGACCGGCAGTACAGAGGGGTTGCTGTGTAGATAGTACATAGGGCTTGGTGTATAGATAATACATAGGGTTTGGTGGACCAGCAGTACATAGGGGTTGGTGTGTAGATAGTACATAGGGTTTGGTGGACCGGCAGTACATAGGGGTTGATGTGTAGATAGTACATAGGGTTTGGTGGACTGGCAGTACATAGGGGTTGGTGTGTAGATAGTACATAGGATTTGGTGGACCGGCAGTACATAGGGGTTGGTGTGTAGATAGTACATAGGGTTTGGTAGACCGGCAGTACATAGAGGTTAGTGTGTAGATAGTACATAGGGTTCGTTGGACCGGCAGTACATAGGGGTTGGTGTGTAGATAGTACATAGGGTTTGGTGGACCGGCAGTACAGAGGGTTCGGTGGACCGGCAGTACATAGGGGTTGGTGTGTAGATAGTACATAGGGGGTTTTGTGTAGATAGTACATAGGGTTTGGTGGACCGGCAGTACATAGGGGTTGGTGTGTAGACAATACATAGGGTTTGGTGGACCGGCAGTACTTATGGGTTGGTGTGTAGATAGTACATAGGGGTTGGTGTGTAGATAGTACATAGGGTTTGGTGAAACGGCAGTACATAGGGGTTGGTGTGTAGATAGTACATAGGGTTTGGTTGACCGGCAGTACATAGGGGTTGGTGTGTAGCTAGTACATAGGGTTTGGTGGACCGGCAGTACATAGGGGTTGGTGTGAAGATAGTACATAGGGTTTGGTGGACCAGCAGTACATAGGGTTTGGAGGACCGGCAGTACATAGGGTTTAATGTATAGCTAGTACATAGGGGTTGGTGTATAGATAGTACATAGGAGTTGGTGGACCAGCAGTACATAGGGGTTGCTGTGTAGATAGTACATAGGGTTTGGTGGACCGGCAGTACAGAGGGGTTGCTGTGTAGATAGTACATAGGGCTTGGTGTATAGATAATACATAGGGTTTGGTGGACCAGCAGTACATAGGGGTTGGTGTGTAGATAGTACATAGGGTTTGGTGGACCGGCAGTACATAGGGGTTGATGTGTAGATAGTACATAGGGTTTGGTGGACTGGCAGTACATAGGGGTTGGTGTGTAGATAGTACATAGGATTTGGTGGACCAGCAGTACATAGGGGTTGATGTGTAGATAGTACATAGGGTTTGGTGGACCGGCAGTACATAGGGGTTGGTGTGTAGATAGTACATAGGGTTTGGTTGACCAGCAGTACATAGGGGTTGGTGTGTAGATAGTACATAGGGTTTGGCGGACCGGCAGTACATAGGGGTTGGTGTATAGATAGTACATAGGGTTTGGCGGACCGGCAGTACATAGGGGTTGGTGTGTAGATAGTACATAGGGTGCGTTGGACCGGCAGTACATATGGGTTGGTGTGTAGATAGTACATAGGGTTTGGTAGACCGGCAGTACAGAGGGTTCGGTGGACCGGCAGTACATAGGGGTTGGTGTGTAGATAGTACATAGGGGTTGGTGTGTGAATAGTACATAGGGTTTGGTGGACCGGCAGTACATAGGGGTTGGTGTGTAGATAGTACATAGGGTTTGGTGGACCGGCAGTACATATGGGTTGGTGTGTAGATTGTACATAGGGTTTGGTGGACCAGCAGTACATAGGGGTTGGTGTGTAGATAGTACATAGGGTTTGGTGGACCAGCAGTACATAGGGGTAGGTGTGTAGCTAGTACATAGGGTTTGGTGGACCGGCAGTACATAGGGGTTGGTGTATAGATAGCACATAGGGTTTTGTGGACCGGCAGTGCATAGTGGTTGGTGTGGATAGTACATAGGGTTTGGTTGACCAGCATTACATAGGGGTTGGTGTGTAGCTAGTACATAGGGTTTGGTGGACCGGCAGTACATAGGGGTTGGTGTGTAGATAGTACATAGGGTTTGGTAGACCGGCAGTACATAGAGGTTAGTGTGTAGATAGTACATAGGGTTCGTTGGACCGGCAGTACATAGGGGTTGGTGTGTAGATAGTACATAGGGTTTGGTGGACCGGCAGTACAGAGGGTTCGGTGGACCGGCAGTACATAGGGGTTGGTGTGTAGATAGTACATAGGGTTCGTTGGACCGGCAGTACATAGGGGTTGGTGTGTAGATAGTACATAGGGTTTGGTGGACCGGCAGTACAGAGGGTTCGGTGGACCGGCAGTACATAGGGGTTGGTGTGTAGATAGTACATAGGGGGTTTTGTGTAGATAGTACATAGGGTTTGGTGGACCGGCAGTACATAGGGGTTGGTGTGTAGACAATACATAGGGTTTGGTGGACCGGCAGTACTTATGGGTTGGTGTGTAGATAGTACATAGGGGTTGGTGTGTAGATAGTACATAGGGTTTGGTGAAACGGCAGTACATAGGGGTTGGTGTGTAGATAGTACATAGGGTTTGGTTGACCGGCAGTACATAGGGGTTGGTGTGTAGCTAGTACATAGGGTTTGGTGGACCGGCAGTACATAGGGGTTGGTGTGAAGATAGTACATAGGGTTTGGTGGACCAGCAGTACATAGGGTTTGGAGGACCGGCAGTACATAGGGTTTAATGTATAGCTAGTACATAGGGGTTGGTGTATAGATAGTACATAGGAGTTGGTGGACCAGCAGTACATAGGGGTTGCTGTGTAGATAGTACATAGGGTTTGGTGGACCGGCAGTACAGAGGGGTTGCTGTGTAGATAGTACATAGGGCTTGGTGTATAGATAATACATAGGGTTTGGTGGACCAGCAGTACATAGGGGTTGGTGTGTAGATAGTACATAGGGTTTGGTGGACCGGCAGTACATAGGGGTTGATGTGTAGATAGTACATAGGGTTTGGTGGACTGGCAGTACATAGGGGTTGGTGTGTAGATAGTACATAGGATTTGGTGGACCGGCAGTACATAGGGGTTGGTGTGTAGATAGTACATAGGGTTTGGTAGACCGGCAGTACATAGAGGTTAGTGTGTAGATAGTACATAGGGTTCGTTGGACCGGCAGTACATAGGGGTTGGTGTGTAGATAGTACATAGGGTTTGGTGGACCGGCAGTACAGAGGGTTCGGTGGACCGGCAGTACATAGGGGTTGGTGTGTAGATAGTACATAGGGGGTTTTGTGTAGATAGTACATAGGGTTTGGTGGACCGGCAGTACATAGGGGTTGGTGTGTAGACAATACATAGGGTTTGGTGGACCGGCAGTACTTATGGGTTGGTGTGTAGATAGTACATAGGGGTTGGTGTGTAGATAGTACATAGGGTTTGGTGAAACGGCAGTACATAGGGGTTGGTGTGTAGATAGTACATAGGGTTTGGTTGACCGGCAGTACATAGGGGTTGGTGTGTAGCTAGTACATAGGGTTTGGTGGACCGGCAGTACATAGGGGTTGGTGTGAAGATAGTACATAGGGTTTGGTGGACCAGCAGTACATAGGGTTTGGAGGACCGGCAGTACATAGGGTTTAATGTATAGCTAGTACATAGGGGTTGGTGTATAGATAGTACATAGGAGTTGGTGGACCAGCAGTACATAGGGGTTGCTGTGTAGATAGTACATAGGGTTTGGTGGACCGGCAGTACAGAGGGGTTGCTGTGTAGATAGTACATAGGGCTTGGTGTATAGATAATACATAGGGTTTGGTGGACCAGCAGTACATAGGGGTTGGTGTGTAGATAGTACATAGGGTTTGGTGGACCGGCAGTACATAGGGGTTGATGTGTAGATAGTACATAGGGTTTGGTGGACTGGCAGTACATAGGGGTTGGTGTGTAGATAGTACATAGGATTTGGTGGACCGGCAGTACATAGGGGTTGGTGTGTAGATAGTACATAGGGTTTGGTAGACCGGCAGTACATAGAGGTTAGTGTGTAGATAGTACATAGGGTTCGTTGGACCGGCAGTACATAGGGGTTGGTGTGTAGATAGTACATAGGGTTTGGTGGACCGGCAGTACAGAGGGTTCGGTGGACCGGCAGTACATAGGGGTTGGTGTGTAGATAGTACATAGGGGGTTTTGTGTAGATAGTACATAGGGTTTGGTGGACCGGCAGTACATAGGGGTTGGTGTGTAGACAATACATAGGGTTTGGTGGACCGGCAGTACTTATGGGTTGGTGTGTAGATAGTACATAGGGGTTGGTGTGTAGATAGTACATAGGGTTTGGTGAAACGGCAGTACATAGGGGTTGGTGTGTAGATAGTACATAGGGTTTGGTTGACCGGCAGTACATAGGGGTTGGTGTGTAGCTAGTACATAGGGTTTGGTGGACCGGCAGTACATAGGGGTTGGTGTGAAGATAGTACATAGGGTTTGGTGGACCAGCAGTACATAGGGTTTGGAGGACCGGCAGTACATAGGGTTTAATGTATAGCTAGTACATAGGGGTTGGTGTATAGATAGTACATAGGAGTTGGTGGACCAGCAGTACATAGGGGTTGCTGTGTAGATAGTACATAGGGTTTGGTGGACCGGCAGTACAGAGGGGTTGCTGTGTAGATAGTACATAGGGCTTGGTGTATAGATAATACATAGGGTTTGGTGGACCAGCAGTACATAGGGGTTGGTGTGTAGATAGTACATAGGGTTTGGTGGACCGGCAGTACATAGGGGTTGATGTGTAGATAGTACATAGGGTTTGGTGGACTGGCAGTACATAGGGGTTGGTGTGTAGATAGTACATAGGATTTGGTGGACCAGCAGTACATAGGGGTTGATGTGTAGATAGTACATAGGGTTTGGTGGACCGGCAGTACATAGGGGTTGGTGTGTAGATAGTACATAGGGTTTGGTGGACCGGCAGTACATAGGGGTTGGTGTGTAGATAGTACATAGGGTTTGGCGGACCGGCAGTACATAGGGGTTGGTGTATAGATAGTACATAGGGTTTGGCGGACCGGCAGTACATAGGGGTTGGTGTGTAGATAGTACATAGGGTGCGTTGGACCGGCAGTACATATGGGTTGGTGTGTAGATAGTACATAGGGTTTGGTAGACCGGCAGTACAGAGGGTTCGGTGGACCGGCAGTACATAGGGGTTGGTGTGTAGATAGTACATAGGGGTTGGTGTGTGAATAGTACATAGGGTTTGGTGGACCGGCAGTACATAGGGGTTGGTGTGTAGATAGTACATAGGGTTTGGTGGACCGGCAGTACATATGGGTTGGTGTGTAGATTGTACATAGGGTTTGGTGGACCAGCAGTACATAGGGGTTGGTGTGTAGATAGTACATAGGGTTTGGTGGACCAGCAGTACATAGGGGTAGGTGTGTAGCTAGTACATAGGGTTTGGTGGACCGGCAGTACATAGGGGTTGGTGTATAGATAGCACATAGGGTTTTGTGGACCGGCAGTGCATAGTGGTTGGTGTGGATAGTACATAGGGTTTGGTTGACCAGCATTACATAGGGGTTGGTGTGTAGCTAGTACATAGGGTTTGGTGGACCGGCAGTACATAGGGGTTGGTGTGTAGATAGTACATAGGGTTTGGTAGACCGGCAGTACATAGAGGTTAGTGTGTAGATAGTACATAGGGTTCGTTGGACCGGCAGTACATAGGGGTTGGTGTGTAGATAGTACATAGGGTTTGGTGGACCGGCAGTACAGAGGGTTCGGTGGACCGGCAGTACATAGGGGTTGGTGTGTAGATAGTACATAGGGTTCGTTGGACCGGCAGTACATAGGGGTTGGTGTGTAGATAGTACATAGGGTTTGGTGGACCGGCAGTACAGAGGGTTCGGTGGACCGGCAGTACATAGGGGTTGGTGTGTAGATAGTACATAGGGGGTTTTGTGTAGATAGTACATAGGGTTTGGTGGACCGGCAGTACATAGGGGTTGGTGTGTAGACAATACATAGGGTTTGGTGGACCGGCAGTACTTATGGGTTGGTGTGTAGATAGTACATAGGGGTTGGTGTGTAGATAGTACATAGGGTTTGGTGAAACGGCAGTACATAGGGGTTGGTGTGTAGATAGTACATAGGGTTTGGTTGACCGGCAGTACATAGGGGTTGGTGTGTAGCTAGTACATAGGGTTTGGTGGACCGGCAGTACATAGGGGTTGGTGTGAAGATAGTACATAGGGTTTGGTGGACCAGCAGTACATAGGGTTTGGAGGACCGGCAGTACATAGGGTTTAATGTATAGCTAGTACATAGGGGTTGGTGTATAGATAGTACATAGGAGTTGGTGGACCAGCAGTACATAGGGGTTGCTGTGTAGATAGTACATAGGGTTTGGTGGACCGGCAGTACAGAGGGGTTGCTGTGTAGATAGTACATAGGGCTTGGTGTATAGATAATACATAGGGTTTGGTGGACCAGCAGTACATAGGGGTTGGTGTGTAGATAGTACATAGGGTTTGGTGGACCGGCAGTACATAGGGGTTGATGTGTAGATAGTACATAGGGTTTGGTGGACTGGCAGTACATAGGGGTTGGTGTGTAGATAGTACATAGGATTTGGTGGACCGGCAGTACATAGGGGTTGGTGTGTAGATAGTACATAGGGTTTGGTAGACCGGCAGTACATAGAGGTTAGTGTGTAGATAGTACATAGGGTTCGTTGGACCGGCAGTACATAGGGGTTGGTGTGTAGATAGTACATAGGGTTTGGTGGACCGGCAGTACAGAGGGTTCGGTGGACCGGCAGTACATAGGGGTTGGTGTGTAGATAGTACATAGGGGGTTTTGTGTAGATAGTACATAGGGTTTGGTGGACCGGCAGTACATAGGGGTTGGTGTGTAGACAATACATAGGGTTTGGTGGACCGGCAGTACTTATGGGTTGGTGTGTAGATAGTACATAGGGGTTGGTGTGTAGATAGTACATAGGGTTTGGTGAAACGGCAGTACATAGGGGTTGGTGTGTAGATAGTACATAGGGTTTGGTTGACCGGCAGTACATAGGGGTTGGTGTGTAGCTAGTACATAGGGTTTGGTGGACCGGCAGTACATAGGGGTTGGTGTGAAGATAGTACATAGGGTTTGGTGGACCAGCAGTACATAGGGTTTGGAGGACCGGCAGTACATAGGGTTTAATGTATAGCTAGTACATAGGGGTTGGTGTATAGATAGTACATAGGAGTTGGTGGACCAGCAGTACATAGGGGTTGCTGTGTAGATAGTACATAGGGTTTGGTGGACCGGCAGTACAGAGGGGTTGCTGTGTAGATAGTACATAGGGCTTGGTGTATAGATAATACATAGGGTTTGGTGGACCAGCAGTACATAGGGGTTGGTGTGTAGATAGTACATAGGGTTTGGTGGACCGGCAGTACATAGGGGTTGATGTGTAGATAGTACATAGGGTTTGGTGGACTGGCAGTACATAGGGGTTGGTGTGTAGATAGTACATAGGATTTGGTGGACCGGCAGTACATAGGGGTTGGTGTGTAGATAGTACATAGGGTTTGGTAGACCGGCAGTACATAGAGGTTAGTGTGTAGATAGTACATAGGGTTCGTTGGACCGGCAGTACATAGGGGTTGGTGTGTAGATAGTACATAGGGTTTGGTGGACCGGCAGTACAGAGGGTTCGGTGGACCGGCAGTACATAGGGGTTGGTGTGTAGATAGTACATAGGGGGTTTTGTGTAGATAGTACATAGGGTTTGGTGGACCGGCAGTACATAGGGGTTGGTGTGTAGACAATACATAGGGTTTGGTGGACCGGCAGTACTTATGGGTTGGTGTGTAGATAGTACATAGGGGTTGGTGTGTAGATAGTACATAGGGTTTGGTGAAACGGCAGTACATAGGGGTTGGTGTGTAGATAGTACATAGGGTTTGGTTGACCGGCAGTACATAGGGGTTGGTGTGTAGCTAGTACATAGGGTTTGGTGGACCGGCAGTACATAGGGGTTGGTGTGAAGATAGTACATAGGGTTTGGTGGACCAGCAGTACATAGGGTTTGGAGGACCGGCAGTACATAGGGTTTAATGTATAGCTAGTACATAGGGGTTGGTGTATAGATAGTACATAGGAGTTGGTGGACCAGCAGTACATAGGGGTTGCTGTGTAGATAGTACATAGGGTTTGGTGGACCGGCAGTACAGAGGGGTTGCTGTGTAGATAGTACATAGGGCTTGGTGTATAGATAATACATAGGGTTTGGTGGACCAGCAGTACATAGGGGTTGGTGTGTAGATAGTACATAGGGTTTGGTGGACCGGCAGTACATAGGGGTTGATGTGTAGATAGTACATAGGGTTTGGTGGACTGGCAGTACATAGGGGTTGGTGTGTAGATAGTACATAGGATTTGGTGGACCAGCAGTACATAGGGGTTGATGTGTAGATAGTACATAGGGTTTGGTGGACCGGCAGTACATAGGGGTTGGTGTGTAGATAGTACATAGGGTTTGGTGGACCGGCAGTACATAGGGGTTGGTGTGTAGATAGTACATAGGGTTTGGTGGACCGGCAGTACATAGGGGTTGGTGTGTAGATAGTACATAGGGTTTGGTGGACCGGCAGTACATAGGGGTTGGTGTGTAGATAGTACATAGGGTTTGGTGGACCGGCAGTACATAGGGGTCGGTGTATAGTGGTTTTGTAGGATGATTGTCTCTTTTCCACAACTATAGTTGTGGTGAGTCACACAAAGCTGTAACTTTCTCACGGTGGAAAGAACTGCGTGACATACAGATGGGTTTGTAATAATTTCCGCGCCCCCATAAGTCACATATATCACATATACTCTGTCAGTGCAGAGGAAGCAGAACTAGAGAGAAGCACAGAGCCTGGACTGATGATTGTGGCGGCCGCGCTCCATGTCCTGCTGACACTGAGCAACGTGAAAGGTAAGAGGCTTCACATCTGTGGACGCAGGTGTCAGAGGGGCCACACAGTACCTCTGTCCTGTGAAAGGTAATGTGTTGGGGCAGGGCTGCTCTACAGGGGATGCCAGACAGCAAATGCAACCAGTACAGATAATGTAGTAGATGTTACCTGCAGTCCTATGTAACACAGCAGATACCACATAGTGATAACTCCCTGAGTACAGATAATGTAGTAGATGTTACCTGCAGTCCTATGTAACACAGCAGATACCACAGTGATAACTCCCTGAGTACAGATAATGTAGTAGATGTTACCTGCAGTCCTATGTAACACAGCAGATACCACAGAGATAACTCTCTGAATACAGATAATGTAGTACAGATGTATTTTTTTTCTTCAGCTTGACTCTTAAGGCCCCTTTGGTTGCATAAATGCCGACAGACGTCCCAGTGACTATCGCTCCTATGCTTTTACACAGGAGCGCTAGTTGCTCTGTGAATGGAGGCGGAGGCAGAGGGCTGACAGTCCAGCTAAAAACAAAGCAACTCTGATAAACGAGCAATTTCTCGCTCAGTGCCCCATCAGCAGCTGCTTGTACGCTAGGCGACTATCACCCGAATACACTCTTATCAGCGCCGCGGCTGAGTTCTCAGCGGGATACCAGCTGATAGAATTCTTTCGGCTGGTATCCCGCTCGAACTTCTCAGTGGGATACCAGCTGAAAGCTCTGAGAACTAAGCAGCTGTTTGCATATACAAAGCAGCTGCTGTTCTCTGAGTTATCAGCGTTGTCCCGCTCCACCTACATTTAACTCTTAAGTAGGCAATTAGCTACTTAAGAGTTTATGTAAAGATGATTGCGGAAAATTGTCACTCAAACTGCCGTTTAAGCGAATTTTTAAGCGATCACCTTCCAGTGTAAATGGGGCTTTACTTTACAATGTTGTGTTATAATAAGAAAACAAAAGCTTCTTAATAGATTAGGGTAAGATTACTTTCTGCGCCCTGATATCACAATCAAGGTAATGTTTAGAGATGAGCGAGTATACTCGCTAAAGGCAATTGCTCGAGCGAGCATTGCCTTTAGCGAGTACCTGCCCGCTCGAGACTGAAGGTTCGGGTGTCGGCAGGCAGGGAGCTGCGGGGAAGAGCGGGGCGGAACGGAGGGAAGATCTCTCTCTCCCTCTCTCCCCCCCCCCCCCCCCGCTCCCTCCTGCTGACTGCCGCTACTCACCGCTCCCCTGCGCCGGCACCTGAACCTTCTGTCTCGAGCAGGCAGGTACTCGCTAAAGGCAATGCTCGCTCGAGCAATTGCCTTTAGCGAGTATACTCGCTCATCTCTAGTAATGTTCTATTTAGACAGGACGACAGTCGGCTAAACATCTCCTGAAGCGTTAAGATTACCACTGGGTTGTTGGCGCTTTTGCAGAGCGTTTAGACATACAGATCACCGCTGGCATCTCGCTCAGAGCTTCACATTCTATGTTTACACTCAGCGAGAAGCCAGCGATCCAGCAAGGATTTTTATGCTGGTTAAAAGGGAGCGACCACTGAACTGCAAACAAATAGTGATGATGGTGTATGCATCTAGACGCGACAATTATCGCTCAAATGTCCTCGTTTAAATGAATTTTGCACGACAATCTCCCTGTATAAATGGCAATTAAAACTTGCTGCATGTGTAGATATTATCTGCAGTCCTATGTAACACCGCAGATAATGTTGTAGAGGTTATCTGCAGTCCAATACACATAGAATAGAACCCATTGATTTCAATAGGTTTGTACACACTTCCGTATTTTGTGCTCAAAAAGAGTGCAGCATGATCTGCTTTTGTGCGCATTTACACCCCAAATGTCCTTTTAGAAGAGAACTGTCACATTTCTTTCTACTGGCTAAGGGTCCTTTTACACAGGACGATCTGCCGGGCACAGATGCCCAACAGGTCGTCCCAGCGATAATCATCATTCCTGTGCCTCTACACAGGAACAATCATTGCTAGTGAAAGGACACGGAGCGGACGGTGATCGTAAAAAGCCAGTCTTTCCGTCATTCAGTTTTCTGCATGCAGAAACTGAACGATGAACAAGAAGCACTGAGCCTCGTGTGGCGCAGAGTGTAAGCTCTCGCCTACGACCTGAAGGCTGCAAGCTTGATCCCCGCATGATTCAGGTAGCCGGCTCAAGGTTGACTCAGCCTTCCATCCTTCCGAGGTCGGTAAAATGAGAACCCAGCTTGGTGGGGGGTAATAAGTAATTATTACCTGAAATCGCTGCGGAATAAGTTGGCGCTATACAAATACCAAGATTTAAGATTTATTTTTAGAAGCGAATGAATTCTCATTTGTTGTTTAGTCGCTGCATGCATTTAAACTGAACAATATAATCATTCAGATGACAGCAAGATGTAGGAATCTAAGCGATTTATTGTCTCTTGTTAAAGGGCCCTAACACCATACCAAACTTTTTTCTTAAATGCAAATACACGTCTCTTCTTGTCTGTGGTGGAATCCGTTTAAGTACAGCGGAGCTGGGGTAGACGTCATGGATACTGTAGTATCTTGTCTCCACCGGTACTGGGGGTGGAGACATGGGTTGGCCGGCTACACTAGTAGGGAAGGGTCAGTGTGACAGCTGTACACGTCCCTCTGGCATGTAAGCCAGAGGAACCGCCGAGAATTTCATCTGCGCTGGTAGGAGACAAGGTACAACAGTACCCTGTTTAAGACATCCCGGCTGCGACCTCCCATGCCCGCTGATGACAACCGTGTTACTCCCCCCCCCCTGCCCGTCTGCCATGTCCACTCAGCACCTCCCGTTGACTGCCATTGTTTGCTCTTCCATTTGTAGCTTGTCTGCTTCAGCTCAGCGGTGCACTCTGCCATCTCCCCACCTGCCTCCAGTGCTGTAATTGTTGAGTTCCCTTCCCCAGGCGGTTCCATCTCCAACGCTGTGACCTCACACCACCTCCTGAAAGCTGTTGCCTACAGCTCCGGCACTGCGCAGACTGTTCTCACCAGCCTCCCGTCAGCGCTCCAAAATCTGTGGCGCTTTGACTTTTCCATGGCCTCAGCTGTCAGTGGCCCTGCCACTCTGCCTTTAGCCCTCTGTGCTCTGCCGCACTCTCTCAGGTGCTGTCAGTCTCCTCGATGACCTTGCATTATGCAAGCCATATGTGATGGCAGCAAGGAGACTCACAGTGCAGGAGCCAGAAATGGGACATGGCCAAGCGGCGGAGGGGTGATTTACAGGTGAGATGAGGCCCACCCATTCTCCCACCCAGCCAATCCAGTTGGGGGCATTGCTTGTGGGCGTGCATCTTGTCTCCACCCATCCTTCTAGTGGAGACAAGATACAACAGTACCGACATCATGCTGCCGGTCTACACTCAAGGTCACATTCATTTCAGTAATTTTTCCAAGAGATCCTCAATCACCAACAATAGCCATCGCCTGCCCTGACACTGCCAGACTGATACCAATGTGATTATCTGGGGAGCACGCTCGGAGGAGAAGGCAGTTACTCGAGATGAGCGAGGTTTGCTCGAGTAACTGCCCTTACCGAGCGTGCTCACTCATCTCTAATTATAAGGGATTAGTGTTGCTGGTGGTTTAGTTTACAGAAGATTACAATTTAACAAACCCTGAGCTGAGAGAAGTATTAGGGAACCCAGACAGCAAGTGCTTAATTACCCTACGGCACCACCATAGGAGAAAGAACAATTGAATGGAAACAGGTTGCAAAAAAACAAGGGTCATGTGTATTTGTACCAATCTGGAAAGCCCCTTTAAAAATGCCTAACGTTTCTGTTCTGTCAGCGGTGTTACAGATTTCCATAATTTCTGTGCTGTCAGTGATGTCACTGATTCCTGACCTCTCTACTATGTTAATGAGGTTCACAGCTTCTCTGATCTGCTAGTGATATCACAGGTTTATGTGGCATGCGGGATGAGGCCTGCACTCTCTGAGCGGTTTCTAAGAGGTGACTGAAGAGCCAAGTCACAGTAGCGATGTGTGCAGCGCTTTCTAAACAATCTTGCGCACAGATGAAGGTAGATAACAGAATATGGACGACTAATTGAATTAGCTGAACGTGACGCCAGTGCCTGACTTAAAAGATCTTGGTAGTGAAATAAGACTAAAACACGTATTTGATTTGAGTAAACTGGTTTCCAGCTTCTTTGCACAATGAGTAATGTCACTGGTTCCTGGCTTCTCTGAGTGTCAGTGATGTCACTGGATCCTGTACCCTTCCCCTATGTCAGTGATGTCACTGGTTACCAGCTTCTCTGATCTGTTAGTGATGTCACAAGTTTACACTATCTCTTTGCTGTCACTAGTTCCTAGTTTGTTTGTGCTGTCAGTGATGTCACTGATTTTCAGCTTCTTTGCACAATGAATGATGTCATTGGTTCTTCCTACAATATGAGGTTCCTCTAATGGAGAAATTTATTTATTGTCACTTAGGCCAGGTTCACATGGGCGTAATTGTGCCACACATTACGCAGTGAATAGAACCCATTGGTTTCATCCATATTTTTTCATGCGATATGCGTTCACATGAAAATATACGCAGCATGTTCTATCATGTGCGCAAGAGCGCATTGATGGGCTTGCGCAAATGTATGCGATAAACCAAGAAAAACTGCATATTCGCTGCATATATACGTACAAAATCAATGTGATTTTGTGCATATTTATTTGTGTGTGCAAACATGTGTTGTATTTGCGCACATAAATACACGCTGGAGCCAGCGAAATACTCCGCAAAAATTCGCTCGCACCCCTGTGAACCCAGCCTAATGCAGAAATGTGTTTATTGTCACTTAATGAGACTTTTGTGAGATCCGAGCCTTGTGTTCACGCGCAGCACATCCTGTATGTACCGTGTGGTGGGACTCATTACCACAACTTTTCTTACAGCGGAATCTCACACATCAAGTCTGTCTGTGGAGGAAGGAGCAGCCGTCACTCTGAGATGCGTGTTTCCGGGGAGCAATGGTTCAGACATGCAGTGGTTAACACCGAGGGGCTACATCAGTTACTTTAATGGGGAGAAAGGTGAGTACAGAAGTCCCTGATGACACAGATATTCATATATACAAGCTGGAGTGGAATCTAGAACGCAACGGGAGAGATTCACTAAGCAAAACGGGACAGAATTATGGTGCAATTTATTGTAAAAGGCATACATGTCTTGCACCACATTTAGTTTTTAGACTTTTTTCAAGGGTGGCTTTACGTGGGACAAGTATCGTCCAAATAGTCGTGTGAAATGGTCACTAAAGTTAGTTGTTGGCGCACGAACGACTGTGTCATTTTACAGGCAGTGATTGTTCTTCACGTTTATACAGGGTGAAACAATAGCCTGTGTCATGGCTGGCACACATATATGAAATCAATGAGAGCTGTGCCTGCAATGAGCAGAACCGTCCACTACACAGTGGTCAGTGCTAGCTGCCTCTGCTCTGTACCCCTGTTTGTTGTAGCGGGCGCCAGATCAACAGAAACCCCTTTAATTCTGCCGATGTGTACTGATGATGAATTCTGTCTCTCATGTTTTTCATTGATATCCTATAAATTTGGATCTTTAAAGAAATAATGCTTTTCTGATACAATAGTGAGAGTGACAGACTGCAAATAGTCTTGGGGCCCTTTTACACAAGATTATCTGTCGGCACAGAAGCGTCAACAATAATCATTCCTACACAGGCACGATCATCACTCGGTGAATGGAGGCAGATTGGACTACAGGCTTATTCACATGAGTGTATATCGGCTGTGTTTTCACCATCTCATGCATTGGATCAGAGGCGTAACTTGAAGCTCCCGGGCCCCGATGCAAAACTTGTAACAGGGCCCCCAACTATAATGCTTTACTCATAGTACTGGGTTTCCTATTATGGGCCCCCTAAGGCTCCTGGGCCCGGGTGCAACCGCATCCCCTCCATCTTCTATAGTTACGCCCCTGCATTGGATTCCAATGCATCAGTTCAGATGGCCAATTTTCCGGTGCGTAAAAATGTCTGGCCCGAAAAGATAGCGCATACGGTGCGCATTTCGGCCGTTTTTACACCGGCCAGAAAAGATAGTTCTACACCTATCTATTCGTCCAGAATACGTTGGCCAGTCCCATAGACTCCTATGGGAGCCTATGAGAGCTGCCGGAAAAGGGAGGTGGGAGGGAATTTAGCGGCGTCTCTGCTAAACTCCCTCCCCCTCTCCGCTCCTTGCCGGCTGTTGGCAAAGAGAGGGAGCGGAACAGGGCGGGAGTTTAGCACACTAGCTCCCGCCCCATTCCATCCCACCTCCTTTTCCCGACAGCCGGCAAAGGCCGGAGAGGGGGAGTGAGTTTAGCTGAGTTAAACTCTCTCTCCCCGCCTGACGGTATCCCGGGCTCGACGTATACTTGCCGCACCTAGGCACATAAATGGGAGATTCAGCTGTAACTTGTTCACGGCTGCCTCTCATTCATGTGATTTTCGTCCCCGCTGTGGCCATGACACAGCCAATTGAAAATTGCAGCACCCATGTGAAGGAGCCCTAAAGATCGTTTTGGCCCACCTGCCTCTATTCGCAGTAATCAGGCAATCATTCTTAGTCATCAACTGCCTGTTTACACAGAACGATCAGTCATTCAGTTTTCTGCATGCTCATTCATCGTTCAGTTGAGGCGAGCATTTACACTGAATGATTTATCAGCCTGTGTAATAGAGCCACTTCACGCTAGCATATGCGCAAAAATGCGTGCAAGTGCAACGCATTTGCACTATGAATGATGCACTTTTGCGTGTGTTTTGGTGCATTTTACTATATCTTTTGCGCTTGCAGGACCACTTCACATGGACACACCTCTGCCGTGAATTTAAAGTCTATTTAGCCTAGTGAGTTCCAGATGTGTCCGTTTTCCCGCAGAATTGATTGCACATTTGCTCACACCCAAAGACTCATAAGGGGACCTTTGCTATGCAAATGCACACAAAAATAGAGCATAGGTGAGAACGCACCCATTGAAATCAATGGGTCCTATTCTTTGTGTATTGGACTCGCATGTACGTACGCAAATAAAATGTGTGAAGGGGCCCTTAGGGCCGCCTCACTTGAGCGTATTTGCACGCATAAGTTTTATGCACGCAATACCCAGAAAATAGAACCTACTGATTTCAATGGTTTCGCTCTCATTTCCCAATTATGCATGCGCACAAAAAAGATTGGACCTGGGGGGCGAAAAAAAAGATCATATCTGGAACTCATTAGCCTAATTAGCCACTTACATCGGGGAGTTTGTCTACCACGAGCAAATAAACATGCCCTGCTTGCGCAAAAATGATAGTAAAATACCCTGATACATGTTCACAAATGTCTCGTACATAGTGCAAATACGTTGTGCTGAGGCATGCGCAAAAATGTATACACCTGTGTGAAAGGGGCATTACTCATCATGGCTTTCTAAGTTCATGAATAGAATACCACAACCACATTTAGGCCTCATTCACACGAATCCAATGGTTCACATGAGGCCTAAGAGCGACCGGGAAGACCACGCACTTCCCATTCTCACACTATGACTTTTCTAGGCTTATAAAGGCATTTCTCTCATTATATTGATATGCTTATTAGGTTCCTTGTCATTACAGTTTTAAAAGACAGAAGACACCAGCTAGTAGAATCGTCAACGAATAAGCTGATTATCCGTCTGTCCAATATAACAAGGGCAGATGAAGGGATATACTCCTGCCTGTATTACAGCTCCCCAGTGCAGAACAAGACAGTCCACGTCTCGGTATTGGGTAAGTTTTGGTTTCAGAATGAGACAAGACGACATGAATTTCCCCCTTTGCAGCGACTGAAGTCACGGGCAGTCAGGTTACTTGTGACACCGTGTTTCAAAATATGAAACTTCTTCAAACTTTCTTAACAAAAAAAAAAAAGTTCTGCAAATGAAGCCACAAAGCGACATCTGTACAGTGGCTACCGATACTGAAAGTGAAGCTCCTGACACTAGAAAGACGAAGCTGTCGCTGGTGGAAAGTACCTGAGATCAGTGCTGGGGGAAAATCTTATGTGTCAGAACAAACAGCATTACATCAGCTCTGGGTCACTGTAGGGGTGTACAGAGAGGGCGGTAGTAAAGGCTCCCCTCCTGGTGTATCACACAGCTATATCTAGAGACGTGTGGGACCCTGTAGGTTAAGAGATGACACATACGTGGCGGGGAAAAGTAACAGTCTTTACTCGGCAGCACAATAAAAGGTACAGTCGTTCTAATTTGGCACACAGTTTCAAAACTTTGCAACACAGTTTCGGGGCTTGGCGACACGGTCTTGATCTTTAACTGCTTGTGGGATCAAGTTCTAGTCTCTTTAAATAGCAAGCAGACCCAGCCTGACTCCAGGAACAGTTTTGACGGCTTACAATGGTTTGCACTCGCAGTCTCTATAGTGTAAAGGCTTCCACTCCCTACAACAATACAGCAGGTTGGCGGCCGATACTCTGAGCTTTACAGTCTGTAGCGGCAGGGCTTTGTTGCAGGTGGTAGTATGGCGACGCAGATTTAGGATATGATGCAGAAGAAGGAGTTACAAAATTAGGCAATATTTATTTACGAAGTAAGAAATGCAAGTAGAAAATAGTATGTTGTTGTTGTTAGCGGTTTAGTCGTTCACGACCCTCGGTGACCCTAAAGGCTCCCTCCCTCCATGTTTTTCGGTTTTGCATTGCTTCTTTTAGTTGCCAGTATCAGCTATGACAGTATCGGCCATCATGTCCTTTGGCGGTCAGGTCTTCTTTTGCCACTGATCTGTCCAAGCATTACAGATGTCTCTAGCGACTCTGCTCACATTACATGGCCAAAATACGTGAGCCTGAGTCCGTCATCTTCCCCTCCAGTGATATATTGGGTCTTATATGATTCAGCACTTCTCTGTTTGTTACTCTTGCTGTCCAGCGTATACGCCGCAGCTTTCACTAGCACTCCTGTTACTATACTATAGAAAATAGTGTATTAACAGTAAATGATTAACCTATGGCGCAGCTTCACCTGCCGCTAGCTACAGCTAACTGAATCCTAGAATCAATAATAATTTATGAGCATTATGTAATAAGAGTAATACTTTGTGGACATTGTTAATTACACTCGATAATTAATGAGGCCGTATGGCAGAATACAAGCACAACTTTACTACCGTGATAACCACCCCAACACAATTCTTTAGGAAAGCTGGTCTTAGTATCCAAGGGCGTATCTCCCTTTAAGTAACACCGTCCATATCCTGGATTCAAGACCTGGAATTGCCACAATGTTAATGTTCGCAATATTTGCCCTTACTATAGCAGGCCTACTAGCGTATTGTCCCTTGCAGTTTGCACACCTAGCAGTTTTACTGAGGCCGGCCTCACTTACAACTCCTCATTATAGCTTTTGGTCTTGATCCATTGCTCTACAGCACAATTCTGTGCTCTCTTTAGCCACTACATGGTTTCTCCCCCTGGATTCCAGTATTCACTTAGCCAGTACAGCAGTAGCTCCTTGATCAGTCCCTATCGCAGATCTGGTGCTCTCTGCAGACTGTGGATCTGCAGCACTACTTTCCGGTCTTGCTACTTTGCACCCTTACAATCTGCTGTGTCTCTCCTGGCAGCACACAGCAGCACCTCCACTCCCTAAACGGTCCCTGTCCACTTTTACATCAGGGCTATCATGACACTAGACGTTTCCCAGTGAGCATGCTCAGTCCTTACTCACTTTCCTTCATCATTCTAGGACCTTCCAACATGTGACCTCCCAACAGCCAATCCCAGCACAGTACATAGGTGGAAAAATCTCGCTGCAATTTTTCAAACTGGCCAGCGCAGGTCACCAGAACCTCAGGTTTCCCATCTTCAAAACAACTTAACTCTTTAGGGAGTTACAGCAGCTCATTGCTCTCAAATGCACCACATCTCGCAACAGACTGCAGAACTCTCTTGCAGCTTCGACTACAAGCCACACCCAATCTCTCAGCGGGCTCCAGGACGAGCTATCATTGCTTCACTATTCGCTAGTTATTTCAGCTCACCTAAAAATAGTCACTGGTTGATTATCGTCTGTTATAAATAGGAAATCGTGTATCCACAACTAATGAACAACTTTGCATAGAGGTGTGAACTTCAGCAACCGCAAACACAAACAGCAACCACTTTGTCTAAAAGCACGGCAACAACAAACACCCGCTCCAGGTTCCGCAGCAAAAATCCAGCTGTGGGCATGAGGTCTTAACCTAGGAGGAGGTATCTTAGTGGGTTCGGCTCAGATGAACCACCCAACAATCGGGTTTGCTCTGAACCAAACTTTTAGCAAAGTTCGACCTGAAACGGGGTTCAACTGTTTTAGCTTTCTCAAGACTGACCGAGAGTAGCTTCTTCATATGCCGTTGTCAAGTAACATTGTAATATTTGATATTGTTCATAGTAACACTCTCTCTGCAGTCAGTATTAATGAGTTATGATTACATTCCAGCTGCGCCATCTCTACCTTCCATAGAAGTTGTCAGAATTTCTGGGAAAAGCCGGAAGGAGAAATATCATCTTATCTGCTCCACATCAGGCGGCCGCCCCTGCCCCAGACTGACCTGGCTGATCAATGACCACACAGAAGTAGTCGGTGAGACCCCTGGAATGCACACAACACCCCCAAAACCTGCCACAGGACCCTCAGGGTCAGCCACAGTAGTACCATAACAATGATGGCCATAGCACCAGTAATCTGAGCCACATTGCCCCTAGTTTGAGCCACAATGCCCCCAGTCTAGCCGCTGCAGACAGTTATGAAGAGCCCTTGTTACATTATGGTTACAATCATCCTGTTTATCGTACACCTACAAGATGAAGTAATAATGCAAAGTGAGCCATTATGAGTGGGAAGACTAATGTAATTATTCCTCTTTTCTTGTATTATGTACTATGAAGTGGATTTTCTTGGTTTAGTAGACTTTGGGCATTGAGGGAAGTTCTGGCAGCTTTTCCTCCTTTCTTCAGTTTAAACATGACAAGCGGTGCCACTGCCGTCCATACGCGTGAGCGCTGATCGCGGCTGTTGTCGGCAGGTGTCAGCTGTGAGAAACAATGGGCCCATGCATTGTACGGAGCTGGATCGGCTCCTGGTACACCTCCATATAAAACCCCGAACCTCAATGACATCATGGGGTTCAACCTGTCTACACTGATTAGCACCAAAAAAAGACACAACTAACACTGGAATTCTGCCACAACACCAGTAATTAATGTTCCCCAGTGTCTTCAGGTCTCTCATTGGTTTCTCCTGTGTTTTGAAGGTCATCACAAACGCAAGCTAGAGAGTGACGGGCGGTGCACAGCCATCAGCAGCCTAAAAGTCAGCGCGGTGTCACATACATCAAGAGCCACATGTGTCGTGAGGCACAAGACTCTGAAGCCAGGAAACCTCACAGCCTCATACAGCTTCCATACATTACGTAAGTGATGGACAGGCACGGAATGTACAGAATACTGGGGGATGGGCAATGACGGCATATAGTGCCTACAGCACAAATATCTGTGCCAACCACAATCCATTGATTTGGAAAATATACAGCGTGGCAGATTTACTATTGAAAATCCAACAGTTTTGTGGGGCACAATGTGCCAGAAAACTGTTGAACACTCTTTACGCCACATTTACTCTGTACTTCAGACACTTTTTACAACTTCTCTGACAACTAACTTAAATTGTCTGCCAAAATTTGCACTAAATTTTTGCTAATTTCTGGCTTAAACTAAGCCAATAGTTTTTAAAGACCTCCCACTTACCTCTGACTTTGTCATTGGTGCCAATGTGCACCATGACTGCTGTGTCCTCACCAGCCCCTCCCAGTAATATGTGAATCTGATCCAGGACTCTGTATGTGGAACTCGAGTGCCAGGAAGAAAGCACACTGGGGCAGATTTGCAATTAAAAATTTGCCACTCTTACAAGGTTTGCACCACATTTATAATGTGTTTTTGGACACTTTTGGACACTTTTTACAACTTGTCCAACAAACACAACTCCAAACACCAGCTCACTGCATGCATAGACAGGGTCAGGTACACCGGGAAGAGCAATAGTAACAAAGTCTCGAGCACGTCCGTGGATTCCAACCTAAAAACAGTGTTTTATTTAAATTTCATGGATAAAATTATATTCCAAAATTGCGCTTCTATGTTTCGGACAGGGTTTTCATTCAGAGCATATTCTTTTACAGAATGATATTCGCTATGAGACAGAGCAGGGAATAAAAAAAAAGAAACAAGTCCGGCTGCGCATGACTGTGAGTGTGAGATACGTTGTCATGCACAATGCACTCATGACGTACGCAGCAATGGCCAGCTCAACAGGCTGGTAAAACGCTGCGTGATCCAGGCAGCGTTTTATTCATACAGCCGTGGTAATGGGGTCTTATAAATATCGTTGGGTTCCTCTTCTAATTTTAGGATCCTTCCTGCAGTTTGTAGTGAGTTCTGTTTTATCTTCCCATTATTTTCTTGTCTTCTACCGATCTGATCCTAGTTTGCATTTTTTACAATTTTTTATTGCAGCAGCAGTCACAGCGTCACAGATCACTGAAGACACTCATCACCATCCTTCAGGTAAGGAGCTATCTAGTTGTAAACTGGTGATGACCTATCCTTTGGATAGGTCATCAATAAAGGCATGACAGAAGTCCGTCTGCAAGCACTTTTCTGGGCCGCTGTGCTCATATACTAATCCGATTTCTGCAGGATGAAGGCAGCTCCGTTCTTACTGTAGTGGGCAGGCTTGGTATTGCGGCCAAGTTCCTATTGAAATGAATGCTTGTAACACCAAACCTGGGCTCTACAGTTGACACGGGACCAGATATAGGGGGCTGGTCGACATTATTAAGGGTGCAGGATGTGTTGGTAAGTCATGCGTCCCTCAGCGTGATCTACGTCAGGGGGTGTGCCTATGAGTGACGGCGCTACAAATCAGGATTAGATTACATCTCTCATGCAGTTATTTATCTCTAGGTGTCCATCTTTGGCTTAGAGGAGGTATTAAGTTGTTGTATAATCAATTACCAATGAGTGATTACACCTACTTAGTGTTATCTGCACGTCTTTGGCATTGACGTAAGAGGGCATGGCTTAAATAAGCAGCGCCTTCCCCTCCATTGGAACTCCTACTCCTCACAGGCGCTGATTGACTCGTTGGGGTGGGCTTGTCGCTTGTGGGGAGACACAGCTAATTGATGTTCTGCAGGAGCTGTTTATGTGGATAGAAGCTTCTAGGTTTCCAAGGCGACGGGCCCCCATTGGACGTTCCTCCAGAGGCGGCTGGCTTGCTAATGCCATGGAATACACACTTTTGGGGCTGGACTAAGCATAGTCTGGGCTATTTAAGACTGGACTGATTCCAGTTCTGGTATACAGTCGCCACTCCACAATCTGGGCTGGCGGTCTTGCTACTCACTCTTTCTATCACCTATCGTGCATCATAGTAGGGGATTGTACCCTTTTTCTTGGGAGTTTAGATTAGAATTTTGCGTTCCTCTGCTTAGACTATGGTAGGGATCCAGTAATAGTGGTTGCTTTACTATTGTCGATTAGGGCATAGAGCATTAGAGCATTTGCTTTTTTCTCAGCCTAGATGTAGCTGTTGCTTCTTATTGAGGGTCATTATACCTTCTGTTATCATGGCTTATCTTGGCATGGTCCAAGGGCATTACTTTGTAGGGGTTCTCTATATCTCAGACACCCTCCTCTTATGACATTAGACCTTATGGTTCCTGATGAGTTGTAGGTCCAACTGAAACGCGTCGAACCACCTTGAACCTTCTCATTTGTTTGCATGGTTGGATCCCTTCTAGGAGTCTTTGACCATGCTTTGAACTCTGATACACTGTTTAGAGTTCTATCAGTCTTCTTTTGCTCTGACAGGTGAAATATGTTGTTCGGTTACTCCAGCTGGGTCAATCCACCAAACGGGCAACTCCAACATCAGTCATAGCTCCATGTTTTTCCTGGGCTCTGGAATCACTGCCTAAAGGGTTCATCTCTGTTAAATCAGACACCGTCCCGCTCCGTACTAGAGGTTACATTTTAGTGTGGGAGTGACTGATTAGGCAACCAGGACCGTATCCTTAGGGGTCTCTAGTTGTTTTTGTTATTATTACCCTCATATTATAGGAGGTGTACGACCGACACTCCCATCTTTCTGCATATCTTTTCTTTTTTACTGGAAAGACTGCATTGTACGGTAGTCCACCTTGATCCACAATTGTGATATCTTGTTTGCTTTGTTCGTCTTGTTAGTCCTTAGCCCACAGTTTTTAGATAAACAATATAAAGGTTGAGTTTTAGGGCAATTTTTCAGTGAATGGGCACGACAGTTAAGGCGACTTCACACACGAATATGCGCAATTGCGCACGCTTCGTTGCATTGTATTTGCACTATGAACAAGGTAGGTTTGTGAGCTTATCAACACATATTAATGTACTTTTTGCGCACGCAGGGCATGTTTATTTACACACAGCAGATGAACACATCTTAATTTAAACGGCTATTGAGGTCCAGATGTGTTAATTTTCTCACTGAATTCACTCTGTATTACGTGTGCATTTGTGCACCCCCCATATTCTTCAATAGGGACGTTTGGTACACAAATGTGCACAAAATACAGCATGTTCTACTTTTTTAGAAGCACAAGTAAATGAGATTTGTATGAACCCATTGAAATCAATAGGTTCCTTTCTCTGTGCGTGCATATACGCCCATGTGAAGGAGCTCTTAGAACAGAGCGGCCTGCAGAAGCCAGCCCGGCAAACAACTGATCAGCAGGGGTCCCGCCCGACAGACCCCAGCCAATCTACTATTGTTGACCCATCTTATGGATAGGCCATCACTAGCTTACAACTGGCCAATCCCTTTAACGCTCACTTACAACATTTCAATGCTTTAAAGTTGCACAAAGAGATCTGCAACTCTGTAGACCCTTTTCTTTCAATATCTTGCTCTGTATTGGAGTACGTGCCCACTCATACGAGTGTATTTTGTCTGTGCACTGGGGTGGCCTCACTCAAGTGCTTCTACACCGCAAAATGTGTGTGCGACGAATACGCAGTGAATAGAACCCATTGAATTAAATAGGTTCCTTCACATGTGTTTTTCATGCGCACATTTTGAGTTTGGGGAAAAAAACACGGTATGCTCTATTTTGGTGTGCAATTGCGTACAGAAGGCCCCCGACTGCGCCTACCGAGTTAGCTGACCTGCTTACTAAGTAGGCTGCCCCGCCTACTCGAACATGGCGCTGCCGAGACCAGCAGTCCCCAAAGCGCAAAAAAGTTCAGTAAAATGCGCCAATATGTGCCCAATAGTCCCCGATCTGCATCCTGCATAGCGTATATACATCTTGCGATAGCGAGTGTACATGCGCTTACGCTCGTTATTGGATGCCCTTCGGCTTTATTCACACAAGTGTTTCTAGACGTGTTTTCCTGCCGGCCGAAAAAACACGACCATCTGAGGCATTGGATTCCTCTATGCAGGCATTAGAAGTCATTTCGAGGATTTATGCCGAGCGAGGGGGTTTTTCGCTAATACGTCGCACTTGGCCGTGTGAATGGACGAGAAAATGCTAATTAAGCTCGGGACTTGAACGTGTTTTTCCTTCATTCACGCGATTTAACGGCGCATGCGTGGGCAACCGTAAAAATGCACACGCTTGTATGAAGGAGCCCTCACACACATATTTTTTGCACGCTTAATACTCAGTGCTGAAACTCCAGAGCTATTCAAACACGTGCCTAAAAAAAATCACAGCATGTCTTATTTCTGTCCGTGTTACGCTAATTTCAGAGCTTTGGTGTTATCGGAGAGCAGGTAAAGTGATACAATTAGTGCTTGATTGTTAGATCTCATAGAGTAGAGCTAAACTGCTGCTTTGGATGTGACTGGAGTAAAGAATCTGCAAAATTACTCAACATTTTCTGTATATTTAAAGGAAATCAGGTTCTCTAAGCCGTCCAGGCTGCAGGGCATAGTGATGGACGCCCTGATTTCAGCAATCTGTCACTTATACCGATCGGTTTAGTGGTTTTGCAAATCTTACTTTTGACCCTTTGCAGGGACAGACTGAAGATGAGTCCAATGAAAGCTCATACGGTATATATTCCTATACGCACGCTCCCCAGATGCTGATTGGCCGTCCTCTCCATGTGCACAATAAGGTCTAATTCTACCCTGATTACAATGTATAGCTATTTCTTCCAGCATTGTCATTTTCAGATTAGGGGAGAGGAACTCATATGACTCTTTCCCTTCACTAGCGCCCTCTGTGGAGTTATGTCTTTGGCCGGATTCACACGGGCGTATTTGCGCATTAAATTTTTTGCAAGAGCGATACACAGAAAATAGAACCCATTGATTTCAATTGATTCGTTAACAAGTACAGTTGCACACAAAAATACGCAACTTTCATTCTAAAAAAACTCATTGCAAAAATGAGCGCAAATACGCTTACTTTAGTGTGAAGTCGACCGTAGCTTCTATTATGACCACCAGATGGCAGTGTATAGTCAGGAGAAAACAGCCCAATATTTTGTATAGAAAGCAGCGAACATCACTTTGTCTGGATAAAGACGACATTAATTATACAACCAATCTGGAATTCTACAGAACTGATTAATCTTGTGACTATTAAATAGCTTATAATGGCCAACTATTACATATTGTGGGTTCTTGTGATAACTGGTTCTCCAAGACAGTATCACACATGATACTTGGATACATCGCTGCAGAAGATAGTATCACACATACTTCAGCACACTATAAAGTATCACGCATGATTAGGCAGTACTACTTATGACAGACTTAGCTACGCTTAACCAGCAGCACATATGATAGGCTTAGATACATCACTGCAGCAGTTATTACAGAGTAGTTAAAATTCCAATTCAGGTGATATGAAGCCAAAATGTAACAATTGATTAGCAGTGAGCAATCTATGAGGAATTAGCCTTTAATGACTGGATACGTTGGCGGTCACGTTCAAGTATTGCGACGGGCTTCGCATTCCCTGCACTCCTGGGTCACAATGGGTTAATGTATATTGAATGCAGTTCTGTGGCCTGGCTGAACCCCCTGTCATTTGGCTCTTGGAGTCAGGAGGGAGCTGCAGACATATCAGCGGTCAGAGCAGGGAGCCGGGTACAGCATTAGTGATAATGGTATTGGCATCACAGTCAACTCGTACATTTATAGAGTGAAATTGCTTTCATTTTCTGCAAATGTGCTTAATCCCAGCTGGTGGGGCCCAAACCACCTGGAAGCAATCAATGGCAGAACGAGAGCTGAACACCTAGCTCTTGCGCTCAACCCAACCCGCTCCACGCCACTTAAATCAATAGCAAAAGAGCGCTTAGTGCCTGCAAAAAAAACACAATATATTTGGCATTTCAGATTGACCAATTTATGCATTAAAAAAAAAAATCCCCCGAGATGCCGGTTACACTCTGAGTAAGAGAAGCCACTTACAATAAGGAGGTTTTAGGCCCCCTTCACATGGGCAAATGTGCGTGCACAGTATGCAGATAATAGAACCCACTGATTTCAATGCGTTCGTTCACATGTGCGTACTGTCCTGCGCATTTCAGTCATGTGCAGATACGTATATTCTGATGTGAAGGGGGTCTTATTAAAATCCCAGCAAACTGCTCCCCTGGAACAAAATGTAGGGAAATTTTAGATTATCAATAATGATGCAGGCAACAAATGGAAAAAAGCAGATTTACTATACAGTAGTGATTGAGGTATGATGAAGAGGCCTGGTGATAATGGCCGTGGAGGTATGATGAAGAGGCCCGGTGATAAAGGCTGTGGAGGTACAATGAAGAGACCTGGTGATAGTGGCCATGGAGCTACGATGAAGAGGCCTGGTGATAATGGCCATAGAGGTACGATGAAGAGGCCTGGTGATAGTGGCCATAGAGGTACGATGAAGAGGCCTGGTGATAATGGCCGTGGAGGTATGATGAAGAGGCCCGGTGGTAAAGGCTGTGGAGGTACAATGAAGAGGCCTGGTGATAGTGGCCATGGAGCTACGATGAAGAGGCCTGGTGATAGCGGCCATGGAGCTACGATGAAGAGGCCTGGTGATAGTAGCCATGGAGCTACGATGAAGAGGCCTGGTGATAGTGGCCATGGAGCTACGATGAAGAGGCCTGGTGATAATGGCCATAGAGGTACGATGAAGAGGCCTGGTGATAGCGGCCGTGGAGCTACAATGAAGAGGCGTGGTGATAGCGGCCGTGAAGGTATGATGAAGAGGTCTGGTGATAGCGGCCATGGAGGTACGATGAGGAGGCGGGGTGATAGCAGCCGTGGAGGTACGGTTAGAGATGAGCGAGCACGCTCGGTAAGGTGAGTTGCTCAAGCGAGCCTCACTCCTCTCGAGTAACTGCCTTCTCCTCCGAGCTTGCCCGGGGGGACAGTGGGGGGGGGGGGAGAGAAAGAGAGAGATCTCTCTCACTCTTCCCCCCTGCTCCCTTTTGCTCTCCCCTGCTGCCCCCCGAGCACGCTTGGAGGAGAAGGTAGTTACTCCAGATGAGCAAGGCTCGCTCGAGTAACTCACCTTACCGAATGTGCTCGCTCACCTCTAGCTACGATGAAGAGGCGTAGTGATAGCAGCCATGGAGGTACGACGAGAGACCTGGTAATAGCAGCCTTGGAGGTACGATGAAGAGACCTGGTAATAGCAGCCTTGGAGGTACGATGGAGAGACCTGGTATAGCAGCCTTGGAGGTATGATGAAGAGGCCTGGTGATAGCGGCCATGGAGGTACGATGGAGAGACCTGGTATAGCAGCCTTGGAGGTATGATGAAGAGGCCTGGTGATAGCAGCCTTGGAGGTACGATGGAGAGACCTGGTATAGCAGCCTTGGAGGTATGATGAAGAGGCCTGGTGATAGCGGCCATGGAGGTACGATGAAGAGTTCTGGCAACAGCCGCCATGGAACTGTGATGAAGAGGCGTGGTGATAGCGGCCATGGAGGTACGATAAAGAGACCTGGTGATAGCAGCCTTGGAGGTACGATGAAGAGGCCTGGTGATAGCCGCCATGGAACTATGATGAAGAGGCGTGGTGATAGCCACCATGGAACTATGATGAAGAGGCCTGGTGATAGCCACCATGGAACTATGATGAAGAGGCCTGGTGATAGCCACCATGGAACTATGATGAAGAGGCGTGGTGATAGCGGCCGTGGAGGTACAATGAAGAGGCCTGGTGGTAGCAGCCATGGAGGTTCGATGAAGAGGCCCAGTGATAGCGTCCGTGAAGCTACGATGAAAAGGCCTGGTGATAATGGACAACAATCAGCATCGGTGGCAGAATTTTCATTTTCTGTGTAAGGTTGAACCAAAATCGATAACAATTGTGCATTGAAGTCAATGAGAATAGCAAGCAATGATCAGCAACAAAACACGTTAGAGGATAGAAAATATAGCCAATCCTAGAAACCATTCTGATTCCAAATACTTTGGGGGAAATGCATCCAGACAAATGTTCCTAAGTCATTGCAAATGCTCTGGGCCTTAGGATGCCACGCCCCCTACTGCCAAGCCCCACCTATTAAAAAAAATTTAAAGGAGGTGGCATAGAACTTCATAAAATAGCAATTATTGGCACAAAAAACAGTTTCCCCCAAATTATTTTTTTTTACAGATATATTCTGGCGCAAGCAAGATAATAAATATGTCTTTAAAATGTCATCCAAATAAATGTAACACCCAGATGCTGCACAGCGGAAGAAAAACAGAAACGCTAAATGTGAACCTATTCTTAAAGTGACCTTGTCAGGAGACTGGTGCACTCTAAACAGGGGCTTCTCTCAGAGATAACCCAGTGGCTTTTGAGAGCGCCTCCAGTGGTCAGCTACTTCGACCAAAGTATACACTATCCTACCAAAAGAAATTGGACAGCTGGGCTAAAATCAGAAGTAGTTTTTATTTCCAAGTGTTAATACTTAGTGGGTCTCCTTTGGCCCTAATGACATCGGATATCTCCTTGGCATACTTTCTCCTAACAAAGGCAAACAAAGGCTGGACAGACATCTGTCTGGGATGATTTAGTGAATCCTGCACTGAGCGGGGGGGTTGGACCTGATGACCCTGGAGGTCCCTTCCAACTCTACAAGTCTGAGTCTACTAACATCTAATACAGCTGGTATTTCCCTCCATTCATCCTGCAAATAATCTGGCAAGTTTATTTTAGAGAAGATGGATGTTGTTCATATTTCCTGACCCGATGTTCCAGTTTGTCCCAGAGATGTTCAGTTGGGTTCAGGTCGGGACTTTGCAGCCAGTCCAATTCTGGAACATTCCCATTACCTCAATCCAAGATAAAAGAGCGTTGGATTTGTGACAAGCCGCCTTGTCTTGTTGGACATCTTGCTGACCATTCCCAGAGGATTGCCACATTGTTGTCAGGCAGGAAGATGCAAAAAGAAATAAGAGTGGAACTACCTGAATGAGTAAGGGATTTGGATAAAAATAGGTAGAGGAACGTGCAGAAGATGTGATTCTTCTCTCTCATTGAGATGTTGGGTTGTGGAAAAAACCTAGTTGTTTGGGTGCAGCCAACCCAATGATCGTCGCACTGGCAGGTGGGACTATTCTGATGGGTTAGTGAAGAGAAAAATGTGATGGGTGTAGGCGCAGCTGACTGAAATATAAAGTTCAATACAAGAAGTTAGCTCAGCTTCTCCGGCTTATCTTAGACCAGCATAAAAAGACGCGTTTCGGGGCACAAAGGTTCCATCCAACACATTTCGGTGTTTGCCGTACTTGTTCTTTCTCCTCCTCCTGTACTTTCCGGATATTTAACCACCATAATATTCTCTTTTGCATTTACTCAGAGAGCTTGAAGTTCAATTAAATTAATTTGTCATAAAACAGAATGCGCCTTTCATGTGCCTCACCTTTAATATGCGCTAGACAGGGACTTGAATGCGTCTAGACCGGGCAGATAAAAGAGCCTCGCTCCCGATGACAGCCCACAAACGGCTGATTGCATTTAGTAATTGCTCGATTGAAACAAATAATTAGTAAATTAATTGAAAGTCATTTTGGCGGATCATAGAGCGGCACGCTGCGAGCATTACGTTAGAACAGCAGGAATTATTGCCGGCGAGGACTCGGCTGATACTGCAGCAGAGACACAAATGTGATAACTAAGTATTATTAGACACGTCTGCCATGTTACAGCGCGCAGCTAAATCTAAACTCGCCAAATATTCGCATAACTTCCTTGTACCTATTAGGGACCGTTCACACAGGACCGAATTAGTCCTGAGTCACAATGTTATCCTTATGGCGCTTGAATTCTGCAACTGTTAGAATCCGCACGTCTTTACTTCAAAACCGCAAGTTTAAGTTTGGCAGTATAGAAGCTTTCTGTTGTGGTGTTAAGGACGTCCTGCGAAATTGCCAGTCACATGCAGAGCTGCAATCACAATTCTGCCAGCTAAGCTAGTTTTCTAGCATTCTCAGCTTGTTCAGTGTCTGCGCAGAGCTTAATCTTCTGATGTGCATTCTGAACAATCTGTTGTAGGAAACATTTACTTCACCCCTCTGCATTATCAGACATAGCTTAGCTGAGGAAGGTATCTCAGTTTAAGGAAGTGTCTTGCGACAGGCTTGCTGATGGTTTCCATTATAAACTAGGCTATATTATGGGACCAAGGAAATTCTAACTACTGTGAGTAGATGAAACTTTGTGATATATGTCATTAGTGGACAATGTTATCTTCCTCACCCCCAAGCAGCCTGTGGAGCTCCTTGCCTGCCGGATCTCTGTAGATATTCAGAACCTCCTTAGTCGACAAAAATATCCATCTAGTGTAATACAGTAAATTCAGGAAAAAAAACAGCACCGCAAAGAAAAAAACCCAAATCTGCAGATTACAACATTTACACATTTACAGCTGCAGGAGAGGGATTAGATTTTAATGATCGGCAAATGCTGTAATCATTCGTTACATGTTAAATATTCATGTGATTGTTGTATTGTAGATGCTGCAACAACAACTGCGTCTACAGAGAAATACACACCAGATGTGAAGACGTCTGGAAGAAAGAGAGAAGATGAAACCAGAGGTGATGTAATAGCATTAAGTTAACCATCAGAATGTGATTACTATGAACCTATCCTCCTGCCCCCTCCTCTAGCTATTCTTCTTCTGCTTCTGCTCTTTCTCCACTCTTCCTGCTCCTATTTTCTCTTTCTGCTCTTCCTCCTCTCCTCTTGCACCTCCTCCTTCTCTCCTTCTGCTCCCCCTCACCTTTTGCTCTTCCTTTTACGATTCTGTTCATCCTCCTCTACTTCTGTTCTTTCTCTTCTTCTTCTGCTCCTCCTTTTCTCCAACTCTTCCTCCTCTGTTCCTGCTCCTCTTTTACTTCTGCTCTTCTTCCTCTCTTCTTGTTCCTTCTCTGCATTTCTATCACCTCTCCTCTTGCTTTTCTTCTCCTCCTTCTGCTCTTTCTTCACTCCCCCCTGCTCTTATTTTCTCTTTCTACTCTTCCTCCTCTCTTCTTACTCCTCCTCACCTTCTGCTCTTTATCCTTTCCTCCTACACTTGCTCCTCTCCTCCTGCTCATCCTCTTCTCTTCTTTTTCTGCTCCTTCTCTGCTGTACATCCACCATCTCCTCTTGCACCTCCTCCTTCTCTCCTTCTGCTCTTCCTTTTGCCATTCTGTTCATCCTCCTCTACTTCTGCTGTTTCTCTTCTCCTTCTGCTTATCCTCCTCTTCTTCAACTCTTCCTGCTCCTCTATTACTTCTGCTCTCCTTGCTCCTTCTCTTCATTTCCATCACCTCTCCTCTAGCTATTGTTCTTCTCCTTCTGCTCGTTCTCCACTCCTCCTGCTCTTATTTTCTCTTTCTTCTCCTTCTCTGCTGTACATCCATCATCTCTCCTCTTGCACTTTTCCTCTCTTCTTCACCTTCTGCTCTTCCTCTTTTCCTCCTTCTCTTCTCCTCTGCTGTACATCTACATCTCTCCTCTTGCTCTTTTTCCTCTTCCACTGGCTGCTCTTCCTTTTCTTCTTCATCCTCTTATTTCACACATGATCTCCTTCTCCTACTTCCTCCTCACATCTTCCTCCAGGACCTCTCAGGGGCCTTTCCACTCTTCTACCATGAACTCTCTCCTGCAATTTAAACCTGAACATCAAACATTAGCAGACATTATATCCTAGATTTCAATCGCTCCTCTTAGTAATAATCTCACCGGACTCCCAAGTATCCCTCATGAATGTATCCTTTCCAGGTGTGCTTCTTCTTGTTCATCTGCAGGCTCTCTATGGGCCTTGTTTACTTCTACTCTATCTTCTTACTAATATCTTCGGCTTCAAAGTTTGCTTGTGTTTGTTACTTTAAAAAAAATATTTAATAGTTTTTGCTATTTTTTTTTTTTTAGCAGAAGGACCATCCATGTCAACTCCAGATACAACTGATGTAAACCCAACAAGTGGAACCAATAAAGCTTCATCCATCGGTAAAATAACTTCATTGATGGAGGATTTTCTGACATTTACCGACAGTCACAATCTTATAACTTTATGTATCATTTTTTAGGAAACTTCACAGCTCCAAGAAACAAAGAGAAAAACACGACAGCCGGAGCTGATGGAATTGTAACCACAGGTAATGACAGGACACAGCCCCCCTACACTGCGGACACAGAGGGGACTGGGTTTGAGAAGACATATTCGTCATCACCCTGATAATCCAGAGACTAACTATGGCCAATCAGATTAGTAACAGTCACATCAGCACAGAGTACTTCAGCAGTGATAGATCCAAAGGAAATTCATGTAAGGGCAGAGAAACATGAGCATATAGAAAAATACACTCGCTCCTGCGCAATGAGTGTACTTTGCACGCCTGCCTGTGCAAAACTGTGCGTATTTACGCAGGCACTATTTGCACATACCTCCACGTACGCATGTGCACATTGCACACCTGAAGTAGACCTCTACCGTTGCGACTGAAAAATTGCTCATGTAAATTAACCCATTGCAATTGCGCAGAATTTGTATGTTTTTCTCATGCATGTAAATTCAGCCTTGCTGTTAGTGAGGCCATATTTAGTATGTATTCACATGGGCGACAGTGAGTCGCGCCCAACATTCTCGGACCGCGACTCACATTCACAGTACGCAGAGACCCCATGCGTGAGCTGTGCAATTTGTACGTCTCGCACAAAAACTCCCACCACTTGCTTGCCCGTGTGAATGCACATTTAGGGTGACTACCCACTAGCGTTTTTTTCCCGCTGCAAATGCGCTGCGTTTTTTTTTCCAATTGTCAATGGGACTTTCTAATGTTAAAAATGCAACGCACCAAAAACGCAAGTTGCGTAGTGAATTTCAGGTTTAAGGGCGGCTTCACATGAGCGTAAGTGCAAAAATGCTTACCGCAGCACAATGCATTTGCACATGAGCAAGGTTGGATGAGGTACATTTGTGTGCGTATCTGCACATATTACTGTACTTTTTGCACACGCAGGGCCAGTTGACACGTGCGTGACACACCCTTTTCATGGATTAAAAGCCTAATTACCCTAATGAGATCTAGATGGGCTCTTTTACCTTGCGTTTTTGCGCACCTCTCATACGCAAAACACGCTTGTGGAAATGATCCCATTACAATCTGTGGGTTCTATTCTCGCGTTGTGTGCACAAATGCCCCGCAAAAACGGTTGTGCGAAGAAGCCCTAAGAGTGCGATATCAGTCCGAGTTTTTGGACCGATATCACACTTGTTCGTATAAATACAGCCTGAAGCAATGTGTTGATGTGAGGAGGGGAAACAAGTGGAGCCGGGTACCCAGCAGCACAGAGTATTTTAGGAGTAATTTTACTGATCTAGTGGGGAGCAGTGATCTGTTCGCTGGGGTGGGTGGGGGCTCAGATTTTTGCCATATGTTCTCCATATTAGTTCTTGTTTTAAAGACTGCTTTTTTTTTAGAAGCTGTGACATTTACTTCATTCTCTGAGAAAAACTCCTCGCTGGTCACTGATGACACTACAACCAGAGCCTCTAATGACACCACAAACCACGGTAGGTGGCCTAAATGCCAGGGAGCGTAGGTTGGGGGAAATTTCAGCGACCTGCATGAAGTTCTGACCATGATAGGTCAGTTTTGCCATTGTGTAATAATGAAGTCTTAGAGGACTTCCCCTTCCCTCCTCCAGGTATCATGGGCACTGACACTTGTGTACCCTTGTTTTTTAGATGTATCTTCAGCAAGGAAGTCTTACCGTACCCTCATCCTGGTCCTGGTGTCCGCCATGCTTTGTGTCTTGCTGGTCATTGTGCACCTTCTCCTGTTAAAGCTCAGAAAGGCCCATTACTCCTGGAAGAAAGGTAAGAGACCCCTGGAGCTGCAGCGTAGTACACATGTGACACTCATGGATCTCATAGCCCTTCTTAGGCCAGCGTCACACGAGCCTATGCGTATTTGCACAGCATTAGCATAGCGTTTGTATGGAACGAATGATGCTTTTTTGCGCACGCAGCTTTACTCTACATTTTTCAAGTGCATATGCACACGGCAATGAAAATACACACCGATTGAAATAGCTATTTAGTCTAATGAGTTCCAGATGTGTTCTTGTCCTGCGCAATTCCACAGCGTTTCACACATCTCCTAGCGTATTTTGCACGCATTTGCGCATCCCCATTGACTTCTATAGGGATTTGTGGTGCTTAAATGTGCAGGGAAATGGAGCATGCTGCGTTTTTATTTGCTCGATCAACATGTGCGTGTGAACGAACGCATTGAATCAATAGGTTCTCTTTTCTGCGTATTGTGCGTGCAAATTGTGCATGCGGAAATCTGCCCATATGACACCGGTCTTATTGTTAGGGGAAGCTACAGCATGGGTATTAGCAATGATAGCAACAGCGCCATTAAAAAGTCGAACTTGAGATTGAGCCTTTGTCTGCCTGCACACGGGTGATTGCCATATCAGACTGAGAAACCCGTCCCAATATTTCGTCCATCAGCGTGCGTTTTCATGCCGATGCAAGGCATTTTTCTGTCAATCACTTCAGTAAAGCAGAGGTCCTCCAGCGCACCGTTCAGGATCAGCAAGTGTTTTCAAAGGGAAACCTCACATCACACTCATGTGCACATCGCATGCCGTGTTTTACTGTCCCATTGGAAACATTGGCCGATGCAGTCGGAGGAATGTGAAAAGATAGAACACACAACGATTTGCCCCAACACCGCATCTCTCCGGTGTATGACCCCATTCAAAAGAATTTGGTTCATATTAATGCAAGATTTGTGTGTCTCGAAATCCACAAAACTCACACGAGATTCTCTGTACGTCAACCATAAAAGTCCATGGGCCATGATGTACCCCTATACATCTTTAATTTCATACTGCCACTATGGGGGCTTTTTCATATGAAATCCGAGAGCAATTAAATTGCTGCACATGTCATCGGATGCTGTATATCCGAAGTGTTCTGCACCGTACTGTACGACACGGCCGTAGTAAAGAACTGTAGGGACTATATAGACGAGGCCTTAAAGAGACCCTCTGATCCACGGGCAAAATTTTGTCCCATGATCAGAGGGGGGTTATATTACCTGCAGTTGGTCTTCTGTGCCGTGGTCTCTCTGATCCGACAATTTCGGCCAGCATTTTCAGTCATCTGAGATGGCTGCAGCTATCTTCTAACTACCTAATACACACTGCGTGCTGTTCTCTGATTGACCAGCGCTGATCACGTGAGAAGTGCTGGCCAATTAGAAACCAGGTAGGGTACATCAATAGGCTTACACAACCAATGCTCTGTGAGGATTAGGTAGTTGGAAGATTGCGGCAACCATCATGGATTACCAAAAACAGGGCTTGGTGGATCAGAGGGACTACTGCACAGAAGACCAACCGACTATAATAAAAGTCTTGCTTCCAGTCCCTGGACAAAATATTGTCCTGAGACCAGAGCATTGCTTCTAGGGGCCTTCACACTTGCAATCACGATATCGCTGCATTTTTTTTTTTTATGCTGTAATTGGTTTTATCTTATCCTGTGTAAATACAGATCCGTATTTGCCCAACAAAATAATACTAATGGATGCAAATACAGAGGTGAAAACAGAAAATAGTAGCGCATGCTGCATTTATAAAACATGGCCATGGGAATGGATACATATTTACACCATTACTGTATTTAGCTCCGTATTATAGTAAGATACAGACCAAATAAGGCGTAGAAATACACTTATGCAAGTGGTCTTAAAGGGTTGTGCCAAGATGACATATGAGCGTCACAAAGTGGGGTCCCCTAATTGCGGACCCTCCTCTGAAGACAGTTGGCAAGTAACAGTACTTTTAGCAGGACGACTGTCAGGCATTTAAGCGTCCGACAGTCTTACAGCGATCATCCCTCCTGTGCCTTTACACAGGAATGATAATCGCTCACTGAATGGAGTCGGAGCGCGCGGGAGATCTCTTCCTGACGCCGGCCTCCATTCAGAGTAAACAGGTAGTCGTTCACAGATGAAGGACTGCCTGTTAACATCGGCCTATAGTCGCTTGATTTGTAGGTGAGCTGCTCACTCGCCCTGTTAGCTCCCATCTTTACATGGGTCATTAGTTGTCCATAATCGCTTCTTGTTGGTCTGTGTAAAATTACCCTAAAACCAGCTTTCACCCTGACGGATTTTCTGCCGTCCTGTTATTGCAGGATGGCTATTTATGTGAATACAATGCTACATTTCGGGCTCCTTTACACGGGCATATTGGCGCATGTATTTGCGCACCAAATGTCCCAATAGAAGTCAATGGGAATTGCGCAAATATACGAACAATATGCAAGGAGTTGCCTGATATGCTGCGTAATTCTGCTGGAAAAAAGAACACATCTGGAACCAATTGGTCATTTCAGGCGGTGCGTCTTGTTTGCCGCGTACAAATGAACATGCCCTGCGGACGGAAAAAGTACAGTGAAATACGCCACACAAAAAAAGCATTGTTCGTTTTGCAAAAATCCAGAGTTGAGGCGAGCGCAAACGCACATACACTCCTGTGAACTAGCTCTTTCCCTACAATGTTTGTCAGGCTCGTCTGACTTCCCCTGGAAAAATCAGCTATTTGTTGGGGTGCCAAGAACAGGAGTTGGGGCGATCAGCTGATCACCCTAACCCCACATTCTCAAAGGGGTTGTGTCTCATGGCAGAACCCCTTAAAAAAAGGCTTTCTCTTATAGTCCACATGTATCCTTATAAAATAAAGATGTAGGATGCCAGGAAGATTTATCAGTGGGATTATTTGATTATTAGTAATAATATTATTGTTTTTTCTATTATGATCATTAGAAAATAAAAAATCAACTTTTAAAATGAATATATTAGTAACATTTTTCTATCTATCAATAAATATATAAATGTTAATATTAATGTTTGTTTTTAAAGATTTTTTTATTTTCTTAGGATCATAATATAAAAAATAATAATATTAACAATACCCAAATAATCCCCAGATAGATAGATATAATTTTTCGTTGTATTTTTACATTTTGATTAGTATTTGTATTTACTGTTTATTTACTGTTTGTTAACATGATTACAATCCACACTCTGTACAAATTGCTCTTGCATGACTGAGATCACTCAGCTGCACTAATTGTTATCTCCCAGCGCCGTCCGCCTCTTAACGGTATCCCGTTAATATTCAAGGACGTATTTTCTGCCCTTTAATTTAAAACTTATGAACTGTCTCCTTGAGAATTGCTCATTTAAAGCCCCACCATATCTCGGGCTGAGGTGGAGTAATGAGCCATGTAGAGCAGCATCATCCAGCACCCGCTTCCACTAATGGGATTCTAATTAATTAATGGACGAGGCCTGTTTATATTTCCACCTTTTAAAGAACAAAACTTTCGATTTAATCCATCAACCCGACACAATCAGCAAATGAATCGAGTTTGTGGAAATGAATGAGACGTGAAGTCGGGGCTGCAGCTGGGAATTCTATGGCCTGGCTGCGTCTGTGCGGCGCGCTCTGCGCACACCTGCTGCTCGCCATTCTTTAGGCTGCTGTACACAATAGGTTGATGACAAGGTATCCCCAGCTCCGTGAATTACCCACAAGCTTTGTGGCCGGCAGGTTTTGTGGCCTTTCAGTGTCTATAACGAAGCCACATGTTCTGTGATGAAGTTATGAACTTTACCGTAACTCGGTGACTTAGAGTCTCTTTTCTTGTATATGTTGTCCAGAAAATGAAGCATCGGATCAGACGCTGGAGAGCACGAAGTCCAGATCTAACAACGAGGAGACGTCAAGTCAGAACCGGAATGCCACCGCCGCCACCACTGTGCCAGGTCAGGAGCAAATTCTAGCTACTGGCGCCATATCTAGCATTAGAGAAGCAGAGATGTTCCACGTTGCGTTAACCACATATGGCCGCCACATGACAGCCGGTGGAAGGGCAGCATTACTAGCCGCCGTGGTTGAACAGGGTTCTGGCCGCATGCGGTTAACTTTGCATGGAAACCTAACTTAATTCCACTTTCATATGAGCGTACTTTTGCTCCTTATTTGATCCGTGTTTTGCAGACCGTAATACAGAGTTAATATAAATCTACGTATCGGTTCACATGACCGTATTTGTGATCACTATGTTTTAAAAACGCAGCATACGCTACTTTTGTCCATTTTTTGCGAGCTAAGCTCCCGCCCTCTCCCTGCACCTTGTCCATAGCCATCAACGGGAGGAGGTGGGATGGGATGGCGCTTAGCTGCGCCCCCGTCCTGCCCCCTCCCATTGCAAAGAACGAGCGGGGAGGAGAGGACAGGTGAGCTGAGGGAGGGAATTTAGCAGCCACGCGGCCGCTGCCATGGGCTCCCATAGAAGTCCATGCAGCGGCCGACGTATTCCAGCCAAAAGATAGTTCCAGGACTATCTTTTGAGCCCGGCGTAAAAACGCCCGGAGCTATATTGAGCTGGCCGGTCACTTTTATGTCTCAGGAATACGGCCATGTGATCTGATGCATTGGAATCCAGCGTATATCAGCCAGCCATTTTCACTGCGGCTGACACACTCGTGGGAAAGAAGCCTAAGGCCTCGTTCACACGAGCGCTGTTTTAGCACAGTATAGGCACGGGAAAAGATTACGGCTATACTGCACCAAAGATCGTGTTAATGGGTTAATTCCAGCTATTTAAATTAGCCCGTTCACACGATCCGTGGTGCGTGTTTTCTAGCTCCCATAGGAGCCTATGGAAAGCACGCGCCAAAGATAGGTCAGGTCCTATTTCTTCTCGCACCACGGACCTTAGATGCGAACTTTACAATCGCAAGTACTATCTTTCATTGGTGCGACAATTTAGCATTTTCAAAATTCATTCATCTGAGCCGTTCTATAGGAAACCATTGGTTCTATTAAGATGCGATCTTTTCACGAGCCAGTAATGCGCCAAAACAGAGAATTCATCATTTACATGTCTGATTAATAAAAATTAAAGGGGTTGTACCAAGAACAACTTTTAGCACCAAGCTACAGGGTAGGTGATAAAAGTCTGATCGGTGGAGGTCTTACTGCTCCTTGAGAACAGGGGTTTCGTGTCCCCCTTTTCTGCCACTGTTAGGCTTGTTGCAACACCCACAGTGATGTCCGATTGAGTGGAGCAGTGGTCACACATGTGCAGCACCACTCCATTCATTTCAATGGAGCTGACGGAAATGGCCAAAATGCTTAGCTATCTCTAGCAGTCCCACTGAAAATGAAGGGATCGTGCATGCACCACCACCGCTTTAATCAATCTCTTCCTCACTATGGGGAGTGAAGAGGAGAGAGGTACTTGGAATCAGATGGGGGTCTGAGCAGTGAGTCCCCCACCGACCAGACTTTAGCACTTATCCTGTGCATAGGTGATTAAACATTTTCTTGGTAAAACCCCTTTAGTCATCATATCCTTAGATATTTCTACAACTTTCTAACATAGTTTGTTTCAATTTCTCACTATTTTCAAGATCTCTGCTTGCTGTCAGTGGATAAGTATTTTTTTTTTCCTCAAAGGCTCAACACCTATCCTTATGTAACACTTCTCACAGAGTGTTTGTTAGGCTGCTTTCACATAGGCGTTAGGGGTTCCGTTTTTCTACTCTGTTCGGGAAGGGGATTCCCCTGGCCTAACGGATCCGTCTTATGACGGAACCGAACAGCACTGAACAGACCCCATTGACCACAATGGCTGTCCATTCAGTTCCCGCTCAGCTGTCCAGCGATTTACCAGAAGTAAATGAGCTGCGTGCATCGCTATGTCTTCCGGTATTTTGTGACTGAAGGTTCCAGCGCAGATATCAAACAACGCTCAGGTTACATTGACACTGGGGAGAATCTCATGCGAGTTTTGTGCGTTGCGAGACGGTCAAATATGAGATTTATTCTTTTGCATGGACTTATTTAAGAGGAAATCCAGTCACATGTTTTATTTTTTGGCGTTCCCTCGGAATGCCTCGCCTATTGTTTTTAATGGGACCTTTAAAGACATCACATGGCACTCGCATGCTATGCAATGTGCGTATGAGTTCGATGCGGTTTCCCATTGAAATCAATGGGAAACACTTGCGATCCTCTGAAGCGTGTGAAACACAAACCTTTCACAAAAGTGATGTGAGGCATTTTTGAATGAAAGACGCGTCACATCCACGTGAAAAACGCACTTTGGCAAGCGCAAAGTGGGGCCAAGTTTGTTGGCCCAATATCCTGCTCACTTGTGTGAATTTAGCTTTAGGCCCAATGTCCACGGGCAGATGTGATCAAGCCGCCCAAAGGGAAGCATGGGCGTCCGCAAATAAATTAAAACATGTGCATTTGTTTTGCGGACCTTTTGGTCCGGAAAACAAATCGCAACATGCTCCATTTTAGTGCGGTTCCCACACGGACCTCTTGCATTGAAGTTAATGAAAGCTGTCCGATGTGCGGCCCGTCTGCAGCTGACACTGTGTGGCAAAGCAGGACATGTTTAAAAAAAAATCTGTGCTGCGCATGTCTGACGGCGAGCCTTGCGGACTATACACAGTGCAGTAAACCCGAAAGCACAGAGGTCTGCAGGGGTGCCGCCGCCTGCTCGCACAGGTATGCAGGGTCCTCAGCTGCGGGTAGGGTCAGATTGCGCTGCAGGCTCCCGCATGCGGAATCCGACCTGCCCGTGGACATGAGGCCTTATGCTGGATTCACACGGGTGTAGATCAGCTGGGGTTTCACGCCCGGCCGATATACGCTGCCCGTCTGATGTATTGGTTTACAATGCATCAGTGCACAGGGGTGTATTTCCACGGTGTAAAAGTGCCCTGCCGGCCAAGATAGTGCATTTCAGTCAGAATGCTTTTACGCCGCCGCCGCCTGCATAGGCTCCTATGAGAGCCTATGACAGCGGCCAGAGAAGGAAGGTATATGCGCCGGGCTCGGGCCATCTAAACCGGCGGGCACACGTAAAAACGCCAACAGCCGTGTGGATAAGCCTTTACAGTGTATTTAGTCTAGACAATCCTCTTTTAGCTAAACTCATCAGCAGCAAAAATTTCTACCCTGTGCTCATAATTTGTTACAATGTATCAGTGCAGGTAAAAAGTATCATTTTGACTCCAGTCTATTTGGGGTTGTCTATACTAAATGCATATACAGCAAACCTTAGGCCTCATTTACATGAGCGTTTTTACACGGCTAGATAAGCATCACCGATTTTTCATGCTGCGTCAAAAGATAGGTCTTGATTAGAGCTGAGCGAGCACGCTCGGTAAGGTCAATTACTTGAGTGAGCCTCGCTCATCTCAAGTAACTGCCTTCTCCTCCGAGCGTGCTTGGGAGGGCGGCGGGAGCGAGCGGCAGGGAGTAACGGGGGCGAGAGAGAGACTCTCCCCCCCCCCCCCCACGCTCCCCTCCGCTCTCCCCAATGCCCCCCCTTCAGAGGAGAAGGCAGCTACTCGAGATGAGCGAGGCTCCCATAGAGAGGGAGAGAGTTTACCTGCATCCAGCGCTCAGAAAAGAAGGCAGCTGGCTCTATTAAAGCAATAGAAGTTATTCCAAGGATTTCTGCCGACCAACGGAATTCCGCGGTGCAGCATATTTTCATGCAATGCGCCCTTGTGAATGGATGAGAAAACGCGAATTAATTTCGGGCTGAATTGCGGTTATCCCTCATTTTCTCCCATGAGTAAAAACGTATCGCCCGTGTGAATGAGGCCTTAGGTTGTAAGAAATATTAGGTCTGTACACACTTTCGGCCTCTGGATATAGGCAGGAACATTTCCATTCCCTGACAACAAGCGCATATCTTAAAAATCGTGAGAAAATATTAGAAAGTTGGAGATTTTTCATTAAGCTCCTGTAAGTCTCTGCAGGCCTCCTCCGGTTTTATTTACTAGTAAACAATGTTTCTTGAGTTGAAGATTAAATACTTAGTGCAGCAACCAGTAATTAAGACAACATTTAAATAAAACGTAGAACTGCAGGGCGGCCATTGTGCCTCCAGCGCTGCTCCGCAAGGTAACTGATATCTGACGTCTGTGTCTTCCTCTGCAGTGAATACTAAAGACAAAGTCCTTGGAATCCAGTATAACAGGAGGATGTCCAGGTGAGACGGCCAGGACCCTGCACCCCGCCATGTGGAGACGAGCCTCTAATATGTACAGTTAATGTCTATTTTTTATATATGTTACATGTATGTAGTGATAATAAAGTATTTATATAGAACTTCATATGTGCGATTCATTGGGATTGGTGGGTTCTGAATATCTGACCTATTATGGGTTATGCTGGACATCAAAAGTCAGCGATCAGCGAAAAGTGCACGACGGCCGCGCGTTCACACGGAAAGGAATAGGCTGCACGACGCACCATAAGACGTAGTAGATTCTGCACCAAAATCTACAGGCTACCTAATAATTTGTTTTCTTGTTCAGTTTATGATTGACGGATTGGCTCATATGAACAGGCAGCGGGCGTCAGGAACGATCCTCGGCCCCCTCCACCTCCATTCACTCAGCGATGATCGTTCCATGTAAAAGCACAGGAATACCCATCACTGAGATGACCTGTTAGGCATCTGTGCCCAACAGATCATTCCATGTAAAAGGGCCCTTAGTCAGGTGCCTAATTCAGAGAATTTGTTTAAGACCCATTTAGGCACAATTATCGCTCAAAAGATGGAAGATGAGCAAATTTTGAGCGATAATTGTTGTGCCTAAATGGGTCTTAAACAAATTCTCTGAATTAGGCACCTGACTAAGGGCCCTTTTACATGGGATGATCTGTTGGGCGCAGATGCGAACGTAAAAATGGATACGCTCGTGTGAAGGAGCCTTAATGCCCGGATAAAAGAGAAAATTGGCAGTAAATCAATCACTAGCTCACTGGCATAAATAGCTGGAGGAATGAACGCCACCCGTCCGCTCCCGCTAGGCCCCTCCGTTTTTTTTTTTACAAAAGTGACAAGGAAGGTGGAAAATACCGACCAGTGACAAATTCTTGAAAATTCTTGCAAAACGTTGCTACCTTTTTATGGCAGAATATTGGCGTAAGCACTTTTATGATTTGTCATGTCCCTCAGACCATTTCTGCAGTGTGGCTGGGGGCATTATCCTGCTGACAGAGGTCACTGCCATTAGGGAATAGCGCTACCATGAAGGAGGTACTTGGTCTGTACAATGTAGGTGCATCTATATGAATGACAGGAGCCAAAGTTTCCCAGCAGAACATTGCTGGGAGCGTCACACTGCTCCCATTAGGTTGTCTTCTTCCCATAATGCATCCTGGTGCCATCTCCTCCCTAGGTAAGGCCGGGCACACACACGCAGGTCGAATTCCGCATGTGGGAGGCTCGCAGCAGATTCTGGCTGTGAGCGTGGCTGGTGACCCTGCATTCCTTCCTAAACTATACTGCGGATGACCGCAGAGGCTCGCAGGCGGCCATGCATTTGTATTTCCCATTCCATCGCTGGCACGGTTACCTGCAGCCAATACGCAGTGCTAATTACGTATGGGTTGCGGGTTGGTCAATTTTATCGACATCAATGGAGGCCGTCCGTGTCGATTCCACAGCAAAATAAAGCATGCTACAATTTTTCTTCCGCTCGAGGAATACGCAATTTGTGTCCGAGTCTGAACGAAAAATCGAAAATGCATGCCTTATAATGCCCACATTTTACAGCGGATTGTCCGCACAGACGGTTATGGCGGAATCCGCAATACAAATCCGCTCGTGTGAGCCCGGCCTTAGTGACACAACCGGCTGCTCACATGATGTAAGCAATAACGTGATTCATCACACCAGACACCCTCATCCATGGCTTCTTGGGCCACCTCTGGTGCTCCTGTGCCTGCTGTAAGTGCTTTGGCAGAGGACGGGTCAGCAGGGCAAGTTGTAATGCACTTTTCTTTCATAACCAACATAAAGGGTTGTCAAGATGGCGTCCCTTGTTCATGTACTAGTTGGTTGGGGGTAATAAATTACCTGAAACCACTGCGGAATAGGTTGGCGCTATACAAATAACAAGATTTAGTTATTTTTATTTATTGTGTGCCTTATCAGGACATATCCGTATTATGATGCAGGGTTCCCGTTTTTGCGCACACAAAAAATATACCGCATTACTTTTGTGTGTACATGCACAGTGAATATGCGGGTTTTCTACAAATGTCGTGCGCCTTTACACAAGCCCGTTGATTTCAATGGACTCCTGTGGTGCGGAAATTCGCACCAAGATAGGTCCTGCCATGCTTTTTTTCACGCGATCGCACATCATGGGCAGTAAATGAACCCATCAATTTTTCATTAGGGCTCCTTCATGCGCAAATGCACACACTTCAGCGCAATGTATTTGCTCCAGAACAGGACCTTTGGTGCGCATGTAGGGCCTGTTATTTGCGTGCACAACGCCCCCTGCCCCGATTCAAAAGGCTTTTTAGCCTAATGAGATCCAAGTGTATTCTTTTCCCGTGGTTTGGCGCTGTATTTAGTGAATTGCGTACGCATTTGCACGCTCCTTATAGACTTCTACGGGGCCCTCATACACACAAAAAAAAAGGAAATGTGAATAAACCAATTGAAATCAAAGGGTTCTATTCTCTGTGTATTACACGCAAATTCTGCATGCGCTCCCCCCATTTTCTTCCATACCCTTTGCTCATTATTCACTAATTTCATATGGAGATTGAAAAGACCAAGGTTAGCATATAGCCTTATGATACGGAGAAGAGAAGAAGGGGGGGTTGGCCTGCCTTGCATCCACGATTTCTACTTAGCATCTCACCTCAGCTACTGGCTGGAGTTGACCACTCCTACAAAAGACCCACTACTGCAGCACTTAGTCGGTGAGACCTACGGAGCTTCCCTGGCGGAGGATCTGTGGTTCCCTAGGAAAAATCTCTACAGAAATAAGAAATTCAACCCCCTCCTGCGGGGGCCGTGCGAGACTTGGGATCTACGAAGGGAGACGTTGGCTCCAACGCCCTCCCCGATCGTTCCCCTGCGCTTGCTGCCTAGCCTTATGGGGACCCCTTCAAACCCATGCCTCAGTAAAACTTGGGCTAAATTCAAGAACGGACCCATTAGGGAGTTACAGGCTATGGCCGACCTGGGCCCGAGTGAAACTGTGCATTCCCTTCTGCCCGACCAGCCTATGTCATTCTTACATTTAGCACACGTAAGAGGAATAATTGGGGACTTTCTTAAGACCCATCCTTCCACAAGACCTCTTACTGCTTTTGAGAAAACAGTGGATGAGAACAGACCTAACCACAGGAAAATAGCTTTCCTTCGGAAGCACTTTATTTCACCCTCTCTAACTTCGAAGCCTGCATTCCTCTCCTCTTGGGAGAAGGAACTACATATCACTTTATCTCCCTCTGACATCCAATTAATCTTGAAGTTGGCATATGACCTGTCCCAATGCATTCTCTCACAGGAGGCCCATTACAAACTACTTGTTAGATGGTACAGAACACCTCAATGGCTCTCTGACCACAAACTAACTACATGCGATAAATGCTGGAGATGTGGGACAGGCACAGGCTCTTACTTACACATTTGGTGGGAATGCCGGATCTTGATGCCCTTCTGGCACGAAGTGGAGAGAAATCTTAGGAAGCTAGCACGTAATTTTACACTGACCCCGGAGATTATCTTTCTATGGAGACCATCTGGGTGCTTTCACCCTTTAAAGCAAAAACTATTGGCACAGGCAATTGACGCAGCAAAGGCACTTATCCCCTCTTTATGGATGCAAAAACTACCTCCCTCAATATCTCAATGGAGAGATAGAATGGATTTGTTCTGCAACTTGGAGGAACTCTCTAGCTGGTCCAAAGGTAACCATGACAAATCCCTGGAACTATGGGGCCCTTGGCGTAGATTGCGCCTTGAGCTGTAGTCCTATCATTGTCTTGTCCGCACTGATCAGAAGCGCTAACTTATAGGATTTTGCTTACTGTATGAATCCATTAGCTATCCCCCTCCCTCCCCCCTCTCTTCTCCCCCCCAACCTGTACGTCTTGTCTGTGAGTCACCCCAACCATGTTTAACAAGTTCACTGTTAAGCTTATTAGCATGACTACTCAGCTTCGACCTGACATGTTGAACTAGTAGTCCCTTTTCATCTGACCGAGTTGTTTTATATTGCTTTCATGTATTACATGTCTGTCATATATTGGAAATTATCAATAAAAACGGATTAAGAAAAATAAATAAATAAAATTCTGCATGCGCAATTACGCCCGTGTGAAGGAGCCCTGATACTACATCACCTCAAGAGAAATATCGGGCTGCCCGCAGCTTCCGCCAGCAAAACAAGATGTTTGCCAGGGGTGCCAAAAATGTATTTTTAAAGGTGTTGTGGATCTTGGCACAACCCCTTTAACTTTGTGTTTGTCTATAAATGTGACCCATCTTTATTAACCCTTTCCAATCCATTGTCTGCCCTCTGAAGACATTATGATTTAAGGCTGTACAGCTCCGATGTCGGAAGATGTCCGTCGGGGTTCTCTTACTGCATAGTGCCAGCCTCTCTGCTGTCGAAGCCTATGCAACGTGTCACCGCATGCAGTACTGGCTTTAGCCAGCAGACAGCGCCGTTGTATAACAGCAGAAAAAGAGTACGCCCCCTAGGAAAACCAGGATAGAAATTGGATTGGAAAGGTTAACCCTTTGCAATCCAATTTTGGATTCGGTGTTTCCTAGGGATTTTTTCATTTTCTGCCATTATACAATGGCACCATCTGCTGGCTAGAGCCAGTACTGCGGTATGGGACATGCTGGAGAGGCACCCGGCAACAGAGCGGCCAGCAATATACAGTAAGGATACCCTGCCGGACATCTTCCGACATCAGAGCTGTACAGCCTTTAATCAGAACGTCTTCGGACGTCAGACAGTGGATTGGAAAGGGTTAATAATCATTGCAGAAATCCAATAATCCCTTAGGCCGCTTTCACTCGACTGAGATAATCGCGTGAAATTTGTGCCTTGTGAAATGCATAAATATGAACGCCATCCCTTTGGATGAGGTCATACTCATGAGCAATTATTTCCCGCATCGCAATACAGTGCGGGGAGAAATTGAAATAAATGGGAAACGCTCCGCGTTCCTCTGCCGCAGCTAAAAACGCCTCACATCCATGGGGACATTCCACACTGGCAAGCGCAATATCGGGCGGGGTTTCATGGCCCGATATTGCACCCGCCCGTGTGAACTTAGCCTCACATAGGCGAGGGCGATATGGGGCCGTGGTTCACCATCATGTGAATTCCCCGCGAGACGTTTTTATGTCATAACAGCCTCGCATCACTTTGGGGATGTAGGGATCAGCCGCGGAGGAGGATCGCAGAGTTTCTCCCAACGTTTTCAACGGTAGACCTCGCATCCCGCGCACGTAGCATGTGATGTGATGCTGCCGCCGGCCCCGTTGAGGACAATGAGCGATACAATGTGAGAGCAAGCAGCAAGAGACAACATGCCGCGATTTGTTTCCTGCATCACGATGTTATGCAGAAAAAAATCGCAACACACAAATCCAGCGTGATTTTCTCGTTCGTGGGAAAGCGGCCTTAGGGTTCACTTACTTCCCTTACAACTGTCTATTCTCATTGGTATCATGTTCTGGTAACACAAGTCTCCAGCTATGGATGGTTGTCTTCCCTCCCTCTTGTGTCTGACACTTCATAAGATCAGTGACCTGTGACAGGCGGTGACATCCCTGCCAGCTTCATGTCTCATGGCCTTCCTCCTCCTACAACCTCATTCATGTCAGTCTTGTATATATGTATGTGTGATATATGGAGTCACACACTCTGTACATGCCCAGGGGGCAGCGTCCTCCCTGCTCTGCCATCTTTTGTTCCAAGCAGTTTGTTGTCCCTTTGGTCACTATGGAAACGCCAACAGCTGATAGCAGAGCAGCCCAGGGAGCGGTAGGAGCTGCAGGGTCAGGTATGTGAGGGGTTAACTGAGCCATCCTGATATTATATCAGTACATGAGATATCAGTTATCACCAGTATGTATTACTGGTGGGTGCCGGAGCAGGGGTCAGGTGTGGGGAGACTTATAGGGCCATGCATGCTCCTCTTCTCCAGCACTTGTTGCACCCTGTTTGTATCTTCTCACTGCAGAAACTTTACACTTCTGTGCCTGATGCGAGGGAATGGAATAGTTTATCCATCGACACGGCCGAATGAGGGCTTGTTTTTTGTGTGGCGAACTAGAGTTTTTAATGTTATCATTTTTGGGTACGTATAATGTATTGTACGACTTTTATTACTTTGTTTCGGAGAGAAAACTTAATTCTCCCATTTTTTTTGTGCAGTGTTAATCATGCAGAAAAAACGTGATAATTTTTTTTATTACGGCGATACTGAAATTACTTCTTTTAGGCTTTTAATTTTTTAATGAAAACCTTTTTTCTTGGAATTTTTTTGTTATATTGATGTATTCAAAGTTCCGTAACTTTTATTTTTCCAGGATGGAGCTCTTTGAGGGCTTGTTTTTTTATGTTCTGAGCTGTAGTTTTTATTGGTACCATTTTAAGGTATATGCAGCTTTTTTGATCACTTTTAGGGCTCAGTCAGATGGGCGTTTATTTGAGCGTAAAAAACCGCACTGCACGCATAAAAAAAACTAGTGTAACCCCGTCCATTGTCACCCATATGTTCTATCTTTTGTAGGTGCGAATTTTATGCACATGTAAAATTCTGGACATCTGACCGCTGCCATTGAAAAGCATTGGTTCTATGTAGAGGCAGATCGCAAACGTACAAAACATGCGCACATAAAAAACGCCCGTCTGACTGAGGCCTTATAGTGTTTTTTAAGAGGCAAAATGAACAAAATAAGGATTTTGCCTCCACTTTAGGCCGGCTGTCCACGGGTGATGCGGTATCCCGCGGCGAACCTCCGCCGCGGGAGCCGCCGGCGAATCTCCGCAGGTCAGCCCTATCTAATAGATAGGCTGACCGCAGAGAATCAGAGCTATTCGCAGCATGCTGCATATTGCCTGCCGCGAGTGGGGAATTGCAATGATTCTCTGCTTGTGGACAGGTGCCGGCGCTTTCCATAGCAATGCTATGGGAAGCATGGGCCGGCATGATTCGTCGGTGGTTTACCATCGGCGAATAAACTGCCGTGGACAGGGGGCCTTTTAAGGGGTTTTTTTTAAACACTTTTTTTTGCTGTGTACGATAAATAGTGTGTTCAAGTTATTGTACAAGTTGTTATGGATACAATAATACCAATACGCGCTGTTTTTTTTTTAGGCTGGGTTCACACACGGTTTTGCCGTGGTTTTTCCGTTGCGGTTTTGCGCAAAAGAACTGCTTTTACGACAAAACCGCTTCAAAGGTTAATTTGGGCTTGCGGATTTTGCTGCGGATTTTCGTGCAGAAAAATCCGCAAGCGCTTTTTTTCCGCAGCGCTTTTTTACTTTTTGCCGCGTATTTGGTGCGGTTTTGGCTGCGTCCATAGAGGTCTATGGACAAAAAAGCGCTGCGGAAAAGACCGTAGGATGAACATGCTGCATCTTTTAAAACCGCGCTGCAGTTGCATTTCCGCACTGCAGCTGTGCGGAAAAAATCCGCACTGTGAGAACAGCTTTTTGGCAAATCTCATTTGTGCTGCATTGCACTGCAAACGCAGCGGTTTTGCCGCAGTGCGGATATGCAACGGCAATCTGCGGCAAAACCACGGCAAATCCGCCCTGTGTGAACCCAGCCTTAGGCTAGGGTCACACAGGGCGGATTTGTTGCGGTTTTGCTGCGGTTTTTCCGTTGCGGTTTTGACGCAGAAGAACTGCTTCTGCGGCAAAACCGCTTCAAAGGTTAATTTGGGCTTGCGGATTTTGCTGCGGATTTTCGTGCGGAAAAATCCGCAAGCGTTTTTTTCCGCAGCGCTTTTTTACTTTTGTCGCGTATTTGTCGCGTATTTGGTGCGGTTTTGGCTGCGTCCATAGAGGTCTATGGACAAAAAAGCGCTGCGGAAACGACCAAAGAATGAACATGCTGCATCTTTTAAAACCGCAATGCAGTTGCATTTCCGCACTGCGGCTGTGCGGAAAAAATCTGTCCTGTGAGAACAGCTTTTTGGCAAATCTCATTTGTGCTGCATTGCACTGCAAACGCAGCGGTTTTGCCGCAGTGCGGATATGCAACGGCAGTCCGCGGCAAAACCGTGGCAAATCCGCCCTGTGTGACCCCAGCCTTAAAGTTGTTTTTTTTAAACAAACAGGGGAAAGTGAGTAAAAAAGGTTTAGCTTTTTTTTCATTATTTTTTTTACACTATTTTTCTTTACATTTTTTATGTCCCTGTAGGGGACTTGAACCATAAAAGCTCTGATCGCTATGATAATGCATTACGGTAGTTCTGCACTGCATTGTTTGATTTTAGTGAGAAACATAACATCGCATTTGCATGAACATCGAACAGTATGCAATATATTTGACTGTCCCATTGAAAACAATGGGCAATGCGTTCCGAGGGAAGCAAAAAATAGGACATGCAGCGATTTTGCTAATTTAATAAGGGACCTTTCACACGGTACGGAACTGTCCACAGGAAGCAGGACAAATGCAGGTTTTGGTGCATTTTTAGGCCTCTTTCACACGGGCGACGGCAATATCCTGGCAAGAAAATCGCAGGGATATTGCATCTGCTTTCTGTGCAATATCTCTGCATTTTTTCGTGGCGATTTTGTGTCGCTACAGAGTCGCGCTCTTTTGCCGGGATTTTCGGGGAGTCCTTGAAATATAAGCCTTACTTCAAATATAAGACCCATCTGCAGTAAAAAAAAAAACAAAAACATCACCTAAGAGCTGCTGTCCCTGCCTCCAGGAAGCGCTGGCTGTGATTGGTTCTTGAGCACCACAGCTCAGCTAATCAGAGCTAGCGCTCCATGAACCAATCACAGCCATTCAATGCGATGCAACAGAAAAGGAAGGCTCCATAGGCAAACATGGGCTACAAAACCTCGCAAATCGCAGCAATATTCAGTAACCCGCAATTTTTTTTTTATCGCAATGTAGCAGTCTACAAAATATTACTAATGTGAAGGAACCGGCTGCAAAGCATGGGCCTCACATACATGTGACTTGTAGCGCTGTTGCATTGTGAGAAAAGTACGCGATTTTGTCGCCTGTGGGAAACCGGCCTTAACTGTACAATGCGTTCTGCGGAATTTTTCGCATTTTTTCCGCAGACTTTAATTGCTGACTTGCATCCCCTGTATGCTAGAAATCAAAAGCAGTGCCGCAAGATGTCCTTCATTCTGCAGCACGAAGAAAGCTACACTCTTATTGGTTGCTAAGGGCAACAAGGATAGTCTTACTGTTTTGATATATGAGGCCCTCACTGAAGGTGACCAGATGTCCTGATTTAGGCGGGACAGTCCCACTTTGGGACACTGTGTCCCACTTTCCCCTGGGTCCTTAAGGCCTCATGTCCACAGGCGGATCGGATTCTGCATGTGCGAGCCCGCAGTTGAATCCGACCCTGCCCGAGGACACTGCATACCTGTCCCGGTCTTCTATTTTCTTTACTGCGGATGTGCGCGGAAGTGCCAGGTGGCACGTCGCCACACATGCACAGCGGAGGTTTGTTTTTTTTAAGCTCCTCCTTTCCTGTGGAATCTGCGGCCCATCTGCAATTTAATTGCGGACGGCTCCCATTGACTTCAATGAAGCTGTCTCTGCGGGATGCGCACTGCAATGGAGCGCGCTGCGGTTTGATTTCCGGACCAAAAGGTCTGCAAAACAAATCTGCATACTTTAATTCATGTGCGGACGCCAATGTTTCCCTATGGGCAGCTTGATTTGCGGATCTTGCAAATCAGATCCGCTCGTGGACATGGGGCCTTAAGGTTTGTTTACACATGGTGGAAATGTTACAGAATGTCTGCAGCGGAAATTTCAGCAGCAAATCATACAGCATTTCCGCATCCAAAAAACAGTCAAAATCCACGCCATTGCGGATTTTGACTGGAAATTAGGCGCGTACCCACAGCTGATTTCACACATGGAGCTCCCCCTCACCACCTCTGAAGGCTTCCTGCTGTCAGCACTCCCTGATTTCCGGTTCTCAGCAGCCTGGTTAGATGATGCCAGTTAGGTGAGCCCGCTACAGGCCGCTGGGAACTGGAAGCCGGGGAATGCTGAGAGCAGAAAGCCTTCGGAGAAGGTAAGGGGGAGCGCCTTCGGAGGAGGTGAGGGGGAGCGCCTTCAGAGGAGGTGAGGGGGAGCGCCTTCAGAGGAGGTGAGGGGGAGCGCCTTCAGAGGAGGTGAGGGGGAGCGCCTTCAGAGGAGGTGAGGGGGAGCGTCTTCAGAGGAGGTGAGGGGGAGCGTCTTCAGAGGAGGTGAGGGGGAGCGCCGCAAGGTATTTCCAGTCAAGGTCCACACTAATGGTAAAAATTGACTGTCTTTTGGATGTGGAAATACTTCAGAATTTGCCCCCTTTTTTTGCGTAACGGCCCTGTCCTTTTTACAATGACGGAGCGCTGGATGCCATTTTCTGAGACCTTTTCATCATGCATGCCCGGCTGGCACTGTTCATATCTAGTAATAATGTTTTGCCCAGTTTAGGGTGAAGTGACATCCGTAATGGAGGCTGACAACGCTGTGCAATCCCTTCAGAGTCCTGTGTCTGCTGGTGGTGACATGGACCTAGGCCTCAGCTCTGACAGTCTGGAGGACAGCGATACAGACAGTCTGTGTGAGGAGAGACGGTATCAGAGCGAACTCCAGAACCGGATTCATGGTAACCAGGAGGACATCTTCCAGACCAAGGCGGAGCGCCAGGGTGAGGCGACAGCTGGAGAGATGGAGGACTGCTCTCACCAAGGTCAGGGAGCAAAATCCAAGGTCAGGTACGTACATATATATGGTAACGTGTATATGACCGGCTCGAGGATAAGGCAACTGAAAGAGCTCATTCGCACGGGCGTATTCGCACAGTGTATTACTTGCGCAATTTTTTGCTTGCGTAATACGCAGTGAACAGGGCCCATTGCTTTCATGATCATATTTATTCACGCAATGTTCGATCACGTGAAAAGCACGCAGCATGTCCTATTTTGGTGAGTATTATGCACTGCAAAGTGACGTACCCTTACATCTTAGGGATAGTGTGAGATCATAGCAGATCTCGCGCTATCCCACAGTGGGAGCCGGCTGTCACTAGTAGCCGGCCTCCCGCTGTGACAGCGGGGGGCATCGGACATCCCCCCTCACCCCACCCCGCTGTTAACCTCTTCCCTGCTACAATCTAAGTAGATCGTGGCAGGGAAAGGGTTCACAGAGGGAGCGCGCTCCCTCTGTGACTTCAGCCGGTTCTCACAATAACATTGCGAGAGCATGGCTGGTTGCTATGGCAACAGGACGCCAAGTACCGGCGTCCTGTATTGCCATTGCCTATTGTAATAAGCGATAAGGCATGGCAGGAGAGAAGTCCTGCCATGCCTTATCGTAGCGATCATTAGTTCTGCTGCGTAAGTCCCTCAGAGGGACACAGATGGTGTAAAAAGAAGAGCAAAATAAAGTGCAAAAAATAAAAATGTTAAAAAAATGTTAAAAAACCCTTTTTTTATGTTTTTTCTCATATTCGCATAAAATAAATTAAAAAAAAAAATTTGGTATCGACGCGTCCGTAACGACGTGTACAATAAATTGAACATGCTTTTTATCCTGCACGGCAAAAAGCGTAAAAAAACGCAAAAAAAATTTGCCTCCCAAAAAACGCAATAAAAGTGATAAAAAACTGTATGTACCCCAAAATGGTACCAATAAAAACTACAGCTCGTCTCGCAAAAATAAGCCCTCATAGAGCTCCATCCATTGAAAAATAAAAAAGTTATTGGACTTGGAATGCAGTGAGTTTAAAAAAAAATAATTTCCAGAAAAAGGGTTTTTATTGTGGAAAAACCTAAAAAAAATATAAGAATTTTGTATCGTTGTATCGTTGTAACCGTACCGACCGCAGAAAAAAATGTAGTGTTTCATTTATGCTGCATAATTAACGCTTTAAAAAAAACCAAAAAAAATCTATGGCAGAATTGATGCGTTTTCTCTCCCTGCGATCATAAAAAAAATTATAAAAGTTTTACAATGTAGTCTATGTACCCAAAAGTGGTACCAATAAAAACTACAGTTTGCCACGCAAAAAACAAGCCCTTATACGGCCGCGTCGACAGAAAGATAAAAAGGTAATGGTTTTTAAATAGGCCAAAATAGGCCATGTCATTAAGTGGTTAAAGTGAATGGGCCAGCACAAATACGCACTGAATGCAACCTTCGTGCTTAGGCTACCTACAGACGAGCGATCGTGATATCGGGGTGAGAAACTCGGACAATATCACGCTCGCCAATATGCGTTTTACATGGATGCAAAGTATTTTTCTGGCAAAAACGCCTCCCATCACTTCTGTGAAGCAGCGGTCCTCCGGCGCGGCTTTCAGACGCGTTAGAGGATCAGCAAGTGTTTGCCATTGTATTCAATGGGAAACATCACATCGCACTCGCGTGCACATTGAACGCCGTACGATGTGTTTTACTGTCCCACTGAAAACAGAAGAACGGGGTTCATATTCACGTGAGTTTTCTGAGTCTCGTAACAGACCAGACTTGCGCAAGATTTTTGGCCGTGTGAAACCGGCCTTAAACAGGCGAGCGAGTTTTTGCATAACGCGGAGAATAGAACCCATTGATTTCAATGGGTTGATTCTCTTTTTTTTGCGCAAAAAATAGGACCTGTTCCATCTTGTACGTATTTGCACACCAAAGAGCGCCATAAAGGTCTATGGCAGGTGCGCTAACATGAACATCTGCACACAGCAACGCGTTAGGCTAATTAACCACTTAAATCAGTGCTAGGTGAGTCCCCGCCCCTTTGTGAATGAGCGGTGCCTGTGCAAAATACACTCATTCCCTGTGCAAGAGTGAACGTATTGCATAACACGCTCGTCTGTCGAAGCCCTTCTGCATTTTTTTTTCGTGTGTGCAAGTATGCAATGTATTTGCACGCACAAAAACCCCCCAGGAGCGAGCGAAATATGTAGGCATAAACAATTTTCAGTTGCGCAAAAAAGCAGCATACTTACGCAACGAAAATACGCTTATGCCTGTGTGAATGAGCCTAAGTTCCTGGAAATTAAAGGGCCCAGTGTGTTTAATTTTAAATTACAATGACATCATGCGGAATTGAATTCCGCACCGCATGTCCATTTCTACACGGCCTTTGTGCGGATTATTACCGCAGCTTGTAGACGAGATTTTCAAAATCTCATCCACTTTGCTGCTACTGTAAATGCCGCTGCAAATCCGCCCCGTCTGGATCCCCCTCAATAATGATATGCAGAATCTATCAATTTGCATCAGGAAAGAATGAAAAGAATGATGCTGTGGAGTGATGCGTAATGTAATAATCTGCAGAATATATCAGTATAACCTGTCACATGTAGATGGATTGGAGAAATGCTCTGCAGGCCTCCAGAGAGGTCAGTTAGTAGTCTGTAGAATCTAACAATATGCACCTGTTGGCTAGCGATGTAGAGAAGCGATGTTCTGCAGATCTTTAGAGAGGTCAGTAGTGTAATAATCTGCTCCGGGGCATCCCATTGATCAGACACGAGACATTTCTTTAGAATTTGAGAGCCATAAACATCACTAAAGATTTTTTTTTAGAAAATAGATTTTAAAAATCCACCCCCGGCTGAATGACTTCTGCAGAATAGATTTTGCTTCCTCTGAGCAGAAAAATCTGCACTATGGAAGTGTTGAATAGACCCCTATAAAAGACGCCGTCTGCAACTCCCCCGCAGGGCGGCATTGCTCTCATGAAAACTAATGGAAGAGGATAATAAAAATATCGGCAGGACGCTCGGCTCGCAATGATCACTTACACATCCATTTTCTCTGCCTGTGGAGCTATTACATAATCCATGAAAAGCCGCACACAGGACATTAATCACATATTCTGTACTAAGCGATGTTTGCTACCAGGTATTAAAATAGCAAATGGAAGAGACACTGAGTGTGTGATCCACATCCTTCCATCTGAGACACTTGGTGTGTGATCCACGTCCTTCCATTTGAGGTACTTTTGTGATCCACGTCCTTCCCTCTGAGACACTTGGTGTGTGATCCACACCCATCCCTCTGAAACACTTGGTGTGTTATCCATGTAGTTCTCTCTGAGACACATGGTGTGTGATCCAGGTACTTCCATCTGAAACACTTGGTGTGTGATCCACGTCCTTCCCTCTGAGACACTTGGTGTGTGATCCACACCCATCCCTCTGAAACACTTGGTGTGTTATCCATGTAGTTCTCTCTGAGACACATGGTGTGTGATCCAGGTACTTCCATCTGAAACACTTGGTGTGTGATCCACGTCCTTCCCTCTGAGACACTTGGTGTGTGATCCACACCCATCCCTCTGAAACACTTGGTGTGTTATCCACGTAGTTGTCTCTGAGACACATGGTGTGTGATCCAGGTACTTCCATCTGAAACACTTGGTGTGTGATCCACGTCCTCCCCTCTGACGTACTTGGTGTGTGATCCACGTAGTTCCCTCTGAAACACTTGGTGTGTGATCCACGTCCTTCCTTCTAAGACACTTGGTGTGTGATCCACATCCTTCACTCTGAGGTACTTGGTGTGTGATCCACGTCCTTCCCTCTGAGACACCTGGTGTGTGATGCATGAATTTCCCTCTGAGACACTTGGTGTGTGATCCACGTCCTACCCTCTGAGGTACTTGGTGTGTGATCCACGTCCTTTCCTCTGAGGTACTTGGTGTGTGATCCACGTCCTTCCCTCTGAGACACTTGGTGTGTGATCCATATCCTTCCCTCTGAAACACTTGGTGTGTGATCCACGTCCTTCCCTCTGAGGTACTTGGTGTGTGATCCACGTCCTTCCCTCTGAGGTACTTGGTGAATCACACACATGAGCCTCATTGAGAGAGAAGGGCATTGATCACACTCTAAGTGCCTTAGAGGGAAGAATATGCATCATACCAAGTATCTCAGAGGAGAAGACAGCAATGTTTGCTACCAGGTATTAAAATAGCAAGATGGAAGAGAGACTGAGTGTGTGATCCACGTCTTTCCATCTGAAGTACTTGTGTGATCCACGTCTTTCCATCTGAAGTACTTGTGTGATCCACGTCCTTCCATCTGAGGTACTTGTGTGATCCACGTCCTTCCCTCTGAGACACTTAGTGTGTGATCCACGTCTTTCCCTCTGAGACACCTGGTGTGTGATCCATGTATTTCCCTCTGAGACACTTGGTGTGTGATCCAAGTCCTTTCTCCTGAGGTATTTGGTGTGTGATCCACGTCCTTCCCTCTGAGACACTTGGTGTGTGATCCACATCCTTCCCTCTGAAACACTTGGTGTGTGATCCACGTCCTTTCCTCTGAGACACCTGGTGTGTGATACACGTACTTCCTTCGGAAACACTTGGTATGTGATCCACGTACTTCCCTCTGAGACACTTGGTATGTGATCCATGTCCTTCCCCCTGAAACACCTGGTGTGTGATCCATGTACCTCCATCTGAGACACTTGGTGTGTGATCCACGTCCTTCCCTCTGAGGTACTTGGTGTGTAATCCACGTCCTTCCCTCTGAAACACTTGGTGTGTGATCCACGTAGTTCTCTGTGAGACACTTGGTGTGTGATCCACGTACTTCCATCTGAAACACTTTGTGTGTGATCCACATCCTCCCCTCTGAGACACTTGTGTGTGATCCACGTCCTTCTCTCTGAAACACTTGGTGTGTGATCCACGTCCCCCCCTCTGAGGTACTTGGTGTGTGATCCACATCTTTCCCTCTGAAACACTTGGTGTGTGATCCACGTAGTTCTCTCTGGGACACTTGGTGTGTGATCCACGTACTTCCATCTGAAACACTTTGTGTGTGACCCACGTCCTTCCCTCTGAGGTACTTGGTGTGTGATCCACATCCTTTCCTTTGAAACACTTGGTGTGTGATCCATGTTGTTCTCTCTGAGACACTTGGTGTGTGTGATCCACGTACTTCCTTCGGAAACACTTGGTATGTGATCCACGTACTTCCCTCTGAGACACTTGGTATGTGATCCATGTCCTTCCCTCTGAAACACTTGGTGTGTGATCCACATTCTTCCCTCTGAGACACTTGGTGTGTGATCCATGTCCTTCCCTCTGAGACACTTGGTGTGTGATCCATGTCCTTCCCTCTGAGACACTTGGTGTGTGATCCATGTCCTTCCAACTGAAACACTTGGTGTGTGATCCACATTCTTCCCTCTGAGACACTTGGTGTGTGATCCATGTCCTTTCATCTGAAACACTTGGTGTGTGATCCACGTCCTTCCCTCTGAGACACTTTGTGTGTGATCCACGTCCCTCCATCTGAAACACTTTGTGTGTGATCCACGTACTTCCTTCTGTGACACTTGGTCTGTGATTTACGTACTTCCATCTGAGACACTTGGTGTGTGATCCACGTCCTTCCATCTGAGGTACTTGGTGTGTGAGCCATGTCTTTTTTTCTACATGGAGACACTTCATGTATGATACTTGCTATTCCCTTCAGGTGAAGAGACTTGGCACATGAGCCATGTCTTTTACTCTGTTTCAAGATACTTTGGAGATACTTTGTGTGTGATCCTCATCCCAACCTCCTCGTAGAGACACTTGATATGTGATTTACATCCTTCGGTTTGTGTGAAGATACTTTTTGTGTGATCCACATATTTCCCTGCATGTGGAGATAATTAGTGTATGATTTACCTACTTTGCCACTTGTGGAGACACTTGGTCTGTAATCCATGTGCTTTCTTCTGAGATATTTGGTATCACCGGAGACATGCAGTATGATCCGTATCCCACTTTCTTTGAAGAGATGCTTGCTGTGTGATCCACATATTTCCCTATTTCTGGTTATACTTGGTATGTGATTCACATACTTTTCTCCTTGTGAAGAAACCTGGTCTGTAGTCCATGTCCTTCCCTCTGAGATACATGGTATGATCCATATCCTTCCCTCTGAAGCACTTTGTGTGTGATCCACATACTATCCTCATTGTGGAGATACTTTTTGTGTGATCCATGTATTTTCATGTGCTTGGAGATACTTGCTGCATGACTCACATACTTCACTCCTTTATGAAGACACTTGATCTGTAATGTATGTCTCTCCCTCTGAGGTACTTGGTATGATCCATATCCTTCCCTTTTAGACACTTGATGTGTGATCCACGTCCTTCCCTCCATGCAGTGACACGCGGTGTGTGATCCACATTCCACTGTGTTTGTTGAGATACTTGTTGTGTGATCCACATATTTCCCTGTTTGTGGACATTCTTGGTGTGTGATTCACATACATTTGTCCTTGTAAAGAAATCTATGTCTTTCCCTCTGAGATACTTGGTATGATCCATATTCTTCCCTTTGAGGCACTTGGTGTGTGATCCACGTTCTTCCCTCCATGTAAAGAAACTTTGTAGATGATCCACATTTTTTACTCTTAGACACTCAGTGTGTGATCAATGCCCTTCTTTCTATGTGGAGATAAGTCTCTCCCAATGAGGCTCTTGTGTGTGATTCGCGTTCTTCCCTCCCAGATACTTGATGCCTAATTTACATTGTTCTTTCCATGATGAGGCACTTGATGTGTGATCTTCAACCTTCCCTTCTTGTGGAGACACTTTCAGATTTCAACCCTTGAAATGCAACTGACCACTAGATGGCAGACCTTGACTTCAGCTATAGCAGGGGTACTAATGCTCTCTTGCCCCACCATTGTAGTATACATTAGTAGTATTAAGTAGCAGGTGGAGTTCAGTTGAGTGTAGTCTGCTGCATACATCTCAAAATATTCCTCTGCACTGCAGTACTAGTTCAATGAAATTACTGTTTTACCATGTTAGAAACCACAGATGCTTAGATTATAATCTGCAGATCTGACAGATAATGGTGATTTTATGGATAATTCCATAAAATCACCATTATCTGTCAGATCTGCAGATTATCTACATGTCTGTAAGGTCCTTTACTAGTTAAATGTCATCAGGACCTTAGTAAATGTAGTTTGAGTTGAAGTACAGTAATGGGGTTTAACACTACCCCATCTAATCATAATGGTAAAAATAATGCCGTGGATTAGAGATCATCCGGTTAAACCCAGAGTGATGAGGTATCAGATGAAAACTTTTGTAATGAAGATTACACAGTTATAATTGATCTGTAGACTATATCAGAATTTATGTGGTAGTGGAGGGAAACTGGATCTCTATGGAGATCAAGAAAATGATAATCTGTATAATATACTGAAATACAGGCTAATTAAAAAATCAGGGCCACTTAGAATATCTACTGACCAAAAAGAGCTACAAGTAGCAAACTTTGTAGAACACTTAGATGGATGGAGGAAAACCTTTTGGCACTATGGTGGTGCATGTCGGCCATACTTGTTGCAGCCATATTGGATTCATACCAGGTGGTGAGGCAGCTGATGCTAGTAATGTCCAGGACAAACTGAGAACTAGAGAACTTCACTCACACTCTGCTCTAATGCCAGTGTCCTGGTGCTTTTATGTGGACTTTTCATAAATACAGCTAGTACAGCTGTTGACATCTGGGGATCGGAAACACTTCTCAGATGACCAGTTCTTAGTTTGTCTTTGTTTACAGCGTTAATCATGCAGCGTAAATAAGACAATCCATTTTTTCTGCGGACCGGTACGGTTACAACGATACCAAAATTCTTACATTTTTTTTTAGGTTTTTCCACTTTTCTGCAATAAAAACCCTTTTTTTGGAAATCTTTTTTTTTCTAAATCACTGCATTCAAAGTCCTGTAACTTTTTTATTTTTTGATGTACGGAGCTCTATGATGGCTTATTTTTTGCGAGACAAGCTGTAGTTTTTATTGGTACCATTCTGGGGTACATATGGCTTTTTTGATCACTTTAATTGCGTTTTTAGTGAGGCAAAATGCTAAAAATTAGCATTTTGCCTCAGTTTTTTAGCGTTTTTTTACGCTTTTTTTTCCTGTGCACAGTCAAAAGCATGTGCAGCTTATTGTATGCATCGCTATGGACACGACAATGCGAAATATGTGGGGTTTTTAATTTTTTTTACCTTTTTTTATGCTAATCTGAGAAAAAGCATAACAAAAGGCATTTTTAAACTTTTTTTAACATTTTTTTAATTCATTTTTTTAATCTTTTTTTTTTTAACAACATTTGTGTCCCTCTGGGGGACTTTGACCACAGTACTGCCCATTTGCAATACAGGACGCCAGTGTCCGGCGTCCTGTTGCCATGGCGACAGTCCGGGCTCTCGCGATAACATCGCGAGAGCCGGCCGAAGACACAGAGGAAGCGCGCTCCCTCTGTGAACTCTTTCCCTGCCACGATCTACTATCTCCGATGCCCCCCCCCCACTGTTGCAGCGGGACGCCGGCTGTGACTGACAGCCGCCTCCCGCTGCGGGATAGCGCGGGATCATATGTGATCTCGCGCTATCCCCAGGACGTAAGTTTACGTCCTGTTGCGGGAAGTACCCCGCTCCCAGGACGTAAACTTATGCCCTGCAGCGGGAAGGGGTTAATGGCCGCCAAATTAAAATTCAATTTACGAATCACAAAAGTTGATTCGTAAAGTTTTTTTCTTTTGTTCATCTGTGGTCAAAAAAATTTCCATAAATTCTAATTTTCTATGTATGAAAAGGGTTGACTGGATTTAACAGACCATTTATAGCTGAGAGAATATCAAGCGGCGCTCCTTTCCCCGTCATACGCGACACATTAGCATCATAAAGGCTGTTTGTTTGGGGATATTTTTAGAACATATTTTACACGTAGTTCCGGATGGTTTTATCCCTCTGCAGAATACCCGCCGAGCCGAGCCCTCACCACACATAAAAAGGCGATTGTTCCTTTTGTAGCGTGTGATACGCGGGGAGGGGCTTCGCTACGGAGCATTCGCTGCTTTTAATTTTAATGATCGCAAAACAAAAATGTTTTCAGCAGAAAGCTTCTAATCTACACGTTGTAAATATGTAAATGCGAAACATATGGAGAGCAATTAGCGTCCTCCACAGTAAATTGCAGAGGGCAATGATGAATATTGAAGAGATAATTCAATTTAGTGATTAGTATGCCAGGCTGTTAAGTAAAGATGGGGACCGCTAATTATTACCTCGCTGCGATTCTCCTAATAATTTAAATAGGCAATTGTTTCCAATTTACAGGCTATTAAAAGTGCGCGGAAATGAGGAAATCAGGAGATGTCGATGTAAGTGCGAAAGTGCATGTCTTTAGTCACAGGATTTGCAGCTTGCAGTAAGGATGAATGCATTGGGCCTGTATATGTAACTGTTGTATCAGCTTGGGGCCTCTTTCACACGAGCGTATATCGGCCGACCGTGAAAACGGTCAGCTGATATATGCTCCGATCTGATGCATTGGATTCCAATACATCAGATCACATGGCCGTATTCCCGCGTCGTGAAAGGGCTGGGCTAATATAGCGCCGAGCACTTTCACGCGGCCTTCCAGAATAGTCCTGGAACTATCTTTCAGGCCGGAAAACGTCGGCCGCTGCATGGGCTCCTATGGGGCTCCTATGGGAGCCCATGACAGCGTGCGGAGAATGGAGGTGGGAGGAAGTTTAGCAGCATGATTGCTAAACTTCCTCCCTCTTCTTTCCTCCTCTTTCCTCCCTTCTGGCTGTTTGCAATGGGAGGGAGCAGGATGGGGTGAAGATTAGTCCCCCCCCCCCTCCCATTGCTGGCTGCTGACAAGGGACGGGGAATGGCAAGAGCTTAGCTCCACCGCTGCCTCTCCCATTGCACACAGCTGGACAGGAGGAGAGAGGAGGCGAGCCAGTGAGGGGGAGGCTTAACGGCATTGTGGCCTCTGCGTGTATGCGCTGGTGCCCGTCCCGTTTGAACAGGCACACAAACATTAGATTGGTGTGCCCGTTCACGCGTCTTTACGACACCAGCGGAAATACGCCTACGGCCATGTGACGGGACCCTGAGCTTGACTGTGCATTTGGTCTTCTTTTACTCTAATGAGTGTGTCACCTGTTGGTGTATACTTGGGGTCAATTAGGGAGGTATTTTAGTTCCCTCTTGGCCTGGATTCTGTGCTGGTCAATTTCAGTGTAGTCTCCTTCTGCTGTGGAGTGAGGACATCTCTGGACCTGGGTTCCATTGTTCTTTCAGCTGCTCTCCAGATAAGTTCAGAGATTTATTACTGAGATTTATTATTTGAGGCTTTGATTTACTCTTATGGTGTTTTTTCCTTTGTCATTTATCAGGGTTAGTGAGTGGCACAGGCAGGAGGGTGGATGCGTCCTTATCAGGGCGGGCCATTCACTAGTAGGTAGGAATTGCCACCCTCTAGTTCCCCTTAGGAAAAGATTCCCTCCTTTGTTTATTCTTCCCTTGCACGCAAATACGCAGAAAGATAGAGCAGGTCTTATTTTTTTTTGCGCACACGAAATGCGTGCAAAAAACATAGCTGCAAACTAACCAATTGACATCAACGGGTTCTATTCTCTGCGTATTGCGCTTATATTTTATGCGCACAAAAGCGCACGCAAATATGGCCGTCTGAAGAAACCCTTACTCAAACATCCCAATAGCTTTCCCTATCTTCAGGCACAAGGTAAGGAAGTGGAGGTGCCAGCTGCAGGTCACCAGGACCAGTGGCACCCCCTTCAATACTGACGTCTGATGCACCCTGTTGGACCACACAAATGTGCCATGATAGCATGATATTTCGCCCTACGAAGGACTGCTCCCCATCCACTGCTGTATGCGATAGTTTCTTTAATTTTAAAAGAGCTAGATAAATTGAAGCTGAATAAATTCTTGCGCTGGCAGATAATTCGTGGATGATCCGCACCCACGTCTGTGCCCTTTCCCCCTGTCTTATCCACTCACACTGCATATTCTGCATATTCTATGAGCTTAGCTGCTTCCCTTCCATCTAGATCATGTAGGATGAATGCAAGCATAGAGATAACTAATAACTAGGGTCAAATGACAACATAAACACATCCCATCTCATGCCAAACACACAGGGATTAAATGTCGCTAAATGTTTTAATAGGATTCTTCAATAGTTAGGCAAAGAATGGGCAGATTTCCACCCCAGGAGCATCTGGCAACGTTGCTTTGCAAGTGTTTACATCCATTTATTGTGCCTCTTGAAAATGATTCTTGTGAACGAGCGGCAGATGCTCCTGAGAAGCCATCTGTAAATTCTCGCCTCTCCTTGTCTCCATAATAGTAACGCACAGAAATACCGCTGTCTCAATCCAAAATCTGCAGTGAATCCATGACAGTGACATGTTAACAATGTAATGGATACACAGTGAGGCTTGTGTTCCATCAATCGGCCCCCAACAGAAATATGGTGCAAGTATGTTAGGGAATATGGCGCTGAACGTGTGCTATATTCATCAATGAATAGCGCCATGAATTGTGTTCCCAAAACTGAAGAATGGCTAAACATTTATGGTATTGCAACATACGGTATTTGCATATAATATATTTAAGACACCGTAATCCATTTCTTGGAAGTAGTGGCCATACTTTGAAGTAGTGGCCATACTTTGGGTTAGTTTATAATATTCTGTAATACTTACTAATTATCATCATAATCATAGAAGAATGATGATCATACTTGATAAAGACGCAAGTCGAAACGTTGTAACTGATCTGGATTATGGTTTTCTCCAGCAGGTTTCGGGGTATTTTGTAGCTTCCAAATTGTATAGTGTGCACACGTCATCGAGCAGATCAGACACAAGCTATCAGTCTCATATCCAAAATGGCTCTGGAGAGGAACACCCAGACAGCCCCTTTTATTGTAAAGCATAACACCTGCCCTTTTATGGGCGTGCAACAGATTACATCAGTAACATATAGGATTCTTATTTGTCGGATCATATAGAATCCCCCCTCCTTCCTGCCCACCTTCTCTCAAGTCCAATGTATAAGCAAGTCTTTGTCTTACAAACATGTGCTCAAAACTGAAACTGAAAGTAGATATCTCTTTGTTCAAGAAGATTCTGTGTGCGGGATGGGGAGGACTGGGAAAACACTCAAGATGAACTCAAGCAATAACATATAACACTGTGATTTAACTCTTTCCTTATGCAGCAGAGTTTCACATTAGGCTGAAGTCACAAAACACACATAATACGTCTAGTTTAGTACAAATCGATAGACATTTTACACTGACTAATCATCATGTCTATCACATAACCATTTGTGGAAGAAATAAAGGGAAAGACCTTCTTTGAAAAAGCACCGTTTATGCTGCCATCATATCTACCTCATCTTGGAACTCATAGATCTGTTTGGATCAGGATCTTTCAGGTGGCTTTGCATATCTAGTCCATCCCTTACGGGCATTTAAAGTGTGCTGCTGACATATCTTTTTGCATAGAAGAATGATGGTCATACTTTGAAATGAAAGCACCCCTCTTTTCCTTCTCTGTTTTTTTTCTTCAACCTCAATTCTGACCGTGTCATCGAAAAAACCTTCAAACCAATACTTCTAGCCTCTTTCTCCGGATACCGCCAAATTTACAAATTTGTTGATCATCAAAAATTCATCCTCCTCAGTACAAATACATCAGGCCTTGATGAGCTGGCTCTTTGGTATCCTCCTAAACGTCCTATAAATTACTTACACTTTATTTTTCTATCATTCTCATACGTGACAGAGGAGTCTTTAGGTCCAGATGCAAAATTGTAATCACTACAGACGTTATAATGACACCACTGCCCTAGACATATACTATCCTATAAAAAGTAATCGCACATACTTTCTACTAACCTCTGATTCACTCCGGCTGGTATTTCCCTCCAGTCATCCTACAAATGTTTAGCAAGTTAGCTGAAGATGGACGCTGCTCATATTTCCTGACCCGATGTTCAGTAGGGTTCAGGTTGGGACTCTGTGAAGGCCAGTGATGGAAGATCTATATCCTCCAACCAACATAAAACAGGTGACAAGGTGCGTTGCCTTGTTGGTTATTACGCTGACCATTCCCAAAGTATTGCCCCATTATTGGCAGCATACTGTTGTCTAGAATGTCAAGGTTCACCTCTGTGCTCATAGCTCTTGTCACTACAACCAACGGACCGAGACCAGGCCATGTAAAACATCCTCAATTCATAGCAGAACTTCTGCTGTACTTAAAGGGCCACCCCAGCGATTTTTTTTTATAATTGAAATCAATGCAAGCCATGCCTGCAGTTACAAGCGCAGGCCACTACACAGAGGTTGGCGCGGAGACTTCTGCTCCGACCTCTGTGTATTTGCAGCGCTGACAGTATACACCCGCTCAGCTCGGGGTCCCGATCGACAGACCCCAGCCGATCAACTATTGATGACCTATCCTAAGGATAGGTCTTCAATACTATTCTCCCTGGAAAACCCCTTTAACTAACAGACCAGATAATATGTTAGATACTGTTATTCTAGAAACATTTGTCGTATCTTAGCGAACTGTCCGTGTACAGTTAGGTGAAGAGACTAGAGATGAGCGAGCGTACTCGCTAAGGCAAACTACTCGAGCGAGCATTGTCCTTAGCGAGTACCTGCCCGCTCGGAAGAGAAGATTCGGGTGGCGCCGGGGGAGAGCGGTGAGTTGCGGGAATGAGCAGGGGGGAGCGGGGAGGAGAGTGAGAGAGAGATCTCCCCCCCACTGTTCCTCCCCGCCCCCCGCCGGAACCCGAATCTTTTGAGACGAGCGAGCAAGTACTCGCATAAGGCACTATTTGCTCGAGTAGTTTGCCTTAGCGAGTATGCTCGCTCATCTATAGTAGCGACGTATGAATATTATCGGCTTCCTATCAGTCGTGGCTTATCAGTAACACAGCTAATGAATAATAATTACCTGAGATCTCTGATCTGATCTGGGACATGCTAAGCTATATGGCACAGTGAGCGCAGGCAATAAAAGGGTACAATCTATAAGATTATTAAAGAAAAACGCATTTCTTACTGGAACAGTTTGAGGCGTGAAAATTCAATATCCCTCGTGTTGCATTAAAACCATTTCTTAACTTTAATTAAACGATCATTTGCCTTAATGGCTGTGGCTGCATACAGGCTTATACCACTCACATTACAATGACGGACAATTAGAAAGTGAGACGCAGCCAGACGCCTTTACCGGGAGCAGAAAATTATTCATTCTAATTATTTGATTCTGAGGTTCTTATTTCTTGGTTTTTTAAAAGCAAAATAACAGAGACTAATTTAAAAAAGCATTTCATCTGGGGGGGGGCGTTCGTCATCAGAGTCTCTGTATCGAGTTGGTATGGTCCATTTCTCTGTGCTGCTGCCATATTCTTTCCCTATATAACTATCGGTTCATGACCTCTCATAAGATCAGCTCACTCTTCCCTCTTAACCCCTTAGTGACTGAGCTTTTTGGTTTATCTCTATTTTTGTTTTTTCCTCCCCCTTTTTAAAAAATCGTAACTCCTTTGTTCATCCATCGACGTCGTTGTATGAAGGCTTGTTTTTTGCGGGATGAGTTGTGTTTTTCAATGGTAGTATTTAATGCACTGTATAATCTACTAAAAAAATGTTTAAAAAATTCTGAGTACAGAGAAAATGAAAAAAAAAATGAAATTCCATCATCTTTCGGTGCATCTTGTTTCTACGGCGCACAAACTGCAACAAAGGTTGATAACTTTATTCTATGAGATCGAGAGAGCCGTGCAGGTGTCATGGCAGCTGAGGTCCTTCTGAAAGACCCCAGGGCTGTCATGGCAGAATGCCTATCAAGCCATTCCCGTGGGGTGGCTTGATAGGCTGCCTGTCAGAATTCAGTATGATGTAATGCTATGGCATTACATCATACAGCATAAGTGATCTGAGCATGGCTGGTTGTGGTTCCCCCAGATGGACTAAAAGAAAAATAAGAACAATAAAGCTTTATTAATTATTTTTAAAAAAGTAATAAAATTTTTAAAAATCCCTTTTGCCATATTTACAATAAAAAAAATCTAAATAATAAAACAAAAATATATTTGGTAGCCCTGTGTCCGTAAAAGTCCGATCTATCAAAGTAATGCATTATATAATGTACACTGTCAACATCATCCAAAAAAAAAAAAATGCCAGAAATGCTCTTTTTTGGTCACCCTGTTGTCAAGAAAAAAATCTAATAAAAAGCGATCAAAAAGTCCTATGTGTTCTCTCCACTTAGAATTTTTCTTAAAAATTTTTTCTGTACATTATATAGTGCCATTGAAAAATACAACTCGTCCCGCAAAAAACAAGACTCAGACAGCGACGTCAATGGATAAATAAAGGAGTTACGATTTTTTAAATGGGGGAAGGAAAAAACGAAAATGGGAAAAAGCAAAAGCCAAAGGCCTCCAAATGGAGTTAGGGAAAGTAGAATATCTGGCTATATGCTCTCACTGAAACACATGGACTAATGGGTGATTAGAGTGCAAGGCAAAAATGACGGCCGGAGGTTATGTTTCGAGCAATGTATGTGCCAAGAACCTTGCTTTTTTATAAAGTTAATATAAACAACAGTTGTGCAATTTCATTCAGATATTAAATGTGCTAAAGCATGTGTTTCTATTACTATCCTCAGTAATAAAAAGTTCCAGAAGACCCGTTTAACCCCTTAAGGACATGGCCTGTTTCGGGCTTAAGGACGCAACAACTTTTGGTGGATTTTCATCTCCATTTTTCAAAGCCATAACTTTTTTACTTTTCCATCGATGCAGCCGTATAAGGGCTTGTTTTTTGCGTGGCGAACTGTAGTTTTTGATGGTGCCATTTTTGGGTACATAGAAAATATTGTAAAACTCTTATTATTTTTTTTAACAGAGAGAGAGAACGCATCAATTCATAGATTTTTTTTGGGGGGGGGGTGGGGGGTTTGCAGCGTTAATCATGCCACATAAATGACACAATAAAATTTTTCTGCGGGTTGGTACGATTACAACAATACCAAAATTCTTAAATTTTTTTTTAGGTTTTTCCACTTTTCTGCAATAAAACCCCTTTTTTTGGAAATCTTTTTTTTTTCTAAATCGCTGCATTCAAAGTCCTGTAGCTTTTTTATTTTTCTATGTACGGAGCTCTACGAGGGCTTATTTTTTTCGAAACGAGCTGTAGTTTTTATTGGTACCATTTTTATTGGTACCATTTTTATTGGTACCATTTTGTGGAGTATACGTCTTTTTTGATCACTTTCATTGCATTTTTTGGGAGGCAAAATGCTAAGAATTAGCATTTAGCAAATGCTAAAAATTAGCATTTTGCCTCTGTTTTTTAGTGTTTTTTTTACGATTTTTGCCGCGCAGAATAAAAAGCGTATTCAACTTATTATACATATCATTACGGACTCAATACCAAATATGTGCAATTTAAATTTTTTGTGCTAATATGAGTAAAAGCACCTAAAAAGGGTTTTTTTAAACATTTTTTTTTTTTACATTTTTATTTTTTGAACATTATTTTAATCTTTTTTTTACACTATTTGTGTCCCTCTGCCAGATGCTATTCCTATGACGTAAAGGTACGTCATTTTGCGGGAAGTACACCACTCCCATGACGTACCATTACGTCATGGGGAGGGAAGAGGTTAAGCAATTATTGGTGACCCTACTCCTTTCATATTTTACTCAGCAAGGGTCTTGTGTCATGCAGAGTGCTAAGGCAGCAGAAATACAGTCCTAAGCTCTCGTTCACGACCTGTAGGTTGTGGATTCAATCCCCGCTTGGTTTAGGTAGCCGGCTCAAGGTTGACTCAGCCTTCCTTCCTTCCGATGTCGGTAAAATGAGTACCCAGCTTGGCGGGGAGTAATAAATAAATGACTTGAAAGCTCTGTGGAATAAGTTAGCACTATACAAATACAAAGTCCCCCTACAACTCTTAGCTTGGGACATCCCACAAAATCAGCACAATATTCTCTAAATCTAGGCTGCTGAAGACCGTGCTCGCTCCACCATATAACCTCACACAGAATTAAGACACTCCGAAATTACGCTGCTGAATCTAATCAGTATATTATGAATGTGGCCAATGTACATTTCTTTACTACATATGTCCCTCTTAATTGTGAGCTTCAAGAGTAGAGATGAGCGAACACCAAAATGCTCGGGTGCTCGTTATTCGAGCCGAGCTTTTTGGAATGCTTGAGAGCTCTGTACGAGTAACGAACCCCATTGAAGTCAATGGGGGACTCAAACATTTTTCAATGGACCTACCAGGTGGCGACCATTTCTCTCTCTCTCTCTCCTGAAATTTGATTGAGCATCAGAGCACCGCCTGGTGCTCGCTCGAGTAACGAGTAGTTCCGAGTATGCTAATGCTCGACCGAGCACACTCGCTCATCTCTATTCAAGAGCCTTTCAACAGACTTGGAGAGGTCTATAAGTAGCTAATATTGACTAGGCTTACTCCTTGATTGTCCCTTTTGGCCTAATGTACCTCAGCTAGCAGATATATTTGTACCAATAAGTATCTTTGATATAATATTATACAGATACCTAAAGTATAAAGTTCTAGACTATCTTGCACAGATTGTGTCGGTCTAATCTCTTTATAACATTCCCCTTAGACAACAAGAGATCCGCACGTCCTATTCCGAATTGAGGTACGATCCAAACTGGAGGAAGCACCAGAACCTGCTCCACACATCTGACCAGGATGAAGAGGAATTTCGAGACGTGTCCTCTATCGACTCAGAACGATGGTCACCTGACGAAGTGGTTCTGGACACCTCAGAAGACCGGAATAGTGTGGACAGCCACCTGTTTTGGAAACCTCTCACTGATGTGACCTGCAAGAATAAGAAAATCACTACTACAAAGCAAAAATCTAAAGCTGGTGGCCAGATAAGAAGACATGCAGCCTACGAGGACGGAACGGATAAGAAGATCATGACACATGGAGAGGTGCCTAAAAAAGACATTATAGAGAAAAACAAAGTTACTTTGGGGGTGCGCAAAGAGAAAAAACAGTCTTACCTTCACATTCACATAAAGAACATAGAGGAAAACAAGTCTGGACAGGTAAGACAGCTAGGATTAGGCAACTTTGTAAAAATTAATAATGAAAATCGACCAGCCTAATGGGGGATCACCACCCCAAATTGTAACTAAAATCGGATTGTTCTCTGGCAGTAAAAGACAAAGAAAAGTGAGACTCTGGTATTGCCAAGTTTCTTTGGCCCTTCTCTACCCTTAATTGAGTGTCAGTGTACATCGTTAGTGTGCTTGCTTATCTTGGCTCATGCAGCACAGTAGACCTGCCACTCTGTCATTAGCCTTATACTTACTAGTATCGTAATAAGAGCTGAGCTGCAATACCAGATACAACTGATGCACAGGCAAGGACGCTTTATCCATAGGACAAACAGACTACTTACACCAGGTCCCTTTGCAGCAGCCAAGAGCACCAATTTCAATTGGTGCCTGCTATATTAATGATTCTTTTTATAAGTCCCATCTAAACGCTGTACTGCTTACTCAATGATCTGGACTTGTGACGCTCATGATATCCCAGGGGTGCACATCTATAATCCAGCTCCCTGTACCTTTCTCTCCTGCATCAGAACCAGAGAGAATTGTATAGGGGATTTGCACTGGGGATGCACACTGCCGAAACGTCATTTGTGTCACGTTGTACACAAGACCAAGTCATTAAAGAAGGAGTGACAGTGTCAGAAGGGTCTTTAAACAGGCCAGTCAAGAAATAACAGGGGAAATAGAAGGGGCTACAGGGGGGCTTATATTACTATGGGGGCTACAGAGGGACTATATTACTGTGGGGGCTACAAAGAGGCTTATACTACTGTGGGGGCATAGAGGAGCTTATATTACTGTGCAGGTGGAAAGGGGTATTGTGTTGTGTTGCGCAAAGTGGAGGAATGGAGTGATTACTGTGTGAGCACACTAGACATATTACTGTGTATGCGGCAATGAGAGGAGCATATTGGGCAGTGACAGAATGGGGAGAGTGTGTCGGAAGAAGTCTTCATGGTGGTCTGGTCAGATAAAGAATGGTGCCTGTTCAAAGTATTAGTGTGAAGAGTTGGTTTGCAGTGGAGTAGAGGAAAAAGTAAGCAGCTGCACCCAGAAAGGCAACAGGTGAGGGCCGGAGTGTGCAGGGTTAATGAGTTTGTTTTGGCACCAAGGGTTTGTTTTCGGCACCAACAAAATTCAGGGGGGAAAGGGGCACACTCAAGACTCCTTTACACTGGGCCCACCAATGTGTTAAAATGGCCCTGTGGACAGATGTGGTCCTCTTTCTGGATGAAAACAGGCATGTTGTCCTAAATCCTTTATACTCCCTTTAAGCTTACCCTATCTTGGGAATGTCTTCCATCTAAGCCAAGAGAACTCTGTATAATGTAGGAAAAGGGATGCGACAACTGCTCTAAACATATTGCCGTCTCATTGCTGCAGTTGTCACATTTGCATTTTACCAGAACTTCCCCTAAATATCGCTTACTGAGAATTACAGTCTCTATTTTCAAAGACAAAGCTGCATAAGCCATTGACGTCCTCCTTGCAAAATTTCTGAAGCCATTTACAATCTTCATAATAAATGCTCCAAAAAGCCAACCCAGCTTTATCAATCCTGAGTTCATTCAACAAGCAGATGCCCGATTTCATGTCCCGCATCCGCGTTTTAAAAATTTTCTATAATATTTCCCGAGAACCGAGATTATCCAAATTCCGCAAAAGCATAATTGTTTCTTTCACTCCACTGTTTTCAGATGCTAAGTGCATTTGTGGGTTTGTTTTTAGGGCTCCTAATATTCTCCATAATATGAACTTTTTAGTGTTTTCCTATTGTCTAAGAACCTTATGTTTCTTTGAGAGAGAGAATGACAAGTAGACAAGCAATCTCACTCAGCCATACTCAATGCGACTTGCTATCCTACCTACAACATCACTTCAAAGGCAGGAACATAATGTACAATTTTTTAATGGCCCTAGACCAAGGCACTCAGACTCTATGTGCACTAAGGCTTGGCTCAGTATAAACACCTCATCAAGATTGTCTGCGCTTCTACAATAGAGTAGCCAAATGCAATTCGAGAAGCACATGTCTTTGATGTCCCAGCTCCTAAGGCCGTTTCCTAGTCTGGGATAATGACATGACATGATTGCGGTCTTTGTTGTACCTTTTCTGTAGAGAAGCAATTATGGGCCTCAATTTAACAGAATAGACATTACACAGCTTATGATGCTCAAAATGCAATTTCATTTGATCATTTTCTCAATTTGATTGGCATTAATAGAACAGTTCACAAACAGGCAAGCAGAGGTTGCGTCCTGTTCCTCTTTTCAAAGGGCTAATGCAGAAGTATGTATCATACTGGCCCCGTAAACTACATCTCTACTGATACAATGTATCTTCCCAAACAACACAAGCTCGGAGAGACAATAGGACCAACCAAGGTGGGAGGGCTTGGGTGGGGGGTATTTGCATCTGTGTTACATAGATTGCTTTGGCCAAGAACTGCTTAATATATAATAAGTGCTAATTGTCCATGGTAAAGACCACCTAGAGTTGATCACACCGTGCATAGAACTGGTGGGGATCATCCCAGAAGAAGAGAAAGGAGATTTTCCCTAAAGGTAGCCAACAACCACTGCAAACTATCTTCTTGTATGGCACCTGCAATTTCAGTGATGTGTCCCTTTATTTCTGCCCACAGTTTGTTTGGGTCCCACCTCTTCTGCCTGAGCAAGTCAAACCTGTTCCTCTCCTTGACTGCGCATTCTACAGGAATCTTACTGACATCAAATTTCCTCTGTATGGCAGGGCGCTTGAGTTTGTACAGTCTGACCCTGGCTTTGGCTATAAGAAGTTGGTGATCAGACCCACGGTCTGCACTTGGCAGTGCTTTTGCAGAGAAAATTTAACTTTTCCATTTCTGCTGGCAGAGGATATAGTCAATTTTGTTGGAATGCTGCCCATTTGGGGATGTCCAGCTGTAGAGGCGTCATTTCAGCTCAGTAAAGAAGGCGTTGGTGATTCTAAACTTGTTCTGCTGGTAAAACTGCACAAAGAGGTCCCCAGCATCATTCCTCTCCTCTAGGCTGTGTTTGCTGATCAATCCTACATCCTCTCCCTCTCCACCCATGATGTAGATAATGTCCATTTTTGGGGTTTTGCTGAATTCCCTCTGGAGCCAGGCATAGATGTCTTGCTCTAATGCATCTGCTGTTGGTGTATAGACTTGGACAATGGTCACATTCAGAGATTTTCCTCTGATGCGGAGGAAAACCCAATTAGATCCACACTCGTTCTTTCCATTTCTCTTTTGATGATGTCCAGCTTTCCAATACTCATCCCTCTCAAATTTATGTCCCAATGGTATACTGTTTTGCAGCTCAGGTCACCCTTTTTACCTTGAACTACATCAGCAATTAAGCTCCCTTGTGGGTTTTCCCCTCTTGTGTCATCCCCATTGTCCTGACTACTTTGGGTTCTCCTTCGCTCTTCCCCGATAGTGTTATTGATGCTGTTCAGCACAGGGAAACCACTATCGAGCACCATATTTGAAGCATGTTGATTCTGATCCATAGAGTTTCATGGTGAAGGTTTTATGGAATAGGTCACCAGGTCTTTCCCCAACGCATAGCACGTAGCCACATGACCGCCACTGTTATGTCATGTGTTGCCATCCTCCCTGCACTTTGAGCAGTGGGAGCTGGCTAATTGCAACCAACCTCCAGATTGCTTATAAAAAAAGAGAGACTAAGGCTACGTGAAGGCTGGACGATGCGAGGCAACTCAATGCCAAATTCCAAAGAGAGTCCAGGAAAGAACAGAACAACTTCCTGAACGCCCGATGCATGAGCTTTGAATTTTTTGCCACTGTGAAAAAGTTGAAGAAGCCTTTCTCCACCCGCCAAGCAGCCATCAAGGACCATGATGGAAATGAAATCAGCGACCAGCAAGACATCAAGAAGAGATGGAAAGAATATACAGAAGAACTATATGTTGGCTCCAGCAGTAACCACTCAGAAGAACATGGGGGCCAAGAGGATCTGGAACCAGACTTGCTAGAAAAAGAAATGGAGTGGGCGATGAGACCGCTGCCAAACAGCAAAGCACCTGGCATCGATGAAATCCCTACACAGCTGCTCAAACCAGTCCAAAGAGCTGCAATTGCAACATTATGCTGGACAATGTGGAGGACCTACACATGGGCAAAGGATTGGAAAAGATCAGTTTTCATCCCACTGCCAAAGAAGGGCAATGTCAAGGACTGTGGAAACTATAAAACAAACTCTGATTTCCCACACCAGTAAGGTGATTCTGAAAATCCTCCAGAAACAGTTGGGCAATATCCTTAATTAGGAACTTTCTGATATTCAATCTGAATTCCACAAGGACAGAGGGACCCGTGACCACATCACAAACCTCAGGTGGATTATGGAAAAGGCACGAAAAGAAGCTCTACCTGTGTTTCCTTGATTACACTAAGACTTTCGACTATGTTGAGCATGATAAGCTTTGGGAAGCACTAAGGGAGGTAGGAGTACCAGCACACCTGATCACGTTGATCAGGTCCCTCTACAGTAATTATAATCACAGAGGTGAGGGGGAATACAAAAACATATTTCACTCGAAAAGAGACAAAAATGCAATACCTGATAAAGTGTAGAGCAAGCACAACCGCCATAAGGTTGGCACAATCGCCGTAGGGTAGGCACAATGGCCGTAGACCCTAACAATATGCAGCAAGCCAGACTATAACCGGACGAGCTAAATTGTCCACTGCAGACTTATATGCAGTCACCCACTCAACCCTGCCCAAATTGGGGAGAAGTGACTGCAGCAACCTAATCTGAACTATACCACAGAAGCCAGCCAATAGATGGGTGCGTCCAACAATACAGGATTACAACTCACACTGACTGTTACCATTCAGCGGTTGCTGGTCCTCCCGGGGCGGCAGTGTGCGGGGTCCCACGGTCGGGACGCTTCCCCCCGGCTAGTTGTTTGGCTGCCGGGGGCGTGGGTGCCTGGCTGGAGTGGGCAGCATGGTGTTGGTGGCGCACGTGCACCTGTGAGTGCAGCTGCCGTGCACGAGCTACCTTTTATTATGTTCTGTTGGAAGTTGGCTGTCGCCCTCTCTCTGCCACTGGGCAGAGGCTTTTGTTAAAAGGTCAGACAGAGACTTGCAATCACTGCCAGTTATTGGTTTCCCTCAGTGTGCTAGCTAGTCTGCCTCTGTTGGTCTCCTGCTTCTGTTAGCTTGTCTGCTATACTTTGCTATTATCCACCAGTTTTTTCCTTCTGCCTCAGTTCTGCTTAGTATTGTTCGTGTTCGTTATTTACATCTGCCTTTCCTGTCGGTATTCTACCCTTTCCATCCAGGTACGCCAGCGTCCCTTTTTTGGTCCCTAGTTAGAGTAGGGACCACCGCCCAGTTGCCTGCCTGGGGTTAGCCAGGAGTGGAGGCAAGCAGGCAGGGACAGGGGTTGTGGGTGAGATCTAGGGCTCCCGGGCTGGCGTCTAAAGGGTAGTATACCGTAACAGAATAACTGGCCCTTAAAATTACTCTTTAATGGAGGCCATGAGTACCCTCGCAAGTCAGTTGCAGCATTTAGTGGTCGTGATCCAAGACCTGTCCGGTCGTATGGTGGCCCAGGAGCAGCGGGAGCTAGTGCATGTTTCTAATGCCCCTTCTATCCCTGAGCCCAAATGAGGTATTTTCAGGGGAGAGGAGCAAGTTTTTTGTTTTTCAGCAGGCATGTAGATTGCATTTTTGGATGAGACCCCGCTCCTCCGGCTCAGAATCCCAGAAAGTTGGATTAATTATGTCCTTACTTCGGCGTTCCCCCCAGACATGGGCCTACTCCTTACCCAAGAGTTCGGCTTGCCTGCAGTCAGTTGATTTGTTTTTTCGGGAACTTGAAGGTAATTTTGATGAGCCGGACCATGCGGGGTTGGCGGTATCCCATCTCATGTCTCTACATCAGGGGCAGCAGTGGGTAGAGGACTATTGCTCTAAATTTAGACTGTATGGAGGTAAAACCTCTTGTAAAGATAGCGCCCTTAAAGATGTGTTTTTGTTGGGTCTTTCTGACGCAGTCAAGGATCTACTCATTTCTCATCCCGCTCCCGTGACACTCAATGATGCGATGGAATTGGCGATCAAAGCTGACAGGAAGCTGAGATCGAGAAAAGAGGAGTGTCAGGCCCGTAAGGCTAGGGAATCCAGCACACCCGCTCCCACTTCTCCCATGCCAACTTCTGGTGCCGAGCCTATGGAAGTAGACCAGCTAAGTCCCGAGGAACGGCGACGGTTCCGGATGACTCATCGTCTCTGCCTCTATTGTGGGAAAGCCGGACATCGTGTAGCGACCTGTCCTCAGAAGCGTCTACAACATCAGTCCGAACCGGCGGAAAACTTTAGATCCTAGGCAATTTTTGGGAGGATCGCCTAGGATCATAGGTACTCCCTAAGTTGTTGGTGCCGTGTCAAATTGGCTTCCGGAATTTCACTCGGTCCGGTCAAGCTTTTTATTGATTCGGGTGCTGCCACCAATTTGCTTAGTTTTGTCAGACCTCTGATGACTGAATTCTTGGCGTTAAAGATTCCCATACACTTCACTAATATTGATTCTACCTCTCTGTCTGCAGGGGTTGTACAATGGAGGACTCCCATGTTACAGTTCACTGTGGGTGTTCTCCATTCTGAGAATCTGTCGTTCTTGGTAATGGAAAGGATGTCCTTTGATGTAGTGCTTGGTATGCCCTGGTTGGCGCTGCACATTCCCCGATTTGATTGGTCCACTCGGGAATTGACACATTGGGTGTTGTTCTGTCATAGTCACTTAGCTACTATATACATGTGTTCAGCAGATACCATTCTTATTCCTGAGTATTTGTCTGATTTTCATGACGTATTTTCCAAGAAACTGTCTAAGACTTTGCCTCCCCATAGGGAGTGGGACTGTGGTATTGATTTGATCCCCGACAGTCCCATCCCTAAGGGAGCCATGTTCAATTTGTCTGGTCATGAGCACGGAGCCCTTAAGTCCTATATCTCAGAGTCTCTGGCCAAACGACATATCAGACCGTCCAGGTCCCCTACCGGGGCAGGTCTCTTCTTTGTAGAGAAGAAGGATGGGACATTGAGACCTTGTGTGGATTATCGAGCTTTGAATAAAATTACAGTGAAGAACCAGTGTTCCTTGCCTCTGATTCCTGATTTATTGAATCAGGTGGTAGAGGCCCACTGGTTTTCCAAATTGGAGTTAAGGGGGGCTTACAATTTAATTCGCGTCCGAGAGGGAGATGAGTGGAAGACTGCGTTCAACACCTCGTTCTGAGATTTTGAATATCTAGTCATGCCCTTCGGACTTTGTAATGCCCCCGCTGTGTTCCAGGGATTTATGAACGCGGTCTTCCACGACTTCCTGGAGGTATTTTTGGTCATATATCTCAACGACATTCTGGTGTACTCTCCAGACTGGGATTCACATGTGTGGCACCTGAGGCTTGTTCTGACCCGTTTGCGTGAGTACCAACTTGTTATCGAGTTGGAGAAATGCATTTTTGGTACTAAACAAGTGTCTTTCCTTGGTTATGTGATTTCACCCACAGAGATTCAAATGGAGTCTGATAAAGTGGCGGCAATCTCCCAATGGGTCAGACCAGATACCTGAAAGCTCTCTAGCGGTTTTTAGGTTTCACTAATTTTTACCGTAAATTCATTAAGAATTATTCTGTTATTACTCAACCCCTGACCGATCTTACCAAGAAGGGGGCCGACTTGGTAAGATGGTCGCCAGAGGCCCTAGAGGCTTGTGGTCATCTCAAAAGGGCGTTTATTGCTGCCCCGGTGCTAGTACAGCCTGACGCACGATGACCATTCTTGATTGAGGTTGATGCGTCTGAGGTGGGGGCGGGGGCTGTATTGTCTCAGGAAGTCAGCAGGAGACCTGGGTATAGTTCATGTGCGTTCTTCTCGCGGAAGTTCAGTCCGTCGGAACGTAAATACGACGTGGGTAATCGTGAGTTGTTGTCGATTAAGTGGTCTCTAGAAGAGTGGTGTCACCATCTTGAGGGAGCAAGGCATCCCATTACCATGTATACTGCTCATAAAAACTTGGTATATCTCGCCAATGCTAAGAGACTCACAGCTCATCAGGCCAGGTAAGCGTTGTTTTTCGTCAGGTTTAACCTCGTCGTTACATATATTCCAGGGGAGAAGAACGTGAAGGCAGACACTCTCTCACAGAGTTTCGGTACGCTGGAAAGTGAGACAGTGGCTCCCGAGAATATCTTGGCATCTGTGGTGGTGGTGGCAGCTGTGGAATCTGATCTCGTTCCTCATCTACAAAATTGTCAGCAGGACGCTCCCTCGGGGGTGCCAGGGGGCAGATGGTTTGTGCCAGGGACCTTGCGTCTTAAATTCATTAAAGAGTCTCATTCAACTGTTCTCGCACGCCATCTGGGGGTTCAGGGGACTCTAGATCTTTGTACTAGACACTACTGGTGGCCAGGCATGTCTCGGGAGATCCGCGACTTTGTTAAGGGATGCTCTGTCTGTGCATGCAGTAAAAGTCGTCGTCGGCATCCGAAGGTGCCTCTGAGACCGATACCGGTGCCTTCCTGCCCGTGGTCGCATTTATTGGTAGATTTTATCACCGATCTACCTGAGTCTCAGAAGTTCACCACTATCCTAGTTGTTGTAGACCGTTTCTCAAAAACGGCACATTTCATGGCATTAAAGAAGCTACCTTCTGCAATAGAATTTTCCAAGATTTTTGTAAAAGAAATCATTCGTCTACATGGGGTTCCCGAGAACATCGTATCTGATCGCGGTGTTCAGTTTGTTGCGCAATTCCGGCGAGCCTTCTGTAGAATCCTGGGAATGTCGCTGTCCTTCTCGTCAACATTCCACCCGCAAACTAATGGTCAGACATAACATAGTAACATAGTAACATAGTATGTAAGGCCGAATGAAGACATTGTCCATCTAGTCCAGCCTGTCTATCCTACTGTGTTGATCCAGAGGAAGGCAAAAAACCCCAAGGCCAGAAGTCAATTAGCCCTTTTGGGGAAAAAAATTCCTTCCCGACTCCCTAATGGCAATCAGACTGTTCCCTGGATCAACCCCTAATAGTTCCTACCTGCCTATATACCAGGATTGACACTTAACCTAATATTTATATCCTGTAATATCCTTCTTCTCCAGAAAGACATCAAGTCCCCTTTTAAACTCCTCTATGGATTTTGCCACCACCACTTCCTCCGGTAGAGAGTTCCACAGTCTAACTGCTCTTACAGTAAAGAACCCCTTTCTGTGTTGGTGATGAAACCTACTTTCCTCTAATCGTAGCGGATGTCCTCTTGTTACCGTCGTGGTCCTGGGTGTAAACAGATCGCGGGAGAGATCCATGTGTTGTCCCCTCATGTACTTATACATGGTTATTTGGTCGCCTCTTAACCTTCTTTTTTCTAGAGTAAATAGTCCCAATTTGGATAGCCTCTCTGGGTATTCCAGTCCCGTCATTCCATGTATTAGACGGAGCGGAAGAACCAGGATTTAGTGCAATATTTACGATTGTTTGCTAGCGAGAAGGCTCATCAGTGGGCAGAATTCCTGCCGTTGGCAGAGTTTGCGCTAGACAAGTGTACCTGTTTTTCCACTGGGGTATCTCCATTTCTTTGCGTATATGGTCAGCATCCTTGCTTCCTTACAGCTATTTCTGCTCCATCTGCCTGTCCTGCAGCTGATGTCACCACAGATACGCTGCAGGGGGTATGGAAAGAAGTACAGAAGAACCTGGAAGCAATGGGGTCTTGTATGCAGTTGCGTAGTGGGAGAAGTCTGTCAGTATCTGAAACTTACAGGATGTGACAGAAGGTATATTTGTCTTCTAGAAATCTCAAATTGAAGGTTCCGTCTTTGAAACTGGCACTGCGTTACGTGGGTCCCTATGTCATCACGCGTGTAGTAAACCCGCTTGCTTATGAACTTGATTTGCCAGCTATATGCAGGGTTCATAGGGTTTTCCATAAGTCATTATTGAAACCTTTCGTCCCTTCGGTGAGTCTTTAGCAAACTGCATAAAAGAAATATTGATACACACTAATAAATGCGGGTGTTAGTTCAGTATTTTGGCCAAAACGCATAAGCTGATGGGTCGACGGCAAGGCCACACTGCATTCATCAGAACCTACACTGTCTCACTGTGGGTGACTGCATATGAGTCTTCAGTGGACAATTTAGCTCCTCTGGTTATAGTCTGGCTTGCTGCATATTGTTAGTGTCTACGGCCATTGTGCCTACCCTACGGTGATTGTGCCGGCCTTATGGTGTAGGTTCTGACAGACACGGTGTGGCCTTGCCGTCAGCCCGTCAGCTTATTGCAATTTTAGCTCTTTTCCTCTATAGTAATCAATAAGCCACAGTGAGAACCAGGTATGGAGATATAGAATGGTTCAAGATCAGAAAGAGCACAAAACAAGGATGCATCCTCTCTCCTTTTCTTTTCAACCTCTATGCTGAAGTGATGATGAGGCAGCTGGACTTAAATGATCAGAGTATTGGGTTGAAAATAGGTAGAAGAACCATCACTATTCTAAGATACGCAAACAATATGACCCTGGTGGCAAATACAGCAAAGCATCTGAAGACGCTGATCCTGAAGCTGAAAGAAGATACTGAGAAGATGGGAATTCACCTGAACATCAAAAAGACAAAGATCATGAGTGCTGCCAACGAGGAAGTCTACATAGAAGTCAACAATGAGAAAATTGAAGTGATTAATAGTTTTGCATTCTTTGCTTCGCTCATCGATCATAGTGTCAGCTTTACAGGTGAGATAAAGCAATGATTAACACTGGGGTGTACGGCCATGGTGAGCATGGACCCTAAAAATGTATGCTTTTGAGCTGTGGTGTTGGAGAAAATTTCTACGAAGCCCTTGGACAGCTAGAGTCACCAACAAAGTTGTCCCGGACCATATCAACCCAGAGGTGTCCCTGGAAGGCAAGATCACAAGACAAAGACTGACGTACTTTGGACAAGTGATGAGGTTGAATTCGCTAGAAAAAGAGATTCTACTTGGAATGGTCAGTGGTGAAAGGAAACAGGGAAGACAAAAGACATGTTGGCTGGACACCATCAAGAAGGACACGGAAATGGATATCATAGAATTGAAAGCAGGTGTAGAGAGTAGAGAAGCATGGAGAGGACTGGCCTGCAGAGTATCCAAGGGTAAGACACGACTGAAGGGTTGGAATTGGAATTGCTGATTAGCTGGAAATGCTGCAATATCCTTGACACCCCATCATTTATCCATTCATGAGACCTGCGAAGTCTACAGGATTAACATTGAGTGGGACCATTGGTTACCAGTTATGGACTGCATAATCCACAATATCAAACTCTTCTAGAATTAAACATTTACCTCTGTGGAGGCTTGACTATTTCTGCATTATTTTGTAGTGTTGAGTGAACCAAACCAGTAGAACCCTGTTTCAGCTTGAACTTTGCTAAAAGTTTGATTCGCCACGAACCCAAACGAGCTGTTAGCAAAGTTCTACCCAAAAGATGGTTCTATTAGTTCAATTTACTCAACACTAGTCCTGAACACTGGTGTATATGAATCATGCCGCGCCCCGAATCTTTTCACCCGAGTAGTCAGGTACTCGAAAATAGCGATGCTCGATTGCGAAATCGCCCTTAACGAGTATGTTCGCTCATCTCTAGTTTTGGTGAATTATTGGTTCAGTTTGAACTAATTATTACAAGTTTGCTCATCCCTATTATTTTGGTCTTCTACATGAGTATGAGATGTTGAAAGACCACAACTAATGGCCACCACAACTTCATAGACCATTAGTGCCAAAGAAATCTGCAAAGTTATGGACAGCTGGGTGAGAATCACTATAGGCACTGTAAGAGCGGCCATAAGTGATTGTCATCAACTATTAGCTGTGTAAGACATCAATATAACTTACAACTCACTATACAGTAGCATAGTTATAGGTGATACAAAGCTTTTAGTGAAACCTGAGGGAGCTCAAAGACTCTGGCAAGTAATACAAGACTGCTATTATAAATGGCACATGTTATGTGTAAGGTGGGAGTACCTGTTATACATATGCTTTGGGGCTCAGAAGTTAGTCCGTTAACTAAATAGAATATTATGACTATTCTATATTTTAAGAAATCACAGTGTGTTTCCCTGAAGTATTCTTCATTAAGATGTGCCCACGCTTTTAAATGACTTTTCAGAATAAACTGCCAAGAAATAATACTATTTCTGGTCACTATTTTACTGGTATCATGCATTTATCACCAGCTTGCCCTTTGCAGACCATATCTCTAATTTTCACTTGTCCTTGATCTCATGGGTGGAGACTACCTGTTATGAGCTCTCCCATGGAGAAAACAGCAGATTCTGCTCCTGAACTCTTTATAGCACACACACCATCATGGAGGACAGTGTACAGCAATACTGAGCATCATAGATGTGATCTCAGTAGCTATAACATAGTAAATCACTTACTATTAGTAGGAGCTACATCTCTGTGAGTCTCTTTCCCTCTGCAGCAGCTTCCTCTCCCCCTGATCTCTCCATAGACTTCTATGAACAACATGAAACAACACTTTCACCTACCTTCTGTGTTTCATTTTGGTGTCTCTGTTACTAGAGAGGGACTTTATATGACAACGCAGAGTTGTCAGCAAATTAGAATGAAAAGAGTACATCTACATCCACCCTCTGACATACACTTTAGCCCATCAGCTGACATTTCTATAATGTATATAACTTGCCTAAGATGCATGTAAACCCGACATTAATTGCCGTATCCACCTTGGGGAGTTTTTGTAATTTGTATTAGTGTTTATTTGTTTTTACTAATCTGGTTTTAATATAATTTATTGAATCTTTTCTAGCTCAAGGAGAAGTCAGATGCGCAGCCCACGGAGGAACGATCGCATCTGGGGAAGGACGGGAAATTGTTTGAAGTCATAAAAGAGTCTGGATTAGCAGGCAGCCAGATCCAACTGGAAAGACCAAAGACCTTATATATGGCTGACGTCAATGCTTCACAATGGGATGACATGCCATTATACTCTGAGGAGTATGACAACGAATATTTGACTATCGCCTCCTATCCAGATAGGTATAAGGAGTCTCTTAGTGGTTCAATGGGACCCCATTCTTCACAAGAAGATCTTCAGATCCACAATGAGGGGTCATATTACCAGAACATCAGACTCCCAGAGAGAAGACATGACCATTATATTATGGAGACGATGGGAGGTACACAAGACTCCATGGAGATGTACATGTACCCTAGGTGAGGCGAAATGTCATGTATGGGCAAAAATGCTATTATACCTAGTGCAGGGCCTGATAAACATGAAGACTCTCTGGGCTATGCTCTCGCTCTCAGGCCCAGCACTAGGCATAACACAGTTATGTACCATATAGCTGGTGTACATGCTTTGTGCTAGCTTTATTATGTGCTTTAGACACTTTTTGCGCTTTGCTAGACAGTTTTGAAAAGTGTCTAGAATAGGGGGATTTGGGTTGAGTCTAAAAATACTCCAAATCACAACAAAATTGGTCCTAAATTTTGGCACAAAATATTAGGTTAAAAGAAGCCAAGCAAGAGGTGGCATTAGGAAGAGCGTATAACATATTTAGCTAGGTACATTACATTTATCACGTAGCATGAGCTTCTTTGATAAGTTTGGCACATCTAGTTATAAAAAATAAATGGCATTAGGGGGATGAGTCTCATATTTAAAAAAAACAAAACACTCACCCTCCCCGTTGCTGCCTTTCCCATTCTCCGCTACTTTGTTTGCTCGAACTTCAGCGGGCATGTGTTGTGTTTACCCGTGTGGCCTTGGCAATAAATAAGAGGTCTGACAGCAATGGCATCAATGACGCTCTGTAAACCTGCCAGGGCTTCTCCATGTGGTGGGTGTATGGGACGTCACCAGGCCATGAACATTGGTACCAGATGACCAAAGAGGCGCTTTGGTGCTACGGTGAGTATATTGATTTTATATAGTTTTGGAAATGGGGGGCCCAAAACTTTATAAAAAATTAACTCGGACAACCCCTTTAAGCTGTCTAAATATAAGTAATTAAGAGTATGATTGCTGAAAAGGCGCACAAACATTCTGTGTGGGTTTTGATGCAGATTTTGGTGTGGATTTTCACTAATACATATGTCGTGGGGAAAAAGGAATAAAAATTGCCACAAGGAGATTCTGACTTCAGAGTTCTTTCTTAATGTCCTAAGAACAGGTCATCAAGATCCACGTCCTGGAAAATCCCGTTAAAGGGGTATTCCCGTCTTGGGAATCCTATTTCAATGTATTTGAAATCGCCAAATAATGAAGTCACCCATAAGATGTCTATTTCTAAAATGCTCCGTTCTCCAGATATTGCAGCTATTGATTCCTCTGGTTGTTTACTGTTGCCAGGAAAGCAGACCACCTCTTCAATGGAAAGAAATAGCAGAGGAGGCTGGAAAGTGCGCAACGTCATTGCGGAGTTGCTGCATGCCCTGTGACTGTCTCATATGGGCAGCACACAGCGAATTATGGTCATGTGAAGCCAACCTTTGTCTACTTTCAGGCGAGCGTATTTTAGCTCTGTACTTGGCCTGTGTTTTGAGGATCGTAATATGGAGCTAATGTAAATCTATGTATCTATTTACATGGCTGAATTTTTTTACAGCTGCTTTTTTAAAAAGCAGCGTAACCATTCATTGACTGCAAGCAGAGATCTTGAAAATAAAAACCGCTAAAGTTTGCAGAGTTTTTCATTACAATCCTGTGGCTTTTACATGAAACAGGGAGACCCCTTCAATTATCGGATGTTGGGTCTAATACAACCCTGCTATTCCTTACTATGGAGTGTAACTTGTAGCTCCTGGGCCTCCATATAAAACCTGCACCGAGGGTTGTGTCCCCCCCATGCGGAAGGGTTGATCAAGCACTGGGGGGCAATAGGGGGTTTCCTTTCTCATCACTGTTTGCATGACTCTATTACTGCCACAATGGTGAAAGCATTTTGTACTTTTCACGTATGTGAAATTACTAGACGCAATGCAGTGATTATCATTGAGACTACTTTTTCCATTTTTGTATTGAGGTTGTTCCAAATTGGAGCTCAGACCCAACCAGAAGTCCCTGGAATGCCCTACAGCACCCACAGTGACATCTTTATACCAAGCCAGATTACTCCACAGACTTGTGTACTAACAGCGAAGTCCAACAACGAAGCTGAAGGTAGCAATGAAAGAACCAGATTGTGTCCTGCAGGGGTGAGGAAGAAAGAAGAAAAACGTCAGAAGGTAAAATCCTTCTAATATCCACGTGAGGTCTATAACAAGTGTATAAACTTCTGTACATAATAACTGAACCCACCGGAGGGGGTGATATCTTCATATCGATGAACAGGAAATGGACCACATGAGTCGGTGTTATAACCTGTCGATAGATTAAAAAAAACTGTGTGGGGATCCACTATTGGGCTCCATGTTCTTCATGGGGCAGAAGGGTAGGGTCTGTGGCATTAAAGGGGTTGTCCCGCGGCAGCAAGTGGGTCTATACACTTCTGTATGGCCATATTAATGCACTTTGTAATGTACATTGTGCATTAATTATGAGCCATACAGAAGTTATAAGAAGTTTTTCACTTACCTGCTCCGTTGCTAGCGTCCTCGTTTCCATGGAGCCGACTAATTTTCGCCGTCTAATGGCCAAATTAGCCGCGCTTGCGCAGTCCGGGTCTTCTTCTTTTCTCAATGGGGCCACTCGTGCAGGATGCCGGCTCCGTGTAGCTCCGCCCCGTCACGTGCCGATTCCAGCCAATCAGGAGGCTGGAATCGGCAATGGACCGCACAGAAGCCCTGCGGTCCACCGAGGGTGAAGATCCCGGCGGCCATCTTCAGCAGGTAAGTAAGAAGTCACCGGAGCGCGGGGATTCAGGTAAGCACTCTCCGGTGTTTTTTTAACCCCTGCATCGGGGTTGTCTCGCGCCGAACGGGGGGGGGGGGGGGGGCGGGGGTTGAAAAAAAAAAAAAAAAACGTTTCGGCGCGGGACAACCCCTTTAACTTAGTACCCAATTGCTCAGCCTGCCCCTTAGTCTTTTTTATTTTACTAATATTGTGGTAATTATATATGAACTGACTATGATGTAGGGCACCAAAAACAGTCTGCATAGGGTGCCATCTAACCTAAGGCCGGGACTGTGTTCACACATGCTCTTAGAAACAAGTGCAATGCAGTTCTAGGACAAGTCTTACCCTTCCACCACTCATCACCAACAGCATTAAGTTAAGTAGCTCATGCACCAACATAATGAGACATTCACGATAAATCCAAGTACACTTCACATTAACAACGACTACACTTACCTGCAACAACACGGCCCCTCCGATGCTACAGTCATGTCATTACCCGCTCTACACTGCTCCGGCTCTACTTCATTTACTGGCTGGTGAATTAACTAAGGGAGCAGGACATAAGGATTCACAGGACAATGCAGGAACAATGAAGTGATATCTGATACATAAAGAATACAGAAGAGCACCAGGGACCTGGAATAATGGCTTCTCCAAGGTGATACAATGAATGAAGCAGCCTGGACTTCAGACTGATACATTGTAGCAAGCTGTCAGAACACAAGAGAGATGTATGTTGTTGATGTGTTTACCTGATACATTGTATCAAACTCAGATGATATCAACTACTATCAGATTTGATCAGTATTTTGCATTATTTTCTAGGTAAAATCAGAAACACGTACAAAGCAGAACAAAAGTGTAATGTTTCCATTCTTCATCTGTTCTTGCGGTCCTTTGCAACCCAACTGAGCATGCTTGTGTATCAGAATAGAGGAATAGCTAAGTAAAGTCCTTGGTCAGCCTTACAGACAGGGGCAGAATAGTTGAATGTGTCACTTGAAGTTCCTGGGTCTAATGGACAATCTAGACCAGCCCCCCACATATTATGGGTCACTTTCTGTCCAGCTGTTGGGGCTTATTCCAATACACTGTATTTGGACATCCGTTCTTCTTTTCCTCCAATGCCTTGGAGAAATTGATTCCAAAACTTGCTACATTTTATATAGGACCATTCATGGTATCTATCACTTGTGACACCAGAATCTCTCCCTGCACCAGATAGAATGGCAGCTAGACAAAATGCACAAAAATTTTATTAGTTGTGTCTGGTTAAGGCATAAGACAACTAGCCAGACACAACTGCTATCTGTGAATCCAGCCTTAGAAGGAGGAAGGGCCTTTGGGTCCCCTCAGTGATTATGATCTGCAGCTAACTCTGTGACCCCTACACAGGGATATAGGTAGAGGTGGGGGTTAGCGGGGCATGTCGAAGGGGTGGCATTACCTAGTGCATTTTATCAGGGGATTTAGCTACAGGGCTAGGACAGAAAACTGAATTTTTTTCACCAGTGAAGGAAAGCCCTATAGAGCAATTTTGAGATCGCATGCCACATCAGGTGCTATAGGGGATGCAGAAGCAGTCGTCACACCTTGGCGCTGGTGCCTAGGAGGTCTTAAAAGGTCCTCTCACTTATAAGATACCAGTATTATAAATGGCACATGGTAGGTAGGGACCTGTATAGCTGACATAGGGACCCCAATGATGTCATCAACTGTGGTCTCCTTTATGCTGATCAGGTCTATGTGATTAGACAATTACATATTGTTTAACCCCTTAGTGACTGGCCTATTTTGTACCTTAACCCCTTAGTGACCGGCCCTATAGTGTTTTTACTTCCTGGCTTTCTGGGCTTTAATCCCCAGGGCCGTAAAAACACGCTCGCCCTGGGGATTAAAGCCATGGGGGCTGTGGACATGACAGCTCCCTACTATCAGCTGTCGAAAGGTAGCCGAGAGCATGGAGCTGTCATGGTGGCCCACGATATGCGTTTGCCATTATCTAATGGATAATAGCGATCGCATGAAAGTAAATAAACAGTCAAAAAAAGTTAATGTTTCAGCTCCCCTCATGGATTGGATCCATAAGGTGAGCTGAAACTACTCACCTCCATCCTCCGTGATGTACTGCAGCGTTCTGGTCCTTCCAGGACCTGATGCTGTCCTCTGACGTAAAATGTCGGGCACATGCGAAGAAGACATGGGAGCCTGGGAGATGTCACCAGGGATCGCTGTATGCGGTTCCGGTCACATGATTACCGTTATTCTATAGATAACGGCGATTATCCCCTTAACGACCGCCCCATCGGGAAACTACGTCCTCAGAAAGTGGGCCTTAAACCTAGAGGACGTAGTTTTATGCATCCTCTTTGGATTGATGTCCACTGGCCTGAGGACGTGACAGCTCCATGCTGTCGGTGCCCGCAGGTAGCCGACAGCATGGAGCTGTCATCCCAGGATGTGGGCAGTCCCCCCCGGCATTGCGATCGGCGCTATAAAATGAATAGCGCCGATCGCAAAAAAGTAAATAAAACAGTGTAAAAAAGTAGTAATTCAGCTGCTATGATGGATCGGATCCATCACGGCAGCTGAAAATACTCACACGGCTTGTCGGCGGTGTTCCCCGGAGATCTGGTCCTCTCGGACCCGCCGGCGGCCTTCTGCGCATGCGCGCCAGACGATGACGTCACGCGCACGCTCAGAAGCCCGGGTGTCCCCGGCAAATTTAAAATCTCCTGGCTCCCGGCTCCTGAAGGTAGCCGAGAACCAGGAGGTGTTACTGGGGACCACTGTGAGTGGTCCCCGGGCCCGCGATCACCGCTATCCATTGCGATAGCGGTGATCGTGAAAAAGTTGAAAAAGTAAAACAAAAGTAAAGTTTCACCTCCCCTCATGGATCGGATCCATGAGGGGAGGTGAAGATACTCACCCCCGGTCCTCTGCGATGTCCCGATGTCCCGGGACCCGAAATCCCCATCTGCGCATGCGCGCCCGATGTGCACAGAGGGGCTCGAGCCCCGGGAAATTCAAAATTGCTCTGCTCCTGGCTGCCATGTGTAGCCAAGAGCAGAGGGATGTCACCAGGGACATGATCACTGTCATCCAATGGATGACAGTGATCATGTAAAGTAAAAAAAAAGTGCAAAAAGTTTAAAAAAATAAATAAAAAAAGGGGTAAAAGGTAAAAAAAAAAAAGTTAAAAAAGTAAAAAAAAGTTTTAAAAAGTTAAAAAAACCTTGCGTTTCATCTCCCCCCACGGATCATATCCGTGAGGGAGGATGAAATGACATACCTAAGGCCTGCAGATTTATCCGCGGACCTCACCCCAGCTTCTGCGCACGCGCCCTTCGCCAATGTGGCAGGCGCATGCGCAAAAGCCGTGGTTTTTTAACATCGCCCTGCTCCTGGCTACAAAACTTAGCCGAGAGCCTGGAGATTTCACGGAGGGCTGTGGTGAGCGGTTCCTGATCACGTGTTCGCCGTTATCCAAAGAATAATAGCGATCACGTAAAAGTTAAAAAAAAGGGGAAGGTTCATCTCCCCTCAGCGATGCGATCGGTGAGAGGAGATGAAACTTTTTACCGGAGGCCTCCATATTTGCACCCCGACGCAATCTTCTTCCGTGAACTTTCCCGTATTCTGCGCATGCGACCGCCGGCAAAACACCGCACACATGCGCAGAAGTCGGGGAGCCCAGGAAACTTAATATCTCCTTGCTCTCAGTGACCAACGGTCGCCGAGAGCCTGGAGCAGTGACGGGTGGCCTCGTTGAGCGGTCCCCGGTCACGTGATAAAAAGGTAGCGATCTACCTTTGGCCGGTCTCACATGACCGGATAGGAATTACGGATTCCGCATGCGTCTGATCCACGGTAATACGCAGATCAATCGCATTGGATTACACAATTCCGCTCACATTAGCGGGTTGGAATTGTGTAATCCACTCGCAGAAAAGGGAACGCAGCAGGTTCTATTTTACCGCGGATATCAGCAAGATAGAGCCCATTGTGCTCCATGGTCGCGGATATACCTGCAGCCCATACACAACTACCTTGCATACGGGCTGCGGGGTACCCGCGTCATCGCTAAGCAACGGTGCGGGAAATACCAACAACAACAAAAAAGAATGTACTGCGCATGACCGCCTGTGTAAGTACGCAGTTATGCGCAGTACATTACGCGGCCGTACGCAGGGTCACAGCCGGGCTCACAGCCGGGATCCGCTGCGGGCCTCCGCAAGCGGATTCCACCTACGGCTGCGTAAGTCCGGCGTTATTCAGACCGCTACCTGTAATACGCAATTTACAAGAAGCCCCGGGAGCGCTCACCTTCCTGCAGTTCCAGGAGCACCTTGTTGAGCGCCTTCTGTGTGAGACCACCACACCTCGTCAAGCTTACGGAGACTCACGGAACGCCACTTTTTACACCCCATCCCCGCCACTGTGGTCAAAAAATGACCCCCAAAAAGCATGAGAGGAGGGGGGATACCCGATTTTATTGCCCTATGTGCCCATCCCAACCAGCCTCCATAATTACCCGTCTTTGGAAATACCACACAGTTCACATTATTACTTTTATCTAAGATTTGTGGAACGCCGAAAAGGGCGTGGAGGGGGGGGGGGATTTTTAGGGAGTCAATTTTTATTCCGTACAAATGAGCAATGGGACCTGGAATGTATTCAGTTGTGCCCTGCAATCCAACGGGTGTTCCCTCCATTACAGGCCTTGCCATGTTTCCTGTAAGTAGATTAGGGCCACAATGGGTATGTTTTTGAACTCGGGACAAACAGGGTATCCATTTTGGGGTGAAGGTCTTCATTCCTATGTACCCTGTACAAAAAAAAAAGTTTTTAAATTGACAAAATTGCCAAAAAAATGAAAATCGTAATTTTTTCCTTCTGCTTTGCTGAAATTTATTCAAATACTGTGGGGTCAAAATACGCAGTACACCCCTAGATGAACACGTTAAGGGGTCTAGTTTTTAAAATGGGGTCATTTGTGGGGGTTCTTTATCGTTTTGGACGCTCAATGGCTCTACAAGTGGGCAATGGGGCCTGGAATTTATTCCGTTGTACCCTAAAATCCAACGGGTGCTTCTTCCATTATAGGCCTAGCCATGCGTCCTTTAAGTAGATTAGGGCCACAAGGGGTATGGTTCTGAACACGGGACAAACAGGGGTATCAATTTTGGGGTGAAAGTCTTCATTCCTATGTGTGCTGTACAAAAAAAAACAGTTTTTAAATTGATACAACTGCCAAAAAAATGAAAATTGTAATTTTTTTCCTACTGCTTTGCTTAGATTTATTCAAAAATTGTAGGGTAAAAATACACAGTACACCCCTAGATAAATTCGTTAAGGGGTCTAGTTTTCAAAATGGGATCATTTGTGGGGGTTCTCTGTCGTTTTGGCCGCTCAAGGGCTCTACAAGTGGGCAATGGGGCCTAAATCACCTTCATGCTAAATTTCTGTTCTGAAAGCCACCGACTACTCCTTTCATTTTGGGCCCCGTTGTGCATCCAGACAAAAGATTAGGGCCACAATGGGTATGTCTCTGAACACGGGAGAAACAGGGGTATCCACTTTGGGGTGCAAGTCTTCATTCATGTGTGTGCTGTACCAAAAAAGCAGTTTTTAAAACAACAGAATTGCCAAAAAAACGAAAATCACAATTTTTTCCTTTTGCTTTGCTTCAATTCATTCAAAAACTGTGGGAACAAAATGGTCAGTACACCCCTAGATAAATTCGTTAAGGGGTCTAGTTTTCAAAATGGGTCACTTGTGGGGGTTCTCTTTGATTTTGGCCGCTCAAGAGCTCTACAAATGTGCTATGGGGCCTAAAACGCAAAATTTATGTTCTGAAAGACACCGACTACTCCTTTCATTTTGGCTCCCGTTATGCATCCAGACATGAGATTAGGGCCACAAGGGGTATGGTTCTGAACACGGGACAAACAGGGGTATCAATTTTGGGGTGAAAGTCTTCATTCCTATGTGTGCTGTACAAAAAAAAACAGTTTTTAAATTGATACAACTGCCAAAAAAATGAAAATTGTAATTTTTTTCCTACTGCTTTGCTTAGATTTATTCAAAAATTGTAGGGTAAAAATACACAGTACACCCCTAGATAAATTCGTTAAGGGGTCTAGTTTTCAAAATGGGATCATTTGTGGGGGTTCTCTGTCGTTTTGGCCGCTCAAGGGCTCTACAAGTGGGCAATGGGGCCTAAATCACCTTCATGCTAAATTTCTGTTCTGAAAGCCACCGACTACTCCTTTCATTTTGGGCCCCGTTGTGCATCCAGACAAAAGATTAGGGCCACAATGGGTATGTCTCTGAACACGGGAGAAACAGGGGTATCCACTTTGGGGTGCAAGTCTTCATTCATGTGTGTGCTGTACCAAAAAAGCAGTTTTTAAAACAACAGAATTGCCAAAAAAACGAAAATCACAGTTTTTTCCTTTTGCTTTGCTTCAATTCATTCAAAAACTGTGGGAACAAAATGGTCAGTACACCCCTAGATAAATTCGTTAGGGGGTCTAGTTTTCAAAATGGGTCACTTGTGGGGGTTCTCTTTGATTTTGGCCGCTCAAGAGCTCTACAAATGTGCTATGGGGCCTAAAACGCAAAATTTATGTTCTGAAAGACACCGACTACTCCTTTCATTTTGGCTCCCGTTATGCATCCAGACATGAGATTAGGGCCACAATGGGTATGTCTCTGAACACGGGAGAAACAGGGGTATCCATTTTGGTGTGTAAATCCTCATTTTCAGGGGCTCTATAGGAAAAAAAATATGTCTTTAAAAGGGCATATTTGCAAAAATATGAAATTTTATTTTTTCTCCCCTAAATTGAACTAATTCCTGAAAAAAACTGGTGGGATCAAAATACTCATGACCCCCCTCAGTGAATACACTAAGGAGTGTAGTTTTTAAAATGGGGTCATTTGTGGGTGTATCTGTTATTCTGACACTTATGAGCCTTTGCAAACTTGGCTTGGTGCAGGAAAACAAAGTGCTCCTAAAAATGCTGAAAAGTAATGTTAAATTTGTACGTCCTCTAAATGGTTAAAAAAAAACACAAAAGTTTTTCAAGTGTGCATTCAGAATAAAGTAAACAGATGGAAATACATATCTTATCAAAAATTTGTACAGTATGTTTGGACATATTTGAGATATTATGGTTGAAAATATGACAATTTTTTCAAAATTTTTCCAATATTGGTACTTTTAATAAATATACACAAATTATATCGGTCTCTTTTTACAATCTAAATGAAGTACAACATGTGGTGAAAAAACAATGTCAGAATCACTGGGATATGTAAAGCCTTTACGGAGTTATGCCACGTTGAACGACGCATGTCAGATTTCCAAAATTTGGCTCCGTCACTAAGGCGCAAACAGGCTTCGTCACTAAGGGGTTAAGTACAGTAAAAGAAAAGTGTAAAAAAAAAAAGAAAAAAGTTATTCCTCGACAAATTCCACATCTTAGGGTGGTTTCACACGGGCAAGAAAATCGGGTGATTTTTCACGTGATGCGAAAGTCAGTAAAAAAGCAGATTATGAAACCAATGATTTGCAATGGTTTTCTTCCCATTAGCGATGTTTTCACTCATGCGATGTTCCACAAGCAACAAAATCGTGGCATGCTCTATCCTTCTACGATGTGCGATTAATTTTTTATTTTTTTTTTAAATCTCCCATGTTTCCCTATGGAGCCTCCTTTTTAACGCATCACAACGCAACAAACTTGCGTTGCAATGCGACTTTAACATTAGAAAGTCCTATTGACTTTCACTGAAAAATCATGGCAAAAGCGCGTGATAAAAACGCATGAGAAAATCGCTTGTGGCAGCGATGATTTTGCGAGAAAAAGCAGCGTTGATGCTCAAAAATCATGGGAAAAAAGATGTGATTTTGCCACATGGAACTGACCTTGGACTTGTAGATTTTGTTGTGGACTTTTCCACATGGCAGAATTTTCTTCAGCGTTCTGCAGAATATACTGTCACATGTAAAAAAACATCTTTAAAAGGGCTGTCCAGTTACAAACTATTGATGGACTATCCTCAGGATAGGCCAGCAATAGTAGATAGGTGGAGGTACGCAACTTGGCATTCCTACTGATCAGCTGGTCCAAAGAACAGGACGCTCATGCACTTAGCTGACTTTTGCAGGAAGCAGACAGCTCCATTACTACTGCAGTGGCCTGGCTTGGTATTACCTGCAAAGTTTCCATTGAAGGGAATTAAGACTTTGCCTGCAACACCAAGCCTGGTCATTACAGTGGAAACGGAGCTGTCTGCTTCCTGCAAAAATCAGCTCAGTGCGTGAGCATACTGGCCTTTGGATCAGCTGATCAGCAGGGATCTTAAGCCTCTTTCAGACGAGCGTGTTTATGTGCGCACATTTGTGTACACAAAACCGAGCATCTATTAGAACCATTGGTTCCATATGGTGTGTTCACATGTCCGTGTTTTACAGGTGTGCAAACATGCGCATCTGCAAAAGAAAGGACATGCGTGCACCATTGGTCAATGTTTCGTGTAAATATTCCCTGCGGGGAGTCTCGTTATCACTGAACATCAGAATCCCCTGCCACAGCTGTCACAGAGGATCGCCACCAGCCTGATTGAAACCAATGAGAGATACTGCAGATTTTTCTCTGTGCTGCGAGGCTTGAGAGTAAAAATTGCGAATTTCACTCGCATCGCAAGAAAACATATCGCTAGTGGGAAGGAGTGTATTTTTTAAAATGGGGTCATTTGTGGGGGTATCTATCATTCTACAACCTATGAGCCTTGGTAATCTTGGCTTGGTGCAGGAAAACAAAGTGTTTCTCAAAATGTTAATAATTAATGTTAAATTTCTTCGTCTCCTAAATGGTTAAAAAAAATGAAAGTTTTTCCAATGTGCATCCAGAATAAAGTAAGCAGATGGAAATATATATCTTATAAAAATGTTATTATATTATGCTTGCACATATTTGAGATATTGCAGTTGAAAATATGAAAAAATTACGCTTTTTCCAAAATTTTCCCAATTTTGACGCTTTTAATAAATAAAGACATATTCTATCGGTCTATTTTTACCACCTAAATGTACAATATGTGGCAAATATGTGGTAAAAGTACAATATGTGGCAAAAAAACAATGTCAGAAAAACTTGGATATGCAAAACCTTTACAGAGTTATTCTACGTTAAAGTGACACATGTCAAATTTCCAAAATTTGGCCTGGTCATTAAGGCGCAAACAGGCTTAGTCACTAAGGGGTTAATGATAAATGTATCGATTCTTTAGGCTTGTGTCACACAGGCATAAGCACAATTACGCAATGGGCTTAACGTATTTGCGTGTGCGTGTTTTACTGTTCTTTTTGTGTGGGCAAAAAGACACATAACCATGCTGGAATTAATGAAATTAGTTCAATATCTGCTCTTTCTTTGCACAAATGTGCAGAAAAAGCAGACATTACGTGTGGGTTTTTTTTCGCGAACAAAATGTGTGCGCAAAATACACTTATGTGAGCAAACCCATTGAAATCAATGGGTTCTAAAAGCTGCGCGACCACATCTGTGTGATTCTGGCCGTAGACTGTGTAATTTACCTTTATACCACCTATTAGTTGGCTTAGTTTACAACCTAAATTCCCCCATTTTTGGTACAATTTTTAGTGGTATTTTTGCTGCACGGTGTTGCATTTATACTACCCCCCCTTCTACGAAGAAACGATCCTTTGTTGGACGTACGGTAGTAAAAAAGTCTCTGCAACATGTTGTAAATGTGGTGTGAAGCATGTTCAATAGTAAATGTGATACAACGCAAGATCGACCATTTTTTGGCACATTTTGCACCAGCAAACTATTGAATTTTCGATTGTAGATCTGTCCCATTTTCTTTGAAACTTCTGGCTTAAAAAATGGTAAATGGTTTAATTAAGAAAAACAGAACTTTCTTGCCGTAATGTTCTGTGTGAGCTATAACTAGGAGACATTACAGTAACTTGCTGCCGGCGTCACATCTTTCCGCACCGACATTATCACTATTAACTCCTCGGCAGCCTGAGTAATGAGATGATAGCCCCATCATCTGCGGCGTTGTGATCACACACCAGAGATTAGAAGACGGAGCAGAAACCGTAAAACTACTAATACTCAGCAAATTATCTTAGCAGGAAATTCTCACTCCCCCCACTTGGGTTCACACATTTCTAATGTGTTCGGATGGAAGAGTCGGACAGGTAAGGGGTGCCAGAAGATGCCATAGATGCAGAATAACAGCAACAAACTATCAGGAGAGAGGTCTGTGCTGCTGGTGCTTTTAGTTCACAGGGGATTGTCAACACTGAAACATTAAAACAAACCCTCAGTTGTGAGAAGTATTAAATCTGTACGATTTCAGCCTCTGGAGGAACCAAAAATGTTTCTATTCACTGACAGCAAAGATCTGAATTAGAGATGAGCGAGCACGCTCGTTTAAGGCTGATACTCGATCGAGCACCATATTGCAAAACTTTTATTATTTTTTTTTTCCTGGAGAGTGGGGTGAAAAAACACATTTTCTTCTGCCATTATTTTTGCGGTATTTTTTAATCATGTTCAGCATTGCACTATAAATGACACAATAACTTTTTTCTATGTGTCGGTATGATTACAATAATACCATTTTTTTTTTTTTAGGTTTTTCAGTTTTACACAATAAAAACCCTCTTTGGTAAATAATCTTTCTTCATTGCTGCTTTCAGAGACCCAGATGCTTTTTTTTTATTCTTCCATGCACACAGCAGTGTGAGGGCTTGTTTTTTCCATGACGAGCTATAGTTTTTATTGGTACATTTTGGGTACATATACAATTTTTGAACACTTTTATTGCATTTTTTTGGAAGGCGAAATGAACCAAAAAAGGCATTTTGACTGTTTTAAAAAAAAAAACCATTTAATAGTGCTTTGCGTGCAAGATAAAAAATGGTTTCAGTTTATTCTATGGGTCGTTACGAATGTGAGCACCTAGAAGATGGGTGAGAAGACTTATAAGGCCATCTCCTCTGGGTAATATGCAAATAAGGGAGATGGTACAATACCTCTGCAGCGCCACCTATTGGATGGCAGCATTCCTGCAAGTCAATGTTAGACTCTTTATACAAGCCTTGTTACAATGAATGGGAATTGAAAGCCAAGCCAGAATCCATACACAGACAGCTGTTTGAGGGTGTCTGCCACTCATCAGTGTGCAGTAGGTTTCTGGCTTGGCTAGCGAGAGGCCTGTGACGTGGGTCAGGAAGGCTATCTTTTCTGAACGTGAGAAGGTGAAAGTGAGACAGTAATGGCAGCAACACATCTTACAAAAGTTGGGACAGGGGTAGTAAAAGGCTGGAAAAGTAAATGATACTAATGAAAAATAGCTGGACGGTCACTTTTCTACTAGGTTATATGACTGCATATAAAAAGAGTATGTTAGAGAAGCAGAGTCTCTCAGAAGCAAAGATGGCCAGAGGTTCACGAATCTGTGAAAAACTGCTTCGGGAAAATGTTCCTCAATGTAAAATTGTGAAGACGTTGTAAATCCCACCATCTACAGTACATAAAATCATCAAAAGATCCAGAGAATCTGGAGAAATTCATGTGCACAAGGGACTAGGCTGATGGTCAATATTGGATGCTGGAGATCTACGGGCCCTCAGGCGGCACTGCATTACATACAGACATGATTCTGTAATGCAAATCACTGCATGGGCTCAGGATTCAGATATCATTGTCTGTGAACACAGTTAGCCGTGCAAACCATTCTGAGGTTGGTTCATTCTGTATTTGTGTTATGACTTTGGATCAGGTGCTGTATTTATCTTATGATATTGGTTAAAGCACTATATTTATGAGCTTGGTTCTGATGCTGTATGTATGTACTGAGCTTGGTTCTCATACTGTATTTATGTGCTAAGCTTGGATCTGATGCTGCAATTTTGTTATAAGCTTGTCTCTAGGGGTGTTTTTATGTACTGAGCTTGATTATGGTGCTGTATGTATGGACTGAAATTTGTTACGCCTCATGTCCACGGGGAAATTCGCGCCCGCACGGATTCCCCATACAGAATCCCACAGCTGGTACCTCCTGCCCTGCAGACATGAGGCCAGGAAAGCAGATTATACTTACCTGTCCGGATGCTGCGGGTCTTCCCTCCATCATGGCCGGATCTTCTTTCTTACGCCCCTCGCTGTTAAGCCCATCCCTGCTGCGATCTATGTAGATCGCAGCATGGGATGGGTTCACAGAGGGAGCACGCTCTCTCAGTGACGTCACCGGGCTCTCGCGATATAATCGCAGAGAGCCCGGCTGGGTACTATGGCAACAGGACGCCAGACACTGGCGTCTTGTATTGCCATAGCCTGTGATCGCTGTGTAACCGATAAGGCATGGCAGGGCAGTAGCCCTGCCATGCCTTAGCACAGCAATCATGAGTGCTATACTGTAAGTGCCCCAGCGGGACACACATTGTGTAAAAAAAAATAAATAAATAAAAATGAATAAAACAGAAAAATGTAAACAAAAAGTAAAAAAAACTTTTTTTTGTATGCTTTTTCTCATATTAGCATAAAAAAGGTAAAAAAAATTTAAATCCCACATATTTAGTATTGTCGCATCTGTAACGACGCTTACAATATGCTGCACATGCTTTTGATTGTGCAGGGAAAAAAGTGTTAAAAAAAACCACAAAAAAATTGAGGCAAAATTTTGCCTCCCTAAATAGCATTTTGCCTCCCTAAAAACGCAATAAAAGTGGTCAAAAAAGCCATATGTTCCCCCAAAACTACAGCTCGTCGCGCAAAAAATAAGCCCTTATAGAGCTCCGTACATAAAAAAATAAAAAAGTTATAGGACTTTGAATGCAGCGATTTAGAAAAAAAAAGATTTCCACAAAAAGGGTTTTTATTGCAGAAAAGTGGAAAAACATAAAAAAGAATAAATGAATTTTGGTATCGTTGTAACTGTACCGACCCGCAGAAAAAATGGATTGTGTAATTTATGCTGCATGATTTACGCTGTAAAAAAAATCTATGTCAGAATTGATGCGTTTTCTCTCCCCGCTATCATTAAAAAAATATATATGTTTTACAATATAGTCTATGTACCCAAAAATGGCGCCGATAAAAATTACAGTTCGCCACGCAAAAAACAAGCCCTTATACGGCCGCGTTGACGGAAAAATAAAAAAGTTATGACTTTTGAAAAATGGAGAAGAAAATCCACCAAAAATCGTTGCGTCCTCAAGCCTAAAATAGGCTGTGTCCTTAAGGGGTTAATTACCTGCGGGTGTCCAATGATTCCCTATGGGCGTGGATCATGCGTGCGGGAGACCTGCGCGGATTTGTTAATTCTATTTTACCCGTGGACATTGGGCCTTATGGTACTGGTATCAGAGAACTCTCTCCTAGACCCCCTACAGTCTGGCTTCCGACCTCAACACTCGACAGAAACTGCCCTTACAAGGGTATCCAACGACCTACTGACAGCAAAATCGGGGCGATTACTTCCTACTGATCCTCCTCGACCTTTCTGCAGCGTTTGACACTGTTGACCACAAACTCCTCCTCAGTATGCTTCGCTCCATCGGCCTAAAGGACACTGCCCTCTCTGGTTCTCCTCCTACCTATCTGACCGCTCTTTCAGTGTCTCCTTTGCTGGCTTTACCTCCCCTCCTCTTCCCCTTGCTGTTGGGGTCCCCCAGGGCTCGGTCCTCGCCCCCCTTCTCTTCTCTATCTACACAGCCCCTATTGGACAGACCATCAGGAGATTTGGCCTCCAATACCACCTGTACGCTGATGACACCCAGCTATACACCTCTGCCCGTGACATCTCTGCACCTTTACTCCAAAACATCACCGACTGTCTGTCCGCTGTCTCTAACACTATGTCCTCTCTCTACCTAAAACTAAACCTCTCTAAAACTGACTTACTGGTATTTCCACCCTCCACTAACCGACCTCATCCTGACATCTCCATCTCAGTGTGTGGCGCCACCATAACTCCTAGACAACACGCCCGCTGCCTTGGGGTCATATTCGACTCTGACCTGTCATTTACCCCCTATATCCAATCTCTGGCCCGAACATGTCAGCTGCACCTCAAAAACATCGCAAGAATCCGCTCTTTTCTCACTGTGGACACGTTAAAAACGCTTACTGTCGCCCTCATCCACGCCCGGCTCGATTATTGCAACTTGTTGCTGATCGGCCTCCCCTGCACCAGACTCTACCCTCTCCAATCCATCCTGAATGCGGCAGCCAGGCTCATCTTCCTGTCCAGCCACTACTCGGACGCCTCTGCCCTGTGCCAGTCACTGCACTGGCTGCCCGTTAAATACAGAATTCAATTCAAACTCGCTACCTTCATCCACAAAGCCCTCCACAGCGCAGCGCCCCCCTATATCTCCTCCCTCATCTCAATCCATCCACCAGCCCGGGCTCTCCGCTCTGCTAATGAAACCAGACTGAGCGCCCCTTTCATTCGAACTTCTCACTCCCGCCTCCAAGACTTCTCCAGAGCAGCACCGGTCCTCTGGAACGCACTACCAAAGGCTACCCGAGCAATCCAGGACTCGCAGAACTTCAGGCGTGCTCTAAAAACGCACCTCTTCAGGGAGGCATACCGCATTCCCTAAACAAACCCCTTTGTACTCCACCTGATAACATGCTCCCTGACCTACTGACTGCAATCCCTGCTAGCCATCATAAACCGCTCCTGCAGTCACACCGTTTCTGCCATCACGCGGCTAAATGTCTGACCATTGTCTATGTGTATAACATCGCTCACTCTTCCACTTCGCCATACCGTGCACATCTCCAGCCCCTTTACCTTCTGTATCACCCCACTATTTGTAGTATATAAGCTCGTTGGAGCAGGACCCGCACCCCTATTGTTTCCATCAATTGATTACTATGTAACCTTGGTTCTGTAATGTTTGTATTTTGTCTTTCTGTATTCCCCCTGTCCATGTAAGCGCTGCGGAATATGTTGGCGCTATACAAATAAAGTTTATTATTATTATTACTGTATTTATGTTATGAGCTTGGTTCTGGCGCTGCATTTATGTTATGAGCTTGGTTCTGGCGCTGTTTTTATGTTCTGAGCTTGGTTCTGGTGTGGGTATGTTGCTATCTTTCAGAATATGGGCAGACTGCATATCAGTGCAATATATGTTAGCTTTTCTTATGTCAGGTGGGCACCAAAAAAATCTGAATAGTAATGCCAATTTGTCAATTTACTCATATATTTTCATGAGGAGCAACAGAGGAACAGCACAATGCAGTCTGAGAAAGTTGCATATTGGCAGCTATATTGTGCGCCATCACTATGACCTCTATTACCGCTCCCACAACGGTTGTCGCCTATCTAGCCGCGATACCTGAATGGCCATGTAAAGTACATTCACCTTTGCTGCACTGTACATCATCGGTTCATCCTGATCTTGCTGATGCTTCTGATACTTGATATGAATGGCGCTGTATTACAATCGCACACATGGAGGGCTCGCGCGTCGCCGGTCGAATTGGTTATTTGTGCAGGTTTTCTGTGTGTCTCCAGGCTTCACTTATCCTCTGGCAGTATCCCACCTGGCCTTTGATGCAGTTATCGATCTGGTCTCTGGTCGAGGACCTTGTTCCAGGTTATAAATTGCTGCAGCCTTTCAATGGATTTCTTGTCGTGCTCAGTTGTGCGCCTTTCACACTCTGTGAAAAGACGGCAGCGAAGAACAGGAGCGGTCATAATTAATAGAGAACGATTATGCTGCTAGTACGAATATCCAGAGGACATGGCGGCAAAGCTGGCAAATACTCTCCACCCAGTGAGATAAAATGTCATTCTCTGAGCAGAAATTCTTTGTGAAGCTAATGAGACCTCAGCGTTCCCGACATTAAATGATTAAAGAATTAATTTTTACTTACGCTTTTTGTGCGCCATTGTTTAGAATCCTTTGTTTCCAAATCCTAGAAAGAAGTATAGAGTTAAATCATGTTCCTGAGCATTTCCCCTTTAATTTCCCCAAAAATGTATGAGACTTTAGTTTTTGTGTCTTTTATATGCAATTTATTTGCTTTTCAGTTACCTTAGCCTCCTACATGGTAACAAGTTATGGGCGACCGCCACTAACAGCTGCCACTACAAAACCCATAGGGGTTCTTACCTAGCTTCTTTCATCTCTCTCTCTTAATGCTGTGCCTGTGTGTCAGTTTTCACTGTAATTCTAGCATTCCGTTCCAGAGCCAGAAAGCTGAGGTTGTACGAGATATGAGACAAATAGAGATGAGCGAGCACCAAAATGCTCAGGTCCTCGTTATTTGAGTCGAGCTTTTCGTAAAATTCGAGAGCTCTACTCGAGTAACGAACCCCATTGACTACAATGGGAGACTGGAGCATTTTTGTATGTGGGACGCCGGGTGCCGAGCTTATTTTTTCTCTCTCTCTCTCTCTCACCCCCCCCCCTCCCACCAAGCCAGCCACAAACTAGCGTTGACGTGCACAGCGTCGCAGCAGGGAGGGGTCAAATCTGACACGTCAGCGGCGAGTAGGGGCCAAAACTGGGGCGGGGTGGAACGCGGCGTGATGCTCGCTCGAGTAGCGAGCACCATCGAGTATGCTAATACTCGAACGAGCATCAAGCTCGGCAGAGTACGTTCGCTCAACTCTAGAGACGAACAAATGAACAGTGCCTCATAGAATCTAATCCTAAAACAAATAGCACTCACCTGGTGGGGGAACCCATACAGGGTAGAACCCACCAGCACCTTCTGTCCCAGTTCGTTGGTCACAAAATCCCCGGCCTAATCCAGGACAGCTGGAGAGACGTCTAGGAGAGAAATGCCCGCTGGTCTTCAGAGGGCATAAGCAACTAGAACCAAGTAAGGAAAAAAGGACTCCGCACTCCAAGAATCGGGTGGAATGGAATGATAATCCCAGTAGTTAAATGGTTATTCCAATCATATTTTATTAACTAAGAGTTTTGCAACGTGTTTCTCCAAGATATGAGGGTGCACCAAGTTACAGAATGATTGGAGGACTGAGTATGGAAGTATCTTGTATCAGAATTATGTAAAAAGTTCTCAACTTTTTTACTCCGCGTTTCAATTCTTCACCATTTTCAACAAGATTTCTCTTTGCTGGCAGTGCATGAAAACATTATTGACGTCCTGTCCTGATCATGGCCAGCCTTAGCTATGTTCAACCAGTGGGGTTGCACAGGGAACCAGCTGCCAACTTTTAGGGGGGCACAAGGTAGATCCTCCCTCTGATGCTCCAAGGCCATTCAACCAGTCCATCAAGGTTCCTTGATACGGTAGTAGTTCTGCTACTGTATTTGTAGGGGCCCTAAATCTATATTTCTGACCCCCTCCATAATTGTCACACATGTCATGTCTTTTGTGTAGATGCACTGTGCAAACTGTCTAGTCTCTTGTTATGTGTATTGCACAGCTGCAGCATGTGACAGGTTAATGTCTGAATATGGCTGGGATACGTCTGGAAAAGTGTCGATTTATGTCCTGTCATATGGTATGTTAGACCCTATAAATGTGAGTGTCTGAGAGCGGGAAAGGATCCTTCATCATCTTCTACAGTTGAGTGTGGAGTGCTGGCCACATGGGGGTACCTTCAACCATCATGTGGTGAAGTGATGGAAGCGGAGGAGAGGTATCCTGAGGCCAACTATTCCTGGTTCCACCTATAAGGAGTGACTGAAGTGAAGAGTCCACCATGCAGAGCTGCCTGCAAATATGGAGTTAGTGTCTGTAGAGTGTTCCTACCCCCATCCTCCTCCGGAGTGTTCCCCTTCCAGGAGCGGTACCTTACAAATAACGTGGACTGTAGGACCGGTGTCATCCTGTGTCTCCTCCCTGACCTCACATTCTTTGTCTTTCCTACACTGGCATGTGTAACGTTGTACTATGAAAAAAAGATTTAGTACCGTGTTAGGCAGTAGGGTAAAGTGTGATTGCTCTCAGTAAGAGAAACCAAGTCATCTTGTAGATATGATACCTTTTAATTGAATGACAATAATTGAATGAATCATGTATTTTTTTAAGCCATTAAAAGGTATCATATATACAAGATTACTTGGTTTCTCTTACTGAGAACAATAATGTTGTACTCTGACAAGCTTCAAGTAAAGTTTTCCGGTCACTATCCGTTCCCAGTGCCTGAGGTACTAAAGTTAATTGTGTGTGTGGACTTCTTTCATTTCTTCCCTGAGGATCATACCAAGGGTATATCAAAAGCAAAAGAAAAGTCAAAGATGCTATTGGATGCTTGCAAGATGAAAATGGCGAATTGGTTAAGAATGATGTTGAGAAGGCCGGACTTTTAAATTCCTATTTTGTATCTGTTTTCTCTCGGAAATTAGATGGAACATCAACTGATCTTCCTTGTACAATTGGGGGAATAAAAGAATGTAGGCTATCTATAAGCAGAGGGATGGTGAGGGAACACTTAGCTAACTTAAATGAATTCAAGTCTCAAGGTCCAGATGAATTACATCCTAGGATACTAAAGGAAGCAGCTGAGGTAATTGCTGAACCACTCGCCATTATCTTTGAAAATTCCTGGAGAACAGTAGAAGTCCCAGATGATTGGAAAAGGGGAAATGTCGTCCCTATCTTTAAAAAAGGGAAGAGGGTGGATCCAGGAAACTACAGGCCTGTGAGCCTGACTTCTATACCTGGAAAGATCTTTGAACAAATTATTAAACAGCATACTGTATGTGCAGGTACTTGGATGAAAATGGAGAAATTAACCAGAGCCAGCATGGGTTTGTAAAAAAACAACTTATGCCAGACAAGTTTAATTTCCTTCTATGACAGAATCACTGACTGTGTTTATCAGGGAAATGCAGTGGATATACTATATCTTGACTTTAGTAAAGCGTTTGACAAAGTATCTCATACCATACTTATTGAAAAAATGACCAATATGGGATTGACAAGGCAACTGTTAGAATGTTTAGCTTGCTAAAAAGATGGCTGAGAGGAGACTTAATGGGTGTCTACAAATATCTGAAGGGCTGTACAGTGCAGAGGGATCAGCCCTATTCTCATTTGCACAAGGAAAGACTAGAAGCAATGGGATGAAACTGAAAGGGAGGAGACACAAATTAGATATTAGACAGTGAGGGTGATCAATGAGTGGAACAGGTTACCATGGGAGGTGGTAAGTTCTCCTTCAATGGAAGTGTTCAAATAAAGGCTGGACAAATATCTGTCTGGAATGACTTAGTGAATCCTGCACTGAGCTGGGGGTTGGACCAGATGACCTTGGAGGTCCCTTCCAACTCTACTATTCTATGATTCTGTGATGATGTGTAAGGAACGGTGGCATCACACATGACAAGTCTACAGTTCACCACACGTATACAGGTAATTGCTGTCCCAGCGTTGCCTGGAGGAGGCCTAGCGGTATTTGGGTTGAGATATCATGTGTCCCTCTGGGGAGGAGTCTGCTAAGAGCCACTGTGACAAGTGCCAACTCTACCCTCCCAGCTCCTCAGTGTGGGCCTTGTGTCTAGGTGGCCTTTGGGACGCTGCATATTTATATTATGAGCTTGGCTCTGGGGTTTTATTTATGTACTGAACTTGTTTATGTTGCTGTATTTATGTTATGAGCTTGGTTCTGATATTGTAGTTATGTGCTGAAGTTGGTTCTGTTGCTCTACTTATGATCTTGGTTCTGGTGCGGTATTTATATACTGATCTTGTTATTAGCTTCGTTTTAGGGTTCTTTTTATGTGCTGTTGAGCTTGGTACTCTTAATGTACTTATGTTTATGAGCTTGTTGAACTAGTGCTGTATTTATGTTGGGAGCTTGGTTCTGGTGTTGTATTCATGTTTTAAGCTTGCCCTAGTCCTTCATGTATGTACCGAGCTTGATTCTGGTGCTGTATTTATGTTATGAGGTTTTTCTGATGCTTTATTTATGTTATGAGCTTGGCTCTGGTACTGTATGTACTGAGATTGGTTTTAGTGCTGTATTTATGTTACAAGCTTGGTTCTGGTGTTGTATTAATGTTATGAGTTTGGTTCTGGTACAGTATTTATTTACTGTGCTGCTCTGGTGTGGGTATGCAGCTATCTTGCTGCCTTCTGCACAAGCAGACTACAGTCAGCCTGCCTGTTGGTGCAATATAGTACTATTTTTTCATTTGACCGTGGAGGCAAGGGGGGCACCATAAAAAATTCTGCACAGGGTGCCCTGTAACCTAAAACTGGCATTGGTCCTGATCTAGAACTTCAGATGGTGCTGATAGTTTGTTACATTGTCTTAATGTAGACAGTCCTCTGTGAACCCATCCCATAGGCGGAGAATGGGGAGTCTGACGGGGTACAACATTTAGAACCCCAAACTTCATATTTAATCCCGTTTTGTGGGCTGAATTACTAGATAAGACCTCGAGCCGCAGCCCGGAGAATGGATCTGATCAGCACAGGCTGAATATCACTAAACACTGCCGAGAAAATGAAATTCTTGCCGCTCTGTAATTCTCCACATGCCAGGCAGCCTCTCACTGGAGATTATTGACTTACATTAATGTGTGTTATTGAGTGTTCCTGCCTGGGGTGTTATTACAGCTGCCAGGCACATCCAATGCTGCCTCCACCCCGAATGCCGAGAGCAGCCGCCGGAAAACAAAAAATTCAGCTACTATTTTGTAGGTAGTATGATCAGCCTCAACTTACTGCTGCCTGAACGCAGTATCACCATTCATAGGATTAGATACAGCAGCAGATAGCATAACACATGAGAGGCTTAGATACAGCGGCTCAATACAAGGCGACCAGTTTTGAAAAAAAAAATTCTATACTGTATCTGCATTACTCTGTTATGCATTGTGAGTAACAAAAGGTTTTTTTCAAAGCTGGCCATTTTGTGCCCATTTATCTTGGCATAACTCAAAATAGGTATGAAAAGGTAAGATAGGAGGTATCTGATACCTCGACCTGCTACATCTTCAGGAATGATTCATCGCCATCTACAGCTAGGAAGAGGCATTACATGCATAGTGTTACATACTGTAGTATGATATATATGTATATGTTTCAAAGAGGCCATAACAATTAGTTCAGAGGTGCACAACATGCAACCCAGGGGCCACATGTGGTCTACAATGTTATTCTGTGCCACCCCAATCATCTGGACACAGATATATTTATGCATGGATGCTCACATGTGGTTTTCAGGTCAGGGTGAAGAGTGGCACATAGCAGGACAACAGGAACAGACAAGTACTAAGGGTGCTTTGAGTAGCCATGTCTGGGCCCCCTATATATTAGGATAAGTACTAAGGGAGCACATTTCCACCATGTGTGAACATACGCCAGCAGTAATAGTGACTGCCACAGTGGCCTCAGTAGTAATAGTGACCCCCACAGTCGTCTCAGCAGTAACAGTGAGCTTCATAGTGGCCTCAGTAGTTATAGTGACCCCCACAGTGGCCTCAGCAGTGCTAGTGTCCCCCAAAGGGGCCTCAGTAGTAATCGTGACCCCCACAGTGGCCTTAGCACTAATAGTGACTCCCTCAGTAGTAATAGTGACCTCCACAGTAGCCCCAGTAGTAATAGTGACCCCCACAGTGGCCCCATTAGTTATACTGACCCCCACAGCAGCCACAGTAGTAATAGTGACCCCCATAGTGGTCTCTGCAGTAACAGTGACCACCACAGTGGCCCCAGCAATAATAGTGAACTCCACAGTGACCCCAGCAGTAATTGTGACCCCCACAGTGCCCCTAGCAGTAATAGTGATCCTCACAGCAGCCCCAGCAGTAATAGTGAACCCCACAGCAGCCCCAGTAGTAACAGTGTCCCTCACAATGGCCTCAGTAGTAACAGTGAGCCCCACAGCGGCCCCAGTAGTAACAATGAGCCCCACAGCGGCCCCCAGTAGTAATCCTATTACTACTGGGGCCGATATAGGGGACACTATTACTAATAGTATCTCGTATGTCAGCCCCAGTAGTAATAGTGCCCCCCTGAGACCCATATACTAACCCGCTCTTCCTCATCAAAGCGCCGCTGCTTCTCTGCTCAGTGCTGCTGGCACTGATCGCAGGTGCACACTGTGACGACAGTGTGTGCGTCCGAACGCCTCCTCCCCTCTGCTCTCGTGGAACCAAGGAGGAGACATTAGGGAAGGTGGACCCAGGTGCACACTGATGTCACAGTGTGCACCTGGGATTAGAGCCGCTGAGTGGATACAGGCAGGGGAACCGCGGCATCTTGGCCGGTATTCACTACTGTGGTGAGCAGCTGCTGGAGCACGTGCCAGCAGGGAGGGCTCTGCATGCTGCAGGTTCACCACTACTGTATTAAAACAAGTACCAAGGCTACACTGTGTAGTCATGTCTGGGTCCCCTATATATTAGGACAAGTACTAAGGGTGCACTGTGCAACTGTGTCTGAGTCCCCTATATATTAGGACAGATACTAAGGGTGCACTGTGTAGCCATGTCCGGGTCCCCTATATATTAGGACAGATGCTAAGCTGAACTGTGTAGTCATGTCTGGGTCTCCTATATATTAAGGCAAGTATTAAAGCTGCACTGTGTAGCCTTATCTGGGTCCCTATATATTAGGACATGTACGAAGGGTGCCCTGCGTAGTTATGTCTGGGTCCCTATATATTAGGACATGTACTAAGGGTGCACTGTGTAGTTATGTCTGGGTCCCTATATATTAGGACATGTACTAGGGGTGCACTGTGTAGTCATGTCTGGGTCCCCATATATCAGGACAAGTACTAAGGGTGCACTGTGTAGCTATGTCTGTGTCCCCTTTATATTAGGATTAGTACTAAGGCTGCACTGTGTAGTCATGTCTGGGTCCCTATACACTAGGATAAGTACTAAGGCTGCACTGTATAGCCTTGTCTGGGTCCTCTATATATTAGGAGAATTAAGTCCCTTGACCTGTTTGGCTCTTCAAAAATGAGTATATGAGGTAGAGGCATCATATCTGCATGCCGCCCTCTCTATACTAGTTTATAGGACTTATGAAATGCCAGCCGGTACCTCGACATCCATCATCTACAATGGAGAGCGCTGCATGCATTGTCCCCTCCTTTCTGGAGTGCAGATTGGGAAGGTAGGTAACCCCCATTCTCCAAATAGGTGGGATTCCTGGAAGTGGAACTTACTTCGATTTATTATGACATATACTTAGGGTACACCATAAATGTCTCAGATGGTAACACCCGTGTGGTTCTTGGAAGTGGTTCAGTATGCTAATGTGGCCCTCAGATCAGAAAACGTTGTGCACCCCTACACTAGATGGAAGTAGATTGATTGTTGAACAATTGATGCAACCAAACATATTTTAGTCCTGGTTGTCCATTGCATTCGTTCAAATTGGTCATAAAGGACGAATGATGCTTCACTTTGTGAACGTTCTTACAGGAAACAATTGTTCACAAAATGTATGATTATATACATTGAAGGATTAGCAGCTCCTGGACAAAAATGTTTAACCAGAGCTGACTTCTTTCCAGATGATGACGGTCTGTCATTGGTCACTAAAAACAATCATTCATTGCTATATTTTACCTGACGAACAATCCCTTTGATTGAAGTTGTCCATTTTGATCCACTTTAGACTAATGCGTATATAACACCTTTAGAGCGGATTTGATGCTGCTTGTAATCTGTGGTTTTTTCTATTTATTCTAGAAGTTAAAAAGTTTTCTCAATCAAGAGGTAAAGTTAGGAGGCCTCGGACCGGTCCACACTGTCAGCGAAGAAAAGGTGAGAAAGGAACTACGACGATACACCCAGAACTACGACAGTAACAAGAGGGCATCCGTTATGTTTAGAGGAAAGCAGGTTTCATCACCAACATAGAAAGGGGTTCTTTACTGTAAGAGCAGTTAGACTGTGGAACTCTCTGCCTGAGGATGTGGTGATGGCAAAATCCATAGAGGAGTTTAAAAGGGGACTTGATGTCTTTCTGGAGAGGAAGGATATTATAGGTTATAAATCTTAGGTTAACTGTTAATCCGGGTTTACAGGCAGGTAGGAACTATTAGGGGTTGATCCAGGGAACAGTCTGATTGCCATTAGGGAGTCGGCAAGGAATTTTTTCCCCAAAAGGGCTAATTGGCTTCTGCTCTTGGGGTTTTTTGCCTTCCTCTGGATCAACACAGGAGGATAGACAGGCTGGACTAGATGGACATTGTCTTCATTCGGCCTAACGAACTATGTTACTATGTTGCAATCTCAGAACCATATATTTGCCTCCACCACTACTGTATGTACACCATCCTACCAAAAGTAATCGGATACCTGAGCAAGAATCAAAAGTAGTATTTATTTACATATGTTAATACTTAGGGGGATCCTTTGGCCCTAATAACATTGATCCATCAGTCCGTCTACAATAATACACAGAGCATCATCATTGGACAGTTGAGCAATGGAAGAACGTTCTATGGAGGGACGAATTGTGTTACTCCATCTTCAAATCAGATGGACGTACCTGGATGTGGAGGATGATAGGGAACACTTTTTGCCTGAGTGTGTTGTGCCAACAGGTAAGTATGGCAGACGTTCCGTTATGGTCTGGGGATGGCCTCAGTCCGTTGGTTGTAGTGACAAGAACCATGAACACAGAGGTGTACCTGACACTCTAGACAATAATGTGCTGCCGACAATGTGGCTATACTCTGGGAATGGTCAGCAATACTTTCAACAAGACAACGGGCCCTGTCACAAATCCAACGCTGTTTTACGATGTACTCTACTGAACATCTTTGGGATAAACTGAAATATCAGGTCAGGAAATATAAACAGCATTCATCTTCTTTGAAAGAACTTACCAGATGTTTGCAGGATAGATGGAGGGAAATACCAGCTGAAGTTATCAGACGTTAGTAGAACGTATGCCACTGAGAGTATCTGATGTCAGTAGGGCCAAAGGAGACCCACTAAGTATTAACATATGTAAATAATTACTACTTTCGATTCTTGCTCAAATATCCGATTACATTTGGTAAGCCCAAGCCCTAAATACTAACTACCATCACCACTATAAACATATAAGCCTCCACCGCTATATGCTAACCTCCAATGCTAAATACCGTCCTCCACCACTGCGAACCTCCAGTCTATATGACCTAACTCCAGCTATACTTCTTCTGGTGAGTTGGTGTTACTACTACAGGCTTCTGTTGCAGAGTAAATGTCTGCGGAACCCTTCTGAGACGGCATACCAGCTGATGCCATTGGGGAAGGTTTTTTGGGTACCTTCTTGTATACTAACCTTCATTCCATCTTAGGGTGGCCCATCTAAAGCTTTCACCCATAGACATCAGATGAATGATGGACTTTTCGTGGCATATTTATCCTTATAATAGAGGTTGCCTGGTTCCCTAATGCCAGCAGAGAGGTGGATGCATATGGGCAGTCATTGTCCACTAGTGTCCTTTGGAGATATGGAAACAGGAGTCCTTAGACTATAATGCAGAGCATGCCCAGTCATCTTTTAAAGTCTCAATATCGCTATGCCAAAAAATTCTTTCAAGTATATTTATGTAGGTGAAGTAATAAGACTCTTTTCATCCCCATGCTAAAAACTGCATGGGGACAAAAACCAGGATGAAACCAAAAGGGTCAACCTGTGAAGTGGAGACCTCTTTGATCTCTGTATCACATAATTTCCATTCCTGTCCGTGTTTTTATACTGGATGGAAAAGTTCTGAGCACGGCGTCTTTCTATCCAGTTTAAAAGACTGACATGGACGTAAAACTACTGCATGTGAGACCGAGACCAAAGTGGCCTCTACCTCATATATTGACCCTTATGGTTTCACCGTGTTTTCTGCCCCCATCAATTACAATGGGTGTCAGATAAGATGTTGTCACTTTCCTGTAGACAGATTTATCACCATTCACTTTCATACAACTCTGTTTCTAGAAAGAACAGTTGAAACACCAAAAGGAATACGCCAAAGTGATCCAAGAGCAAAACCGCAACAGACCAGTGAAACCTCGAGGAATCCAAGTCATGCACAACGACAAGAATAAAAGCACAAGGCAAAAGGTGTGACATAGTAACATATACAAGGCAGCTGTTCTCATCATTACACTGACAATATTAATAGCCTGTTATTATGTGGTGGTGGTGTGTCACGTTGTGCTTCTGGGACCTGTAGTTCTATGGGTTTCCTGGAGCACACTGCTGCACGTGGGGTTCATTTGGTTGGCTGATGGTCTGGAGTTCTCCAGCCAGCCAATCACCACTGGTCTGTGCATATAAATACCAGCCCCTCGTACTAGAAGGTGTTGATCATTTACCCATTATCCCTTTATCTCTCAGAACGTGGTGTTTTGAGTGTTTTGGTGGTACAACAGGGTACTAGAGCCTCCATGCCCACACATATCACATCTTGTATCCAAGCTATAGGTGGTACAACAGGGTACTAGAGCCTCCATGCCCGCCCGTATCACATCTTGTATCCAAGCTAGAGGCAGTACAACAGGTAACTAGAGCCTCCCTTTAAGTGTTCAGTTTTCTGTCATCACGTAGTTATATTAATGTTACAATCACACAGAGAACGGGGAGGGATTGTTTTAGGGAATGAATATACTTCAATACATTAGCTTTGTTTTCTGAGTCATTATGATTGTGATTTTATTGAATATATATATACTTTTCCGCTACTATGCTTACTCAATAAAATAATTTTTTAACATAACGAAGGGATTTACTTTATTTTCTGTTTTGGACATTTTTTAAACTCTTTGATCAATTCTGTAATGTTTTTGATTACATAGTGTTCCAATGTATTATTGCCTGCTGACAGATAATCTACTGTATTGGCCACTTCCATCTGTCAAATGCCTTAGGTGCCTTGGTTGCTACTGATAACGGCACTTGAGGGGCTAACAGTCAGGATCATGGTTATCTCTGATCCCAGCCGTTAAGGCAGAGTGTCGATTGTATAAAACCGCCAGCATCAGCAGTGAACGCATGGGCGAACGCACCATCACTGCAATGTAATAGTCCCACAGTTTGCAAGAATGACCCATGAACCGACACAAGGTATTGCATCACAAAGTGGAAAGGAAATGCTGTGGTTCCCAAGCTGTAAGTAAACTGCAACTGACAGCAGGTCCTAAAAATATGCAGGTGCTGGGGCATGCAGGGAGTTGTAGTTCCCCAGTAGATGGAGTGAAAGGAAATGACGATGAGTGTCTACATCTTCCTTTCTTCTTTCCAGCCTGCGGCAATGTTACTAAGCCCTTTCCACTTCAACTCCCTGCCCTGATTCCATTGAGTTCAGTTCCAGGATGTGACCATGTGGGTGATGTAGTGTGTTGCTTATGCAGCGCCAGGCATGTACTGTAACTGCAAGATAATAGGTTGTGGCGAAGGGCACTGCGGTGGCATTGAGGAGGCCGGACCCAATGAGGGAGGAGATGGGCTTCTCTGCACCAATATAAGATGCCATCTCAGTCTGCAGTAATGTGTCTATACATTAACCCTGTAATATCCATTAACATGAAAAAGCCACATAAACTATTCCAACCAAACTTCATCCTGTTGTTGTGTATTCGTCTCTTTAAGAGCCTGGACTATGCCAAGAAAGTCCCTCGGCCACAGCCTGTACCAAAAGTGTCCAGTGAGAAAACAGCGGACATCCCTGAGAAGCGAGCGGCGAGCTGTGACTCCCTGTTCCCGCAGATGAAGCTACTAGAAGATCTTCAGATCAGACATGAGAAGGAGAAGATGGCAGTGGCTGCCCTGAGCGCCCTCCATATTCTGTGACATGTACGTACAGAGCTGTGATGAGGGAATGCCAACATGTTGGAAGAAGTCCTCTTATTATAGTGCTACCTGCAGGTTCCTAAATTAAGAGCCTGGATGGGGTTCACAACCAACCAGAAATGTGCCGGACCTTTTGTCCCTTCCCTTTTCACCATGAGAGGGATGGCATTCTCCACTTCTGAACAGAAGACCACCTGAGTGCAGGATTCGCTACATTTGGGCCCCAAACTTTCAACTTCAAACCAAGAAAATGTCACTTCAGGTGCTTTTTGCATTGATGTATTGATACGTGATGGACGGACGGGTGCGTCCAATGTGCACAATAAAGTGATAACATATTTGCGTGTTCAGACATCATACGGCACATATAGGATGGCATTGATATAAAAAGCTATTTTACAATTAGGCCGCCTTCACACAATGTGAAATTGCTGCGGGCATTCCTTAACAGAGAACTCGCATTGGCCAAATCCGGGCCGAAATGTTGGGGATTTGACCTTGTTTTTTAACCCCTTAAGGACCAAGCTGTTTTGTACTTAAAGGACCAGACAGTTTTTAGGGATTTTACCCATGTGGTTTTACTACCCCTTTTTTCCCTTCAGCTATCAAAATAAGTTTTGCTGTGTTTTTTTATTTTTCTGTTTTTTACTTCTGTTGGGGGTAAAAGCCTACAAAAATGATTTTTTAACATTCCTAGTTGTTTTTTTTGTAGTAAATTTATGCTAAAAAATAAAGTATAGGAAGGGGCTCCCCATTTTGTTTCAGACATTTGGATATACAATATGTATGGTTTCTGGTTACAGGGCGCATACAGCGACAATTTTGGTTGGCGTCATTTTTTTTTTTTACATATATATTTTTATTTTATTCTGTAATTTTTAAAATTTATTTTGTAATGATTTTTTTTACCATCTATGTCTTTCATGACGTCATATAAGACCTTTGGGGGTCATTCACATAGTCTTTTTATTCATTTCACACTTTTCCACTGTATCTGGGGCATCTATAGGAGCAGCATCCATGGGAGCCTGAGTTACAGGGAAAAGCATCCACCTGTAGTGACAGTAGTGACTGGCAGAGCTGATCTGGGTCTGCTAGGACCCTGCAGCTCTGCTCTAACTGGGGTCATGGGATTGACAGGTCGCATTGTGTAAGAAACTCATTGTGTTCTATGTACCTGGGAAAGAAGAAGGTAGAAGCAGTTAGAAAACCCCTTCTACCTACTCACTGGGTCCTCAACCGTGACTGACAGCTGAGAACCCGACCTGCTCCTTCTTGACTGCAGGAGCAGAGGCTTATTATTGCCGCGCCGTATTTTTGCTGGGATTAAAGCCCAGGACCAGTCGCGGTAAATTTACAGAGCTTGGTCTTTAAGGGGTTAATTATGGAAATGCTGCAGATTTTAATCATTTCAATGGTTGAAATCCACAGCATAAATAGACATGTTACAGATTTAGAATCCGCAGTGTTTATAAAAAACGCGACAGTTTTGTTGCGAAGGGGATTTTTTAAATCTACTCTACATTGCTTGGGATGTACGTGCTGTGCAATTTCCACCGTGCATTTCCGCTGTGTATGAAGATGGCCTTAGGCCGCCTTCACACGGGCCGGAAACACAGCGGAAAATACGCGACTGCAGTTACTGCAGAAATTATGCAGCACGTACTGAGTGACTTTCATCACCTAAGCACAGGATGATTAGTGGGGGTCTCACCGCACCAATATCAAGATCAGGGGTCCCACGTGTCCCCCTCTTCTCACTGTGGGCTCACTGCACCTCTTGCAGTGAGAAGGAGGGAGAATGGAGTTGCGGTCGCACATGCACTGTGCTGCTTCATTCTTCTTCAGAAGGACTGCTGGCTATTGCGCGACCGCAATTCTATTCACTCTGTGGATAGGGGGTAAGACACAATTTTGGTACAGTCCCTTTAAGAGTAGCCTGTGAATATCAGATTCACACTATGGTTACCTATGCGATAGTGAGTCTGTCAAAAACATCCCTCATTGCCCTTCATTCATATTACTAAAAAGATACATAATTAGGTATCACACAGGAACAATAGTCATTCAGTGAATGGAGGTGACACGTGCCGGAGATCCCTTCTGGCCGCCCGCCTCCATTCACTGTGGACCTCAATCGTTCATAGATGAATGACTCCTGTTCACACTCACCAGTTGCTTCCTTTCAGTGAGCTGAAACAAAACGACTAGCAACTCAATAGTTGGACCAATTACAATATGGTCAGACACCGCACATGTGAAAAGTACCCTGGTCTAGCGCAGAGTGTTAAGGCAGCAGTATGCAGCCCTAAGCTCTCGCTCATGACCTGAAGGTGGCAGGTTTAATCCCCACTTGGTTCAGGTAGCCGGCTCAAGGTTGACTCGGTAAAAGGAGAACCCGGCTTGCTGGGGGTAATAAATGAATTACCAGAAAGTGCTGCGGAATAAGTTGGCGCTATACATATAACAAGTCCCTTTCTATCCCCCCTAATTTAAATCTGGTTATTCACATGCATGCCCTGTTTGGGTGGTACTTGTCTAAGGTCTTATTCACAGGAGCACAATTGCGCAGAGTAGAACCCGTTGTTTTTAATGGATTCTTTTCACTTTCGCAAGCTCGGAGGAGAAGGCAGTTAATCGAGATGAGCGAGGCTCACTCGAGTCACTGACTTTACCGAGCGTGCTCGCTCCTCTCTAATTGGCAGTCATGCCGAGGATTTCTGCGCTGCTGCGTATTTTTTCGCCAATATGCTGCATCTGTTCATGTGAATAGACGAGCAAACCCTAATTAAGATCAGGACTCCATCACAGCTATTCTTCATTCACGCAATTTTTTGCCACAATTCGCCAAGCGTAAAAGCGCATATGGCAGTGTAATCCTTTGCCAGCATTCGACGCGGTTAAACTCCCTTCCCCCTCCCTTTTTTTTCCCTATAGGAGCTTCCAGCGTATCTCGTGGGGCAAGACGTATCCTTTCACTTGCTGTGTAAAATTAGTTGCCATTTTCAGTCGCCGATGACCTATTTTTCCCAGCGCAATTTTTTTGACGCACCCAAAAATGACTCATTTAAATGGATACATTGGAATCCAATCCGTCAGATGGGCGCAATTTTGGGACGCAGCTAGAATAGCTGCGTATATACGGTGGATTGGGCCTCCCTTTGCATCTATATGTTGACATACCTGCCGTATAACGCAGCAGAAAGGTGTCAGTCACTCCGGCGCGGATCCGTCTGCAGAGTTTTGTATCTCATCTAATTTTGATAGTTAATTCAAAACGTAAAATAATATTATTGAAAAAGGCCTCGTAATTGCCTCAAATTGTTAATGGCCTAATTTTAAATTGCCATTTAAGTCACAGTGTACGACTTGGAAGGTAATGGAGTCCCGCTGCTCTGCAGCCATTTTAGCAACACGCTGGAAATCATTTTTTAATCCTGAGCCTGCAGGAGCTGCGATCTCCCTGGGTTAATGCAAAATGCATTAACAATTAATGGTTGCTGGACCAGCCTGGAGCAGCCATATTGTAAACGGCTCATTGAAAGCAGCACCAGTCCTAACAGGGTCGGTTTTATTTTTTCATCCTTTTTTTTTTTTTTGACAAATAAATAATAGCTTTCTCCTGGTTCGTAACACAAGTTATTTTCTTACAAATTTCACAAAAGCCGTAAAGGCCTCGTTCCCGGCGTCCCCACTGGGGGATTTTCCCGTGATATTGTGTTTTACCAATAAAAAAAAAATATTCTCCTTTTGTCTGAATACAACATGTCCTTCTCTCTCTGCAGCGGATCACAAATATAATGTAAGTGGCGGTAAAGTCTTGGGAGAGGGGGGATTAATTTACACAATTTACACCCCCTTCATGTGGAGGTTTTTCCTGGCAATTTTTTAAAAATGTCAAAAGTAAAAAGCAATAGAAATGATGGAAAGAAAAAGGATCAACTTTGCAATGATACAAACAAAAAATCATCGGCTCTTCCAGGCATCTTATATAGGAACAAAGTATATCATCTGGAGATGAGCGAGTATACTCACTAAGGCACATTACTCGAGCGAGTAGTGCCTTAGCCGAGTATCTCCCCGCTCGTCTCTAAAGATTCGGGGGCCGGCGCGGGTGACAGGTGAGTTGCAGCAGGGAGCAGGGGGGAGCGGGGAGAGAGAGGGAGAGAGAGATCTCCCCTCCGTTCCTCCCCGCTCTTCCCCGCCGCTCCCCGCCGGCCCCTGATTCTTTAGAGACGAGCGGGGAGATACTCGGCTAAGGACTACTCGCTCGAGTAATGTGCCTTAGCGAGTATACTCGCTCATCCCTAATATCATCAAATGTAAAATAACAATGTTTTTCATATTTGTTTATTTTGCATACATTTTGCTACTTTTTCGTTTCTATACAAGATGCCTAAAAGAACTAATGCTTACATTCAGAATTGGTTGGCTTTGGCAGATCTGGAAAGCCTCTTGTCAGCGGTGCTCGTTCCTGGTACCATTCCCTTGTTCAGTTGATGTGTTTGTTCTTTATTATTAGGCTGGGGTCACATGGGTCGTATTCTTGGCAGAAATCTTGCAGTGTTGCTGCAGCGAAAAATCGCCAGATTTCCGCTGGCTAAGCGCACTTGTGGTACCCAGCCACGAATTTGGGAGCAACTTCGCCGCATGCTTTTCTGTTGCGGACTGTTCTCTATAGAGAAGAGCGCGGCCGCAGCAGAGAAAAAAAAAGAATGGACATGCTGCATCCTGGGAATCTTCACTGCAGCGCCGGCTTTGCCAAGATGGATTCACCGCTCCACGTGGATGGGCTTTATGACAAATCTCGTCCACATGGATGGCCAATGCAGGGATTAGCTGCCGCAGGCCGATTTGCCACAGCGCATTTCCGCACAGAAATTCCACGGCAAATCCACCCCTTGTGAACCCAGCCTGACTGTTCAACTTTACTAACTGCAAAAATTAGGCTTCGGCCGGGCTCACACGAACAGATTTGTATTATATACTATTCGCACACAATAGGCAGTAAATGGTGTCAATAAAAGTACAAAGATTTTCATTGTTTCTCTAACACTCACATAGATTTGTTATGCATGTAAAAAAAGAATGCAGCATGTTCTGTTACCGTGTATTACACACGGATGAGACCTGCTGTCTTGTAGTGGATATGCAATTCCATTGCGAAATTTTTTACGCATGTTGTTGGAAATATAAGAAGGAATTTTTTTAAAAAAAAGAAGAAACCAGGGAGCCGGTGCAGGACAGAGTATGTAAAATACGCTGCCGAGGTGCAGGCATACGGGAGTTAAAACAATACGCAGGGATACGCAGGTCCATAGGTCTGTAAAATGCTGCAATTTTCACGCAGCGTGCGTCGTGTGAGCCCGGCCTTATAATTATCAATAATCATTCTCTGCGGTATTACTCCATGCTCAATATTAATTAAATCATATGCATGGAACACAACAATATTTATAAAAAAAATCATATTTATTATACAAATAAGCCAATCAAAAACCTTAAAAAGTCAGATTATATCTATTATGTTCTAAATCAGCAATACAGTAATAGGTCAAATACATAACCGCATGTTCAGTGTATAGTACATGGGACTCTTAACCTAAGAAGTAACACATATATACTGTACATGTATACAGACCACTAGGAATAATTGCGCCCAAGTGGTCTGTAATCATCTATCTATCTATCTATCTATCTATCTATCCCATATCTATCTATCTATCTATCTATCTATCTATCTATCTATCTATCTATCTATCCCATATCTATCTATCTATCTATCTATCCCATATCTATCTATCTATCTATCTATCTATCCATCTATCTATCTAATCTATCTAATATCTAATTATCTATCCCATATCTATCTATCTAATATCTAATCTAATTATCTATCTATCTATCAATCTATCTATCTATCTCATATCTATCTATCTATCTATCTATCTATCTCATATCTATCTATCTATCTCATATCTATCTATCTATCTCATAACTATCTATCTATCCCATATCTATCTATGTGTACTAGTGCTTAGGTTAGGGCACCTTTCCATGGGAAGACCGTCACTCCTGTGCTTTCACATGGGGACGATTGTTGCTCAGTGGATGGGCATGGAGCTCATCAGACATCTCTACCAGCTGCCCACCTCCATTCCCTCTGAACAGGTAGTTCTTCATAGCTGAATGGTTGCCTACACACGCTGAATAAGAAGTCATTCACTATCAAGGTTGCCAACTGTCCAGAAATTACGTAAAAGTAGGGGAATTTTTTACACTATCCGTGAACATTTTTTGTAATGTCCTTAAATTTTTTGAGGCTGTCGGTCGGTTATTAAGACTGTAATTCTCAATAAACAGCTCACAATTAGGGCTCATTCACATGGGGATATGCATAAAACAGTGCCGGTATCCCACAGCATTGTACACATTATAGTCCCTACGCTGTGCCAGTAGAGAGATAGCAGAGACGGCGTATGGGTTGCATATGGCACTGCACATGCCAGCAGATGACGTGATCACAGGCAGGCGCAGTCTGATTTAAATTTTTTTTATTCCCAGCTCTGTTCAGAGCGCGGATGCGGATGGAAACGCTGCGCATATTTCTGCAATTTATTTCTCCCACGTATCGATGCGCAGTGTCTAACACTGGTATGCATAGAAGAATGAAGTCCATGGACTTTCATTGACTCCATTCACTGCATGTCACACACGGGATATACGCGTGCGTAATACGCGATGACAATACTCCCATGTGAACGAGCCCGAAATGCTGGTAATGACTTCATTTCATTATCTGAACTTCAGACATGTTTGACTTATAATCTTTTAAATTCTGTATGATTTTCCTGTATCTCCGCAAAAAATGATGGCTGCCTGTGATTTCTGGATACCCTGTCTAGGAAAATAAAAAATTGAAGTTGGGGACCCCATTCACTAGTCATGCTCAGTACTCTGCAGGGTCAACAACTCTCTGAGCAAATAACGATGCAAATACAGATGAAATACTGATAGCATGCTGATTAGAGATGAGCGAACGTACTCGGTAAGGCCGATTTCGCAATCGAGCACCGCGATTTTCGAGTACTTCACTACTCGGGTGAAAAGATTCGGGGGTCGCCTGGGGGCGGGGCGTGGTGTGGTGGAGCGGGGGGTAGCAGCGCGGAACAGGGGGGAGCTCTCTCTCTCTCCCTCCCCCCCCACTCCCCTCTGCAACCCCCCGCTCACCCACGGCGCCCCCCGAATCTTTTCACCCGAGTAGTGAAGTACTCGAAAATCGCGGTGCTCGATTGCGAAATCGGCCTTACCGAGTGCGTTCGCTCATCTCTAATGCTGATGGATTCATATTTTAAACACTTTTCATAGACTATAATGGGCATATTTCATAAAAATAGACAAAAGTAGCTCTTGTTGCATCTTTTAAACACGATTGTGAAAAACTCACATGTGAATAGCCCTCTAAAGTCAGCACCTCCAACCAAGATATGTACAGGTGCAGGCAAGCCATGGCTCCAACAAATACAGTAACAGAGACATGTGCTTCAGCCCTCACACATATCTAATATCTGAATACATTTGCATAACTGTTATATCTACTAACCCCATAAAAATGCGAGGTTCTTAGTGCATATTTTGATCAAAACCTGGGGACCCATCTGCCACGGAAGGCAACCATTGCTTTTGGACAGGTTCCTAATGCTAACAGACTCCTCTCTTTGAGCCTGAGAGCTCATTTATAAGGTCGTATTTAAGTTCCTTGTTACACATGTAATACAGACAGAATAAACCCCAATGATATGTATTGATGTATTCCGAAGAGCGTATTCAGTAATGAGAAAATAGTCGCAGCTTGTCCTTTTTTGTCTCTAATTACGGACTAAAATTGCCCATTAAAGTCTATGGGATTGGGAAAAATACAGAAAATACACAGTTGCATGATTAAATGAATGCTGAAGCATCTATATTTATTTTGCACATTTATATAGCACATACTTACTCCGCAGTGTTGGATATCACTTGGTGTCCCCATTGGGACTCACAGTCTAAGTTCACCTTAGTATGTTTTTGGAATGTGGGAAAAAACAGAGTACCTGGAGTAAACCCACGCAAACACTGGGAGAACATACAAACTCCATGCAGATATTGTCCTTGGTGGGATTTAAACCCAAGACCCCCAGCACTGCCAGGCAACAGTGTTACCACAAATGTTCATTAACATAATATTACCTTTCCACATAATACAGAATAAATACGGGTCAGAAAGATGCTTGTCTGAAAACAATGTAAAACTTAAAAAAATACTATCTATTAAAACATTTCCTCGAAATCGTACTGAGATTGCAGAAAAATGTATAGAATTACCTTAATTTGCATTAGAAATTGGAACAGGATCACAGCAAGGGACAACGCCATCATTAAGTAAAATTTTACAGATTGTTATGCTTTTTGTGATTTTTTTTTTGCTTTTTTGATTAACTCGGATTCTTCTAGCATCGTATATACAGGGGAGGACAAAAATATGGAAACAGCATACGAAGTGCATGGGATTATGAATTATGTTTCAATAAGACATGTAGAGACCGATTTTAAGTGGAGGTAATATGACACAAATGCTACCGGGAAGAAGTGAACATCTGTCCAAGCAATAAGTTTTCATTGGTCAGGGGTTTAAGTCACTCAGCTGCTGTTAACATCTGGCTCCCAAAACCATGAAGAGCAGGGCAAGAGGTGAAGTAAACACAAATTTGGTGGGAAAGTTTTCAGTCAATCAGGGGTCAAAAGGGCAGCTCAGTGTAAATGATTAAATCCCATGCTTTTAATATGGTGATTCCATATTTTTGTCCACCCCCTGTAGTATATAGTATAACTGACAGAGGACACCTACTAAGTGCAGAGTTAACCTGCTTACACACAAGTGCATCACAACCAAATGTCCCAACCCAACTGTGGATGAAATGATCCAAAGTGACATCATCATAGATCCCAATGACATGAACACATCATAGGAATATATGATACTGTCATTCCCGGTCATTAGACCTATGCTTGGGCCAGGATTTCAGACTGTAATATGCTGCTGTGAATCCCTACACTGCATCACCTTGTGTATCCACTGCTGTGTTTGTCTCAAGAAAAACGCCACCAAAGCTGCATGTGTGAATCTGGTCTAAACCATTCATGAGTCCGCTCATAGTTGTAGAGATCTATGACTCCATGGATGTGTGACTATAAAGTAAAATTTACGATGAGGGGATTTTTTTAAGTCGTTTTGCTGAAGATCACATTGGCATTACTTGCAACTAGAGATGAGTGAGTAGTGCCTTATGCGAGTACCTGCCCGCTCGTCTCTAAAGATTCGGGTGCCGGCGGGGGTGAGCGGTGAGTTGCGGGAGTGAGCAGGGGTGAGCGGGGGGGGGGGGGGGAGAGAGAGAGAGCTCCCCTCCGTTCATCCACGCTCTTCCCCACCACTCCCCGCCCCCCGCCGGCACCCGAATCTTTTAAGACGAGTGGGCAGGTACTCGCAAAAGGCACTACTCGCTTGAGTAGTTTGCCTTAGCGAGTATGCTCACTCAGCTCTACTTGCAACACATTTATCATAATGACACATGCTGCTTCGTCACATCTTTAAAAATGCCTGGAGATGTGGAGGCACTGTTTGCATGATGCAATTACTAAGAGAAGTTTAGCAACTTTTTAAAAAGTTGCAATTTTTAATATTAAATCTGTCTGAAAACCTAAGATCACACAAACTCCGCCCCCTATTATTGTCACTAAGGAAAAGTGGCAAGAGAAGTGTAAAATACCAAAAAGCCACAACTTTTTGTACAAAACCCCAAGTTTGCAACTTTTTGTGCCAAAATTCTAATGCAAACTGAATTCATAAATTTTCCCCAACTTTGTACAGTATATAGGAAGATATCGTTAGACCTGCTGTTCATTTGCCCTCCCGTCAAGCATCCCAATGTATTAAGAGGTGCCAGCTTTGTAATACATTTGCGCATTCTTCTGACTCATCGCCGATGTTGTTTTGTCGCTTGTCACACTTCTGTGCTCACTCTAATATCAATCATCTCATTGTTCAGCCATGACATGAAACAGTTGGAACAAATTATCCTTTTGTGCGTAGAGGGAATACAACTAATTGTCCCATTCACAGGACGTTACAATGAAAATGTGAGGCTACCACTAGCGCCTCCATTGTTATCCTGGATGTCTAACATGCTGGGGGTCAGGGGGGTTAATTCTGAGCAAGTTCCCTTCTACATGGAGCTGCTGTGTTCTCTCTGTGTTCTTGGGAGAGTCAGTTGTCGCTGCATGTAAATGTGCTACAGCTGCGTCATTGATATTATCCTGACATGTTAAAATTCTTGTTACTTCTTATATTATTACTATAATTTATGTTATCAGCATCATTTTTTATTTAGATTTTTTTTCATAATTATAAGGGCAATATTATTTTAGGGTGACTAGGATTATGAATTTGTGATTATTAAGATTACATATTATTATTTTATTATAATGTTATTTTTATATCTTATTTTTATTCAGGTTTCTAAGATTTGGACCTTTTTAACTAAAGTTGGAAAAGTTAGGCCGGTTTCACATCTGAATTGGAACATCCAGTCGGAGGTTCCACCGCAGATTCAGCCAGGGCAGCTGAGTGGAAACCAAACAGACTCCCATTATAGTCAATGGGGTCCTTCGGCGCTGTTAGGTGCCATCCTGAGACGGAGCTGTTTGGCCTCGGAGATTCCCCTTTTCTGCTCCCTGAACGAAGCAGGAAAGCAAAACACTAAGCGCAGATGTGAAACCACCCTTAGAAAAGAAGATGTTGGTATTTTGCAGCGTAAATTTTTCTTACTTATTTCCAATATCCTAGAATGGTAGAGTTGGAAGGAACCTCCAGGGTCATCGGGTCCAACCCCCTGCTCAGTGCAGGATTTACTAAATCATCCCAGACAGATATTTGTCCAGCCTTTGTTTGAACACTTCCATTGAAGGAGAACTCACCACCTCCCGTGGCAACCTGTTCCACTCATTGATCACCCAATATTGTTAATCTGTCTATGACTGTGATGGGGAATGATGATAATAATATATTCTCTCTAGAATGTTTAGGAATGTGTTGGTGGCATATAATTAAATATTAAAGGTCCTGTACACCCGCCGTCTACCTTATCTCTATTTACTGTGCAGTCGTTGTTCCCTATATGAGCCAATTCAGGCGGAGAAGAGACTGATTGTATGGCAGGTAAGTATAATCTAATGTTTCCTGTTATCAGCCAATTCAGACTTGGGTATGACTATAGTGTTCTTCCATGGAATAAGTGACAAGAAATGTAAAGACCTCCCTGACCTCATGATCACTATTTTATGTCATATAACTCCATACCTGAGCACTTCCAGAGACATTTATATCCATCTGTGTTACTGATGGGTTCTGCTTTTTATATGTTTATTATACTAAAAGTGTTCTCCTAAGAATGAACAATATTTTCCATTTACATGCTGTTAAAAATGATTCAGTGAAGAGATATGTCATTTATTTACATACTGTAGCGTCACTAGCTGTTCATTCAACCTGTCCACTTAATGACCTGAGTGCTGGAGGAAACACGCTCAGTTACTCTCCCCATAGCCAGATCCTCTGTTTACAGTAGAGCAACCCATAAGAATAGCTGGTATACTTGTGTAGGGTGCAAGTAAGGCGATCTTCATGGTCATCACCAACACGTTGAACCTGGAGGCAATTAATGTCCACAATGGACTAACATATACATCGAACCCAGGACCTCCTGTATTCCAGCTGGCAGCTCTTCATGTTGAGCTATCCAGCTCTAGTTCTTTGCTCCTGATCTAGTTCCTACCTCTCTGCCCTGCTGCTAATTAGGATTCCCTATAAAACCTGGCCATTCTATGCACTCCTTGCCTGATAATTCTGCTCCCCAGCATTGATCAGCTCCACTTCTGCCTGCTCCTCGGCTATTGTGACTAGACCTCCAGATACCAATTTCTGGCTTTCCATCTGACTACGCTACCTGCTTCATCCATTTGTACTGCAAGCCGAGACCTTCCATTGCTGACTCCTGGCTCGTCCCTGATACCCTCCAGACCTGCGGCTATTACACCTGAGGCAATGAATTAAGACACCAACACAGAGGAACGCTCTACCTAACCAACTTTGGCTTGAGACATATATATATAGTAGATGAAAATTTTATGTATATAAACAATGTCTATATCTATCTATATATATCTATCTATATATATATATAACAGAGCTAGGCATATATATAGTAGATGAAAATTTTATGTATATAAACAATGTCTATATATATGTATATATATATATATATATATATATATATATATATATATATATATATAAAACAGAGCTAGGCAAAGGTGAGTAAGCTCCCTCATGTGCCTTAAATTAGCAATGAACAGGGGCTGTCAGAGAGAACATGAAACAACCATTTGTAGCCACTTTCTATCTAATATTGGGGAATTGCCATATGAGTAATTTCCTAATCATTCTGGCAATAATCCTCCAGGTACTTCTATTCTTCTGATGATGCTTGAGAGTTGTAGAGGAAGATTTTATTTTACCATAGCCCTGCCAGGTCATCACTAATGTTACTGCTAAAGCGAATGATCCCCAAAACTGCAGAATTCCATAATACGATACTGAAAGTGACGCCAAACCAGACTTCTGATTCATGCAATTCTGACTGTTCCTCCCAACCTGAGGAAGCATTTAGTTCAGAGTGGCGCTGACATTCATACTGGAGGAATGTGGAAAGGTTACACAGTATGGATTAACTGCATAACACTCACTTGATAAGTAAGAGCATTGATGGCCTCTGTTTGCTATAACCAAGCTCTACGATAATCAATACAGCACAGCAATGAGATATGAACAATCCCCATTAACCCAGGGATATTACCTCTTATTTTCTCATTTAATACAACAATGCAGTTCTGAGTGACCATTGTGAGGCTGGATGACAAGAACAGTCGCTGCCATAGAGCTCCGAGAGAGCGCCGGGCCAGCTGGTGACTCTGATGGAGGAAGTGGAAAAAATAATGAACATGGCAAATTGTAAGGTCGGTTTCTTAAGAAATCAATGAATTCATGGGCTGCAATTGTGAACGAGTTCTGTAAGTATCTAGTTATGTGGAAGGACATGTTCCTTCATTGTGTTCAGGTACTTCAGCTGGGTACAGACATGGTGAATCAACTGCTTCTGAAAGGGCAAATACTGACCATGTGTACCTGACATCACACCAACGCCAATATCTAATATCACTTCTATATGGAGCTATATACAATCATCATAGAATGGTAGAATGTAGAGTTGGAAGGGACCTCCAGGGTCATCTGGCCCAACCCCCTGCTCAGTGCAGGATTCACTAAATCATCCGAGACAGATATTTGTCCAGCCTTTGTTTGAACACTTCCATTGAAGGAGAACTCACCACCTCCCGTGGTAACTTGTTCCACTCATTGATCACCCTCACTGTCAGAAAGTTTTTTCTAATATCTAATTTTTGTCTGCTCCCTTTCAGTTTCATCCCATTGCTTCTAGTCTTTCCTTGTACAAATTTTTTATTCACAGGTTAGGATTAAAAATTAACTTTTATTAATAAATGATAAAATTGACTTAGTCAAAGGCACATTACACAAACACAGTGATAATCTAAAAAAATTTTTTGCTTAAGCCAATAGGGAACCCATTATGCGTTAATAGGGAATACAAAATAATCACCATATATCAAAGTATGTTGATGCCTCTTTTTGTCTAAGGCCTTAGTCACACGGGTGTTTTTTCACACGATTTGCGGATCGCATGACGGATGCGCATCCGCAAATCGCGTGACCGGTGCGCGCAAGTCGCCCGCAAATTGCCCGGAAATCTGCTCCTAGCCGCGTTTCATTAGAAACGGGCCGGAGCTGTCCAGCGCATTGCATTCAATGGAGACGGCAATAGAGCCGGCTCCATTTAAAGCAATGCGCTGCGGGCGAGCCCGGGATGAATTGTCGGGAAGGGCTTAAATATATAAGCCCTTCCCTGCAATCCATCCTAAAATGTGTAAAAATAAAAAATATATATATACTCACCTTCTCCCGGCAGCCGGAGCTCCGCGCGGCCGTCATGCAGTGGGTGTGAAGGGGGTGTGAGTCAGACCTGCCCCCTGATTGGCTCAGCGCTGAGCCAATCAGAGGCATGTCTCACTCACACCCATTCATGAATTCATGAATGGGTGTGTGAGTGAAACCTGCCTCTGATTGGTCAGGGCTGCGACCAATCAGAGGCAGATCATTCAGCAGGCGGGGATTTTAAAGCCCCGCCGGCTGAATAGTGCCAAGAAGCAGTTCAGGAGAACTGACAGCGGCCGCGGCTGGACTCCGGCTGCAGCGGAAAGGTGAGTATACAATTTTTTTTTATTTTAACACATTTTAGCATGAATTGCAGGGAAGGGTTTATATACTTAAGCCCTTCCCGACAATTCACCCCGCGCACGCCGGCAGCCCATTGCTTTCAATGGAGCGGCTGTATTGCCGGCTCCATTGAATTCAATGGGCAAACATCGTTCTTCTCTGTCACAGCTGTTACAGCTGTGGCAGAGAAGAATGATTTGTCTTCTATATGTTCTCAATGGGGTCGGCGCTGCTGCCACCGGCCCCATTGAGCGCATATAGAGAAGAGAACAGGAATCGCAGATCGCAGATAGGTGCGATCTTCGATTTCTGTTCTATAATTTATCGGACGAGTGCATAAAAAGCGCTCATGTGTCCGATACCATTGCAAAGCAATGGTTTTATAAAATCGCCATGCGCATGCGCAAATCGCGGCTACAGACGCCCGTCTGACTAAGGCCTAACAGAGACGTAATAAACTTTTTAATAAAGATGTATCAAGTTTCACGTATTTGTGTTTATTTTATCTCTCTCATGCGTTAGACTTATTAGATACAGTATGCACAATCTAACATATCATTGTTATTTCTTTGTGACAAACTTCTTCCGTGATATATTGGGTTCCTATTAGGATAAATGGATAGATTGTGCACCAAATATTGATGACCATCCAAGAAAGTATCAAATGCACTCAAAGTGTTGTATATAATGACATAGGCTAGGAAAGAAATGTATTCACAATGTAGGACAGACGTATCCGTCTGTAGATAAAGTCCAACTACTTATGAGCAGGATAACAATTGAAGTTGGTTGTTGGTTGTTACATTTATCAACACCACAAAATCTTCAATTTTTATTCAATGTGATAGGTGCTTCTATTCTTATTCTTTCTGTTGCCTCAAACACTTAGTGCAATATAGTATAAATGGTACCACCATTCTCTATACTTAATTTTGCATATGGGTATTCATATAAGGATCCCAAAAAAAATCCTTCTCATTGGGTATATTCAACCGAATTAATTATACAGCTAATAAGGCCGATAGTGTTGGCCAGCTGCACATCAGGCAGTGGAAGCGGCTATGTTGTCTGATTCACCACATTCTATCAGAGTATATAAACCTTTGTTCATAGTAAAGCATGTATATCTGCTGCAGTACTTTGTGTTGGTTTACTTATGCCTGGAAACACATGTGAGGACTACTGCTTGTTAAATGCTGAGACCTCTGTGTCCATTTCCTCAATTGCTACCTGCATGCTTTTAATTTATATCATAGCATGTGAATAAGCCCCTCCACTACTCTCCTAATACACCTCATTCAACCAAGTTAATTATACAGCTAATAAGGCCGATAGTGTTGGCCAGCTGTCCATCAGGCAGTGGAGGTGGCTATGTTGTATGATTCACCACATTCTATCAGAGTATATACAAATATACAAATGAGAATAGGGCTGATCCCTCTGCACTGTGACAGCCCTTCAGCTATTTGTAGACACCTATTAAGTCTCCTCTTAGCCTTATTTTATGCAAGCTAAACATTCCCAGATCCTTTAACCGTTCCTCATAGGACATGATTTGCAGACCGCTCAACCATTTTGGTAACTCTTCTCCGAACTTGTTGTAGTTTGTCTATGTCTTTTTTAAAGTGGGGTGCCCAGAACTGGACGCAGTATTCCAGGTGAGCTCTGACTAAGGAAGAGTAGAGGGAGATAATTACCTCATGTGATCCAGACTCTATGCTTCTCTTAATACATCCCAGAATTGTGTTTGCCTTTTTGGCTGCTGCATCACATTGATGACTCATGTTCAGTCTATGATCTATTAGTTTACCCAAGTACTTTTCACATGTGCTGCTTAGCCCAATTCCTCCCATTCTGTATGTGTTTTTTTCATTTTTCTTGCCCAGATATAGGACTTTGCATTTCTCCTTGTTAAATACCATGCTGTTAGTCGCCGCCCACTGTGCAAGCTTTTCTAGATCTTTTTGAATACCCTCCCTCTCTTCCCTAGTGTTAGCTATCCCTCCTAGCTTTGTGTTGTCTGCAAATTTAATCAGTTTTCCATCAATTCCCTCCTCCAGATCATTTATAAAAAATATTAAACAACACTGGGTCTAAGACAGAGCCTTGTGATACACTATACTATATGCTGTCCCTTATGTAAAAGAATATAACTGCAGTAACACTGCCCCCTATGTACAAGGATATAACTACAATAATACTTCCCCAATGTACAAGAATATAACTACCATAATACTGACCCCTATGTACAAGAATATAACTACTATAATACTGCCCACTATGTACGAGAATATAACTACTATAATACTGCCCCCTATGTACAAGAATATAACTACTATAATACCGCCCCCTATGCACAAGGATATAACTACAATAATACTTCCCCTATGTACAAGAATATAACTACCATAATACTGACCCCTATGTACAAGAATATAACTACTATAATACTGTCTGTATGTACGAGAATATAACTACTATAATACTGCCCCCTATGTACAAGAATATAACTACTATAATACTGCCCCTATGTACAAGAGTATAACTACTATAATACTGCCCCCTATGTACAAGAATATAACTACTATAATACTGCCTGTATGTACAAGAATATAACTACTATAATACTGTCTCCTATGTACAAGAATATAATTACTATAATACTGCCTCCTATGTACAAGAATATAATTACTATAATACTGCCTACTATGTACAAGAATATAACTACTATAATACTGCTTCCTATGTACAAGAATATAACTATTATAATACTGCCCCTTATGTACAAGAATATAACTACTATAATACTTCCCCTATGTACAAGAATATAACTACTATAATAGTGCCCCCTATGTACAAGAATATAACTACTATAATACTGCTTCCTATGTACAAGAATATAACTACTATAATACTGCTTCCTATGTACAAGAATATAACTATTATAATACTGCCCCTTATGTACAAGAATATAACTACTATAATACTTCCCCTATGTACAAGAATATAACTACTATAATAGTGCCCCCTATGCACAAGAATATAACTACCACAATACTGACCCCTATGTACAAGAATATAACTACTATAATACTTCCACTATGTACAAGAATATAACTACTATAATACTACCCCCTATGTACAAGAATATAACTACCATAATACTGACCCCTATGTACAAGAATATAAGTACTATAATACTGCCCCCTATGTACAAGAATATAACTACTATACTACTGCCACCTATGTACAAGAATATAACTACTATAATACTACTGCTATGTACAAGAATATAACTACTATAATACTGCCCCCCGATGTACAAGAATATAACTACTATAATACTGCCCCCTATGTACAAGAATAGAACTACTATAATACTGCCTCCTATGTACAAGAATATAACTACTATAATACTGCCCCCTATATACAAGAATTTAATTACTATAATACTGCCCCCAATGTACAAGAATATAACTACCATAATACTGTCCCCTATGTACAAGAATATAACTATTGTAATACTGCCCCCTATGTACAAGAATATACCTACTATAATACTGCCCCCTATGTACAAGATTATAAGTACTATAATACTGCCCCCTATGTACAAGAATATAACTACTATAATCCTGTCCCCTATGTACAAGAATATAACTACTACAATACTGCCCCTATATACAAGAATATAACTACTATAATACTGCCCCTATGTACAAGAATATAACTACTATAATACTGTCTCCTATGTACACTAATATAACTACTATAATACTGCCCCCTATATACAAGAATTTAATTACTATAATACTGCCCCCAATGTACAAGAATATAACTACCATAATACTGTCCCCTATGTACAAGAATATAACTATTGTAATACTGCCCCCTATGTACAAGAATATACCTACTATAATACTGCCTCCCATGTACAAGAATATAAGAACTATAATACTGCTTCCTATGTACAAGAATATAACTATTATAATACTGCCCCTTATGTACAAGAATATAACTACTATAATACTTCCCCTATGTACAAGAATATAACTACTATAATAGTGCCCCCTATGTACAAGAATATAACTACCACAATACTGACCCCTATGTACAAGAATATAACTACTATAATACTTCCACTATGTACAAGAATATAACTACTATAATACTGCCCCCTATGTACAAGAATATAACTACCATAATACTGACCCCTATGTACAAGAATATAAGTACTATAATACTGCCTCCTATGTACAAGAATATAACTACTATACTACTGCCCCCTATGTACAAGAATATAACTACTATAATACTGCCTGTATGTACAAGAATATAACTACTATAATACTGCCTCCTCATGTACAAGAATATAACTACTATAATACTGCTCTCTATGTACAAGAATACAACTACTATAATACTGCCCCTGTGTACAAGAATATAACTACTATAATACTGCTCCCTATATACAAGAATATAACTTCTATAATACTGCCTCCTATGTACAAGAATATAACTACTACAATATTTTCCCCTAGGTACAAGAATATAACTACTACAATACTGCCTCCTATGTACAAGAATATAACTACTATAATACTGCCCCCAATGTACAAGAATATAACTACCATAATACTGTCCCCTATGTACAAGAATATAAGTACTGTAATACTGCCCCCTATGTACAAGAATATACCTACTATAATACTGCCCCCCATGTACAAGATTATAAGTACTATAATGCTGCCTCCTATGTACAAGAATATACCTACTATAATACTGCCCCCTATGTACAAGAATATAACTACTATAATGCTGCCTCCTATGTACAAGAATATAACTGCTATAATCCTGTCCCCTATGTACAAGAATATAACTACTACAATACTGCCCCCTATATACAAGAATATAACTACTATAATACTGCCCCTATGTACAAGAAAATAACTACTATAATACTGCCTCCTATGTACAAGAATATAACTTCTATAATACTGTCCGCTATGTACAAGAATATAACTACTATAATGCTGCCTCCTATGTACAAGAATATAACTACTATAATCCTGTCCCCTATGTACAAGAATATAACTACTACAATACTGCCCCCTATATACAAGAATATAACTACTATAATACTGCCCCTATGTACAAGAATATAACTACTATAATACTGCCCCTATGTACAAGACTATAACTACTATAATACTGCTCCTATGTACAAGAATATAACTGCTGTAATACTGCCCCCTATATACAAGAATATAGCTACTATAATACTGCCTCCTATGTACAAGAATATAACTACTATAATACTGCCCCTATGTTCAAGAATATAATTACTATAATACTGCCTCCTATGTACAAGAATATAACTTCTATAATACTGCCCCCTATGTACAAGAATATAACTACTATAATACTGCTCCTATGTACAAGAATACAACTACTATAATACTGCCCCCTATGTACAAGAATATAACTAATATAATACTGCCTCCTATGTACACGAATATAACTACTACAATATTTTCCCCTAGGCACAAGAATATAACTACTATAGTACTGCCCCTTATGTACAAGGATATAACTACTATAATACTGCTCCTATGTACAAGAATTTAACTGCTATAATAATGCCCCCTATGTACAAGAATATAACTACTATAATACTGCTCCTATGTACAAGAATACAACTACTATAATACTGCCCCTGTGTACAAGAATATAACTAATATAATACTGCCTCCTATGTACAAGAATATAACTAATATAATACTGCCTCCTATGTACAAGAATATAACTACTATAATACTGCTCCTATGTACAAGAATATAACTACTATAATACTGCTCCTATGTACAAGAATATAACTACTATAATACTGCTCCTATGTACAAGAATATAACTACTATAATACTGCCCCTATGTACAAGAATATAACTACTATAATACTGTCTCCTATGTACACTAATATAACTACTATAATACTGCCCCCTATATACAAGAATTTAATTACTATAATACTGCCCCCAATGTACAAGAATATAACTACCATAATACTGTCCCCTATGTACAAGAATATAACTATTGTAATACTGCCCCCTATGTACAAGAATATACCTACTATAATACTGCCTCCAATGTACAAGAATATAAGTACTATAATACTGCTTCCTATGTACAAGAATATAACTATTATAATACTGCCCCTTATGTACAAGAATATAACTACTATAATACTTCCCCTATGTACAAGAATATAACTACTATAATAGTGCCCCCTATGTACAAGAATATAACTACCACAATACTGACCCCTATGTACAAGAATATAACTACTATAATACTTCCACTATGTACAAGAATATAACTACTATAATACTGCCCCCTATGTACAAGAATATAACTACCATAATACTGACCCCTATGTACAAGAATATAAGTACTATAATACTGCCTCCTATGTACAAGAATATAACTACTATACTACTGCCCCCTATGTACAAGAATATAACTACTATAATACTGCCTGTATGTACAAGAATATAACTACTATAATACTGCCTCCTCATGTACAAGAATATAACTACTATAATACTGCTCTCTATGTACAAGAATACAACTACTATAATACTGCCCCTGTGTACAAGAATATAACTACTATAATACTGCTCCCTATATACAAGAATATAACTTCTATAATACTGCCTCCTATGTACAAGAATATAACTACTACAATATTTTCCCCTAGGTACAAGAATATAACTACTACAATACTGCCTCCTATGTACAAGAATATAACTACTATAATACTGCCCCCAATGTACAAGAATATAACTACCATAATACTGTCCCCTATGTACAAGAATATAAGTACTGTAATACTGCCCCCTATGTACAAGAATATACCTACTATAATACTGCCCCCTATGTACAAGATTATAAGTACTATAATGCTGCCTCCTATGTACAAGAATATACCTACTATAATACTGCCCCCTATGTACAAGAATATAACTACTATAATGCTGCCTCCTATGTACAAGAATATAACTGCTATAATCCTGTCCCCTATGTACAAGAATATAACTACTACAATACTGCCCCCTATATACAAGAATATAACTACTATAATACTGCCCCTATGTACAAGAAAATAACTACTATAATACTGCCTCCTATGTACAAGAATATAACTTCTATAATACTGTCCGCTATGTACAAGAATATAACTACTATAATGCTGCCTCCTATGTACAAGAATATAACTACTATAATCCTGTCCCCTATGTACAAGAATATAACTACTACAATACTGCTCCTATGTACAAGAATATAACTACTATAATACTGCCCCTATGTACAAGAATATAACTACTATAATACTGCCTCCTATGTACAAGAATATAACTTCTATAATACTGTCCGCTATGTACAAGAATATAACTACTATAATGCTGCCTCCTATGTACAAGAATATAACTACTATAATCCTGTCCCCTATATACAAGAATATAACTACTATAATACTGCCCCTATGTACAAGAATATAACTACTATAATACTGCCCCTATGTACAAGAATATAACTACTATAATACTGCTCCTATGTACAAGAATATAACTGCTGTAATACTGCCCCCTATATACAAGAATATAGCTACTATAATACTGCCTCCTATGTACAAGAATATAACTACTATAATACTGCCCCTATGTTCAAGAATATAATTACTATAATACTGCCTCCTATGTACAAGAATATAACTTCTATAATACTGCCCCCTATGTACAAGAATATAACTACTATAATACTGCTCCTATGTACAAGAATACAACTACTATAATACTGCCCCCTATGTACAAGAATATAACTAATATAATACTGCCTCCTATGTACACGAATATAACTACTACAATATTTTCCCCTAGGTACAAGAATATAACTACTATAGTACTGCCCCTTATGTACAAGGATATAACTACTATAATACTGCTCCTATGTACAAGAATTTAACTGCTATAATACTGCCCCTGTGTACAAGAATATAACTAATATAATACTGCCTCCTATGTACAAGAATATAACTAATATAATACTGCCTCCTATGTACAAGAATATAACTACTATAATACTGCTCCTATGTACAAGAATATAACTACTATAATACTGCTCCTATGTACAAGAATATAACTACTATAATACTGCTCCTATGTACAAGAATATAACTACTATAATACTGCCCCTATGTACAAGACTATAACTACTATAATACTGCTCCTATGTACAAGAATATAACTACTATAATACTGCCTCCTATGTACAAGAATATAACTACTATAATACTGCCCCTATGTACAAGAATATAACTACTATAATACTGCCCCCTATGTACAAGAATATAACTACTATAATACTGCCCCCTATGTACAAAAATATAACTACTATAATACTGCTTCCTATGTACAAGAATATAACTACTATAATACTGCTCCTATATATAAGAATATAACTACTATAATACTGCCTCCTGTGTACAAGAATATAACTAATATAATACTGCCCCCTATGTACAAGAATATAACTACTATAATACTGCTCCCTATGTACAAGAATATAACTACTATAATACTGCCCCCTATGTACAAGAATATAACTACTATAATACTGCCTTCTATGTACAAGAATATAACTACTATAATACTGCCCCCTATGTACAAGAATATAACTACTATAATACTGCCCCCCATGTACAAGAATATAACTACTATAATACTGCCCCCCATGTACAAGAATATAACTACTATAATACTGCCTCCTATGTACAAGAATATAACTACTATAATACTGCCATCTAAAATTCAGACCTGTTTGCCAAATCGCCTATGAACCCAACCGAGTGAGATATTGTATTATTTCTAAAAAGACGTGAAGTGTTGGGACAGATGGGATCTCTGCATTGACACATTTTTCAGGTTTCTGTACTTCAGGTAATTACCATCAATATTAAATGAGATCAAATACCTCCCCTCCCCCACCACATCTTTCGGCAGCACATGTTGGATGTCCACCATATGAAAGAACCTTGTTTGAACTATTGTTCCAAAGACGCATTGAGAATTTCCTAACAATATGTAAATATTCCCACCCTTTGTAACAAATCTCCTAATTGAAACATATGATGGGGGCAACCCTCTGTAGAGAGAGGGCAGAACGTGGCCAACAAGAGCGAAAGGTGATCAATTAAGAAATTAAGTAGTCCTCTCCTACACATGGGCCGGCGGCCATTCTATGGTAATAATAGGCCCATCAGCTCATTTTCAGGGTTTCTGTGCCCACTTTAGCCCAGTCTTCACATCAAAGGGTCCGCGGCCGCTCGTCTTCTGGAGCAGAAAAGCTTCACTAATTCAGACCCTTAATGTGTTTTTCTAAAAGACGCTTTCAATTAAATGAATTCTATAGCCGGGAAAATAAAAGGAGCGAGCGGCTCTCCGGCAGCAATGATTTCTCATTAAATCAATAGGCCAATATTCATCCTGTCCTACATCTGCGTCTAAATGCTACAGAAGAAAAAAAAGAACAAGAGGCCTCATCAAAGAGACGTGAAGGGTTAAATTGAGCCCATGATTTAATTAAAATATTAGAAAGAAGTAAATAGGTCTTTGATATTCGCCTAAAGATTACGCTGAACGCGGCACTTGTGAAAGCGAGAGTGATTATGATTTCATTAACTCGACACGTTCACAACATGAAATTACAGCTCATTATGAAATGGAGATAAAATGTTCTACCAGGAAGAGGTGCACCGAGGTGACTCTGAGATTCGAGGGCATGATGGGAGTGGTGGTGGTGGCGGCGGAGGGGGAGCCGCGGTAATTGAAGGCACTAAAATCATTATTTTTTAGCTATTTGTAACCTTAATTACTTTTCAGGATGTCTGGAGGATGGATGGGAAGTAAATTGAAGCTATCATGACTCATTAGTGGCAGCAACTGAGATGGTTTTCATGTAAATGAATGAGATGTGGTCACAGCCCCTCCCCTATCATTATGGAGAGATTTAAAGGACAGCTCCAGGCAACACTTTTTTTTGATTACTTATGTTTTCAATCTGAATTGACAATGATCTATTAGAACAGAGGGCAGTAGAGGGGGGTAATATTGTTATTTTATTGGTATTAAACTCGCTAAAGGTAGAAGCTGAGCCCAATGAAAATTGTTGACCATGTGTAAATGGGGAAAATTGGTGTCTACCTCGTTGGGGGGGGGGGGGGCCTCCTCTGGATCAACATTGGGGGGAAATAGGATGAACTACCCTGTTTCCCTGAAAATAAGACATACCCTGAAAATAAGACATAGCATGATTTTCCTGAATTTTTGAGGCTGCAAAATGATTTTTCAGGCTTTTTGAGGATGCTTGAAATATAAGCCCTACTCCAAAATTAAGCCCTGCTAACAGTTAATTAAAAAAGTTAATTTAAATAATTTCCAGGCAGCTATACATGTAAAAAAGTTAAACCTTTTTGAACAAAAATTAATATAAGACACTGTCTTATTTCCGGGGAAACACGGTAGATGCATATATGCTATTTTTCAGCCAAACATACTATGTTACTATGTTAACAGGGCCTCCATCTACTGTCTGCCGTTACTACTGTTGTCTTCTTCTCTGGCAGAGGAGCCTATCTCTTCAACCTGGGTAGTTTTCTATTTACCAAGGGTGTACATACAGTACCATAGACAGAGTCTCAGCTTAGGTTGGCCCCTTCCATCTTCTCCATCATTGAGGTGAACCTGTCAGTCTTAGGTTTGATGGCTCCGTATGTGGAATGCTTTTTGATACTCCCATCATAAAAAACAATGTATATACATTGCACTGATAGGCAGTCTGCCTGTGTTCTGCTTATGCAGAATGTTGCAAGATATCAGCATACCTACACTAGAACAGCTCAGTGAATAAATACTGTACCAGAACCATGTTCATGACATTAATACAGCACCAGAACTAAGCTCAGTACAAAAACACAGCACCTGTACGAAGCTCAGTACATAAATATAGTACTAACTAACTTCAGAGTATAACAGAAATATAGCACAAGAAGCAAGCTCAGCATATAAATAAAACACTAGAGCGAAGCTTATAACATAAATACAGTACCAGAACCAAGCTCATAATATAAATAAAGCCCAAGATCAAACTCAGTACATAAACACAGCACCAGAACCAAGCTCATAATATAAATACAGCCCAAGAACAAACTCAGTACATAAACACCGCACCAGAACCAAGCTCATAATATAAATACAGCCCAAGAACAAACTCAGTACATAAACACAGCACCAGAACCAAGTTCATAACAGGGATGCAGCACCAGAACCAAGCTTAGCATATAAATACAAAACTAGAACTAAGCTCATTACATAAATACTATACCAAAACCAAGCTCCTAACATAAATAACACATTTATACTACATAAAAACAGCACTAGAACCAAGCACAGTACAGAAATGCAGCACCAGAACCAAGCTCAAAACATAAATACGGCATGAACTAACCTCAGTACTTATATTTCAATCCTCCCCACCCCCCGAAAATCCTTGCATGTGGCGCTACAAAGTCGTCGTGATGCAGTGATATCGCACGGACCAACGATGCGATATCGCTGCAATTTACTCGCGGCGACGCCGTGTTGCCCATGTGAGGGAGGCCATATTTGTGTTGAATATTGTAAGTGTTGTCAACTGCTCCATGCCAATTCTCTTTCCAGTGTGAAGAACGATTCCTATGGTCCCTACATATCTCATCAGGCCATTTTCCTTTTTCCTATACAGTCGGGTATGATCACATTGCTGGTGTCTGTCACATTTACATATATATATATTTACATTATTTCATGCTCAGTTTGTAATGTTTTTTAGAATTATTGTTTTTATAAAAGCCACATCTAACAATATCTAACCTTTTTTTTTTACAAAAAGACATGAACGGTGTCTTTCATGATGGCAGTAGTGGTATCACATGTGTCTCTAGGACTGCAAGAAGGTGGTAATTTTCACCCTTCAGATGGAATAATAACAATAATTATCAATATTACACCCTGTCATTACACAAGGTCACGGCAGATCTTCTATATCCACTTCACTGTAGACACAGATCCAAGAAGCCTCTCTGGAGTCTGGAATTATCTCTCCAGGTAATTGCTACTTACAGGCTGTGAATTCAATGATCTCGAAGGCCAAGCTCGGTTTCCGACCATCGATAGCATCAGACTATGAACTGCAACCTGGAATGCGTGGTGCGGCCTCCACCGCAAGCATCTGGGTGACTAAGACTAAGTAGGCTCTGGATTAGAGATGAGCGAGTATACTCGCTAAGGCACATTACTCGAGCGAGTAGTGCTTTAGCGGAATATCTCCCCGCTCGTCTCTAAAGATTCGGGGGCCGGCGGGGGGCAGGGAACGGCGGGGGAGAGCAGGGAGGAACGGAGGGGAGATCTCTCTCTAGCTCTCTCCCCCCCGCTCCCCGCCGCAACTCACCTGTCACCCGCGCCGGCCCCCGAATCTTTAGAGACGAGTGGGGAGATACTCGGCTAAGGCACTACTCGCTCGAGTAATGTGCCTTAGCGAGTATACTCGCTCATCTCTACTTTGGATTACTGAGAGCTGATGAGGCCATATTAAACACTGTAAATATTTTGGAGAAATATTTGGTGCTTATACTGGTAATCTGTCTCTGTAGGGGCGACAACATGATTTTGGTCATTAGTCAGTTTAGTTGATTTTTTTCCATTTGGTCACAAGAGTGTGTTTGAAACAAAACACCCAAGAAATTCGTAAAAGCAAGCAGATCCCAGACTACAGCTGATCGCAATGGTCCCCAACAAGGAGCTCGGCAACTGATCCCTTGTAAACAGGAAATGAAGGGTTATATGACACCCGTTGAAATAAATAAACCTTCCATACAGTGCATATAGGAAATGGGCCCTTCGCAGTGAGAGCAACTGCTTAAAATCCATCCATAGAGAATATGGAAAGAGGTTATCCATGAAGGGCAACCGATTTAGGCTAAACAATAACATCTAGTAAATTCTAGAGGACAACCATGACCGCCCCATTGAGAGCAACCAATAAATATTTCTGACTGTAGATGTTCCTCACATTATCAACTGGTCACATGTATAAAAGATATGTCAAACTTCTGACTGAAAAATAAAGCAGTCCTCACAGTGCCACGGGTTCTCGGACGGGTCCACGGTGACATCAGCACAACACCTTGGGCTATGTGACCAACCGACAGCTATGGCCTATGTGGTTCATCCATACATACGAAAGCTCATGGCAGCATGATTTCAGGCCAGTGACCAACAATATATGCGGACCCATGGGTAAGGTGTCCAATACAAACAAGAAAGTCCTCCGGCTGTGAAGCAAATGGGCGAGCCTGAGTGTCCACAGCCATTCCCTGAGGTAAGACCCCCCATCTCTTAACAGAATGGAACCCCCTCACCATTCCGGGACCCACTTTACATATCAAATACAGATGTGAGATCCTATGAGCTTCACTACAAGGGAGCCGAGGAATCCCCTTCCCCCAATGGGCCTAAGTCTCTTTTCCATTTTACTTTTATCACATGGACCTCACACAGTAAGCATTGGTATAATCTTGAAATAAGACCTGTTGATCTCCCTGCCTCCCCTATCATAGGTATAATTGAGTGGTTAGTTACTGATATATGATATATGTGGAAGAAAGGATTGCTCTTTATGCTGATGATATACTTCTGTTCCTGGCAGATGCGCAATCTGCACTCCACAACGCTATAGAGTGTATACAGAGTTTTTTGGCTAAATTCCAGACTGTCTATTAATTGGTCCAAGTTGGAGCTTTTGAAAGTGGATTGAGAAGGCACAGTACTGGATCAAGAGAAGATGCCATTGAAATGTGCTGATAGCACTAAATATTTGGGTATTCAGATATCTACATCCCTATTAGATTATGAGCGGCTGAATATAGATCCACTCTTGCTTAAATTTAAGCAGAAAACGATTGCTTGGTGTAAACTTCCCCTTAGGGTGGTAGGCTGTGTCAATCTCATTAAAATGGTCTGGATGCCTCAATTGTTATATATATTACACAACTTCCCTGTGTGGATATCACAAGTCATTCTCTATCAGATCGATAGTTTATATCGCGATTTGATATGGTGTAAAGGCATTGCCAGGATTAAATTGGTGAGCCTGCAGTGTAGTAAATTAGGGGGAGGAGGGGATTGGCAGTTCCACACCCAAAAATGTATTATATGGCATCTCAATTACAACATCTTCGGGGATGGGGGTTACCCTACTCAGACTCACGAAAAGTTATATTGAAACATTTTCTGTCAAAAGATCAGCTATTTGTAGCCTTAGAGGCATATACACTTAAGATTCATTTCAAGAGGTTACCTATGCTATATATGACACATAAGATATGGTGGAAAGTGTGGGATATGATTTGTATCCAGAGCTGCACCCAGGTGGCGTCAATCTGGGACATGCCTTGGTTATCTGAATTGTCCAGTTTAGTGGGTTTTCATGGATATTAATTCAAGGGTATGAGATGAATATCCCATATCCTGGCAAACAGTCCTCTTAAACTATTCTCGACTTTGCAAGAAGAATTTAATTTATTACACACCCGATTTTATAAATATTTTCAACTTCGTCATGTGTTAATCTTTTTCAGCTGGCCGTGTCCCAAAATTACCAAAATCAGCCATTTCAGGTGACTTTAGGCTCATGTAACATTCATGTACCCTAATAGATCTTGTGGAAAGGGGTTATTAGACGGAGACTGATTAGATATAAGCTAATACCTGCACTATTATTATTAGTGAATCTTCCTCTGTGTGTCGATGTATCTATGTGTGTACGATGCAGCATTGCATTTTATATAGTTATTGAATGTGATATCAGCATATTATATTATGTCGTTACTGTATGTGATGTTAGAATTATATATTATACATTCTAAGTATATAGCATCAACATTGTATATTATACAGTTATTGTATAGAGTGTCAGCATTGTATGTACAGTATATTATATAGTTATTGTATAAAGTGTCAGTATTGTATACTATTCGGCTGCTGTACATATGTGATGTAAGCATTGTAAACTAAGCCGTTATTCTATGTGATATTTTCACTGGGGCAGAATAATATACCCTTCACAGACTAGACTAACTAAAACCAATATTTATTCAAATGCAATAAAACAAACAAATATAGGGTACCAAGACAAAACACCTAAACACAAAAAAGACCCTGAGTAGAGTCAATATATTTCAAATATTAGTGAAATGGCTGCTCTTATGTCGGTTGAATAGACAATGTCTAAATAGACTTCCGTGTATGAAAAAGTACTCGATATTCAGAGAAAAGACCACGTATTGGGTATTGAGTATACTAGGGTCGGATCAACCCTTTAAAGGCGCTACAACAGTGCGACCCATATCCATACCCTTTGAAGATGGTTTATACCGACTTGCCTAACGCGTTTCTCTGGAGGTTACAGATCATCAGAGACCTCAATAACCTCTGGATATAGTTATCATATGGTTATGATCGTTCTGATGTATAAAGTTTGCTCCGTTTGCCAGGTGGTAAGGCCCCCTAATCAGACCAAATATCATCAGTGTAAAGTTTAATCCGTGTGTTAAATGGTGAAGCAGCACGGATTACTCAAGTAGCAAAGATGTATATATCTCACGGAACTATAGAAAAAGACCTATAAATAGGAGTAGAACCTCCCACCACTGATATCACTTCCTAGTATTAGATAGGGGGTATCGACCACGACTAGCAGCCCCCTCTAGCTTTGCCAAGGGAAAATCTAATGTTGTAGAAGTGGTACAATGTCCATCACCCCAACAAGGCTCAGATCTGAGTGCCCACCAGCCAATATTTGGAACAAGCTAACCTCCTATCCCCCACAATATCTGAGGCACTAAGAGGTTTGGCTCCAGTGCGCTGACAATCGTGGTAAATGCCTCAACCTGAGCTGGCGAAATAGAAGCAACAGGAGACTAATAGTCCTAAACTAAGAAGCTATCTAGATGTGCGAAATAAATGAAATAGAGAATAAATGATGAAAAAGACCAGCAGCCCTGTATTGTATGTGATGTCTGCATTGTATCTTATGCAATTTTTGTATATGGTGTCAGCCTTGCATATTATAGAATTATTGCATGTGATGTAAGTATTGTATTTTATGTAGTTGTTATATATAATGTCAGCATTGTACATTACACAGTTATTTTATGTAATATCAGCACTGTATATTATGCATTTATATTTGATGCCAGGATTGTATAGTGTTCTATAATTGAATATGATGTCACTATTATATAACATTGTATGTCAGCATAATATATTATGCAGTTATCATTGTTTAATATGCCATTATTGTAAGTGATGTCAGTATTGTATATTATGTTATATATTATGCAGTTATTGTATGTTGTTTCAGCATTGTATATCATGCACTTATACTTGATGTTAATATAGTGTAGTTATTGTATGTGATGTCAACATAGTATATTCAATTATTGTATGTGATTTCAGTATTGTGTAATATGTACTGCTTGTATGTGAGGTCAGTATTGTATATTATGCAGTTGTTAGACTTTAAAAACAGCATTGCATATTATGCAGTTATTGTACGTTGTTCCAGCACTGTATATTATGCATTTATATTTGATGCCAGGATTGTATAGTGTTCTATAATTGAATATGATGTCACTATTATATAACATTGTATGTCAGCATAATATATTATGCAGTTATCATTGTTTAATATGCCATTATTGTAAGTGATGTCAGTATTGTATATTATGTTATATATTATGCAGTTATTGTATGTTGTTTCAGCATTGTATATCATGCACTTATACTTGATGTTAACATAGTGTAGTTATTGTATGTAATGTCAACATAGTATATTCAATTATTGTATGTGATTTCAGTATTGTGTAATATGTACTGCTTGTATGTGAGGTCAGTATTGTATATTATGCAGTTGTTAGACTTTAAAAACAGCATTGCATATTATGCAGTTATTGTACGTTGTTCCAGCACTGTATATTATGAAGTTATATTTCATGTCAACATTGCATAGTTATTGTATGTGATATATATTCAGTTATTGTAAGTGATGTTCGATGATATCATGTAACTATTGCATGGCACACAGTTTATTGTATACAATGTCAGCTTTGTACATTATGCAGTTATTGTATATGATATCAGCATTACATATTAGGTGCTTATTGCATGTTATGTCATTATTGTATATTACACGGTTACTGTAACAGTTATCAAATATGTTCGTATTGTATATTATGCATTATTTTATGTGATGTCAACATTCTGTATTTAACTACTGTATTTTATGTGATGTCAGTATTGCATAATATGCAGTTATTTATGTGATGTCAGCTTTATTACTGACATCTATAGTTATATGACGTTGACATACTATATTGTGTAGTTACTCTGTGTAATATCAGAATTGTATAATATAGTAATGTTATGTGTGCATTTTACCTTATAGAGTTTTTAATGGTTTCAGTATAGCATATTTTGCAATTATTCTTGTGATGTCAGCATTGAATAATATGCAGTTATTGTATATTATGTCAACATTGTTGCTGATTTAGTAAGTGTATGTGATATCAGCATTGTATATTGTACAGTTTTTGTATGTGATGTCAGCATTGTATATTGTGCAGTTATGGTATATAATATCAGCAGTATATGTTATATAGTGACTGTATATAATCTCAACATACTATATTGTGTAGTTATTGTATGTGATGTCAGCACTGTATATCATGCAGTTATTTTTTAATACTTTCAGAATGAAATATTAGGCAATTACTGTTTAATTGTGTTTTCCGCAATTATTATTTGTGATGTCAACATTGAATATTATTCAGTTATTGCATGTGATGTTGATACTGTATATTATACAGCTATTCTGTGTGATGTCAGCATTGTATATTATACAGTTGTTATACTGTCACCATTGTTTACTATACATTTTTTGTATGATGTCAGCACTGTATTTTGTGCAGGTAATGTATGTATCTTCCTCATTTTCTGTTTAGACTATTTTTGTCTATTTTCTTTTACATCCCTTACATTATTTCATGAAGTTTATATTGTTGCATGTTAAAAGCATGTCAAGCATTCTGTGTGCCTTACAAGGCAGCTTCTCGGGAAAAAGGTAAACAACATCAAAAATGCACCTTCTATAACAGTTATATAACTGCAGTATAATAAACTGAATAACCCTTTAATCATGTAGCGATGTATTTCCATATCTGCAGTTATTACACTTACTTTTGTATTAGTCATTAATGTTTTGTGAATATTTTCCTGCGAGAATTCAAGATTTTGATAAATTATTAACCAATTGGAAATAAATAGAAGCTAAATATGGGGGAATGTACTGATCTATACATTGGGGTCACCTGTATTGTGCAGGTATAATGCATGATTGATAAATATCTCAGACTGAATCTCACACAATTATCAATTCAAAATAGATTTATTTCAATAAAACGCTGTCTCCATAAATCCTCTGTGTCCTGACATAGAAACAATAAACATTTGGGGATAATTGATACAATGTAACATTCTTGTAATACTGCCAGATCCAGCATTATAACTAGGGTGTGGGGGGTGCATAATTCCCCCTCCCTGGTAATAATCCTGTTACAATAAGAACCGCATCACTTGGATCAGTCCCTGGGAAAGATGAGAAAATTAATTACAACAGAAAACGATTATCCGGCCAGCGAGATGTTGTAGATTGTAAGGATGGGAACCCCCCGCCGATAATCCCCTGGACTGACTATAACAGAGACAAGTACTGTATGTCTTTATAGGTGGGGTCAGTCATCACCTCCCATGCCTGTGAGAATGACATCCCAAAATAATGATATCACTGGTGATTCTTTTAGGCCAGGTTCTCGTATATTTGACACTCCAGCTATTTTTCCCTTCGGACACCAGAAGAAAACTAATGCCAGAAGAGTTCTCTATGGAACAGTTCATGGCATACAGCGTTTCAGTCATTATACCGGATGCCTCACAGTGCCGGACAGGTATAAGTTATATGCAGTATTTTCCTGCCTGGCTATACCCACCTATGGATGCAGAACCAGTGCAAAAAGTACACCAAAATGGCATCAGTGATAGACCGGTCTCACATAGATGGGTCGGATTTTGCATGCAGGAGCCCACAGCAGAATCCGGCTCTGGCCTTGGCTGGCGACCCCTCGTAACTTGTTTTCCTGTACTGTGGATGACCGCCGCTGTCATGCGCAGTATAGATTTTTAAATAAAAATTGTATTACCCCCACACCTGCTATGCGTGGGTGCGGGCACCCGTGGCCTATTCGCAATGTCAATTGCAGATGGGCCACGGGTCGGACGGCTTCCGTTGACCTCAATGAAAGCAGTCTATGCGGATCCTGCTAAAAAATAGAACATGATGCGTTTTAAAATCCGCTCATGGAAATCACTATCCGCTCATCTGAGCAGATATGCGAATGCTCTATTCTTTCAATGTGTGCGGAATACCACGGATTGTCCACGCGGGTGACGATCGCGGATTCCGCAATAGAAATCCGGTCGTGTGAAACCGGCCATAGATAGGAACCCAGTAGAGATGAACGAGTATACTCGGTAAAGGCAATTGCTCGAGCGAGCTTTGCCTTTACCGAGTACCTGCCCGCTCGAGATGAAACGTTCGGGTGCCGGCGGCGGGCAGGGAGCTGCGGGGGAGAGCGGAGCGGAACGGAGGGGAAATCTCACCCTCCCTCTCTCCCCCCCGCTCCCTCCTGCTGACAGCCGCTACTCACCGCTCCCCCGCGCCGGCACCCGAACGGTTCATCTCGAGCGGGCAGGTACTCGATAAAGGCAATGCTCGCTCGAGCAATTGCCTTTACCGAATATACTCGCTCATCTCTAGAACCCAGCCTTAGATTAACATTTTGTTTATAAATTAATCTAGAAAGTCAATAATTAAAAGCGATAACAGTAAATTACATTCATAATTAAATAATAATAACCTCAGCAGTAGTAATAATAGTATTACTGAATTATCGGAATTAATATCACTTCCATTTGTAGCATTAGTAACACTGGTGCTAGTAAGTTTTATTATCTAGGTTGTTGTTATGATTAGTAGTAGTTATAGTATCAGCAGGGTTATTATTATTTAGTTTACACTGTTTTAGATTTACAGCACTGTGTACAAGTTTTAGGCAAGGGTGGAAAAAATGCTGCAAATCAGGAAGTTTTTCAAAACTAGAAGGCATCTGATTGGCTCGAAATTTATTCTGCAGCAGCACAACAACCGCAAACAATCAGCCAATGTCATTAAGGACTATCTTCAGCGTAAAGAAGAACAGGGAGTCCTGGAAATGATGATATGACTCCCCTTCCCTGATCTCATCATCATCATCCAGTCTATCTGGGATTACATGAAGAGATAGAAGGATTTGCGGAAGCCGACATCCACAGAAGATCTGTGCTTAGTTCTCCAAGATGTCTGGAACAACTTCCTTGCTGATTTCCTTCAAAAATGGTGTGCAAGTGTACCTAGAAGAATTAATGCTGTTTTGAAGCGAAGGTCAGTCACACCAAATATTGATAAGATTTAGATTTCTCTTTGTTCATTCACTTTGCATTTTGTTAATTGACCAAAAAAATTATCATTTCTATGTTTGAAAGCGTTCTTACTTTGTAGTATTTTTCCACACCTGCCTAAAACATTTCTGCATACTGTATATGAACATTTATATAGTCATTTGGAATCTGTTAGAAACTCACAAGTTTCTCCCCTAGTAAATATAGGAGGAGTCCGGGGGCTATAATGCAGGATGTATACAGGGTTATGCTGACGGGGACGTTTGGATTTTTAATACCAGCTATACATAACTAAAACACAATAATATAATACAGACAACAAGGGAGAAGCAGACATGAAATACTCAAATGTTGTGGAGATGATACAACGAGAACCATGAATGATTCAGTGAGTTTAAACAAAATGACATAGGGTAAGCTCACATAGAACTGATTTGTTGCTGATTTGGTCACACATTTTAGTGCCGAACTTCCGCAGATTTCACCCCTTTAATTTGAATTCTACAACGCCACCTATTGGGAGGCAGCAGTCCTGCAAGTCAATGTCAGATCTTTTAGAAAGCCTTGTAACAATGACTTGGAATAGAAGCCAAAGCCAGAGTCTTCTCCATAAGGAAAGGATAACCATGCACAGACAGCTGTTTCAGGGTTTTTGCTTCTCATCATTGTGCAGTAGATTGCTGGCTGGCTTGGCTGGGTGAAAGGCCCATGATGTAGGGAGAACACCCAAAATGTGTGAGGAGACTTATAAAGCCATTCTAGGAAATGGAAATGGAAAAATGCAACCATGAATGAAATGAAACAATTGTAATAACCGATTGTTACTGGAATATTGTGGATTCTGAGAACCACATGGCTGATGATGGGATAGAAGTGTCCAGGCTTAAGAGAGACTATCCAACATATATAAATGACTAGCACAGAATATACTAATGACCAGTCCACAATATAGAAGTACCCAGGCCTACATATTTTGTGCATAGAGGACCAGTCCAGCTTATATAAATAACCAGATGTAGAGGAATTGTCCAGCATCTTATGAATATAAAGGAATTGTCCACCCTATATTGGGTATAAATGACCAGTCCAAGATATGATGGGCATATAAGACCTCTGCATCCTATATAGTAGGCTACAGAGGAATTGATCCACACCAGTTCACCACATAAAGGGCAAAGAGGAATTGTCCAGCATTGTAGACCAGTCCATCATATGATGGATGAGTGGTTTCCTGTAATCACCAGAGGGTAATGGTCTGGATGGCTGCATTGAAGTGTTTAGGAGTCAACACTGAAGCTTTATGGGGAACCCAAGGAATAAATGATGAGGGCGTTGGTAGCACCCTGAATGTTCTCACTTGCTCCACACTTCTATGTATGTCAGTTCTTGGATCTACTGGCCAAGTGTCTATGGGTTTCCAGTGGTCATGGAAGTATTCAATAAAACGGGGATTATAACAGGTGTGGGGGGCACATATCATCTTCAATAATGTCCACCTCATCATCTGCCTCCTCCCTTAGGTAAAGGCTCTGGCTGCTGTCCTTTTCCGGTCCGGAGTCCGCTCTGGTGTCCCCCAATTCTGTATCACTGGATCCAGGATCCATGTGGCCATCACTTGATGGAGTCTTGTCATCCTGAGTCTTCCTCAGCTGCTTTTTATGTTTCATTCTTCTGTTCTGAAACCAGGTTTTTACCTGTGCGGACAAACATTAATGGATGAATAAGTGATCTAAAAATACAGATTGCCAAATAACGGTTCTGTGTGAAAAGGACTCCAATATAACAATTTAAACAGGATAGATAGATAGATAGATAGATAATAGAATCATAGATAGATAGATAGATAGGAGATGGATGGATAGATAGATAGATAGATAGATAGATAGATAGATAGATAGATAGATAGGAGATGGATGGATAGATAGATAGATAGATAGATAGATAGGAGATGGATGGATAGATAGATAGATAGGAGATGGATGGATAGATAGATAGATAGATAGATAGGAGATGGATGGATAGATAGATAGATAGATAGATAGATAGATAGATAGGAGATGGATAGATAGATAGATAGATAGATAGGAGATGGATAGATGGATGGATAGATAGATAGATAGTATATAGATAGATAGATAAATAGATCATAGAATCATAGATAGATAGATGGCAGCAAATGATTCAAAATAACAAACTACACTATACTCACAGCTCCAATCCCCCACTAGTCCGGTACTGCAGATCCTGTCCTCACTGCTGGTCTATATATACTAGGCTGCAGCATTCCATATATGTACAAATGACCACTAAAGTTAATTATGGGCCTCATAGGTCACCACTGATGCCCAGTGAACAGAGCAGTGGGTATACCATAATTTGCCATTTGGTGTCCTCAACAAAATCTTTTTCACAACTTAGAAAACCAACTTAAGTCCTGAATTATAATACCCCTTGTGAAGAATAGGATGGCAGCTGCGTCATTTGTCTGGGTCCTGGGTAAAGACATTTTTACACTGGCTAATGATCAGCTATGAAAGCTCACTGTCTCGATCATTGACCCATGTGGATATGCCGTGATTAGCTGGCTAATCGAATAAGTGCTCACTCATCGACAGCACATATTGCCATGAAAACAGGGTAATATGCTACCCACAAATGTAATCTATATGAGGACGAAGGATAGTATTAACGATTGTTCATCCCCATTCTCTGCCACATGTAAATGGCAGTAACTAGCTGTATTGTTCATTGATTCTCATTAAATGGGCAGAGAATCAACCCTTGTAAAAGGGCTCTGAGGCTGGGTTTACATATTTCAGTTGCATCCAGCCAGTTACTTTATGCCTGAACAGGACACAACCGATGACATTTTTGTACACCAATCTGGCATCCACAGTAGTGATGAGTGAACTTTTCAAAACTTTGATTTGGCCATTTTGCCGGATTTCAGCAAAATGTTTTGTCCATCAGAATTACTTTGAACCAAACTTCACCAATATACCTAAAACTGGTGAATAACACTATCTAAGAGCCATGAAAGCACCTTATAGAAAGGAAGGCAGGAAGGAATTAATTTTAGTGCATTCACCAAGACAAACCACTCAAGGTTTGGGTTGGCACCGAACTTTTATCAAAGTTCGACCTGAAACAGGATTCTACAGTTTTGGGTTCCCCTCAGCACTAATCTACAGCCTAAAATAGCCAGACAGACAGAAATACACCACATGCTGCTGATGGGAGACATCTGGTGTCATAACTGATGTGTTGGATGTCAGAAACTCCAGAAACTATCCCATAGAACATAGAAAACAGTGGGATCAGTTCCTGTACAATGCAGGGGAGAAACTAGTCTGAGGATGTGTAGTCTGAAATGGAGCCTCTTTTCTTCAGGGCATCAACTGACAACTCAGGGATGTTCTGATTGGAGTGGGGGTGGGGTTCCCTCTCGGGACAAGTTCACATGTGTATTGTACTGCCCTCTTGCAAGAACTCTTGATGCTGGATGTTTTTCCGAGCTGGACAGAGATATGTTGCTAGATTATGGTGCAGACCTTTACTATCTCCACAATCAGATGTGATCAAGTCAAGGAAAAATACCTGATCAGGATGCAACTAACATAGGAGTGCATTCTTACTACTTGGTCCATCCTGAGGGCAACTCTTTGGCTTTGCAGTTACCTGGGTTTCTGACAGGCTGAGGGCCGTGGCTAGCTCCACTCTCTCCGGGGTGGACAGGTAGCGCTGTAGCTCAAAGCGTTTCTCAAGGCCAGAGAGCTGGGAGTCTGAAAAGACAGTGCGGGCTTTCCTTCTTCTGCAGTGCTTTCCCGGGAGCTCCGTGTGGTGGGGAAACAGTGCTGGCATAGGCAGGCCTGGGGGAAAAAGCAATAGATGAGCAGGATTGTGCCAACAGTCAGGGACAAATATGGTCAATAAACTAAGAGTACAATACATCCAATATCTATAGACACAAGGCAACCTGATCCATGGATAGAGCACCACATGGTTCAGGGGTATAGCTATAGGGGAGCAAAGGTAGCAGCTGCACTTGGGCCCTACTGCCTGAGAGGCCACAAAGTTCCATTTGCCACATAAGAAGATACCATCATTTTAAATAGTCCATAATAGTTGAGGACTATGTTACATAGTTTACATGGCAGCCCAAGAGCTTCAAATCAGACCACTGGCATGCTCTATGGAAACAGGACAACAAGGTTGGTAGACATACATGGAAGCATGGTCTATGGACAGAGGACAACATTGTCTACGAAGAGAGGACAGCATGGTCAATGGATACAGGGCAGCATGAGCAATAGACTCAAAATAGCATGGTCTATGGACACAGAAATGCATTGTCTATAGCACAGGACAGCATGGTCTATGAAATCATCGCAGAATGGTCTATAGACATGGGCATTGTGGTCTATGCGGACCGAATAGCATTAGCTATGGACACACATGGCAGCATGGTCAATGGATGTAAGGGGCACAGTCTGTCTGGTCTATATACATAGTAAAACATGCCTTTGAAGATATACCAGCATGATCTATGGAGATAGGACAGCAAGGTCCATGAACACAAGACAGTATGATTTATGAAGACATACCAGCATAGTCTATGGACATAACACAGCATGGTCAATAGAGACAAGGATGCAATCTGTGTGGCTATATGTCCTCTCTTAGTATCTAGTCCCATCATGAGTGTCAGCTCTTGGTCTTTGAATTTGCAGTACAATATGATGCTAGTACTATATTATTCCCACAGCATAGGTATATCTCATGAACACATAGTGCAGTATCAAGATCGATCTGTGGGTGTACTACAAAATAGTGTCACTAAATAATTGTAAAAGGGAAATTACATTAACCAGGATGTATCTTCTTAATGTTGAATAATGAAAATAAATTGCATCATCAGATAGTGGATGATATGTATGATGGTAATAGTATAATATGTATCATCAGATAGTGGATGATATGTATGATGGTAATAGTATAATATGTATCATCAGATAGTGGATGATATGTATGATGATAATAGTATAATATGTATCATCAGACAGTGCATGATATGTATGATGGTAATAGTATAATATGTATCATCAGACTGTGGATGATATGTATGATGGTAATAGTATAATATGTATCATCAGACAGTGGATGATATGTATGATGGTAATAGTATAATATGTATCATCAGACTGTGGATGATATGTATGATGGTAATAGTATAATATGTATCATCAGATAGTGGATGATATGTATGATGGTAATAGTATAATATGTATCATCAGACAGTGGATGATATGTATGATGGTAATAGTATAATATGTATCATCAGATAGTGGATGATATGTATGATGGTAATAGTATAATATGTATCATCAGATAGTGGATGATATGTATGATGGTAATAGTATAATATGTATCATCAGACAGTGGATGATATGTATGATGGTAATAGTATAATATGTATCATCAGATAGTGGATGATATGTATGATGGTAATAGTATAATATGTATCATCAGACAGTGGATGATATGTATGATGGTAATAGTATAATATGTATCATCAGACAGTGGATGATATGTATGATTGTAATAGTATAATATGTATCATCAGACAGTGGATGATATGTATGATGGTAATAGTATAATATGTTTCATCAGACAGTGGATGATATGTATGATGGTAATAGTATAATATGTATCATCAGACAGTGCATGATATGTATGATGGTAATAGTATAATATGTATCATCAGACAGTGGATGATATGTATGATGGTAATAGTATAATTTGTATCATCAGACAGTGGATGATATGTATGATGGTAATAGTATAATTTGTATCATCAGACAGTGGATGATATGTATGATGGTAATAGTGTAATATGTATCTACTACATAGATTTGTGTGTGTGTGTGTATACAGATGTAGCAGAGGGGAGTTAGCCAAATATTCAAATGTGTTATCTATGGTATTATATAAGACTGCAGATAACTCCTGTTGCATTGCCTCTGCACTTATTGCTTTTCCTTGTACATGGGCCAATTCTCAGCCGAATCGTCAGGCAGAGCATGTTGATTGGCGCTTGTTTGCTCTTGTTTACATTGACTGGGAATCGCAGCTATGGGGATGAATGATCTTCACACGTGAGTGATGTACATCCGATCAGACGGCAATTTTTTGCTGAAAGTTAATGATCAGCCAACAAATGATCATTGACCCTTTTCCATGGCCCCAATGATGTTGAACAAATGTTCTGAGAAAGGTTCGCGCTCAATAATCAGACTGGGTAAAAGAATTACTACAGCATGTGTGATCTGTAGTGTTACATGGGACTGCAGGTAAAACACGTAATACATCTGTACTCAGTCATCATTTTATCAGTGTTACAAGATAACTATCGCTATTACATACGACTATGAACAAAAACGAATACATTAACTGTACTCAATGGTGTATATGCAAGAATATAACTGGCTAGTCACTCTCAATCTGTTGTGTATGTTTATTGGCAGGTGTACGATACTATACAAACGTTTTAGGCGGGTGTGGAAAAAATGTTGCAAAGTGAGACATTAGAAGGCGCCTGATGAACTCCAAATTTATTCTGCATCAGGACGACCATAAACATACAGCCAATGTCGTTAAGAGCTATCTTTAATGTAAAGCGAGTCCTGGAAGTGATCATATGGTCCCACAGAACCCTGATCTCATCATCATCAAGTCAGTCTGGGATTACAAGAAGAGACAGAAAGCAAGTAACATCCACAGAAGATCTTTGGTTAGTTCTCCAAGATGTCTGGAACAACCTCCTTGCCGAGTTCCTTCAACAACTGTGTGCAAGTATACCCAGAAGAATGGATGCTGTTTTGCAGACAAAGTTCGGTCCCACCAAATATTGATGTGATTTACATTTCTCTTTTGTTCAGTCACTTTAAATGTGAAAAATAAATTAGTAATGCTTCTATTTTTGAAAGCCTCATTGCTTTGCAGCATTTTTTTCAACACCTGCCTAAAACTTTTGCACAGTGCTGTAATTGTAATAAATATTTCAATATATCGTGGTAACAAAAAAGACTTGTTACATTGTAGTCTGCAGCTTTAGAGTATTGTTCTTGCTGTTATTAGCAGTATTAGTAGTATTATTAATATTTTTGTAATAATCATGATTAAATAGAAATTATATTATTATTATTATTATTGTTGTCATTATTTATTATTATTATTATTGTTGTCATTATTTATTATTATTATGGCTAGTATGATGGGTCATGACAGGGGACTCTACGGGTAAAGTTTTATGAGACTATATACATTATATTCATCCTGCTGCAGACCAGACAATCAGTTCAGTAGTAATGACTTTGTCCATAATCCAGTTGACATATTGTATTCGTTCCTCTGCTCTGGACTATTACTGGACCTCATCACCTCTATATCACTGATGTCTGCTGTGTACCAATAAAGGCAGCGACACCTGCAGAAACGGATGCGTGGAAAATCACCTGTAATATCTCTACATGTCACAGTATTTAATACATCAAAAGGTTGTTTGTCACATTCTAAATGGCACATCAGCGTACACCAGCAAGGAGCTGAATTTGTAAGATGTAGCAGAGCCAAATTAGTTTATTTCGTAATGGTATATTCACACCGGCTTTTTTTTCCGTCCAGTGCGATTTATAAGCGCTTCTGCATTTTTTTGCCATGTGCTTTTCATCCGTTTTGCATCTGATTTTTACACATGCAAAAAAAATTGCACAATGGGTTCTGGACACTTCCTGGTTCTGTCAACTTTTTTTTAGCTTATAGATGATAAAAACAGATTGCAATGGCATCAAATGAGTACAATCCATTTTTAAATGCATTTTTGAATGGGCAAAATTTTCATTCAAAATTATGAAAAATAGGACATGCTGCAATTTTTTTGCTTGGACTATAAGTGAATCTAACCATTCATACTCTGATTTAGGTCCGATTTTCATAAGGAGAAAATTGGATGAAAAGTTGTTTGTGTGAATATACACTAATTCTGACATAGCAATATTTTATATGTGGTGTTCCATAGGACTGCTAAGGTATTGCAATGCAAAGTAGAATTTCTCCTCTGCTACATCGCCAAATACAATTTCTCAGACCAGTTTACCTATAAATCAAGGTTAAAGCATAAGCCTCCATACAGAGCTGAAGGCATTCCTTATATCCAGGTTCTCTGTCCTCAATGTTCCTCCTTTATATAAACTCCTAATAACATCTTTACCGTGAAGGATGTTTTTTTAGATGTATAACAGATTATCTTGTAAGTTATAGGTAAATATGAGAGCTCTTTGTACAGTAAAATCAGAAGTAAACACTTGTCACAGAGTAGGAAATGAATTACAGCTAGAGCAGAGCTGAATTTGTTGTGATTAGATCGATCACATTGTGATTTACATTTTCCTGCAGTCCTATTTAACACTACAACAATAACACAACTGCACAGACTAGTCCTTTTAATTCTGGCACAGAAACACTACGGAAAGCACACAGCGATAATTTGTATGAGTACCGAGAATGCTATAGATGTGACCTGCAGTCCTATGTAACACCATAGATAGCACACAGTGATTAACTCTCTGAGTACAGATAATATAGTAGATGTCACCTGCAGTCCTATGTAACACCATAGATAGCACACAGTGATAACTGAGTACAGATAATATATTAGATGTCACCTGCAGTCCTATGTAACACCATAGATAGCACACAGTGATTAACTCTCTGAGTACAGATAATATAGTAGATGTCACCTGAAGTCCTATGTAACACCATAGATAGCACACAGTGATAACTGAGTACAGATAATATATTAGATGTCACCTGCAGTCCTATGTAACACCATAGATAGCACACAGTGATTAACTCTCTGAGTACAGATAATATATTAGATGTCACTTACAATCTATGTAACACCACAGATAACACACTGATACAGGTGATAAAATAATTTTACTTGCGGTTCTACAGAACATAATACTACTGATATTTTCATTAGTTGTGCCAAACTGAAAAATTGTTAACTGTTACAGTCATCTCTGCTGCATATTTTATACAGAGACGCTGGACAGGTAAGATTGTCTTTTGGCAAAACATGTAAAAATGTGAGAACGAAGGAAAGAATAAATTAACAAATTTGCCTCTGCTACATCTGTAAATTATCCCATTTTATAATAAATTGTCTCTGTGTTTCCTCATATTATTCTGCCGCGGATCGACTGGACTGCGAATTGATTATGTTCTCTTACTATAAATTGCATGTATGTTACTACTTAATAAACTGCAAAATAAAACAAATAAAAAACAAATAAACAATAAAATAGCAACAGCAATAATAATTCAATAAGAACGACAATAATAATAATAGTAAGAACAACATCAACGACCACAGCAAGAACGAGAGCAACAACAATAATAGTAAGAACGACAATAATAATAGCAAGAACACAACAACAATCATAATAATAGTAACGACAATAATAATAGTAAGAAAAATAGTAATAATTACATAATAAATAGGAAATGTAAGAATGCTAATAATATTAGCAAGTTGTAACTCCCCCCAGAGACTATCGGGTTTTGTACCTCACATTCTGCATAAGGTTTGGTGGTTTTGTAGCACAGACAATGGTTCAGGTCCCAGCACATACAGTAGTTTGGGTTGTTTCTAGGGTGTCACTCACCTGAAGTGGCCAGGAAGAAGGGGTGATGGTCGGGTTTGTGTAAGGGGTGGTGAGGATGCGGTGCCAGGATGGTTGGGGTTGGCATCAGGGGGTAGCCATAGTCCAGCAGGGGCACTCTAGAGGTGAAGGTGTTCGCGCTGAAGTGGCTGCTGCTGCTCATTGACTCTCTCAGGGGTTTGGGTTTGTGCAGTAAGATGTCCTCGATGAAGAACGAGGTGGGTCTCTGGGTAGACACCTGATGCACTGGGGAGGTGAAGTTTAAATTCATGGTGCCGTCTATGGGGGTCCCACACACAGCAGAGGAGTCTAAGCACACTGAAGGCACCAGCAATGGGCTGCAGGTTTGATGCTATAATGAAGAGGTCCAGGAAAGCCTGAGGACATCCAGCACCCAGTATAGGAGTAGGAAGGGGATTAGGAGGAGTAGGATGATGGGGATTAGAGTGAAGGGGACGATGGGGATGATGGGGAGGGCTGCTGCCTGAAGGGGATGATGGGGGTCCCAGCTCCAGGAGGTCTGCCAGGATTCAGGACTCAGCAGAGAAGGAGGATGATGAGGGTACACTGGAGGTACCAGCAATGGGCTGCAAGTTTGAGGAGTCTTAGCTCCAGCAATCAGCAGAGGAGGAGGATGAGGAGGGTGGGGATGAAGGATACTGGAGGGGCCAGGGGCCTGGGAGCCTCTCCAGAGAGCCAATGAGGCGCAGGAGCGGAGGGGGCGCAGCCCTCCATAGACATTACAAGTGCTGGCGCTGACCGAGGTGCTGAATCCCCTAGTAATCGCCTCTATATTATATCATGAGAGCTCATTATCGCTTCGTCTGCTAATAATTGCTGCCTGTAAATGGCGTAAAATGCAAGAAATAATCTGAAAATACAGGAATGTAACAGGCGACAAGATACAAGCAAGAATTACCTCTCCGACTATCTCCTATGTATCTGTATTTATATGTTGGCAAGATATACCTCTATACTTACAGAGCTTATTTATCCACATGTGTCCACATATGTGTGATTATATATATATATATATATATATATATATATATATATATATATATAATGTGCCATTACCTATATGTATAGGGAATATATATAATTTACATAAGTTCAATTATCTCCCGTATATCTGTATGTTTCCATAAGTGTGAAAGATATCCAACGGTCTGATAAGTATATATGTAAGTCTACATCTGCAGAGGATGTGTATGTATGTGTCTACGGATTTGTAGTCCTATATATATATATATATATATATATATATATATATATATATATATATATGTGTGTGTGTGTGTGTGTATGTATATATATATATATATATATATATATACACACACACATATAAATAAAGAGAGAGAGAGAGAGGGTGGGGGGATGTTTATATATGGATCTATCTATATATCTAGTTATCTATCTATGAGTATCTATATGTATGCGGATATGTGTCAATATCTTTATACTATGTTACTATCGACCATGTGTGTATATCCATATGTATGGAAGATATCACGCAGGATGATAAAACACATCATGATCTATATATCAACAAACAGAGAGACTATACATCTGTTTCTACATCTACAGAGGATATGTATCTATTTACGTATGTGTAGAGGATATATACTGTATAAATCCATATGTACGGAGCATGTTGATATCTATAGAGTTTATCTATCTTTATATGAATGCATATATATGCCCATCATTATTTACGCAGTCTAATCATCCCCTATATATTTTGATTTGTGTATCTCTCTCTATATAGATAACTTTATAAGGTGTTCAATGTTTATATTATGTTATATTATTTCCTTGTGTATATATTAACTTATTAAACGGAGGATAATTTGAATAGATGCCATGCAGAAAGTTTCCACCCATCACTCTCTATTTCAGATGTCTTTCCGTCTCTCTTTGGATTTCTCAGCTCTAGATATCTCCACACAAGCGTATCTGTGCATCTATCTCCATTTATAGCTTTATATATAGAGAAAGTTATATCATTATATGAATATATATTACATTATATATATAAACATTGTTTATATATAATATGTAATATATATCTTCACATAATGGTAATACTATATAATATTTCAGCTCCATCTTTTCCCTATCTACAATTAATGTGCAAAGTGCAGATGCAGTTAGTGCATCTGCTTTTCCTGCAGTCCTATGTAAAACCACAGCTGTGTACAAACGAATTCCGTTCCGCTATATGCGCCACTTCAGCTGCTCTACACAAGCAATCATACATATAAATATCCCTGCCAAACATATCTATGGATTAGTGTTTCTCTCTATTCAGCAATCTCTTCAGCCTGTATCGTCCTGTATGGTGTAGATACTGTATATATGCTTCTATTGTGGTGTATACATAAATACAGTAGTGTCGGCGCAGGGGATATTATTATTATCTGTACGATATACTGATAACTGCAGTGTTCCGCGGGGTGTCTTTATTTTGAATATTTCATGTATCTACCGACCACAAAATATTCCAAAGAACATAAAGAAAGGGATAAAGTGCGGAGCACAAAAGTACAATCCCCGACCCCCGCAGCCTGCTGTATGGGGGGATCTATTTCAGCGGCAAATCTGCTCCATGTGTGCTGCAAGCAGGGGAGCGGTATGTGTGTGGATATATATATATATATATATATATATATATATATATATATATATATATATATATATAGTGACTGATCAGGTAATCCTTTATAGTGCATCTATTATAAAGGCTCCTTATATAGTTATGTCTACAGTCTGTCACTTGTGAGTCTCTGCTGCTGGTAAAGCCAAAATCACTACTGGCAATCGCTGCACCCTTCATCAGAAAAAATGGCTGATGTGAGTGAGGATGGTGGAGCACAGGAGGGATGAGCTGTGTGCAAAATTATGCATGAAAGTGATTTGACATCATCTGGTGTATAGTGTAAATCCCGTAAATGTCATAAAATGTATTTCTTATCCCTGGGTGCTACAGATCATACTATAAATCATACCAGAGTGTGAAAACTGCTTATATAAATTACTACATACTCTATATCATACATTACATGTTATACATAGAAATATGGGCTGAAGATAAATCATTCTGCTGTACCTATTACTGTGATCTCCGAAAATTATATATCACAGATCATTACAATATGTGTGTGTTTATATATATGTATACACTGTGCATTATAGATCCTACATATATGCGATCCTCCGAGGTTATATATTATAGACCCTACATTTTTACGATCTCTCTACATTGTAGATCATCACTATACATATGCGATCTCTTTATATTACATATTATAAATCATATATATATAAGATTTCTATTGTGTAATATAAAGAGATCAGATATGTGTAATAGTGATCTACAATCATTACTATCTAAAGACATCATATATATGTAGGATCTATGATATCTGCTATACACAGGGGTCACATATATGTAGATTTTATCACATATAACGTGCAGAGATGACTTATGAGTAGGATGTATAATGTGTAATATACAGGGATCATACACATATAGTAATGCTTGATCATTTAAAAAGATCGTAAATACCTAGGATCTATAATATATTTTACATGGATCACATATATCTATAATGTATAGGGATGACTGAGATGTTGTAAGGAAATAAATAATATGTAGGATCTAAAATATATAATCAACATATGTGTGTGTGTAGATTACTTACTTCAGATCCTACAAATTTATTATCAATTTCCATTATATATCATTATTACATATGTGTGATCTATGTATACTATGTGTTATAAATTTTATATATATATATATATATATATATTATATATTTGATCCCTGTATATTATAGAATCTATATATATGTGATTCATGTAAATGATATATCTTATATAAACTCTACATATACATTATTGTTGATATATCATAGATCCTACTTCTACGTGATCCATGTACATTATATGTTATAGATCCTACAAATATGAACCATGTACATTTTTTATAGACCCTATATATTGATTAGACCCTATATATTTGTCACGGAATCCTGTACATTTTACAACATATATCTTACATATGTAGTCCAGCTGCAGATCATTGATACACACAAATCCTACACAAGCACACACAGATCACACATGTGATCTCTATACCTTGTATATCATAGATTATTGCCACATATATGTTCTTTGTTATATTCAGTAGATCCTTCGTACATGTACTCCCTGTATATGTGAGATCTGTTCTGTTTGGGCTGCACAGATCTCTCTGTACATTATATATATGTGTTGGATGTTTACATCTCCCTGTACATTATATGTCAAAGATCCTTCATATATGTGCTCCCTGTACATCTGTGATCTGTTCATTGTGGGGGTGTATAGATCTGTATGTGCAATATATGTTATAATTTATATGTGCTCCCTGTACATGTGCGATCTATTTAGTGTTAGGTATATAGATCTCACCGTACATTATAAGTCTATATTTGTACATTTCTTTTTCCTATTTTGGGGCCTTCGGGTTAATTTCAGCCACTTCCCTTCTCTCATCCTTTTGTGTTTGTCGCTTTTTAATGTAAAACATTTTCCCTCAAGTCAATTTGCCCAAATTAGCGCCATATCCGACATCAGAAGCGGCTAATTCCTGCCCGCAAATTGCTCTAATTACTGGAGTTAAATCTGCGCATTATTACTGGCTGCACTTTGATTTTCTGAGTCTCCATCATTACATTTCCAATCTGAATAGTAAAGTGTTGTAATAGCGCAGGATTCCTCGCCAGCCATGCTATTAGATAATTAGCGGAGGGCAGTGCCAGTCCTGATGCCAGGGTGGCGGCGTCTACTGCAGCAGGTAGCACAAATTCATTATCACAATCAATTAGATTTAGGAGAAAGGAAATATGCGGCGGCTTCGGCTCTGGCCCAACCATGCCTTCCATATGTATGAGCTGCCGCAGTGTGCACAGGAGGCAATCAGGCGCTAATGAACGTGCCCGGTGCACAGTGCTCAGGGCATCCTCCTCCATGCCCGGCATAAAGTGGATTAATCTCAGCCTGGGTGGTTTCACTTTCGCACAGTCCACAGGAGGAAAACTCCAATCATTACATGTTAAACAAGAGTCACAAGTCTCTATAGACCCCCCTCACACATATCCCCCCCCCCCCACACACCTCCCCCATCCCCTCCATATTTCCACCTTCCTCCTCATTTGCAGGTTGCTGTATTCTAGAGCTGAAATCAATCATGTATGCTCTTATTCTTGTATCACATCATTCTCTGTGGATACAATGAAAATAAAACCAAACATTTGAAGTCTTTGTCAGAATGGGGTGAGGGAGGGCACATTTGGGATTTTGGGCATACCTCCAATTGAATTTGATTCCTCTACCTCCATCTGCCAGTGACATCCCCATTTTGGTAGAAGTCCAACTATGGCATCTTTAGTGATTATAATTAATACAGCAATGAATGATGTTTAATAGATCCAGGGAAATTATCTAATTGATGTGTGGGGTCAAACAAAATTACCCCCTTTTCTTAGACAAAATTAGCTACAGGTGGCATGAAGTACAGCGCTGGGGCTTATTGTCATTCCTGTGGATCAGGAAGACTGAGAAAGGTTTAACTTGAGAGAGGGGTGCCTTTCACAGTCTGTTCTGCTAGAAGTAGTATAGAGGTAGCTCAGTCTAGTCCAGCTTTCCAGCTGTTGCAAAACCCTTATTCCTAGGATGCCATGCAGCCAAAAATGCAGTTTGATTGGAGCACATCCTGGGCTTTTAGTGCTTTTGTTCAATGCTGTGAGCTCCATTGATTTTAATAGACACTATAATAAAAGATATTTATGTACTTCCCTGCCAGGACCTTCCTCCTCCATGACATTGCCATCAAACTACACTTCCCTGTAGTCCCTGATGTGGTGATATGACCATTCCTTCTTCTTGTGTTTCTGCCATACACTAACAGACCTAATCGTGTTATTTCCATCTCAGTCTGTGGTACTATCATAACTCTTCATCAGCATGCCTGCTGTCTTGGAGTCAGTCGTATTTGACTGCGATCTTTCCTTTAATGCCCCTTTACAATAGATGATTATAGGGCTCAGTCAATCCAGTGACTATTGCTCCTGTGACTTAGGCCGCCTGCAGACGGCCGGGTCGGATCTGGCTGCGAGAATTCTTGCAGCGGGACCCGACCTGAGCGTCTGCAGAGAGCAGCGTGCCACTCACCCACTCCTGCAGCTCTGGCTCTTTTGTGTGCCGGCTGCTGGGCAGCCGGCGCATGCGCAGACCGGAGCCGGCAGCCGGGGAGGGAGATTTCTGTGCGGGGCTCGCAGAAATAGAGCATGCCGCGATTTGTTTGCCGTGCGAGATTTCGCATGGCCAAATCACGTCCGTCTGCCTAGGATTGCGTTTGCTAACGCAATCCTATGGCAGCTTCCACAGACAGAAATTCCACGGGAAATACCGCCGCGGAATTTCCACCCGTCTGCAGGCGGCCTTACACAGGAGTGATAGTCGTTCAAAAGAATAGAGGCAGTGCGGGTCGGGGATCATTCCAGCCCACCACCTCCATTTACTGTAAACAGGCAGTCATTCATGCATTGAGCAACTCCTGTTTACACTGAGGGAGAAGCTGCTCAGCAGTCGTTTCTTTTCAGTGAGTTGAAAAGGAGTGACTAGTGAGAACTGAGCAGCTTCTTGCTCCGAGCCCTGTTTACGGCCATATGTGTACAATTCGATAGTTGCCAGAAATCGCTCATTTAAAGGATTGTTCAGGCGATTATCGATCCTGATTGGTCTTACCATCACTAAACTCTCCTCTCTCCAATCTATCCTGAATGCCGCGGCTTGGACTTTGACAGTAAGATTTCCTACTGTCAAAGCTGCATCACACTAACGAAAATCTCGTTTGTGTGATGCGCTGCAACACAATAGAAGGGTCCATAGGGAAACATGTGCTACAAAATATATCGCAAATTGTGGCTGAATAGAGCATGATGCGATTTTGTAGTCTCGCAATATCACAGGCTACAAAAGATCGCTTGTGTGGAAGAACCCATTGGAAAGCATGGGCTCTACATACATGCAATTTGTCCACTGTTGCATTGTGACAACATCGCGCGACTGCTGGCTTGATTACAGGTCTATATTATATAGAGGAAGGTGGATTTTATACTTCTTTTATCATCCTTGGAGGTCACTGAACTATATCTTGTGACAGATGTGTCAGTGCGACACCATGATGTTCTAGAATGACTATGCTATTTGTGTAGCGCAGCCAATTGAATGGCGGTGGTCGTGCTACGGAAATAGCGTAGCAGTGCCAGTTTTCACAGGAAAAATAGTGTACCATTCATTAAGGATGATGCTACTACATCTTTAGATATTAGAAGTAGATATTGTTGCAGCGGTTCTGGGATCTGTTCCTTTTAATAATCTGGTACAGGTCTTGTATTTGTATCTCCATCTGTTGGCTCTGGTGGGAGTGGTATTTGGTGAGACTTGCTTGGTCTTGCCTGTGGGTAATTCAACAGGACTATTTAATCTGGCCTTGTGCTTACCTCATTGCTGTTTAATCTCAGTCTTCGGGCTTATTTAGACGACCGTATATCGGCTCGGTTTTCACGCTGAGCCGATATACGGTGTCCTTGTCTGCAGGGGGAGGAGGATGAAAGAGCCAGGAGCAGGAACTGAGCTCCTGCCCCTTCCCCGCCCCTTGCCACTATTTGCAAGGGAAGGGGCGGGGCGGGGCTAAGTACCCCGTCTCACCCCCTCCTATTGCAAATAGTGGAGAGGGGGCAGCAGCTCAGTTCCTGCTCCTGGCTCTTCCATCCTCCTCCCCCTGCAGACAAGGACACTGTATATTGGCTCGGCATGAAAACCAAGCCGATATACAGTCGTCTGAAATAGCCCTTCCTCTGACTGTGGTAGAAGTCAGAGCTTGGTGCTGGATCTCCTGATTGCCATTTTCTTCTCAAAGCGAAATACTACGCTTATTATTATTTACATTCTGTTTTCCTGTTTTCTGTGGTTGTTCCTATCCCATGTAGGATCTGCTAGTGGCCTAAGTACATGGTCAGGTTCGCCCTTGTCAGGGCGGGTCATTTGCATAATGGCAGGTCCCTCCCTTGGTCAGTTTTCTTTATTGTTTACCACTGTTTTGTGTGCAGTTATGGTCTGTTTGTTCACAGCCTGTGAGTATTTCAGGGTTACGGATTAAGCACGTCTAGTTTGGACATGACAGATATTTGCTCTTTCCTCCATAAACAGCACTATTCATTTTTATAGATTGGGTCTGGTATTCCCTTGAACAAGGCGGCCCTATAATACCAAACACGGCCATGGACAAGAGTGGTGCTGTTTCTCAAAGATCCTTTCTTCTAATCTCAGAGAACCCTTTTTAATATTCTCCTGATACATTGTAATACCTGAGGGACCTTGTAATTATTATTGTGAGAATGTATTGACCTTGAGTCACATTATTGTAGACATACATTCATAGTATGTAACTACCGGAAGCCAATAAATAATTACAGAATTTTGCTTCCATTTTCAGTATTTTAGAGTTCTTTATCTGGACTGTAATGGAAATAATAAGGCGGAGGGCAAAATAACCTGAAAACAACATTATGTTGCTCATGTGACCTCTTAGAGAATGCTTAAGTGGTTGCAGTATATTGGAGAGATTCTTGGAAGTAGGGGGATCAGTGCAGACCATACACAGAACTTCTTCCAGAGTAGTTCACCATCATCATTGTAAAATGGACAGAGCTCTGGGGTCATTAACTGGAGCTCTGCTGGTGACTTCATATCTGCTCAATTATACTCAGGGGAAAGAACAAAATATCTCCATCAGCACCGCCATATCTAACGGCTGGGTTGAAAACAATGTCTGCCAAGGCTGTAAAGTTGGATTTCACTAATATTACTTTTTCTTGTCATTCATGCTTAATATGGCCGGTTTATAAGAGCAATTGTTTTATGTTGTATTGTATATTTGCGTTCCCCACCTGCACATTTTGTTCACAGTATTCCCTATTAGGTCGCTTCCAAATGAGCGTATTTTAGCTTCGTATTTGGTTCATTGTTCTCCGGACTGTAATATGGAGCTGATATAAATCTAAATCTATATATCTATTCACATGGCCGTATTTTTAACGACCTTTCAAAATCTCCATCATTACCTTATTCTGCTGCAGAGGTTGGTAAATCTCCCTTCTCTTATGGTTCGTTCACATGGCCGAGGGTGTAGAACGCTGCGGGACTCCCACAGCGTTCTACACATTACAGCTCATATGCTCTGCCTGCTGAGAGCCGACACAGACCACGTATAGGCTGTGTATGGCGCTGAGCATGCCCGTAAATGACTCGCTCACGGACATGCGTAGTGTGGAAATGTACTGAGTATGGGCGGTATATCATCTTCAGCCCATCGAAGGACTGAATACGATACACAGAGACATAGAGCATGCTGCGATTTATTTCTCTTGCGTATCGATACCCCACTGGTGTGCATGGATCAATGAAAGTCCACTGACTCCATTCACTGCATGTTACGCACGGGATGTGTATGTGCGTAATGAGCGGTGACAATACGCTCGTGTGAATGAGCCCTTACATTCTACTGCCCATTGCTGCGGATTTTCGGCGTGAAATGAGCAGCTGAAATTCCGCCTCAGTTCCTTGTTGTGTGAACTCAACCCTATTTGCTCTTTTTTTTTTTTACAGTTTTCATGTGACACTTCAACTACACCCAGAGGGGGAAAAATTTGGAAGTGGACACATGGAATGATACATTTTGTAAGGTTATGTTCCCAAAAATCCAGATATTCCATTTTTTTGCCTTCAGTGTTTCAACAAAATTCTAGAGGCAAATTGATGCCGAACTGATCCCATAGTTTTCTGTGTAATAGTTCAAAGCATCCGGATTTGATATCAGATACCTTCCCACATCATCCAGAAAAACATTGCTTGCAGTGTTTTTGTATTCAGGTATGGACGCTGGACCGATGCAAAAAGTGCACCAAAAAGGCTACGAGGCCGTCTCTTTTCTATGTAATGGTCTGACTTTGGCCATGGCCGGCAGCATCCCCTACCTCTTCTTGCCGTTCATCATGGCTAGTGCCATGTTCCCCATGTTGTCTGTGGCAAACGCTGCATATCCTGTCAGTTTCTTGGTCCCCATAACAAGCACACGAATGGCTGGCCTGCCTCTCCAACGGCCAGTGCACACACCCAGCTTTTCCATCGCTAGCAAGCCTCTGGCTATTTAAGCTACACCTCCCCACTAGTTATTGCCTGAGCAATTAGTTCCATACTGTGTAAGGCTGGGCTCACACGGACCTACCGGATTCCACATGCAGTAGGCAGCTGTCAGCCCGGCATGTGAACCTGCGTACCTATTTCCACTGTATTGCGAATGACCGCAGTGGCGCACCAGCGGTCATGAGCAGTACAGGGTTTTTTTGTTTCTTTTTTGCTTGTATTTCCCACGGTGTCACTTAGCCATGACGCGGGTACCTGCAGCTCATACACAATGTAATTGGGTATGGACTGCAGGTTGGATGGCCTCCATTGACTTTAATAGAGGCCTTCCATGCAAATTCCGCAGCAAAATAGAGCGTGCTGCGATTTTACTTCTGCTTGTGAAATCCACAATGCATATCCGCAAGTGTGAGCAAAAAAGCAAAAATGAATACCTTTCAATGCCCGCGTTTTGCCACGTATCTCCCCCGCACTGACAGCAATTGTGGAATCCGCAATCCAAATCCACTGGTGTGAGCCCGGCTTAAAGGTACAAGAGTGTTTCTGTCTGATATTGCAGCATTTCCGGCACTTGGTTGGAGCCACGGGTGTAGTACCCACGCAGGTCTACTAAGTAGTCAGAGAAGAGCCAGGAGTCAGCAACAGGTAGTCTCAGGTTGCAGTACAAAGGAGCAGACGGGTAGTGTTGTCAGGAAGAAAGCCAGAGGTTGATAACAGAAGGTCTCAAGTCATTTGCAGAAGAATGGGGTGATAATGGAGCTTGACTAAGGCTGTGGAGCTCAATAATCACGCGTTGAGGGAGTGGCAGGACCAGGCTTTTATAGTGAACCTAATCAGGAACAGAGGTGGGGTAAGGACTGGGGAATAGACCAGGAATCACAGGATCATTGCTAGGTGTTAGCAGAGGAGCTATCCAAGGGCTGGATGGCTCAGCGGAGAGAGCTACTGACTGGAGTGCAGGAGGTCTCAGGTTCAAGCAATGACAGATATCCTGGTATTTGATTCATGCCTGAACCACCAACCAGCTTTCCTGACTTCTCCACTCCTGACCTCGGCTCATTTTTTGACTATTCTTTCCTCTGTCTGCTTCCTGCCCTTTGGCCTTTCTCCTGATTACATAAGAATTCTGGCTGCTCTACAACTTGTGTCTGGCTCTGCCATGAAAACACTGGCCAAAAATAAAGAACGAATTGGATTACGGCCTAAGATAACTGATATCAAAATAAAGGATGACTGCAGGGCTCCTTTAAGGATCTGCCCATGTACAGTATATGTACATGTATGATTACAGATCATATGATTTTACTGAATGAGTAGTGGATATTTGGAACACATTTTCAGTAGATGTGATTGGAGAATCAGCAATAGGTGACTGTAAGCGGCCTGGGATTATCACAGATCTATCCTAAGAGAGAAATAAAAACAGGTTGACTCTTCAATGTTCCGGTGATGCAACTCCTATTTCTACCTGCTGACGTCAGGGTGATTCGTCTGCTCCCAATTCTAAGAAATGGATGCGTAATTGACGTCTTGACACAGATAACTACGTCTTTTGTCTTACACTTGGCTTGTACTCTGGATTAGTCAGGCCTGAATTCACCCACGACAAGTCCATTGAAGTGTGTGATATAACGCTTGTTCACTCAGGGAAATGACACTCAGATCGATCAATTACGTCTCGTTGGCAGGATAATATTAATACGGATACAAGGGTTATTATATAAAATGAACTAACACATTTGCACCTTTATCCACAGCTATGACTTCTCTTAAAGGGTAACAGCACTTTAAAAAAACTTTGGACTTATCACAGAGACATGTGAAAAGTTTTGACCATTGGGGACTCGAATGCTGAGCCACCTGCTAATTGCTGAAATGATGGGGCTGAAGTGTCCCTTCAGCTGTCTTCGATGTCTTCCAGCTCCTCTCAGCAGCTGAAGACAGATGCATAGCTGCCTATAAAAGGCTATGTGTCCGTCTTCAGCTGCCAAGAGGAGCTGGAAGGCAGCAAAGACAGATGAAATGGCACAAGGCCTGGATGAGCGTTGCAGACCCTTCATTTCAACAATCAGCAGGGATCTCATCACCTGGAACTCCACTGATCAAAACATTTGACATGTCTCTCTGATATGTTAAAGGTTTTTAAAAAGTGCAGCAACTTTTGGCCACATAACAGGATGAAACGAAACCATTGATTTCAATGGTTTTCTTTTCACTAGCGGCATTCTGGAGCATTTATACTATGCTCGAGAAAAGATAGGACTTGCCCTATCCTTCTTGCACATAGTTAACAGTATGTGTGAGAAAGATGGGCCGGACCTATCTTCCCACTTATTTTTCTAATTCGCACGGGGCAGTGCGGAGTCTGAAAGGTAAAAAGAAACATTTTTACCTAATTCATGCCAACTACACTCTGTAGTGGTGAGCCTAGTTGCCATGTGAAGAAGCCGTAAGCTAGAGCAGAGGTCCCCAACTCCAGTCCTCAGGGACCACCAGCAGGTCATGTTTTGAGGATATCCTATAGTAAGAACACCTGTGGCAATGTCTGAGGCACCGACAATAATTACATCACCTGTGCAACACTGAGGAAATCCTGAAAACATGACCTGTTGGCGGTCCCTGAGGACTGGAGTTGGGGAACCCTGAGCTAGAGGACAACAATTGCACTAACTGGATGACCTCCTAGGACATGTCGATCATTGAAATTACAATGATTCCCGCTTAAAACGTTTTAAAGGGAACCAAGCAAATTAAACTCCTTAAGAGGAAAAAAGTATTCAGCAGAGTCCATCTTAAGACATTTTTAATGGTAATACATAACATAAACTTAAGCGGGAAATGCCAAAAAATTACCATGGAAGGCGCCACCAATATTTGATCGGTTAAAGTGTCTTTGAATCACTGCAATAAACAGTACTTTGTACATAAAATAGTCCAATGGAGGAATATAGAACGTGGCACAGGCGCTACAAAAGTGACAACACTGTACACAGTTTAGGCCCAATGTCCACAGACAGATTCGAATTGCAGTTCAAGCCGTCCATAGGGAAACATGGGCGTCCACAACTGAAATAAAACATGCAGATTTGATTTACAGACCTCTGGATGTAGAAATCAAATCCCAGCATGCTCCATTTCAGTGCAGTTCCCGCACGAACGGTTTCCATTGAAGTCAATGTAAGTCCATCCGCGGATTCCACGGGAAAGCAGGAGTTTGGAAAGAAAAAACTCTACTGTGCATGTGTGCCGGCGCTTCCGCACACATCCACAGTAAAGAAAAGAGAAGACCTGGACAGGTAAGCAGAGTCCGTGGTTGTGGGCAGGGCTGGATTCTGTTGGGGGCTCCTGCATGCGGAATCCGACCCGCCCATGGACAAGAGCCCTTAGGCCTCATGTCCACTAGCTAAAGGGAATTGCGGATTCCGCAGCGGATTTTGCCCATAGGGAATCATTGGCCATCCGCGGTCCATTAAATTGATTTTTGCACCCGAGGATGGCATTTTAAAAGAATTGCGTTTTTCACGCGCGGGAGAAAAAAAACCACGGCATGCTCCATTTTGCCGCGGATCGGCAACATTGCTATCACATTGATAGCAATGTGTGCGGATATCTGCATGCAAAAAAAACCATTTAAAGCAAATCCGCATGGAATCTGATTCTGCACGGATTGTATTTTTTTAGTGGACATGAGGCCTAAGTCTTTCTTTAGGAACTCATCCAGCATGGTTTGTCTTCCGTTATTTTCAAACAAATGGACCATGTAGTTCTCCAGTGCCGATGGGCTTGTCATTGGGGATTCAGGAGCATCTGGTTTTGAACTTATAAACTGTCTAAAGCTTTTCAAGACATTGCAATGCCCTCATTTGTTCACTTGACCTAGAAGGTGAAGGAAGCTCCCGGATTAGTCAAGGGGCTCTGACTAAAGAAAACTCAGGAAGTTCCGTTAGCACATGTGCAGTGGAGACCTGTGTCACACTTAGTAAATGTAAAAGCAATCTAAAGCTATATAAAAGTACTGCTAATATAAAACATAGCCACACGATTTTGTGGTAAATTGCTATTTTGCGCGATCGCGATTTTAACAGTACAAGTCCCATAGACCCCTGCAGTAAAACAAAACGCTGCGAATTTCCATAGTGAAAAAAAACTGTAGTGGGTAGTCACCCTTACAGGGAAATTATTATATCATTAATGTTATTGAATATTATTACATACTATATTACTGGGCTGTTATTATTGATCTGAGCGGTGTGCAGATCCTCTGATTTCTTTATTGCCAGCAGATGCTGAAATAGGAATTATGGGAAATTTACTTCATACACTGGTCTAAATCCAAAGTGCCCTACGGTGAAATGCGCCCCATTTATAAAGACCCGATTTCCATATATCTGGTTATCCTCCATTATTATAGTGAAACACTGGAGAGAAACTGATGTCAGAACGGATCCCTCAGGGCTCAGCCTGACAGGCACTTTAACGTGCAAATTCTTTGAACACAGAACACAAACGCACAAAAATTTGTAGGATCGAAGCGGGCGGCATGCAGAAAAAATGCAACTGGCCGCATTTTTGCGCAGATAAAGTGTGCTGCCCACTATCCCCTGCTGCGGCTGTGACAGCTGCAGCAGGGGATTCCTTGGATGTGAAACTCCTGGATGCTGTCACATCCAGGGGCTGCACCTTCGGTCAATGGGGGCAGCGGTGGCCCCATTGACATACAGAGAACATCGCAATCCTCTCCTACAGCTGTGACAGCGGTGGAAGAGGATTTTTTTCATCTTTGTGGGGAGTCCCATTGTTACTGGACACTGTGACAGCATTGTCACAGTGTCCAGTGACAAGGGGACTCCCGGCAGAGATGAAGAACTCCTCTGCCACAGCTGTCACAGTTGTAGCAGAGAATAGTGATGTTCTTCCATTGAATTCAATTGAGCCGGCGCTACAGCCAGCTCCATTGAAAGCAATGGGCTGCCAGCAAGCCCTGCAGTGATTTTTCAAGGAAGGGTTTTAAATATAAGCCCTTCCATAAAAAGCATCCCTAAAATGTGTAAAAAATAAAAAATATATATATACTCACCTCTCTGCAGCTGCTGGGGCTCAGGCGCGTCTAGCCAGGTCTTCTCCTGAACTGCTATGAAGAGCTTTTAGCAGGCGGGGATTTAAAATCCCAGCCTGCTGAAAGGGCTGCCTCTGATTGGCTGAGCACTGTGACCAATCAGAGGCAGCTCTCAGCTGTCATTAAATAGCTTTCAAAATGTTGCATTTATCTGTTTGGCTATTTCTGGCTACGGATGCCAGACTGGTGCGCAAAGTGCACCAAAATGTTATCAGTGGTGTCCGGCTCAGGTATAAAACCAGTGTTTGGACGTCAGCCATGATGGAAAGAGGACCTGGCTTAGTTATTATATTGAGCCGACAGCCACTCCCTTAGTTATGATGTCACTGACACCAGACAACTGCAATACTACGCGATGGATTGTCAGAACTCAGCCAGATGTCTCTGTTCCAACTCAACAGCTGCCTGTGACTTTTTAAAATCCTTGCATAGCCCCCTTTAATAAAAGTTTCATTTTGAGGCTCTCTCTTTTCTATGCTCTGTTCTGACGTTGGGCATGGTCGGCAGCATCCCCTACCTCTCCAACGGCCAGTGCACACACCAAGATTTTCCATCCCTGCTATTTAAGCTACAATTCCTGACTAGCAGGTGGCTGAGCAATCAGCCCTATACAGTGTAAAAGTACAAGAGTGTTTCTGTCTGATCTGGTATTTAAAGCATGCCTGAACCATCACCCAGCTTTCCTGACTTCGCCACTCCTGACCTCAGCTCATTTTTTTTTTACTATTCTTTCCTCTGTCTGCTTTCTGCCCTGACTTATAGAATGGGATCTATATTGTCTGCCATCATATATACACCACTGGTTCTGTCATAAGCTGTACCATTATTTTGGTGCAAATCAATGCAGACACATTTACTATTGATTTGCACCAAAGAGAACAGATGTTAAGACTCACTATAGACATTTTCAAAACAATGTCTAACAAGGGCATGGAATTTGAGCAATGTGAGCTTTTTAGCTAGATTTATCAATGGTGAATGGTGTAAAAGTTGTAGAAATACCACTAGACATATTTGAAGATACAACAAATGTATCAACATTGTGCAACAATAGGATATGTTTTGTGCATTTTTTTTAGGGGGGGGGAGCATGCCATTAAAGTGGCATCAAATATCCCCCTGATAATAAATTTCCCCCATTGTTTTTACACTTACACTACTACAATATAGTATATATGTGACGTCTCTATGACTACTCCATTTCATCTGTGTGGTCCTGTCTGTTGGCTGTGGCTGGGGGAATATTGCAGGCTGCTGGCTCTTACTTTTGGTTAATGCGCTGGGACTCACAATGCTACAATTCTCCGAGGACCAGGGATCAGTGAAGTTACCAGAAGCTCTAATTAAACCCTAATTACAACCTCACAGAAATCATTTAACCTCTTGCTCCTCACCAGAGCAGGCGGTTACAGCCATTCTCATCTCACAGTTGCTCTTTATGCTCCTAGTTACATAAAAAAAGCACAAAAAGTAAAAGATCCGGAAGCAGATTAGTGACAGATCCATGAACAGATTCTTCAACATATCCAATGACAGATTCGTGGACAGGTCCACAGTGAAATCCAGTGGTAGATCCAAGAACATATCTAGCAACTGTTGCTTTCCATGTAATATTAAACAATGGATTTCATTTTTGTTTTTTAAGCTTTTTTTTTTGCTGCATTTTTTAATTTATGCAAAAAGAAGCAGAAATATATTTCTGGGCATTTTTTTTTTTACAGTAAAACAGGTTTTATTTCAATTTTTGAATGGCTTATTGCAGTGCATAATATGCACCAAGATATTATATGCCGCGGATACAACCCATCTGCGTATACTATTATAGCCGCACAATTTTATCAAAAATTTTACTTAAAAAAAGCAATTTTACCTACAGAACTGTGTTTAGCATTTTAATTATGCCAGCTTTTGGAGTGAAATTTAAATTTTAGGCTTTATTCACGCAAGCGTATATCGGTCGCACTTTCATGGCTGAACGATATACACTGCCCATCTGATGCATTGGTTTACAATACATCAGTTCAGATGGGCATATACTCACCGTGAAAAAACAGCTAGACTGCAAAGATAGCTCATTCGGGTCTGGTGTTTTTACGCCGACCAGAAAAGATAATTCAAGAACTATCTTTTGGCCGGAATACAGTGGCGGCTCCCATAGACTCTTATGGGAGCTGCTAGAGAGGAAACTAGCTCCCAACCCTTGTTGGCTGATTGCAATGGGAGGGGCCGGAGTTTCTAAGCACACTAGCTCCCGCCCAGTCCCCTCTACTTGTCAAGAGGCAGCAAGGGGGCAGGAAGAGGGAGACAGTGTGCTTAGAAACTAGCTCCTGCCCCTCCCATTGCAATCAGCCAACAAGGGTTAGGAGCTAGTTTCCTCTCTAGCGGCTCCCATAAGAGTCTATGGGAGCCACGGCTGTCTTCCCCCACCCATTGCTATCCTGGGCTCGATGTATACTGGCCAGATCCGGGCCGTCTGAACGGGTGCACAAACGGAACATGCAGCTTGTGTGAAAGAGCCCTTAAAAAGTTGCATTCGAGTCTTCATCTAATTTGTGTAATTCTTTACTCTTCATTCATTAATTGACAAGAAAAATGGGGGCTTAAACACATGAGTGCGTTTTACCGTGATTCTGTGTGCACAGGAAAATCCTGTCCGCAAACCGTGGAGAATAAAACCCACTGATTTCAATGGGTTCATTCTCACTTTTTTTTCACTTGCTCTATCTTGTGCATGTTTCTGCACCAAAGAGCCCTATGGAGGTCTATGGGAGGTGCTTAAACACATATATTTGCTTACGTTAGGCTAATTAGACAGGGCGGAGTGATTCCCCAGCCTCTGTGAACGAGTGGTGCCTTCGCAAATATGTTCAGGCATGAGTGCAAAGCCCTTACACTGAAGTAAAAGTGAAAATAGTGCAAATCTCCAATACATATGTTCATAGTAGGCAGAAAGATGTTTTTTTTGCATGACAGTCTAAGGGCCCATTTACAGGGGCCGGTAATCGTTAAGATTACAGCGATCCAGTGAGAATCTGAATTACATCGTTCAGTATAAATGCACGCCCCAACTGATCGATGAACGAGAATGCATTTGCTTATCATTCATCGTACAGTTTCTACATGCGTAATAACTGAATGACGGATTGTCCTGTATAAACAGACAATTGTTCATCTGTGGACAGCTACCTGTTTACTGTGAAAGTTGGCGGGCGGTCCAGAACGATTCCCGGCCCACAAGAACGATCATTTCTGGGATGATTGTCGGGTGCTCTGCGTCCGACAGGTGGTCCTGTTTAAAGGAACCCAAAGTCAATGTGGATCCATGTGTCCGTTCTGCAATATCTGGTCCTGTCACGCCTCACACCATCTCCAACAATGACTTGCATGGGCCTAGGAAAGAAGTCGATGGAACTTGATCACCTGGTATGACGAGTATCATTTCCTGCTGAACCATATAGATGACAGTATCTGCATCGGGCAAGAACAGCATGAAGCTATATCCCATGGGTGCACCATTTGACTTCAACAGGCTGGTTGTGCTGGTGTCATTGTCTGGGAAACGTTTTGCTGGCATGATCCAGGGCCATTGCTCATCATACCACAATCCTTGAATGGTGAACACTCCAAGGACCTGTTAGCTGACCATCTGCACCCACATCTTCAGAAAGCCTTTCCCGATCGCATCTTTCAACAGGACCACGCTCTGTGCCATTGAGCTCGGATCACTAGGGAATGGTTGGAGGAACACAACAATGAATCCTCCACACTGCTTTGGCCCCCAAACTCACCAGATTGTAACATCATTGAACATGTTTGGGATATGCTGGAACGGTTTGTGAGATCTGTTCCCACTTATCAACAAATTGTGCACCAACTGACGGAGCGGTTGTAGCGGGCATGGGGCGAGTTGAGCATGGAAGATGTTCACCACCTTGTGGAAATTGTTGTCAACGTCGAAGTCATGTTCGCCTATAAAGGTGGACCAACCTGGTATTGAGTAGGTGTTGCTAATGCAGTGATCACTCTTTGCATATCTTTTGTTCTGTAGGAGAAACCTGTATTATTTGGTGCTCCACCTCTCAGGCTTAGCATTTAAAAACCCCCATCACAAAACTACAGCAGTTCAAAGTAAAGCAGCACCTTGTTTGTGTAGTGGCCCAGAGTTAATGGAGCCCCTCCATAATGTTATGTATCTGTCTCGTGCCATTGTCTTGTCAGTGTCTAATGTGTAATATGCATTTGGATTGTGTGTATTGCACCCCCGCAAGACCGAATGGGTTAATGTCTGGGTTATGTCTGGAAAATGTATCACTTTGTGTGTATATATGAGTTTGCAAGGGGCATGCAAGCCAGGTCTGCGCTAGTTCATGTCTATGGAAGTCAGTCTGAGAGTAAGCGAGCCATACAAACACTGATCAGTTTGTGTGTGGACAGAATAGAGGAAGCTGAGCGATTCCCTTCTTCTTGGCCTGAGACCAGTCTACCCATGGTTTGCCGGTGCTACCACTAAGCACTGAGTGAGAGAGATAGACCGCTGCATGGCTAAAAAAAAGGCTCAAGTAACGTGAGTGTTGACCAGTAGAGAGTGAGAGAGAGAATTGCCTGGAGCAGGATCACACAGATAACTTGGACTGTGGATCGTCCGGAATACCCCGAGAATCCTCCCTGTTACACCACTTTATCTTGTTGTATCTGTGCCAAACTGTTGTTGTAAAGTGGACTTTGCTAAAGTTACAATAAACGGACACTATTGATTGTTCCCAGTTTTGTCCAGAATGTTCCCCTGTCTATGAACTACTTTATTCTATCATCAAGATTCACCACAGAAGACGGAACGGTGGCGTCACGTGTGACATTTGGATTTCAGGTAACTTCTGGTTACTTTGCCCTGTGACCTCCCCCAGTGGTAACTTGGTCGGGTCCCGAGCTACCAACAAGGGGAGGAGATTGTAGAGCCCAGTGACAAGGCCATTATTTACCCCGCTATCTCCTCGGGTGTGGGCCTGCTCCTTGGATGCTGAATTTGATTACTTTGTATGGTTACTACTGAACAGACATAGTGGTTTGTTGGTATAACACAATCTCTGGGCTTGTTGATCCTTGTGTACTGCGAATGGAAAAAAATTGGGCTAGAGTTCAGCTCGAGCATCAAATCTTTCAATATACTGTATGTACAAGTGAAAAGTGCAGCACTAGCCACAGTGAAGTACAGCAGTACACCTTTGTGAATATAAGTGCTTTATCTGTATTTGATCCCTATTTATGATTGTATTTAGGCATAAAATTCTGAGTCTGAAGGCCTCATAGCCTATATCACACATGTCAAACAAATGGCCTGTGGACCAAATCCGGCCCGCCACCTCATTTTATGTGGCTCACCAGCTATACAACAACCTAAGAAGCAATTCACTCACCTAGCCTGCAGCTTTGGTCCGGCGGCAGCAATGCAGTCTGATCGCTGACCTCTTCCCTCCAGCACGGATGCCGAGGGGAGAGGTTGGTGGTCACAGAATCAGCAGCGGCTGCAGTCAGAGCTACAGGCTGGCTAGTTGAGTGGAATGCCTGTAGGGATACTGCCCGGCCAATGGCTAATAGGGGGATTGCTATTACTACTTGGACTACTATGGAGGGATTACTTATTATTACTGGGGCCAATATAGGGGGCTCTATTACTACTGTACCCACCAAGGGGGGGGGGGTAACTATTACTACTGGGCCCATCAATATAGGGGTCACTTACGACTCAGGGCCACTAGGGAGGTCACTATTACTTCTGGGAGTATTATGCAGGTCACGTATTACTACTGCAACCACTATAGGGATCACAATTACTACTGGCGCCACTATGGTGGTCACAATCACTACTGGGGCCACTATGGAGGTCATTATTATTTCTGGGACTACTATGCAGGACACGTATTACTACTGGGGCCACTATGGGGGTCACAATTACTACTGGGGCCACTATGGGGGTCACAATTACTACTGGGGCCACTTTGGAGATCACTATTACTTCTGGGACTACTATGGAGGTCACAATTACTACTGGGGTGACTATGGGGGTCACTATTACTATACAATCTGACAATTATAATTGGCCCTTTGAAGGCAACCATAAGGCTGATGTAGCCCTCGGTGAAAATTAGTTTGACACCCCTGGTCTATATGGACATCATAGGGAAGTCTCAAGATTTCCTTCTATAAGCTAAAATAAGTCACTTGGGAGTCTCAACACCTAAATGCATTAACCCCTTCCCACTCCAGGACGTACATTTACGTCCTGCAGCGTCGGGGTATGAATGAAGAGAGACCGCGGCGCGACCTCTAAACCCTTTAAATGCCACTGTCAATTCAGACAGCGGCATTTAAATCCCCCGAACGATGTTTGGGGATCCCATACGCCCCCCCCCACACACACACACACACGTGAGATCGCAGGGAGACGTACAGGTGCCATGGCAGCCAGGGTCCTTCTGAAAGACCCAGGGCTGCCTTATCAGACTACCTATCAAGCCGTCCCTGTGGGGTGGCTTGATAGACTGCCTGTCAAATCGCAGTATGATGTAATGCTATAGCATTACGTCATACTACAGGAGAGATCAAAGCGTCCCTAGTTGTGGTCCCCCAGGGGGGCCAAAAAAAAGTAAAAATAAGATCAATAAAGTTTTATTGAGTGTAAAAAAAACGAAAAAAAAGTAATAAAAGTTTAAATCACCCTCCTTTTGCCATATCCATGATAAAAAAAAACTAAATCATAAAGAAAAATACATATTTGGTATCGCCACGTCCGTAAAAGTCCGATCTATCAAAGTAGCACATTATTTACCCTGCATGGTGAACGTCATCCGAAAAAAAAAAAAGAACGCCAGAAATGCCTTTTTTCAGTCACCCTGTCTCCCAGACAAAATGCAATAAAAAGCGATCAAAAAGTCATATGCATTGCGAATTGGTATTAATGTAAACTACAGGACATCCCACAAAAAAAGAGCCCTTGCACAACTAAGTCGACGGAAAAATAAAAAAAGTTATTGCGCTCAGAAGATGGTGGCAGAAAATAATTGAAAAAAAATTAAATGTGTTTGAAAAAAAATAAAAGTAGTGCAGCAAAAAGAAAAACCTACAAGTTTGGTATGGTAGTAATCGTACCGACCCATAGAATAATGTTTTCATGTCATGTTTGTTGCAGTTTGTGCGCCGTAGTAACAAGACGCACTGAAAGATGGCGGGATGTCTTTTTTTTTTTTTCATTTTACTCCACTTAGAATTTTTTAAAAGTTTTTCAGTACATTATATGGTACTTTAAATAGCACCATTGAAAAGTACAACTCGTCCCACAAAAAAACAAGCCCTCATACAGCGACGCCGATGGATAAATAAAGGAGTGACGATTTTTTAAAAGGGGGGAGGAGAAAATGAATATGTGGGGAAAAAAAGGGGGCCGCGTCATTAAGGGGTTGAAATCTTATGATTGCCAGGACTGCTTCTTTTTGAGACTGGGCTGTGCAGTTTTCACTGTACCAAGTTGAAGCCTATACAAATGCCTTGGTTTGCACGATAGTTGTAGTTTTGTCTTATCCTTTATATATCACCCCGGACAGTGAATGGCATCCTGTAGCTCTGTAGTCCTATCCTTAAAGGGCTTGGTCATGTGTGTATACCAATGCACTGCTCCATTCATTTCAGCGGGACTTCCAGAGAGAGATGAGTGCTTCAACTTGGCTATCTCCAGCACTCCCAAAGAAATGAATGGATTTTTTAACACAGCCGATTGTGTGAATGGACAAGAAAACACTAATTTAGATCGGGGCTTGATTACAACTATTCTTCATTCACGCGATTTTTGCCCGCGGATACGGTCGTCAGAATGAGACCTAAACGCGATGTTGTTACTCATAACAAGAATTCAGATTTAAGATTGAATATTGCAAAGCGTCTCTGGAAAATGAGAAGTGGAATGTGATTGGTTGCTATCGGCAGCTGCGCCACTTTTCCATTGCGCTAATTTCGATAAATCTCTGCATTGATCTGATTAGTAGACGAGTCTCCAGGCGTTCCGTCTCATCTCCTGAGTCTTATGATCCTGTCCCGCAGACTTAGACCATTCTCAGCTTCACATCTTAATATTAGAGAATTAAATGCTCTCAGACATCAACTTTGCTTGAAGCCGCGATTGTCCGCAGGTAAACTGGCCTGAATGGAGTAACGATGATGAAATTGATGAGATCTGTGTGTCTGTAATGGGGTCATTGTGTCAGACTGGTGCTCATTACATTACAGGAGATGACTTCTGTGTAATGCCTTAAGCCACGGCTTTCTCTAGAAGTAACACATCGGTCATAAGAAGCTTTTCTCTCAGTCTGGACCTTACACCTGCTCTTAAGCTCCCTTATGTCCCATATTACTGGGAACACTCCTCATAGTATTCCTAAGACTACCCTGAAGTTCCTTTTCTGTTTCCCTCACTGGTGTAGATAGAACTGCCCCCCCCCCCCCTTTCCAAATATATATATATATAAATATATATATATATATTCTATAAGGAAGCTCTTATAACATGGCAGGCTGCTTAGACACAGAGGCGCAGCTCTAGTATATGTCTAAATAATGTCATTATCATATCACCGTCAAATAGCAGCTCCACGCAGTGATAGTGATTACAGTGCGGTTACCTCCAGTGATCACAGGTGATGTCATCTCCGATTTCGTTTTTCTGCACTCTGAAGCCACAACTTGCCTGCACACACTATCACTATCCTGCTACTCAATGAATCTCTCATTGTTCCCTCCATAATACTAATGCCCTCTCCGTGGTACCACAAAGTAGTAATTAGAGATGAGCGAGTGTACTCGCTAAAGCAAACTACTTGAGCGTGTTGTGCCTTATTCGAGTACCTGCCCGCTCGTCTCTAAAGATTCAGCTGCCGGCGGGGGAGAGCGGTGAGTTGCGTGGGAGTGAGCAGGGAGGAGCAGGGGGGAGAGAGTGAGAGAGAGATCTTCCCTCCGTTGCTCCCCACTCTCCCCCGCCGCTCCCCGCCCCCCCGCCGGCAGCCGAATCTTTAGAGACGAGCGGGCAGGTACTCGAATATGGCACTACTCGCTCGGGTAGTTTGCCTTAGCGAGTATGCTCGCTCATCTCTACTAGTAATGTTCTTTCTTCAGCCCCAAAAAGTAATAGGCACTCTCTGTGACCCTACACAGGCTGTATTCACAGTGCGGTTGAGGTGCGATCAGAATCGCACTTGTAAAATTGTATACATTTTGCTGCGGTTTTTGATGCAGTTGTTTTTTTTTTTGTTTTTTTTTCATCACAAATGAATCAGAAACCACTGTGAATAACATCAAAAAATGTGCATGGTTTTCCCAGTACAACCTTTAGTGAGGTTTTGCCTGCCCCTTGTGAATAAAGGCTTACAGATAGTCCTCCCTCCAAGGCTTCACTTGGAAACAATGCACTTTCTATGGACCGACTTAGGAATAGTGTGCTCTCCCTGGGCCCCACTTAGAAATAGTATCCCCTCTGTGCTCCCTACAGTTCTCAGACCTAGCAACAGCAGGACAGTCTTCCTTACTCATACACATTACATATTATACATTAGTTGGGGGCCCTGTTACAGGCTTTGCATTGGGACCCAGGAGCTTCAAGTTATGCCTCTGCGTTAAGGGGTTAAGAGAAGTTGGGGGGGGGGGGCAGTTTTTTCCAGTTTCCATAGACTCCTATGGAGGCTTCCAGGGTTTTTCATCAAAAGATAGGTCAAGACCAGGGGCGTAACTAAAGGCTCAGGGGCCCTGATGCAAAAGGTGAGCTGGGGTCCCCCTCTATCTATATCTGTACCCATACCCATACCTAAACCATGCTGCACAGAGGCAAAACTTGAAGCTTCTGGGCCCCAATGCAAAACCTATAACAGAGCCCCCAACTCTAATGCTTTATTCAAAGTACTGGGCTCCTTATATGGAGAAGAGAGGCCTTATGGGCCCCCTAAGGCTCCTGGGCCCGGGTGCAACTGCATCCCCTGCACCCTCTATAGTTACACCCCTGAGTGTCTGTAAAAACGCATGTGCTCGTATGAAAGAAACCTAAATCTGACCAAAGTCAATTAGAAAGTTGCAGAAGTTTTCACTCTGCATTGATGAAGCTTTAATTACATAACACTGCACACTGACCCTTGTTGTTGACCTTGTTTTGCCGTCTGTTCTAATAGATGTTACATTTTCTTTCCACAATTTCAGGAACTTTTTGTTGCCATTTTTACTTTTTTCTGTATATTCCTAGCAGATTAATGGAGACGGACACTCGATGATTTAATTGAGGAATGTAAGTGATTTTCTTAACACCTCCCCTCCCCCGGGTGCGTTCTATCTGCTTAGCAAGGATCTCGGCCTGTGATGAACAAAGACACTTTCCCTTTTAATAGACCGGGCCCCTGACGGATAATCTCCCGGAGTCTTTTGTGGGAAAAATCCATCACAGCTGTCAGGCTTTTAATCAATGAACTAATTTAAGCTGATAGAGAAGAAAACATCATGTGCCCTCAATAAGACATTGTAGGATAACCTTTACCATAATAGACGGTTAACTCCATCACAGAGAGCGCAGTGTCTACATGAGGAGCGCCACTTACCGGAGAAATCATTGAGGATTACAGGAAACACAATGTCCAAATGATCTGTACATAGGTAAAGTGAGAGTTCTATATTAGCCAATTATCTAGGATGACAAGAGTGGACAGCCCCTTGAAGATGACCATAAATGTGGTTGGACTTTTTTGCTATGAACATCCTTGTTGGAGTCAATGCAGCAGGAATCTACAACAGTGATTGGCCAGTATGATCCCACATAGTCATCTATGTCCAGTCATGTAAGGGTATCTGATGCACATACCAGGTTCTTACAGGAATGACCGACAATAATCATCTAATATCTATAGGTTCCTTTAGTCTTCTGCTTCTTGGACAAAGGGTTGTCACCTGGCCGGTAATTGACTCTACAGGCTGGCATTGGTATTTGTTTTGTACTGGCCATATTAATGGCACCTCTGGCCGGGCAGCAAGTGCTGTAGCTCAGTCACGCTCGGGTCTGGACAGGACGCCGCTGTAGCGCTCACAGAAGATCCATACTCCTCTCCCTGGCATCTGTGCCACTTACAGTATGTGCAGGTATGCAGGCGCCATGAATAGGAGTGAAGATATTCTCTGAGCTGCAGCGGCATCCCATCCCAACTGAAGCTTGACTGTTGATGATAGAGTTGCTGCCTTTAGAGGTGGGTAGGGTACCAAGAGGAGACACTATTACTCCTGGATCAATTAAGGGGGGATTTATTATTGCTGGGGCCACCAAGGGGGGATACTATTATAACTGGGGCCACTAAAGGTGGCACTATTATTACTGAGGACACTAGAGGAGGTACTATCACTATTGGGGTCAGTGAGAGGTGGAACCGTTAGTAGTAGGACCACAGTAATAATGGAGGTAAAACCTTGTAATGCGATAAGCCACTCCATAACTATGCCCCACAAACCATGCCTCATTGTACCTTGGGCAGTATTTTTTATTGAAAAAGGTGGCAGCCCTAATTGGATATAGTGGAAGTAAATAAAAAGAGAGGGGCGGAGCTCCATCTACTGCTCTTGTGCAGAAAAGATAGCTTTCCTTGCAGGAAAAAATAAATAAAATAAACTAAGGTGCTGCCAGTCCACCAATGCCAAACCGTTTTTAATGGAGTGTAACAATCAGATTGAAAGGAAAGGAAAACTTGTGGACATGGAGGCACAACTCTCATGAAATGGTATTAAAGTTGGTAGTCTTATCCTTCATCTTTATTAAAGGTTTAAAAAAACAGTCAATAGTTAACACGTTTCGGGGACATAGCCCTTTCCTCAGAAATTACTGTATTGGGTGCGGGATATAGCAGAGGTTTCTTCTATCTTTGCTACCATTCTGGAGGAGATTAGCTACTATGATAGTTACCAAAGAGAAAGTAGAGATTATACTCTCCTATCTCATCTATATTGGAGGACATTATACAGCAGTACTGAGCAGTGTATATGTGATTTCAGTAGTTGTGAGACGATAAGGGTGCTTTTATACACAACAACCTGTCGGCACAGATGCCTGATAGGCAGTCCAAGCGATAATTGTGCCAGTGTAAAAACAAAGGAATGATCATCTCTAGTGAATAAAGGTGGAGTGGGCCGGGGATCAGTCAGACCCACATGCCTCCGTTCACAGAAATAGGCAGTTCTTCATAGGTGAATGACTGCCTGTTTACATGGGTCAATCATCATTCAGTTTTAATGCATGCATAAACTGAATGATGAACAATAAGTGAACGGACTGGTTCGGCATTCATTTGGGGGAGTGCATTTAGACTGAGCAACAATCAGTTAGGTCATTGGACCGCGGGAACCTGAATGATTTATCTGCTCATGTAAAAGGACCCTAAAGTGCAGTGGTATCCAGTCAGGGTAGTATCCTGTAGAACATGTTAGTTCAGTCATAGTCAGTAAGGTGGACACCAAAATACTGAAATAGTGTAAGTACATAGGGATGTAAGAGGGTCACGTGCATCACATGATAGGGAGTGATATAAAATACTATAAAATGACATATAATGAGGATCCTCTTCCTGCCCTCTTTGGTTGAGTATAGTGTTGGTGATGTGTTGCTAAAAGCTTGCTGAGAAAGTAACCAGAGGTAAGCGGCCCATTCGTGTGTGATATTTTGTGATTGGGCTTTGGATGGAAGGAGCTGCAGAAGAGGCAGAATCTGGTAGGCAAGTAGAAGGAGCAACAGAAAGGCATTATATACCCACTCATATTCAGGTTGCTATGGTTAGTAACCAAAAGAGCTGCCAGTAAACAGTGCTGGTCTTAGATTAGTCGGCAAACCATGCAGAATTTTTTTTGGCCACACCCCCTCCCCCATCAAGAGAAAAAAAAAACTATATATTGCCCTGACAGGCAGTCTACCCATATTCTGCTTAGGCAGCAAGCCTCAAGATAGCAGCATAGACACACCAGAACAGCTTAGTGAATAAATACAGCACCAGAACCAAGCCCCTAACATAAATACAGCACTAGAATCATCATAACTTAATACAGCACTGAACCAAGCTCATAACATAAACGCAGCACAAACCAACCTCAGTACATAGATACAAGAACCAAGCTCATAACATAAATACAGCATCAAAACCAAGCTCATAATATAATTACAGCAAAAGAACCAAGATCATAAAATACAGTACCAGAAGCAAGCTCATAACATGAATACAATACCAGAATCAAGATCAGTACATAAATACAGCCCCAGAAGCAAGCTCATAACATAAATCTAGTAGCAGATCTAAGTGATTGTGTTGCAGGGGTGCCGAAGGACTGACAGCGGAGTATCGGAATGTCAGAGTGAGGGCTTATTCCCACGAGCGTATATCGGCCGGTGTTTTCACGGCCAGCAGATATACGCTACCATCTGGGGTGTAGAAGCTCATGTACGGGCTCAGAAATCTACTGTTTGTGTGCCTGTTCACACAGCATGGGCCCCGACACATATACGCTGAGATCACCATGCCGTCGCCCCTTTCCCCTCCCTCCCCCTCGCAGACTCACCTTTGCTCTCATGCCCGCTGGCTTTTTGCCACGGGAGGGGGCAGGGGTGGAGCTAAGCACCACCCCATCCCGCCTCCTCCAATTGCGGGCTGTGGACAGGGGTCGGGATGGGGCCGGAGCCTGATATACGCTCGTGGGAAAGAGGCCGGAAGGAGACAGAGCCAGGAGGAGGATGATCTATGAAACTCCAAAAGATGTGAAGTTGGGAGGAAGAAGATCATCTGTCCAAGCTTACCAAAAGCCAGTGACCACCCCAAGCGTACATCTGCCTGGTACCTACTTAAAAGCTGGTGATCTCGTAGCTAGGGTCGGCAATGTTAATATACATATATACAGTCTGCCCTAGTGTTAACATACACCTATACGACCTCCCCAAATGCAGATATACACATATGGTCAATGCCAGGTTACATGCCATTTGGCGCGCTGACCTCCGCACCTTTCCTGACTGTACGGACGTGTACTCTATGTACTAGTTCCTAATTTCGCTGTTATTGAAGTGACACGCTCCCCTGTGGTCCGGATGCAGCGCTGTGTATATATGAATAACAATGTATATGAATATTAAGCAGTCCGCCGGTCTTCCGGGACTCCTCGGGTGCACAATCCACCGTGTTTATTGTACAACCAATCAAGCGGCGATTGCTTTGTACTGTGCCGGATGACTTTAAATTCATCCATCACGCAGAGATTCATCCTGGATTCCATTTACTGCGTTTTGTGGCTACGCGGCAGCCGTGCTTGAGAACCATTTTCTACTTGTTTAGCCGGCAGCGTGAACAGGAGCCGGGAGCACAAGTGTTTTATTTTATGTCACATTAATAATAAAACCTTCCACTTAAATACTTAAATAAAAGCATCAGGAAACTAATTCACAATTTGTCAGCATCTGATTTGGGGAGAAGCTGCTTTAATTTACTTCCCATTTGGACTCATTTTCCGTGCGCGGCTGCATTCGGCGTCTCGGTGAAAAGCTCAGCTCTAATCATTTTACTTGAGCTCTTCATTTCGTCTTTGATTAAATAATTGAAATTCCTGTCACTTCCTGCACTTTGCTGGCGCACTCATTCTCCGTCTTCTCCTGAAAGCCGGGCAGATACATTTTATTGATAACACGACATAATGTATCAGTTCTTCATTCAGTGCGGCTTCACAGATCCGCCGCTGTCGTTAAGTGATTGTTAGGGGGAATTAGTAGAGCATCTCCTCTAATTTACTTGCCATCATTTGTAGGTTATTGCCGTGTAATGCTGGAAAGGACATGAGGCTTTAATGCTTTTTTTTTTTTTTGCTTGCTTTCTCCATTTTTTGCCGCAGCGGTATAAATGTATTATTCCCAAATCATTTTTCCATATAAAACAAAGTAACTGCTATTAACCCTTGCAGGGATATAGCACTGCTCTTCTGAGTCTTAGGGGGATCTATATGGTGTGGAATTTCTGTGCAGACCCTCCATATGGAAATTCTGCAGCATTTACAGTAGCGGTAGATTTTAAAGATCCCGTCCACAAGCTGGAAATAATCAGCACAAATCCCGTGTGGAAATTGACATTCAATTCCGCAGGATGTCAATTTTATCGTCGTTTCCGCTACGGAATTTAACTCTTCTCAATGAGGGGTGAACTCCACACCTAAATACGCAATAAAATCCGCTTCAAAATCAGCACCAAACGGTTGGGCTTGGGGTCAGGCTTTTCGCTCCTGAACTGCAGTGGAACGCCTGTGGAGGTATTATTCCATCTCCCTTATTTGAATGATATCTCTATAATACTACCACACAGTGACTAAATAATACCAGCATAATACTGTAATGCACTAAATAATACCACCATACAGTGATTGAATAATGGTGCCGTACACTGAATTCAAGCATGCAGTGCCTGAAAAATACCGCAATAGACAGTATATGACAACCATCCATGACATTCCGCTACATATCGCCCCCGGTGTGGATCCTGCCTTATAGGGCAGATGGAGAGCAGGGGCCAGATCTGTACAAGGGGCCGCAGTTGTTTCTGTTTGGGAATGTGTTACTGCTACTTCTGCTGCTGGTATTATTCAGTCAGTGTATTGCAGCAGTATTCAATCAGTGTATAGGGGTATAATTCGGTCAACTAGATTGACCCAATATTCGCTACACAAACATAAAATATTTCAAAACTGATGGTTGTAAACTTCTAAATCTGCTGGTTAGGTGATTATTTAGAGGGTCACTTTGTATTTGAAGCAGATATCTATTATAAAGCCTACAGGTCTCTGTCTGTCTGTCTGTCTTTCTCTCAGTCTAGCTCTTTCTCTCTGCTTGTCTCTCTCTCTCTCTCTGGTTGTCTCTTTCTGTCTCTATTGCTCTCTCTCTGCCTCTATCGCTTTCTCTGGGTCTCTCTATCGTGCTCTCTCTCGTTCTATTGCTCGCTCTGTCTATGTCTGTTTCTCTGTCTCTCTTGCTATCTCTCTATTTGTCTCTATTGCTCTGTCTATTGCTTTCTCTGTCTCGCTATCTCTCTCTCTCTCTTTGTTTCTCTCTATTTCTTTATCGCTATCTGTCTCTTTATCATTCTCTCATTCTGTCTCTCTGTCTGTTTCTCTACTGCTTTCTCTATGTCTGTTTCTCTATTGCTCTTTCTATCTGTCTGTCTCTCTATAGCTCCCTCTCTATCTGTCTCACTATTTATCTATTTCTGTCTATCGCTTTCTCTCTATCTCTATCGCTCTCTCACTCTATTGTTCACTCTGTCTGTATCTCTATCATTGTCTCTCTCTATCGTTTTCTCTCACTGTTTCTCACTCTATCACTCTCTCTGTCTCTATTGCTCTCTGTCTTTCTATCTCTCTTTCTCACACTGTCTCTCTATTGCTCTCTCTGTCTCCATTGCTCTCTCACTCTGTCTCTCTATTGCTCTCTCCATCTGTCTCTCTATTGCTCTCTCTCTGTCTCTCTCTTTCTCTCGCTGTCTCCCTCTCTCTCTCTATCGCTCTTGATTGGGCAGTGTATGGTGCAGCTTAGCAGTCTATGCTGTGTTGCTTAGCAACGCTTCACTCATTCTAGCGTATGCCTGAAGCACAGTAGCGCCACCCATAGACTTAACATTGTAACTTTCAACCCACCTGACAGGTCTCTGAATGTATTAAACTCACATGTGATGATTTTACGGCACCAGTGAGCATGTGTGTCATCTAATGACACCAACATCATCCACCAAAGGTACAGCAAAGGGGTCAAAGTGTGGTGCAAGAAAAAGCATGTCGGCTTATTTATGTTAGATGTATGGTGATATTATTTATTATGTTGGCATTATTCAGTTAGTGTATGGCGATAGTATTCAGTCAATGTATGGCGATAGTATTCAGTCAATGCATGGTGTTATTATTCACTATGTTGCTATTATTCTGTTAGTGTATGGTATTATTTTTCAGTCAGTGTATATCCATATTATTTAATCAGTGTATGGTCGTATTATTCAATCATTGTACAGTGGTGTTATTCAGTCAGTCTATGACCATATTTTTCAGACAGTATGAGGTAGTATTATTCAGTTAGTGTATGGTGGTGTTAAGTAATTATATTGTGGCTTTAATCAGTGACTATATGGTGGTATTATTCAGTCAATGCATGATGTTATAGATCAGTGACTGGATAGTTCTATCATTCAGTCAGTATATGGTGGTAATATTCAGCCAGGGTCTGATAGTATTATTTAGTAACTGGATGGTTGTCATATACTGTGTATTGTGGTATTTTTCAGGCACTGCATGGTTGAATTCAGTGTATGGCAGCATTATTCAATCACTGTATGGTGGTATTATTTAGTGCATTATAGTATTATGCAGGTATTATTTAGTCACTGTGTGGCAGTATTAATCAGTGCATGGTAGTATTATAGAGAGATTATTCAAATAAGGGAGATGAAAAAATACCTCCACAGTGCCACCTATTGGAAGGCAGCATTCCTTCAAGCCAAAGTAAAGCCTCATGTCCACTTGCAAATTATTATTTCAAATCCGCAGCGTTTTTTCCCGCACGTGGATCCGCGCCCCATAGGGATGCATTAGACACCCGCAGGTAGTTAAATACCTGCGGATGTCATTTTCCCCTGCAGACGCGGATCCGTGTGCAGGAAAAAATCCGGACCATGCTCCATTTGGTGCGGGCCTCCCGCGCGGACGGCTCCTGCAGGCTTCTATTGAAGCCTATGGAAGCTGTCCGTATCCGCCGGAGACCTAAAATCAGAATATACTCGCCTGCTGTGGGCCGTGCGTGTCTTCCCTTCTTCCCGGCCGGATCACCTAGACGGTGAGTGAGGAAACTCAAAAGGCCATTCATGGTCCTCTGGTTAATATGCAAATAAGGGAGATGGACTAATACCTCCACAGTGCCACCTATTGGAAGGCAGCTTTCCTTCAAGCCAAAGTCAGACTCTTTATACAAGCCTTGTAACAATGACTGGGAATTAAAAGCAAAGCCAGACTCCATGTACAGACAGCTGTTTTGGGGGTATTTGCCCTTCATCAGTGTGCTGTAGGAGTCTGGCTTTACTATTGAGATAGGTGTACATTGATGAAGAGCAAACACCCTGAAACAGCTGTCTGTACATGGAGTCTGGCTTTGCTTTTAATTCCCAGTCATTATTACAAGGCTTGTATAAAGAGTCTGACTTTGGCTTGAAGGAATGCTGCCTTCCAATAGGTGGCGCTGTGGAGGTATTATTCAATCTCCCTTATTTGAATAATACCTCTATAATACTACCATACAATAACTGAAAAATACTGAGGAAGGGGTATAATAATAGAGGTATTATTCAGTCGCTGTGTGGTAGTAGTATTCGGTGTATGGTAGTATTTTAAGGGGATTATTCAGTCAGTGTGGCAATATTTTTCAGTTATTGTTTGGTGGGATTATTTAGTCAGTGAAAAAAAGGTATTTTACTGTCTTTTTATGGCAGAATTATGGGCGGTATCATTCATTTCATGCCATTATTCAGTCACTGCATGCTGATTCAGTTACAGTATGTTATTGTTGTTTATTCCCAGTATGGTAGTATTATGCAGTGGCGGGGGTATTCTTATAGCACTGGATGGTAATATTTGAAGTACTATTGCTGTAATGTTGCTCCTGTTGTTGTGATGTTTTATATATTTCACTTTTCCTATTTTACCTTTGCTTTCGTTTTCTGAACTTCCTTCTCTTTTCCTCTTATTGAGGGATGCTTTGAAGATCACATAGTGCGGTATTTGCAGGAGTCGTGTTTGTATAAGTGTTCCTTGTGACACTATACTGCAGTATAATCCCTTTAGTGCTTGTCAGGACATGTTTATAGAGCTACAAGAAGGGTTATGTACTCTACTTATATGCTTCACACCTTGTGCAAGACCTCCACAGCTTCTTCATTGTGTGCAGCCTCCTACTCCACTCCTGCTATATTAGGGCTCCGGCAGACGAACGAATGCACAATGGAGCGTATTTCCGCATGAGCAAGGGTTGTACGCCGGGTAACACCCTTCCCCTTGCTTTTTTTTAACCTGCCATAAACTTCTATGGCAGCTTTCTATGTAACACGCGGAAAGATAGCGCAGGTCCTATCTTCTCTTGCGTGCATGCTCATGAGAAAGAATCCATTGAAATCAATAGTTTTATTTTGTCCCATTTATGGGGCCGTGATTTTTAATAGGACTAAAATACATTTGTCTATTTAAGTCCTAAAGGTTGGTTTAGCCACAATGATTGGGTTCTTTGGTGCAAGGTGATCACTCAAACGTTGAGTGATCACCTTGCGCTCCGAGCGGAGGATGCAGAAGACAAGCGGGGTGGCCCCACTTGTCTTCTGCATCCAGCTGTTCTCTGCTCTGAGTGCTCAGCTGTTATACACCGGAGGATTTCGAGCGGGGTATGGAGAACACAGCTGGGCCGCTCTGTTCTTCATACCCCGGCTGTCACCAGGGAGTGGGATACAGCTGAAACAATAGTATCAGCTGTATCCCCCTGTGAATTCCTGATAACTGATCTTTCAGCATGATCAGCGACGGCTTAACGAAAACGGCACGATGTCAGTGCAGTTAGAAACAACGATTATTGCTCAAAAGACGGCTTTTAGAGATTTTTGAGCGGAAATTGTTGTGTCTTAAAGGGCCTTAAGGGCTTCTGCAGACGAGCCTTTTTGCGCATGCAAAATCACATGTGCAAGATGCGGCGAAGACAACCCATTGATTTTAATGGGTTCCCTCATATTATGCGTTTTTGTGCACAAATTTCACACAAATATACCCGACATGCTCAATTTTGTGCGCATTTGCGCAGTCAACGCACCGTAGGAGTTTATAGGGGTGCGCAAACAAGCACCCAATTCGCACAAAATTTCATGGGGAAATCCAGCGCTCGTCTGCAGGAACCCTAAAGGTGCTATTACACGGAACGACTATCTGTCGGATTCCAGAGATCCAGCAAGAATCTGAACGATTATCCTTCAGTGTAAATGAATGCACCGACAGAACGATGAATGAGAAGTCTTTCGCCTCCCGTTCATCGTTCAGTTTCTGCTTGCAGGAAATTGAAGGATGGATGGGCCGTGTAAACAGGCAGTGGCTCAGTTGTGAACAACTGCCTGCTTACTGCGAATGGCGGGGTGAGGGCCAGAACGATCCTTGGCTGGTCCGCCTCCATTCACTGAGTGATGATCGTTGATGTGTAAAAGAACAAGAGCGATTATCGCTGGGACGACCTGTTGGGCATCTGCGCTAAACAGATTGTCCCATGTAAAAGCACCTAACAATCTTTGGGCTTAAACAGACTTCCGCGACCTCGTCATGTTTGTTGGCTGTGAAATTCTCGGCTGCAAAATGTGACGAAATGAAACAATTGATTTCAATGACTTCATTTTGACTAGAAAGAAGGACAAGAAAGATATGTCCTGCCGTATCTTTTCTCGCCCTATCTTCCTAATTTTCTTGTACTTTATAAAGTCCGCAATAGGACGAAACGCGTCGTACGAATAAAACGGAGTTTTTTCATAACCATTGGTTACCAGAGGATAACTTTTTCTTGAAGGAGCGCGGATTTTCTTTTTTCTTTATACCTTGTTCCTAATTTTCTTCTTTTTTTACCCGCATGCAATAACGCAAAATTTGAATTGTCAAAACTAAAGATGAGCGAACGTGCTCGGCCACGCCACTTTTTCGCCCGAATACCGCGATTTCCGAGTACTTCCGTACTCGGGCGAAAAAATTCGGGGGGCGCCGTGGCGGCACGGGGAGTAGCAGTGGGGAGTGGGGGGGAGAGGGAGAGAGAGAGGGCTCCCCCCTGTTCCCCGCTGCTACCCCCCGCACCGCCACACCTCTCCCCGCCCCCCGGCGCCCCCAGAATCTTTTCACCCGAGTACTGAAGTACTCGAAAATGGCGGTACTCGGGCGCGTAATTACTCGAAACGAGTACGTTCGCTCATCTCTAGTCAAAACCAAAAAGGATTTGGACTGGTTCATGCGCTGATACCCTCCGTCTGTTTAAGCCCTAGCAGTTGATTCCTGGTTTTATTGTTGCAGATGCCATACTTCTGTATTATCAATCTCTACGGTGGATATGAAAAGTCTACACACCCCTGTTGAAATATAATGTTTTTGTCATGTTAACAAATATGGCAAAGATGAGTGATTTCAGATTATCTCCACCTTCCATGTGACCCGTTATCTGTACAATTCTATTGAAAAACAAACTGAAATCTTTTAGGATGGAAAAATAAAAATAACAAAAGTTAAGATAATGTGGTTGCAAAAGCGTGAGCACCCTCTTACTTTTGGGGCTGCAGTTGTGTTCACAATTAGCCAATCACATTAAGGGCCTCTTCACATGAGCATAAGTGCAAAAATGCTAATTTAAACAAATGCATTAGCGCTGTGAACAATGCGCTTTTGTGCATATTTTTGCGAATATTTTAGTAATTTTTGTGCTGCCAGTTCACATGGGTGCAGAACACATCCCCACTGTTATTTTAAAGACTATTTAGCCTAGAGTAGAGGAGATAATTACCTCACATGATCAAGACTATGCTCCTCTCAATACACCCAAGAATTGTGTTTGCCTTTTTCGCTACTGCATCACTCTGTTGACTCATGTTCAGTCTGTGATCTATTAGTATACCCAAGTCTTTTTCACATGTGCTGCTGCTTAGCCCAATTCCTTCCATTCTTTATGTGCTTTTTTCATTTTCCTTTCCCAGACGTAGGACTTTGCATTTCTCCTTGTTAAATACCATTCTGTTAGTCACCGTCCAGAATTTAAGTTTGTCCAGATCTTTTTGAATTCTCTCTCTTCTCCAGTGTTAGCCCTCTCTGCTAACTTTGTGTTATCCAACCTTCTTCCCTTTTTTGAAGATAGGGCCAACATTTACTCTTCGCCACTCTTCTGGGACTTCTCCTGTTCTCCAGAAATTTTCAAATATTATGGCAAGTGGTTCAGCAATCATATCTGCTGCTTCTTTTAGTACCTTAGGATGTAATTCATATGAACTTGGAGGCTTGAATTCATTAAGTTAGCTAAGTGTTCTCTCACCATCTCTCTGTTTATAGATAGCCTGCATTCTTCTATTTCTTCTATAGCGCAGGGAAGATCAGTTGCATTTACTTTCTGAGAGAAAACAAATACAAAACAGAAATGTAAAAGTTTGGCCTTCTGAACATTTTAAACTAATTCATCATTTTCATCCTGTAAACATCCTATAGCATCTTTGACTTTTCTTTTGATATACCCACAAAATCCTTTTTTTATTGCTTTTGGCCTCTCTTGCAAGTCACAATTCATTATTGGCTTAAGCTTTTCTGACACTTGCCCTTCAGTTTCTGCAGACTATATTATATTCCTCTTAAGGCCGCCTGCAGACGGGTGGAAATTCCGCGGCGGGATTTCCCACGGAATTTCTGCCCCTGGAAGCTGCTATAGGATTGCGTTAACAAACGCAATCCTATGCAGACGGCCTCGATTTGGCCGTGCAAAATCTCGCGCAGCAAACAAATCGCGGCATGCTCTATTTCTGTGTGGGGCTCGCAGACATTCGGGTTGGGTCCCGTTGCAAGAATTCTCGCAGCCGGATCCGACCCAGCCATCTGCAGGCGGCCTTAGATATGCCCCCCATTTGATAAACATATTTTTCTTCCTTTTTAGCATGTATGTAAGTTCTGTGTTCATCCATCCTGGTCTATTTAAATGCTTCCCATTCTTCCTCTTTTATGGATTGTTAATGATTATGCTTTGAGAATCTCATTTCACAATATTTCCCAACCTTCATGGACATTCCTGTCCTTAAAAACATCCAGCCATTGGATTCTTCCTACCCTCTTTCTGAGTTCATTAAAATCTACTTTCTGAAATCCAACCTTGAGGTCTGAGTCTTCTCAGGTCTTCGTCCCCTTTTTATCCAAAATTCGAGGATAGCATGATCAGTGCCTCATAAGGTCCCAGCCACTCTTACTTCCTCAACCATTTCCTCCCTGTTGCTAAGAATTAGGTCTAAGATAGCAGATCCCCTTGTTTTCTCTTCTACATTTTGGAAGATAAAGTTCTCAGTAAGCCTGGATAAGAATTTGTTGGATCCATTACTTTTACCTGAGAGAAATTTCCAACAAATGTCTGGATAGGTAAAATCTCCCATAATCACTATGTCAGGCTTTTTTGAGAGCTTGGCCATCTGATGTAGAAAGAGTTCATCAATATCTTCTGCTTGTCCAGGCGGCCTATAATAAATGCCTACAATGGTGTCCTTTCTGTTGTTCTCTTCTTGTATTCTTACCCAAACAGTTTCTACAGAACTTCCATGCTCTGAAGCTTGAATCTCTGTGGAGATTAATATTTTCCTAACATACAATACAATCCCTCTTCCACTTGAATTAGGTCTGTTTCTTATAAATGTTTCTATAATGTTGGCACTATGGGTGACTGCTACAGGGACACCGGCTCTGTTATGGAAGTATTGTGGCAGACACTGTTATAGGAGCATTGTAATTGTTATTGGCCTACTTTGACTGGGTACTGTTGTATCTTGTCTTCACCAGGATTATGGGTGAAGACAGCCTGAGGTAAAGGGAACGCCCCAAGGTTCTCATTGGCAGCCAGATACACACGCTCACTGATCAGCCCATAGCTTGGTGCAATTTTCTGATTAATAGCCGCTGGGCACCGATTCACCCCCGCTGATAGCCGCAGGTCGGCTCCCGCTGTTTACTCCTGCTGTTTTCCCTGTTGCTGTAACTGCAGGCTGGCTCCCGCTGTTGACCCTCAGCTGTTTTTCCCCGCTGCTAGCCACAGGCCAGCTCCCGGTGTTCACCCCCACTGAGAGATAGCTGCCAATTCCAATTCACCGCCAGAGCTCCTGAATGGCAAAGCAGCACGCCTGTAGCTGGCGTCCTGTTACCATGACAACCCAGTGACTACACAACAGAGGGAGCTCCCTCCCTCTGTGAAGCCTTTGCACGTATCCACCAAGCTGCTGTTGCTCTCAGAAGCTCACTGAAGGTGTGTATATGGCAGCCAATCAGAAGCTTCCAATGAGCTATGGGCAGATCAGTGAGGGTGTTTATCCAGCTGCCAATGAGAACCTTTGGGCATTCTCTTTACCTCAGGCCATCTCCACCCATAATCCTGGTGGAGACAAGATACACCAGTACCCTTTGACTGTCCTTCATGTAGGAGGATGTGGCTGTCATTATTTTGGCATTGCGGTCATCACTGTTATGGGGGCACTTTTATGTAAGCACTGTTATGGGGAATCTGAGCATTGGACAGTGGGGAGATCTGACCATCTAATCATCAACCACCCAGTGCTGTACAGTTCAACTCTTCAGATTTGTATTTTTGAACTCAGTAACTACTCACCTGCAGATGTTTCTCTGTGAAAAGCAAAGTTTGAGTTATTTGACATTTCTGCTCCTTTTATCTGATAACTCTGAATATAGAGTATTAATGGTTTAGGACAATGCTGTTTTAATCTGATCGGGGTTACAACGAGGTCTGCGATGCTGTCATGCAATCTCCTCAATACAAACATTCTTCAAAATGTACAAATGCTATTTTGAAAACTAATTTCCAGTTTAAAAGCTTTATTTGAAGATGCATTTGTTGGCTGCAGAGTGGCCGGCCGGCAGCAGACATGTCATCCACTTCTGCAGTGCTTAAAATAAAGTGCCCAGATACAGGCTAAACTGAAACAGCAAACAGCCAATATAATCCGAGATGTTAGGAGTAAAGTGTGTTACTCAGGTGCTTCACAAATACATTTCTTACTTTATCTGAAGGCCTCGGGCTCGGCTGCTCGAGCTAATGCAAGTAATGGAAGCAATTTCAGGCTTTGATCCTCTGAGGTTACAGTGGAGGTGAAGTGAAGGAGATTTCTACTGCTTTGTCAGAACGAAGGGAACTTAGTTTACAAAATTAAAATACACATTTTACCAAAGAGATTCTTATACGTAAAAACGGAAAAATGTCTGAAGTTTAAATGCAGCAGCGAGAAACCGAGAGATACAAGGGGGAACCTCATGACTGATCCAACATGGACAACATGTAACACAGACCCTAAATGTATCATTGTCCTGTCATCCCAAGTGTCTGTGTGTCATTGTCTAATTATGTGTCAATAAGCTGACACCCCAAGAATCATTGTATCATTATTCTATCACTTCTACTCTCTGTGTCCATGTCTGTTGCATCAAGCTTAGTATTGTCCAATCACCTTAAATATCACCGTGTCATTGGCCTGACCCCCAAGCTTATACATATGCTGTCACCCCAAGTATCAGTATGTAATCATAGAATGCTAGAGTTGGAAGGGACCTCCAGGGACATCTGGTCCAACTCCATACTCAATGCAGGATCACTATTACATCCCAGACAGATGTCTATCCAGCCTTTGTTTGAAGACTTCCATTAAAGGAGAACTCACCACCTCCCGTGCTAACCTGTTCCACTCATTGATCACCCTCACTGTCAGAAAGTTATTTCTAATATCTAATCTGTGTCTCCTCCCTTTCAGTTTCATCCCATTGCTTCTAGTCTTTCCTTGTGTAAATGAGAATAGGGCTGATCCCTCTGCACTGTGACAGCCCTTCAGATATTTGTAGACAGCTATTAAGTCTCCTCTCAGCCTTCTTTTTTGCAAGCTAAACATTCCCAGATCCTCATAGGACATGATTTGCAGACCGCTCACCATCTTGGTCTGAGTGTTGATCTGTCATTGTACTGTACCCTAAAAGTCAATGGGGCTTATTTACTGATACTGCCTAAATGTTAGACTATGCAAACTTCAACTAGTCAATCTTAAATGTGCCAGATTTATGACAGTAGCTCTGCTGAATCATAAATCCGTTGAATTTTAGGACTGTCTAGTCTGAATTTAGATCATCTATTAGTTGGTTTAGTTTATGCCAAAAATTGCTTCAAAATCTTGGCACAAGTTTCTGAAATTTGGCACAATTTTTGGTGCATTATGCCCCTTTTTAGGACGAGTTAGAAAAAGTGTTCGAAAGTGTCTAAAAATACATAGTAAATGTGGCGCAAAGCATGTACAGCAGTTCTCTGCTGCAATTTTCACCGGCAATATCAGGCAAAGGCAGTAACAGGCAACACATTTCGGCAGTCAATACATTATGCCTGCTTTCCCAAACCGGGAATCTTGTATTGATCGGTCATGGCCCGCGCGGATGTGTGAGTGTATGTTCTCGATTACGGACACAGTGACAACTGGAAACTGCTCTGTACCCAGTCACTGTGCTGGTGGGACTTGTGCATGTGAATGAATGGGAAGACAAATTGTGCCAAGTGGGGTGTTGCCAAGTTAGATATAAAAGTTGTTGTTATTGTGCCTGCAAGTGTGAGTGGGCAGAGCAAGGCTGGGTGACACTGAGCCAAGGAGCCATGTGTAGAGTCCTGGCCGTTTGGGAGAGCAGATTCGTATGAGGTATGCAGCAGGTCCCTAGAGCCTCCTGTCCAAAAGATTGTGTCCGGAGGAGATGAGGCAGCTCTGGTCAGCTTTCTGCTGAGTTGCTGAGAAACAGAGAAACTTCCACCATAAAGACTGTGAGTGTTAAAATGTATCAAATGTCCACGGTGCCACGAGAGATCTGCCTAGTCTTAAAGGGGTTGTCTCGCGAAAGCAAGTGGGGTTATACACTTCTGTATGGCCATATTAATGCACTTTGTAATGTACATCGTGCATTAAATATGAGCCATACAGAAGTTATTCACTTACCTGCTCCGTTGCTGGCGTCCCCGTCTCCATGGCTCCATCTAATTTCGCTGGCTTCTTGCTTTTTTAGACGCGCTTGCGCTGTGCGGTCTTCTGCCTGGTGAATGGGGCCGCTCGTGCCGGAGAGCTGCTCACCGCGTCGTCATCGTAGCTCCGCCCCGTCACGTGTGCCGATTCCAGCCAATCAGGAGGCTGGAATCGGCAATGGAACGCAAGGAAGGAGAAGAAAATCCACGGTGCACCATGGGAGAAGACCCGCGGTCCACCGTGGGAGAAGACCAGCGGCGCCATCTTTAAAAGAAGAATAGAAGAAGCTGCAGAACGCTGATGCAGGTAAGTGTAATGTGCTTTTTAAAAACTAACCTATTCTTTCTTCTTAACAGGGCAGAATGCGGGGGTAAGTGAAAAAAATATTTTTTTGCTTTCGCCGCAAGACAACCCCTTTAAGAGATTATGTGTAACTAAAGTGGCCTGTGACATAACTAATTGACGGTGCATATATGATAAGCATAATGACTTTCAAAGGGCCTGTGTTTGTGCTAAGGACTGTAACTTGTTCCTGAAAATACCAGTGCCCTAAGACAATGCTGCAAAGTGCAAGGGCTACAATGTTGCCAAAGAGTTCTGAAGTTGTCACAGCATTATAAAACTGTGTGCTAAGTTCAAGGGATTTTACCACTGATTCTTCAAAGTATTACTGATTGAGCTGCCAAGTAAAGTCTATTGTTAACCCTAGGATTACAGACTCCATCCTTCAATCCACCAAAATATATTTCCTTCCACAGGTTTCCTATTAGAACTCTGCCTGCATCTTCTTGCAGTATCCTGCTAGTTCCGTGTCTGTACTGAGCATGCTCTGCAGTGCTGTATTGCGGAAGTAGTAGTATCTGCAGGACATTAGGCTGGTGTACAGAATGATATCTGTTCCTTGCATAGCATTGTACATTATGGGACCTCAGCTAAACTATTCTAGGGTCATGTATAATTTCAGATGCCTAGTGAAAATCAGCAGAATTGCAAATGCAGCTCTGGAACAACTTGAACAGAACACAGGATAAAACTCAGGATCAGTATAGAATCAATCAAGGAATAGACAGTATGTAGAGAAATGCATTATATACAATCAAAGTGCTAATGATCACTTGTCTGTAAGTGTGTATGAGTGCTTCACATGCTTCTCCCCATATCACATGACGGTGATGCGCCCCATATCACATGATGGTGATGTCATCGCAGGTCCTAAAGCATATATAAAATGCAAAGCTTGACAGCAGCTGTATGCTCTCAGGACCTGTGATGATGTCACCATCATGTGATCAGTCACATGGTCTTTGAGCTGCGCCCCATATCACATGATGGTGATGTCATCGCAGGTCTTTCACGTTATTAAAAACTGGCAGAGCCAGACAGTAGCCGTGTACCGACAGGATCTGTGGTGATCTCACCGTCATGTAATCAGTCAAAAGGTGTCTGGGCTCAGCCCCGGATCACATGAGGGTGATGTCATCGCAGGTCCTAAACCAGCAGAGCCTGATCCCATGGCAGTGATGTCATTACAGGTCCTTCATCCCTGTGCACTGAAGGAGGGATTATGGGCGGACTACATCACCCACAAACCCTCGTGGCCTCAGTTGCTATGGATACAGCAGTACTTAGTCTGGCAGTTTGTAGCTGGCTGTGAGACAGCTGGACACCTGTGTGGAGACTCCAATAAATGACACCTCACAAATGTGCACATACATAGTTGGAAGTGCATGCTGACCAACAACATTGAAACACAGTCCTTCACCGCTATCTTCACATCTCCTGAATGTGATATAATGTCATCTTAAGTGCTAATGCTGCCAACACCAGTCCAGCCTTCATCTAATCATCAACCGTTGTCCAGTGTTGAAATTAACTGTCATTGTGGTGCAAACATGTCACCACAGAGGGTTCAACACCGCCGTAAAGCCAATGCAGCTTACATGACAGGGCGACAAGCCACCAGATTTCACCTCAACCACCAGCTGAAATTTATAAATCGCATGCAGCTGATATGCGAAAGCAACAAGTGAACATGTCTCCTCAGCAAGCAGCTGAAGTTCAGAAATTACATGCAGTTCATATGTGAAAGCAACAAGCCAACATGTCTCCTTAGCAAGCAGCTGAAGGTTGTACATCTTGTGCAGCTGATATGCGAAAGCAACCAGCGAACACGTGTCCTCAGCGAGCTGCTGAAGTTTGTAAATCACGTGCAGCTCATATGCGAATGCAATCAACCAACATGTCTCCTCAGGGAGCTGCTGAAGTTCATAAATCACATGCAGGTCATATGTGAAAGCAATGAGCCAACATGTCTCCTCTGTGAGCTGCGGAAATTCGTAAATCACTGTTTGCAATGTTCTGGAAAATTGTAAATAATGCTAATAGCTAACTATTTGCACAGAAATATTTGTACCAACTCCAATTCCTTACAGTGTATGTTAGTAAGTGGTGCATCGCGCCAACCAGTGTTTCTGCAATTAAAGTTATCCAACTTCTACTTTGCCAAATTTGGAAACGTTCTGCCGTTTGCAAAAAAACCCCAAAAACGAGCAAGCAATAATAATTTATATAGTTCAATACAACTAATATAAGAAGGGGTTTCTCCAAATTCAGTACAAAATGCTACTTTTACTGATTACTCCAGTCTCAGAATTATTCAGCCCTTCATGACAAGTGTCTTTAGAACTTTTCCAGAGCACCTTTTGCTATTAAGTCCTGCTGCAGACATAATGGATGGCCAGACAGCAGCTTCTGACAGTCTTTCTGGGCCCTGGCCTCCAGTTCACTGATATACTTGGGTTTGGGTACTGCAACTGTCTTCTTCACATTTCACAGAAGATCCCTAAGGCCTCCTTCCCACGAACGGATTTCCGCCGCGTAATTCGCGGCGAAAATCCGCTGCGTTGCCCGCAGCTATTAGGTTCTATTGAACCTAATAGCACAATGCTCACGATGCGTAATTCCACCGCGGAATTACGCACCGCGATTTCTCCCGTCCTCACCCGCAGCATGCTCTATTTTCTGCGGGTGAGGACGGGCTGTACGCACTGACGGCTTCCATTGCAGTCAATGGAAGCCGTCCATTCACGCTATCTCCCGCTGTAACCAGCGGGAGATAGCGTGAAAAAACGCTTTCCCGCCCACCGCCGAGCGTCATATGACGCCAAATGACGCGGTCCGGCCGCGTCACGTGACACGGCCGGCCGTGCACGTGACACGGCTGGTGACGCAAGGGCGGTGGGCGGTGACGGGCGGTGACGGGCGGTGACGCGCGGTGACGCGGCGGCGGTGGGCGGGGAAGCGATTTCACGCTATCTCCCGCAGGTAAGTATAGGGGCTCTGGGGGGCGCCGTGACGGGCTTCACAGCGTAATATTACGCGGCGGAGCCCGTCACGCTCGTGGGAAGGAGGCCTTAAAACTATAATATTTTATTACTTTTACTTTAAAAAAAAACACACTTTGGGCTGAAGACACTCATCCACTGATGAGAAAATAAGACAAAGACAAAACAACAATGAACAGAACACACGTGCTGGTATAGGTCACGGTGTTACCACATAAAGGAAGTGTGATTTTAGACTCAGTTTGTACGTCTCAGGTATGGCTACGCAGTTTTTGTGCCATAGGAACTTCCCATTAGAAGGACAATATATACATGGGGGGATAGGGCGTTGTCAATCTTCCCTAGTTGTGTCTATATTATATAATAATTATATATGAATATTAGAAGATGGTTGGTCAAGTCTATCAACCAAACCAGTGAATGAAAACACTAAGGCCGCCTGCAGACGAGCGGAAATCCCGCCGCGGGATTTCCCGCGGGATTTCCGCCGCTGAAAGTTTGCATAGGAGTGCATTACAATACGCACTCCTATGCAGACGGCCGCGGTTTGGCCGCGCGAAATCTCGCGCGGCAAACAAACCGCGGCATGTTCTAATTTTCTGCGGGGCACGCACTCACCTGGCCGCCGGCTCCGGTCTGCGCATGCGCCGGCTGCGCGGCAGCCGGCACATCAAAGAACCGGGGCCGCCAGGCGCGGGTGAGTACGCGCTCGTCCCTGCAGGCTCTGGGGTCGGATCGCGCGGCGAGATTTCTCGCTGCCGGATCCGACCCGCTCGTCTGCAGGCGGCCTAAATTGGGACAATATCTCATACTGAGGGGTGATTCTAACCTATTTATACTACAAAATTTCAGATATATGGGAGACACAACTAGGGAGAATGACAACGCCCTATCTCCCCATGTATATATTGTCCTTCTAATGGGAAGTTCCTATGGCACAAAAACTGCGTAGCCATACCTGAGACGTACAAACTGAGTCTAAAATCACACTTCCTTTATGTGGTAACACCGTGACCTATACCAGCACGTGTGTTCTGTTCATTGTTGTTTTGTCTTTGTCTTATTTTCTCATCAGTGGATGAGTGTCTTCAGCCCAAAGTGTGTTTTTTAAAGTAAAAGTAATAAAATATTATAGTTTTAAGGGATCTTCTGTAGAGATGAGCGAGCACCAAAATGCTCGGGTGCTCGTTACTCGAGACAAACTTTTCGCGATGCTCGAGGGTTCGTTTTGAGTAACGAACCCCATTGAAGTCAATGGGCGACCCGAGCATTTTTGTATATCGCCGATGCTCGCTAAGGTTTTCATTTGTGAAAATCGGGGCAATTCAAGAAAGTGATGGGAACGACACAGCAACGGATAGGGCAGGCGAGGGGCTACATGTTGGGCTGCATCTCAAGTTCCCAGGTCCCACTATTAAGCCACAATAGCGGCAAGAGTGGCCCCCCCCAACAACTTTTACTTCTGAAAAGCCCTCATTAGCAATGGATACCTTAGCTAAGCACCACACTACCTCCAACAAAGCACAATCACTGCCTGCATGACACTCCGCTGCCACTTCTCCTGGGTTACATGCTGCCCAACCCCCCCTGCACGACCCAGTGTCCACAGCGCACACCAAATTGTCCCTGCGCAGCCTTCAGCTGCCCTCATGCCACGCCACACTCATGTCTATTTATAAGTGTGTCTGCCAGAGGAACCGCAGGCACACACTGCAGAGGGTTGGCACGGCTAGGCAGCGACCCTCTTTAAAAGGGGCGGGGCGATAGTCCACAAGGCTGTACAGAAGCAATGAGAAATCCAATCCTGTGCCACCTCCATCTGGAGCTGCACACGTGGGCATAGCAATGGGGAACCTATGTGCCACACACTATTCATTCTGTCAAGGTGTCTGCATGCCCCAGTCAGACCGCGTTTTTTTATAAATAGTCACAGGCAGGTACAGCTCCACAATGGGAATTCTGTGTGCACCCACAGCATGGGTGGCTCCCTGGAACCCACCCGCTGTACATAAATGTATCCCATTGCAGTGCCCTGGACAGCAGAGCTAACGTCAGATGAAATGCAGGTGGGCTTCGGCCCACACTGCATGCCCCAGTCAGACTGGGGTTCTTTAGAAGTGGAAACAGATGCATTTACAACTCCCTGTGGACCGACAGCATGGGTGGCTCCCTGGAACCCACCGGCGGTACATAAAAATATCCCATTGCAGTGCTCAACACAGCTGATGTAACGTCAGCTGTAATGCAGGTGGGCTAAAAATTAATTTGATTACACTGTAGGCGAGGGCCCACAAAAATTGCTGTATCAACAGTACTAATGTACATCAGAAAAATTGGCCATGGCCAACCAAGAGGGCAGGTGAAACCCATTAATCGCTTTGGTTAATGTGGCTTAATTTGTAACTAGGCCTGGAGGCAGCCCAGTTAAAATAAAAATTGGTTGAGGTGAAAGTTTCAACGCTTTAATGAGCATTGAAACGTATAAAAATTGTTTAGAAAAACTATATGACTGAGCCTTGTGGGCCTAAGAAAAATTGCCCGTTCGGCATGATTACGTCAGGTTTCAGGAGGAGGAGCAGGAGGAGGAGGATGAATATTATACACAGATTGATGAAGCGAAAAGGTCCCCGTTTTTGATGGTGATAGAGAACGATGCTTCCATCCGCGGGTGCAGCCTACGTATTGCTTAGGTATCGCTGCTGTCCGCTGGTGGAGAAGAGAAGTCTGGGGAAATCCAGGCTTTGTTCATCTTGATGAGTGTTAGCCTGTCGGCACTGTCGGTTGACAGGCGGGTACGCTTATCCGTGATGATTCCCCCAGCCGCACTAAACACCCTCTCTGACAAGACGCTAGCCGCAGGACAAGCAAGCACCTCCAGGGCATACAGCGCGAGTTCAGGCCACGTGTCCAGCTTCGACACCCAGTAGTTGTAGGGGGCAGAGGCGTCACGGAGGACGGTCGTGCGATCAGCTACGTACTCCCTCACCATCCTTTTACAGTGCTCCCGCCGACTCAACCGTGACTGGGGAGCGGTGACACAGTCTTGCTGGGGAGCCATAAAGCTGTCAAGGGCCTTAAAGAGTGTTGCCCTGCCTGTGCTGTACATGCTGCCTGATCTCCGCGCCTCCCCTGCTACCTGGCCCTCGGAACTGCGCCTTCGGCCACTAGCGCTGTCGTATGGGAATTTTACCCCCAGTTTGTCCGCCAGGGTCCTGTGGTATAGCAACACTCTCGAACCCCTTTCCTCTTCGGGTATGAGAGTGGAAAGGTTCTCCTTATACCGTGGGTCGAGCAGTGTGTACACCCAGTAATCCGTAGTGGCCAGAATGCGTGTAACACGAGGGTCACGAGAAAGGCATCCTAACATGAAGTCAGCCATGTGTGCCAGGGTACCTGTACGCAAAACATGGCTGTCCTCACTAGGAAGATCACTTTCAGGATCCTCCTCCTCCTCCTCCTCCTCCTTCTCCTCCTCAGGCCATACACGCTGAAAGGATGACAGGCCAGCAGCATGTGTACCCTCACCAGTGGGCCAAGCTGTGTCTTCCCCCTTCTCCTCATCTTTCTCCTCCTCCTCACCGCGCTGAGATATAGACAGGAGGGTGCTCTGACTATCCAGCAACATACTGTCTTCCCCCGGCTCTGTTTCCGAGTGCAAAGCGTCTGCCTTTATGCTTTGCAGGGAACTTCTCAAGAGGCATAACAGAGGAATGGTGACGCTAATGATTGCAGCATCGCCGCTCACCACCTGGGTAGACTCCTCAAACTTTCCAAGGACCTGGCAGATGTCTGCCAACCAGGCCCACTCTTCTGAAAATAATTGAGGAGGCTGACTCCCACTGCGCCGCCCATGTTGGAGTTGGTATTCCACTATAGCTCTACGCTGCTCATAGAGCCTGGCCAACATGTGGAGCGTAGAGTTCCACCGTGTGGGCACGTCGCACAGCAGTCGGTGCACTGGCAGATTAAACCGATGTTGCAGGATGCGCAGGGTGGCAGAAAGCGCTGAACCACCAAATTAAAGACGTGGGCCAGGCATGGCACGTGCGTGAGGCTGCGGAGCTGCAGAGCCGCCACCAGGTTACGGCCGTTGTCACACACGACCATGCCCGGTTGGAGGCTCAGTGGCGCAAGCCAGCGGTCGGTCTGCTCTGTTAGACCCTGCAGCAGTTCGTGGGCCGTGTGCCTCTTATCTCCTAAGCTGAGTAGTTTCAGCACGGCCTGCTGACGCTTGCCCACCGCTGTGCTGCCACGCCGCGTGACACCGACTGCTGGCGACGTGCTGCTGCTGCTGACACATCTTGATTGTGAGACAGAGGTTGCGTTGGAGGAGGAGGAGGAGGATGGTTTAGTGGAGGAAGCATACACCGCCGCAGATACCACCACCGAGCTGTGGCCCGCAATTCTGGGGGTGGGTAGGACGTGAGCGGTCCCAGGCTCTGACTCTGTCCCAGCCTCCACTAAATTCACCCAATGTGCCGTCAGGGAGATATAGTGGCCCTGCCCGCCTGTGCTTGTCCACGTGTGCGTTGTTAAGTGGACCTTGGCAGTAACCGCGTTGGTGAGGGTGCGTACAATGTTGCGGGAGACGTGGTCGTGCAGGGCTGGGACGGCACATCGGGAAAAGTAGTGGCGACTGGGAACTGAGTAGCGCGGGGCCGCCGCCGCCATCATACTTTTGAAGGACTCCGTTTCCACAACCCTATACGGCAGCATCTCCAGGCTGATAAATTTGGCTACGTGCACGTTTAACGCTTGAGCGTGCGGGTGCGGGTGCGTGGCGGCGTACTTGCGCTAGCGACGGCTGGACGCTGCGCTGACAGACATTGCTGGATGGGGCCGAGGACAGCGGAGGTGAGGGTGTGGGTGCAGGCCAGGAGATGGTAGTGCCTGTGTCCTCAGAGCGGGGTTGGATCTCAGTGGCAGGTTGGGGCACAGGGGGAGAGGCAGCGGTGCAAACCGGAGGCGGTGAACGGCCTTCGTCCCACCTTGTGGGGTGCTTGGCCATCATATGTCTGCGCATGCTGGTGGTGGTGAGGCTGGTGGTGGTGGCTCCCCGGCTGATCTTGGCGCGACAAAGGTTGCACACCACTGTTCGTCGGTCGTCTGCACTCTCAGTGAAAAACTGCCAGACCTTTGAGCACCTCGGCCTCTGCAGGGTGGCATGGCGCGAGGGTGCGCTTTGGGAAACAGTTGGTGGATTATTCGGTCTGGCCCTGCCTCTACCCCTGGCCACCGCACTGCCTCTTGCAACCTGCCGTGCTGCTGCCCTTGCCTCCCCCTCTGAAGACCTGTCCTCAGTAGGCGTAGCAAACCAGGTGGGGTCAGTCACCTCATTGTCCTGCTGCTCTTCCTCAGAATCCTCGGTGCGCTCCTCCCTCGGACTTAATGCCCTTACTACTACCTCACTGATAGACAACTGTGTCTCATCGTCATCGGCCTCCTCACCCACTGAAAGGTCTTGAGACAGTTGCCGGAAGTCCCCGGCCTCATCCCCTGGAAACTTTGCAATGGTTGGGCATCAGTCACGATAAACTCCTCTGGTGGGAGAGGAACCACTGCTGCCCAATCTGAGCAGGGACCCGAGAACAGTTCCTGGGAGTCTGCCCGCTCCTCAGAATGTCTCATTTTCATGGAGTGAGGAGGCTGGGAGGAAGGAGGAGCAGCAGCCAGAGGATTCTGAGTTGCAGCAGTGGACGTCGCAGAACTCTGGGTGGACGATAGGTTGCTGGAAGCACTTTCTGCCATCCACGACAGGACCTGCTCACACTGCTCATTTTCTAATAAAGGTCTACCGCGTGGACCCATTAAATGTGCTATGAATGTGGGGACACCAGAAACGTGCCTCTCTCCTAATCCCGCAGCAGTCGGCTGCGATACACCTGGATCAGGAGCTCGGCCTGTGCCCACACCCGGACTAGGGCCTCCGCGTCCTCGGCCGCGCCCACGTCCTCTAGGCCTACCCCTACCCCTCAGCATGCTGTATTACCAGGAATGCAGAAACACAACGCTGTAATTAAATGTGCCGCTTATTGGCCTTTGGTTGGAGGCTGAGTTCGCTTACGGAACGCCAGAAAATAATTTGGCGCAAGCCTGCTGTAACACTTAGCTGGCTGCGTATGATTTTGGAGAACTACTACCCCCAGCAGACACGGACCCAGAACACTGAGCACAGTGACAGGCAGGCCAAATAGATTTTTTTCCAATATTTTTTTGAAAAGGACCACTGCGTATATTCAATCTATAATATATGTCTTCTGGCCCTGCCTACACAATTCTGTCCCTGGACTGTGTCACGGAACTGCAGTGTTGCACTGTTATTAACTGCAACAGAGCGGTGATTTCAGAGCCAGGAAATAATTTGGCGCAAGCCTGCTGTAACACCTAGCTGGCTGCGTATTTATTTGGAGAACTACTACCCCCAGCAGACACGGACCCAGAACACTGAGCACAGTGACAGGCAGGCCAAATAGATTTTTTTCCAATATTTTTTTGAAAAGGACCACTGCGTATATTCAATCTATAATATATGTCTTCTGGCCCTGCCTACACACTTCTGTCCCTGGAGTATTACTGCAGGGCGCAATGCTCTGCACGGCCGATATACCAAAAAAAAAAAAAGTGCAACACTGCTAAAAGCAGCCTCCACACTACTGCACATGGTTAGATGTGGCCCTAAGAAGGACCGTTGGGGTTCTTGAAGCCTCCAATAACTCCTAACGCTCTCCCTGCCTCCACACTTCTGTCCCTGGACTATTACTGCAGGGCGCAATGCTCTGCACGGCCGATATACCAAAAAAAAAAAAATGTGCAACACTACTAAAAGCAGCCTCCACAGTACTGCACACGGTTAGATGTGGCCCTAAGAAGGACCGTTGGGGTTCTTGACGCCTACACTAACTCCTAACACTCTCCCTACAGCAGCTCCGGCACCAGCAGCTCTGTCCCTCAGCTATGTCACAACGCATCTGAGGCGAGCCGCGGGAGGGGCCGATTTTTATACTCGGGTGACACCTGATCTCGCCAGCCACTCACAGCAGGGGGGTGGTATAGGGCTTGAACGTCGCAGGGGGAAGTTGTAATGCCTTCCCTGTCTTTCAATTGGCCAGAAAAGCGCGCTAACGTCTCAGAGATGAAAGTGAAAGTAACCCAAACATCGCGTGGTACTCGTTATGAGTAACGAGCATCCCGAACACGCTAATACTCGAACGAGTATCAAGCTCGGACGAGTATGCTCGCTCATCTCTAATCTTCTGTGATTTGGTCATTTTTTTAAATAGTTCCCTTTGCCTCTGTGATTCTGTCTTCTTCACATTCCACCAAAGATTTTCTACGGGGTTCAAGCTAGAAGACTGTGACTGCCCCACCAGAATCTTCAAGGACATTTGAAACTAAGCCTTGGTGAACTTTGAGGGATTCTTGGGATCATTGTCCTGTTGGAAGATCCAATGACACTCAAGCTTCAGCTTCCTCATAGAAAGTTTTTTAACTACCCGCCTGCTCAAGAATCTGGTGGCAGACAGTTTTATGTTCCTTTTTCTGTCATGTCCAGGTAGTGTAGTCAGTGTGCCTTTAATTTTTGGACTTGTTAACTATGATTCCAACAGTATCTCTAGGAAAGGATACAAAAAGATAGTGCATAGACTATCTTTTTGTATCCTTTCCCTTGTTCTTGCAAGGCAGTAATCTTTCTTATTAACTTTTTGGAGCAACTCTTGACTTAGGGCCCCCTCTCTGCCTCCTCTCCATCCCTCTGCACTACTTGCAATGGGGAGAGGAGGGATGGGGCGGGGCTAATTCGCGGAACTTGGCCCCACCCCCACCCCACCTCATTTCATTGCAAATAGTGCAGAGGGGCGGAGAGGAGGCAGAGAGGGTGCGGGAGCTCAGTTCCTGCTCCTGGCTCTTCCATCCCCCCCCCCCCCTGCAGATGAGAACGACGTATATCGGCTTGGCGTGAAAACCGAGCCGATATACGTTCGTGTGAATCCAGCCTTAATGTCACAGAAGGACATTTTGCAAACATGTAAAAGTTTGTAACGTTGGCTAATACACCTAATTTGCAATGGGGGTTGAATAATTTTGATTGCAACTGTAAATATCAGGTAATGAGGCAGTGGTCTGTCCAGAGGGGCCAACAATTTATCTGCTCATAACATAAGGTCTAAAAGAGAAGCAAAACATGTAAATAATGAGGCAGGAGGGATTTACCTAATGATTCCCGGAGTCACTGGGGATGGCTGGGGTATTATAAAGTGAGGTTGGAACCATTGTTTGATGGTGATGTGACATATTTATCCTATTACTCCAGTATGGAACCTCCTATCCTTCCAACATATCAGCCAACACACAATGTTATCTGTCTGTGAAGGTAAGAAGAATATTGTATATGCGACTGGAATGTATAATCATGGATATGTCAGCCATATTCCGATGACGTCACTAGAACGAAAAAAAATGTTTTTTAAATGAAGTCTGATATTACATACATGTGATAAACTTTAATTTTGGCACCAGTTATGGCTCTACACTTAATGACAGTCCTAACATAAATCTAAAGATTTCTCTAAAAGAAGACATTAATATGGCTATCAGATGTAATTCTGAATATCCCGACGGGCAATAAGGAATATAAGTGCTTCAATATAATATTTGCAGGCGCTCACCAACTCCTACTACAGCTGTGACATTTTTGGTGGTTAGAGCGGGCATCGGTATTAGAAGAGTCTTTAGTATTAGGCGTTAACCCTCATCAATAAATCTTATAGATTGTGTTGTAGACATTGATTGGATGAATTACAGGTTTGCTATATACCCATCTCCATTGCACTACTGATAAATCTGTCAGGGGTGGACACAGGCAGCAGGAGACCCCTGTGCAAGGACAATGAGTGGGCCCCTTACTGACATTGAGCTGCATGGCCATCCTAGTAGCTCCGTAGGAAGAGTCAGTAGAAAAGATCAGATCCTTCCAACCGCAGGTCTTGGGGCTTTATAATGATAACATTTAGTGGACATGATCTTTGCTCAGCACAGCCATCTAAAATATAATCATGTTTACCTGGATGGTGGATCGTAAGATGATTAAAGATGTAGGTTAACAGTCAATTGAGGGGAAGTCAACAGACACACAAGGTGCTACATCTAAATCAATAGATCCCAGCGCTTCCCGACACTTGATGATGAGTATTCTTAAATGATTGTATTTTGTGTTCCTGCTACCATCTCCATGTCCCCCTATTCTTTGTTTGACACCCTAGATTCCTTGTAGGAGACAAGGATGATGCCTTTGGTTAGTGGGGAGCCATATACTGTTCACATCATGCATGGCGTGAAGATGTAGCTAATGTGCACTAGGTTCTTCCTCAATTCAGATCAGGCAACATCTCTCTATATTAGGCCTTATTCACACCAGCGTTTTTACGCAGCTATTTAGCCACCTAAAAACGTCGGCCGAAAAACATGACCATCTGAAACATTGGATTCAATGCATTCATCCAGATGGGCAATGTTCAGCCATGCAAAATCGAACGGTCAAAATAAATAGCCCATCCGCGGCTGAATTCGGCAGCCGATTTTACACGCGGCTGAAAAAGATAGGTCTTGCCTTATCTTTTGGCCGCGATTAGCCAGCAGCTCCCATATAAGCCTATGGGAGCTGCCAGCAAAGTGAGGAGGAGTGAGTTTAGCAGCCAGTTGAAAGATTTCTCCCCAGCCGCAAGAATGCTGGGCTGCTGCGTCTACACTCCGCACCCGGTTGTATGAATAGGCAAGAAAACGCAAGATTTAGCTGCAACTTGGTCGCGGCTTTCTCCCTTCCATGCATTGCATTGCTCATGTGAAAGTAGCCTCATACATATGTGCTTGAATAGAATAGTTACAATGTGCCTATGGAACAGCTTTACTTGACATCAGCTCTTCATGTATCAGTATTACTCTGAGACGTTTCTTTCTGCAGCTAAAGCCTATTAGTCAGTAATGTAAAGTCATCTACTAAGATGAAAAAAACATTTATCCACAAACCAAACAAACCTAATCCAAGCGTCTTGAACAAATTTTGAGATGGGCCACAATATTTTTTTGGAGAGTAGCAACTTCCTTTATGTCCTTCAATGATTACCATTATTGTTCAGTGCTTTCCTAATAGAGGACACATGAATAGAGGTTTTTGCCCTTTGCTGTTACCCTTGGGTTATTTGTCACTTCTTGCAGGATTACCTGTTGTGCTATTGGAGTGATCTTACCAGGTTTCCCACCCCTAGAGAGGCTAACAGTCCTGAATTTTCTCAATTTGTGGATAATTTATCTAACCCTGGATTGATGTACCCCCAGCTCTTTAGTGATGCTTGTGTAGTCTTTTTCAACTATTCATCTCTATAACACATCTTCTCAAGTCTGAAAGTGGTTTGAATTGAGGCATGGTTCACACAAACCAATGTTCCTATAGAAGAACAGATTTACCAGTAACCAGGCATTGTGTGCCTTCATTTAATGGGCTAAACACCTGTTAAACCCCCACCTCCAATCTCATCCCTTTTTGGAGAGGTCATAAACACATTTTCTTCTTGCATTGTGGACATTTATTCAATAAGCTCAATAAAAGACCTGAAATGTACACCTATTTGTGGGTTATTAGATTAGTTAAAATGTGCTTGTCTCTGATTGTGACTTAGATAACAATCAGACCACATTTTATTAGTAACCATCACAGAAATCCAGGTAATTCCAAAGGGTTCACTTATTTTTTCTTGAAACTGTAAATGCAAACCAGAAAATGTTCTATAGACATTGCATTGAGCCATTATATGACATGTAGGGTTCACTCACTCTATGGCTGATCATCTGAATGTTTCATTGTTTAGAGATGGACACCGAGAACATCATTATCATCCAAGGTTAACTCGGCAGCAGCTGTCTACATGCCATGTGCTCCATGTGACCGCAGTGATCTCCTCAGTCATTCGCCTGCTAGAGTTACAATCTCAGGTGTTAATTGACAATTGTGATGTTTCTTGTATAAGAACTGAGGATGAAGAGGAACCATACACTTGTCATTGAATTCTTCCTTATCGGCTTTGGGGGTCTCCATGTTCTTCAGGCCCCTCTGTTCTTGTTGTGTTTGCTGGTTTATGTCCTGTGTTTGATTGGGAACATCATGATTATAGTTCTTGTGTCCTCCAGTCACCTCCTAGACTCCCCCATGTACTTCTTTCTCTGCCACCTTTCTCTATGTGACATGCTCCTCACTGCTGACATTGTGCCCAACCTTCTCCACATCATCTTGAGGAATGGCAGAACCATGTCATTCCCTGAATGTATCGCCCAGTTCCAGCTCTTTGGTGCTTCCACCGGCACTGAATGTCTCCTTCTGACGGTCATGTCTTATGATCGATACCTGGCGATCTGTCACCCCCTGACCTATATACCAATCATGGGCACAAGGTTGAGGAACAACCTGGTGTTTGGCTCTTGGGGTCTGAGCTTTTCTATTACATTGATCATTGCGATTCTGATGTCTAGACTGGACTTCTGTGGTGAGAACATCATTGACCATTTCTTTTGTGACTTTGTGCCTATACTCCAACTTTCCTGCTCTGACACTCAAATACTGAGAACCATTGACCTCCTCCTGACGGCTCCGGTGACCCTGTTACCTTTTATGGCCATCATTGTTAGCTATGTCTGTATTTCGACCATCATCATGAAGATCCCTACAGTGACAGGACGGCAGAAGGCGTTCTCTACCTGCAGCTCTCATCTCTCGGTCGTCTCCATATTCTACACGTCGCTTATTGCTATGTATTTGGTGCCGGCATCGGGACGCGCAGTGATCACCTTAAAAGTTCTGTCGCTAATGTACACAGTCGTCACGCCCTTCCTTAACCCCTTAATATACACGTTGCGAAACCAAGAGATCAAAATGACGTTTGTGAAGATGGCTTGCTCAAAATGAAAAAAAAAATGTTATTTGTAGAAATAGTAAGAACAAGAAGTAAAGGGCCATGTGAATGAAGCTTAAAGCGACCCTTTAGTCTTGGGACAAAAATGTCTTGGAACCGTCTCTAGTCCTATAAGCTAAGCTTATAGGCTGAAGGTAGGTGACCCATGGAGGCTGGGAAAGTAAGTTTTATACTTACCTCCCCCGTTCCTACGGTGTTGATGCATTGAATGACGACTTCAAGCACCGACACGAGGATGGGTGGGAAGGAAAGACTGGGGAGGTATGTATAAAACTTAAATCCCCGGAGTCCATGGGTCTCCTACCTTCAGCCCATAAGTTTAGCTTATAGGTGACAGATTCCCTTAAAATGTGCTTTATAATTAGATGTTTTTTCTAATGGTTTCTACGTTATTTTGAGGCATGTGCTCACCGACGGTAATGGAAACATTCTTGAATATATGACTGAATTTTATCACTTAGACATTGCATAATGGATGGCTAACAAAAGTCTGAAACACCAATCAATCCTGACAACAGAAGTCCCATATACTCCTCTTCTTGTCACTTTGGGATCACTGCTGCGACCTGCAGTAACATCAGATTGAATGGAGCGGTGGTAGCGCATGTGCTCTGCTGCTCCACTTGTTTCAATGGGGCTGATGGAAATAGCTGAGTACAAGCGCTCCCCTACGGTATCTCCAGCAATCCCATTGAGAATGAACGAAACAGTAGAGCAGGCACAACCACCGCTCCATTCAGTCTGATGTCACTGAGGGTCAGCGCAGCGGGCACAGGGGATCCCTGCTCTTGGGATCGGTGGGGCTTCCAACGGATAGGTGATTCATGAGACGATCCTTTTAAGAAGTTAGAGCTAGATCAAATCCTTTTCCCAGCTGAGGTTTTGTTACAATTGTATCCAGTCTAGACACTCCTTTGTGAGCTGAGGAGCTCATTTTGGCTGTAGTTTGTTACCACGTATTGATGCAGGTAACATGTATCACCGTTGAGTTCAGGCCTCCAAATGTGATTAGGAGGGAAGCGACAGCACTGTGCAGAAGTTTTAGGCAGGTGTGGAAAAAATGCTGCAAAGTACGATTTTTTTCAAAAATATAAGGCGCCTGATTGGCTCCAAATTGAGGGCTTAAACACATGAGCGAGTTCATCTCCTGTTATGCGGTCGTGGTAATCACGTCCGCATAACGGCACAAAATGGAATCACTGATTTCAATTGATTTCAGTGGTTTTATTTTCACTATCGGGATCTTTTTCGCACAGAACATTAACCATGTGCGGGAAAGGTAGGGAAGCACGGATTAAAAAGCCAGAGAAAGAGAAAGAATAAGCTGTTTATGCACAACTACACTCCGTAGTTGCACATATGGCCGTCTGAAAGCGCCACTATTCTGCAGCAGCACAATATCCCCAAACATCCAGCCAATGTCATTAAGAACTATCTTCTGGAGTCCTGGAAGTGATGATATGACCCCCCCTGATCTCATCATCATCCAGTCTGTCTGGGATTACATGAAGGGACAGAAGGATTTGAGCAAGCCAACATCTACAAAAGATCTGTGCTTAGTTCCCCAAGATGTCTGGAACAATCTCCATGCTGAGTTCCTTCAACAACTGTGTGTAAGTGTACCTAGAATTCATGCTGTTGTAAAGGTAAAGGTCGGTAACACCAAATATTGATGTGATTTAGATTTCTCTTTTGTTCATTCACTTTATTTTTTGTTAGTTGACCCAAAAACTAATGACTATTTTTGAAAGCATTCTTACTTTGCAGCATTTTTCCACATCTGTCTATAACTTTTATACAGTGCAGTATCTCTGCCGTTGTAGAAATCGAATGAAATGAAGACTAGAGATGAGCGAGTATACTCGCTAAGGCACATTACTCGAGTGAGTAGTGCCTTAGCCGAGTATCTCCCCGCTCGTCTCTAAAGATTCGGGGGCCGGCGCGGGTGACAGGTGAGTTGCGGCGGGGAGTGGGGGGAAGCGGGGGGGGGGGGGGGAGAGAGGGAGAGAGAGATCTCCCCTCCGTTCCTCCCTGCTCTCCCCTGCCGCTTCCCACCCCCCGCCGGCCCCCGAATCTTTAGAGACGAGCGGGGAGATACTCAGCTAAGGCACTAATCGCTCGAGTAATGTGCCTTAGCGAGTATACTCGCTCATCTGTAATGGAGACCACGGGGTAGTCTTCCCAAACTCATAGTAGCACGGAAGACTTTGACAAGAGCCATCAGCTGTCTTTGGTATGACTTGACTTCTAGCCCTTAAAGCGGCGTCACACAGCCGTGTTTGCGCAGGTATTTGTGCGCGCTACATCTGCGCACGTTAAACACGGAGAATAGAGCCCATTGATTTCAATGACTTTGTTCTCAGTAGCATGTTTTGCACAAGCTTTTCGTCCATACATAAAAAAAATAGGTCCTACTCTATTTTCCTGTGTTTTGTGCAGCAAAAGTGCCATAGAAGTCTACGGCAGGTGGGAAAATATGCAAGGGGAAGGGTGTGACACAGCGCAAAACACTGATATCGCATTCGCCAGTGTAAACAGAGCCTAAGGGTGAATGCACACGGGCGTCTGCCTCTGGATTCCGCAGCAATTACTGCCCATACCGCTAGTGAACAGGCAAGCGTTGAAAGCAATGGTTTTGTTTCGTCCCCTTATCTGGCCATCTTCTTCCCACTATTTATTTAAACTTGCACCCAATAGTGCGGAGTTCGAATTGTCAAAAACAAACCGCCGGCCCATGCTCCAATACGTTCCGTAGCGCATGCGCCCATCTGTTTAGGCCCTTTATAGTGACAGTAACCACCAAAAGTGTTGTGCCTCTAGGTGAGAGAATAAGCATTTTCCATATCTGCAAAATTTCAGCAGGGTGTAGACCCTCACCTTCAATTCAGAAAATTCTGTGTGATGGTGGAACTGTGATCAGCCACTATGGGGTGTGAAGATGGCCAATAGTAACTGCACACATGCTGAACTCCTGCTGAACATGGACCATACAAATACTGACTCCACATTTATAGTAGATATAGATATATAAGGGGACACCTGATGACATCATCTCTATTACAGACAGGTATAGGTCTAGCTGCACCCCTACAGGGCATGCAGTTATCAGATACGGGTACTCTGCAGTGTCTCTTACAGATTACCCATGTATGTTCGTGTACATGTAGGTCTACAAATGGAAAGAACTGATGTCAGATCAGGGAATTCATTGGGATTCTAGTGACGCTTAGTGGTGAATGGTGGAATCACATCTGCTTGTCCGTCGGGAAAAGTAGTGGAAATCTGAGGAGTTCTATAAGATTTAAGATAAACATGCTAAAATAATAAATCAGAACAACATGGTGATATTTTAGTTGGGTCCCCAGAACAGGGATCTTGGCTGCTGTGGCTGCAAGACTAAGATTGAGAATTCTTCTTACATCATAATATCCATATACTTCCATAGAAATATCTCATGGAGACTCATTTAAAGAAATTGCTGCTACTGTAGCCAATGCACTAGAAGAGCCACATTGTAACACATCTATTATGTTTTTGGGGCTGTATTAGAAGGTAGAGTTGATTGTGATGCATTGTATGGGGTATTATAGAAGGACAGTTGGGCTTCATCTACTGTAGCATTGGGTTGCCAAGGCAATTGGCATCTGAAGATGATGGCCCTACTGGCCTATTTAACAGGGATGTAGCACACTGCCTGCTGAATAAGATTCTGTCCTTTGCCTGGCTATCGTTCCTGTGCCTTTTGACTCCTAATTATGAACTTAACCTTGTTTCTGGACTACATTCCTGCATTGCCCCATGGATTGTTTGCCTGGTACCTATTGTTCTACTCCTGGTTGGTTCAGACCCCTGGCTGCCTCCTGATTAGTGATGAGCGAACTTTTCAAAAGTTCGGTTTAGCCAGTTGGCTGAATTTGGGAAAAAAGTTTGGTTCAGTCTGAATGAGTTCAAACCAAACCAAAATTTTACTAATACCCCTAAAACTGATGTTCAACACTGCAATAAAAGCCTTGTATAACATTCTTAGGGCACCTTAGAATGTATCCAAGCACTTTACAGTTGCTTTTAAGGCAAAGTTAATGAACAAAAAAGAAGGAAGAAAAAGGAGAAAGAAAAAGAAGAAAAAAAGAAACATTTTTCTTCTCCTCCCTTTCCTTTTTATTTTTTTCCTTCTTCTTCATTCTTCTTTTTACTTTATTTCTACTTCTTTTTCATTCTTCATCTTTTACCTTCTTTTTTTTCAGTCTTTTTAACTTTTTTTTCCTTGGCCTCTCTCCTCCTTGATTCATTCCTTAAGGAGGAGAGAGGCCAAGGGAATTTCACAGGCTGTGCAGACATCTAATTCCCAAGAGCACTGGGAGAACCAGAAGCTGTGCATTTGTTCAAATAAAGTGCCACGTGTTGCAAGCATCATGGAGAGACGGGATTTCTTTGAAGGGTCACACCGGGGACTTGCTCACCAGTCTCTTCTCACTGCACCAGTGCTGCCCGTTGAGTGCCAGTCGAAGAACAACCAGGACAGTCCAAAGGATAAGATGGACATACAAAGTAGGCCCCTGTCCTCAAGCCGCTACTTGGCCCCACTAGACTTAGTACCCCCGATCCTCCATCTGTCTATTTTGTCTTGTGAAACTGGGTGATAGCAGGGAGATCCATTAAGGCTTGAAATTATAAATTGTAGGTTAATGTCACTTAAAGTTCCCAAATTCTTCACAAATCCTGCCTTGCAACTCCTGAGTTATTAAAAGCAGAGAGCTTCAAGTATTCTCTTGTCAAGAAACTCCAGATTCCACTCCTGTCATTCTAGGAATCCGTATGTCCAATGGGTCACCTATCCCACAGGATCATGTCAGTCATCATACAGTTCTAGACCACTTTCAAGTAGGAGTCCTTCATACTAAAGAGATTTCCTACTTGGTACTCTGTTCTTACAATAGTCCAGTGTTCTTGGGAATTATCCAAGACATCGGGACCTCCACCTGAATACTGTAGCCACTTGAAACAGATGATTGAACCCCACCAATCTGATATTGAGGGCTTATACAGATGATAGTATTTGCTGAGATTTCATTCTCATGAGCATGTTTCTAGTGCGCAATTCCTATACGTGAGAAAATATAGGCCCTGCCCTATCTTTCTGCTCTTTTTTGCATGCTTAACCCTTTCCAATCCAATTTGTATCCTGGTTTTCCTAGGGGGCTTACTCTTTTTCTGCTGTTATACAACGGCACTATCTGCTGGCTAAAGCCAGTACTGCATGAAGTGACACATTGGATAGGGTCCAACAGCAGAGAGGCTGGCAATATACAGTAAGAGAACCCCAACGGACGTCTTCCAACATCGGAGCTGTACAGCCTTAAATCATAATGTCTTCAGACGTCAGACAGTGGATTGGAAAGGGTTAATAGCGCTGGGTTTGAACAGTAAAAAATACAAAGCATTATAACTTGTTCATGCGCAAATAAGCTCCGTTGCAGGGAGTGTATTTCTGCATACGTTCGTCTATATAAGCCCTGATAACCTATCCTGAGCATAGATTACCAATATCTTTGTCTTGAAAAAAAACATCTAATTCATTCAGGCAAGCACCTTTAGTAGAGATGAGCGAGTATACTTGCTAAGGTACATTACTCGAGCGAGTAGTGCCTTAGCTGAGTATCTCCCCGCTCATCTCTAAAGATTCGGGGGCCGCCGGCCGGCGGGGGAGAGTGGGGAAGGAACGGAGGTAAGATCTCTCTGTCCCTCTCCCCCCCCCCCCCCCCCCGGCTCCCTGCCGCAACTCACCTGTCACCCGCACCGACCCCCGAATCTTTAGAGACGAGCGGGGAGATACTCAGCTAAGGCACTACTCGCTCGAGTAATGTGCCTTAGCGAGTATACTGGCTCATCTCTAACCTTTTGGTCTCCGTCAGCTATTACCCATTCTGACCGAGCCTTGGAGAAAGATCTTATTGGACTGAATTAGTTATTAGCCCTCTTGTGAAGGATTTCTTACCATTTGGGTGGTTGTAGAGCATAAAATGGCCCACTTTGTACTACTGCCTAGATTGCCATCGGCAGTATTTTGTGTTTATGTGGCCTCCCACAGCACAAGGTCTTTGACTATAAAGTACAATTTGTACCAAAGTTCTTAAGAGCATTGTGTAAAGCTGTAAAGATCTTCATGGATCTTTGCTCTGTTATAACCCTCAAGGTGATGGTCAGATAGAACGTAGCAACCAGGTTCACAAGCAGTTCCATCACACTTGTGCCCACCAGGACAATTGGTCAGAGTTGCTACCCTGGGTCGAATTTGCTCACAACTACCTTGTCTCCAGGTCATCTGGTAAATTCCCTTTGAGATGGTCTATGATAATCAATGCCCAATTGTTCCTCTTAACATTTCCATTTGCCTTTGATGGAGTATATTGAGGTATCACAGATAGAAAGTTGGTTTTGATGCACAATATTGGGGCATTCTAGAAAGACAGTTGTTCGTGATGCATTCTACTGGGTATTATAAAAGGACAGTTGAATATGAAGCATTGCATTGGGGTATTATGGAGAGACAATTGGCTTTGATGGATTGTACTGAGGCATTATAGAGTAAAAGTTGGGTTTCATGCACTGTATTAAGGTATTGTTACATCCGCACAGGGCTTATTTAATGTGGTCTACATGGGCATAAATATAAGTCTAAATAGGATGGATATGCACACAATATATAATCGAGGACAACACAAAATATATATAGCGCAATTGTAATGTGGGAATAAAGAGTATCTGACCCTAAACCACAGATATGAGGGATCCCTGCCGAAAAGCAGAGTGCTCGCCCCGGTGAGGGTGATCCCACATCTGAAACCTGGAGTGACCCTAACTGTCTCTAAGATGAAAGGGAGTAATGGCAAAGGACAGATGACACTATATGTGATTGACCACAAACACTCAGGACAGCACGGTGTTAAAGCGAAGGGGCAGCAAACTTAGATTGAATGGAGGTCTGGCAGGCAGTAAAGAGACAATATTAGGGTCGGAGGATTGCTAACCCCAAAAGGGAAGCTGTGCATCACATTTCATAATCTGCATTTGCTTGAGTCGGTACTGATAGTGGTCGAGTGTTGCAGATACTGGTCCCGACTCGAGATAGGATTGCTCACAAGATATTATTTCTATGTTTTAGCCAGCAGTAAACAGCGCCTAGATACTCAAAGGCAAAACTTTACCCCTTTCCAATCCAATTTGTATTCTGGTTTTCCTAGGGGGCTCACTCTTTTTCTGCCGTTATAAAACGGTGCTATCTGCTGGCTAAAGCCAGTACTGCATGAGGTGACACATTGGATAGGCTCCAACAGCAGAGAGGCTGGCAATATACAGTAGGAGAACCCTAACGGATGTCTTCCAACATCGGAGCCGTACAGCCTTAAATCATAATGTCTTTAGACGTCAGACAGTAGATTGGTGAGGGTTAATTGCATAATCCTTATTGTAATATTCTTATTGTTCACTTACTTATATCATCGTTACAATCACACATAGAAAGGTTTATTCGATTCCAACAACTTCTTCTAGGGGAGAATTTTTTTTTTCGATAATAAGTGTATGCACTGCAGAGTCCCGTAGGGTAACCCTGGATACATGGCATACGCTGAGAAGCTGGGAGGGTAAAGTGTTGGCTTGATATGGCGGCACTTACCAAGCTCTCTCCCAGGGGGACGCACGTAGCCAAGGCCAGGGCAGCACTGGGTCTCTTCTGGATACCCCTGACATGGGGATGCCCAATAAACAGGGATACAGGTGTAGAGGAATTTGTCACGGGTGATGCCACCGTTCCGATCCCCCCCCCCGACATGACCAACAGCTGGAAAAATAATCCACAGACAGTTTAAGTACCTCATGTCCCCCGGTCAGGGCCTGGAAATAACTTTACTGAAAACTGCACTTGAGTAGTACAAGGCATAAACTCAAAATATACACTAATGCAGGTAAAACAAAAGATTTGAGGTCAGGGAGGAAACAGGCTGATACCGGTCCTGCAGTCCACGTTATCTGTCAGGAACCACTCCTGGAAGAGGAACACTCCAGAGGAGGATAGGGGTAGGAACACTCCACAGACTCTCAGAAAAACAAGTACCTCTACGCAGCGGGACTCACAATTCAAGACGCTTGAGTGTGAAACACAGACAATTGAGTACCTCTGCACTAGGTCTTGACTAACTGAACTTGTGCTCGGCTCACTCTCTCTCTTTGGGGCTCACTTACAATTTGAACTATAGACACGCATTCCGGGAAATCTCTCCTCTTCTTCCATCTTCAACACGAGGGCTGAAGGTGCCCCCATGTATCTCTGTGTTTTCTAGCAGCTTAAGATAATTGACCTTTTCCCGCTCTCAAGCGCACACATTTGTATCCTCTCTCATACCACGTGACAGGAAAGAATTGATACATTCACAGGCAGACGGCTCATATTTTGCAGACATTAACCCATCACACACTGCAGCTGGGCAATATACACAACAGAATGACAAGATAGGTTGCACAGTACATCAAGACAAGACATACATGTATGACATTATGGAGGGGGCCAGGAAAGCATGTACTGGGCCACTACAGTACATCTTGCTTACTCCGTCTGCTGCATTGTGTTCTGAATCCTACATAGCTACAACTTCCACCCATGACATTTCATGTCAGATTCTAAGTGAAAATCAGCATAATTGTGAATGCGGCTCCGGAAGTGATTTATGTAAAAAACACGATGAAGCTCAGGATCAGTATAAGATCAAAGAGGATGTAGAGGAACGCATTATACACAGTTAGATGTCACTGTACTGCACCGCTACATACCTTTTACATTAGGCACACTGGAGTTCTTAGCATGTTCTTCTGAGCCCCAATAACTGAAGACTATGTGGCGGCCATCCAGCTCAGGCTATGATGTTGCATTGCATCCTGGAGTAATTATCAGTTAACAAGGCAGTGGTCTGTCCACAGGGGCCAATAATTTACCTGCTCCAAACATAAGGTCTAAAAAAGAAATAAAGCACGGAAATAATGAGACAGGAGGGATTTATCTAATGACTCCTGGAGTCACTGGGGATGATGGGAGTATTATAAAGTGAGGATAGACGTGTAACCAGTGTATGGGGTGGGGTGGTAGGGACCGTATATTGGTGCTACTTCCCGTTCTTCTTACATATTAGTCATCACTAGAGATGAGCGAGCACCAAAATGCTCGGGTGCTCGTTACTCGAGACGAACTTTTCGGGATGCTCGAGGGTTCGTTTCGAGTAACGAACCCCATTGAAGTCAATGGGCGACCCGAGCATTTTTGTATATCGCCGATGCTCGCTAAGGTTTTCATTTGTGAAAATCTGGGCAATTCAAGAAAGTGATGGGAACGACACAGCAACGGATAGGGCAGGCGAGGGGCTACATGTTGGGCTGCATCTCAAGTTACCAGGTCCCACTATTAAGCCACAATAGCCGCAAGAGTGGGCCCCCCCCCCCCAACAACTTTTACTTCTGAAAAGCCCTCATTAGCAATGGATACCTTAGCTAAGCACCACACTACCTCCAACAAAGCACAATCACTGCCTGCATGACACTCCGCTGCCACTTCTCCTGGGTTACATGATGCCCAACCCCTCCTGCACGACCCAGTGTCCACAGCACACACCAAATTCTCCCTGCGCAGCCTTCAGCTGCCCTCATGCCACGCCACACTCATGTCTATTTATAAGTGCGTCTGCCATGAGGAGGAACCGCAGGCACACACTGCAGAGGGTTGGCACGGCTAGGCAGCGACCCTCTTTAAAAGGGGCGGGTCGATAGTCCACAATGCTGTACAGAAGCAATGAGAAATCCAATCCAGTGCCACCTCCATCTGGAGCTGCACACGTGGGCATAGCAATGGGGAACCTATGTGCCACACACTATTCATTCTGTCAAGGTGTCTGCATGCCCCAGTCAGACCGCGGTTTTTTATAAATAGTCACAGGCAGGTACAACTCTGCAATGGGAATTACATGTGCACCCACAGCATGGGCGGCTCCCAGGAAGCCACCGGCGGTACATAAAAATATCCCATTGCATTGCCCATCACAGCTGAGGTAATAATGTCATGTTTAATGCAGGTGGGCTTCGGCCCACACTGCATGCCCCAGTCAGACTGGGGTTCTTTAGAAGTGGACACAGATGCATTTACAACTCCCTGTGGACCCACAGCATGGGTGGCTCCCTGGAACCCACCGGCGGTACATAAATATATCCCATTGCATTGCCCATCACAGCTGATGTAACATCAGCTGTAATGCAGGTGGGCAAAAAATTAATTGGATTACACTGTAGGCGAGGGCCCACAAAAATTGGTGTACCAACAGTACTAATGTACCTGAGAAAAATTGCCCATGCCCAACCGAGAGGGCAGGTGAAACCCATTAATCGCTTTGGTTTATGTGGCTTAATTGGTAACTAGGCCTGGAGGCAGCCCAGTTAAAATAAAAATTGGTTGAGGTGAAAGTTTCAACGCTTTAATGAGCATTGAAACGTATAAAAATTGTTTAGAAAAATTATATGACTGAGCCTTGTGGGCCTAAGAAAAATTGCCCGTTCGGCGTGATTATGTGAGGTTTCAGGAGGAGGAGCAGGAGGAGGAGGATGAATATTATACACAGATTGATGAAGCTAAAAGGTCCCCGTTTTTTATGGTGATAGAGAACGATGCTTCCATCCGCGGGTGCAGCCTACGTATTGCTTAGGTATCGCTGCTGTCCGCTGGTGGAGAAGAGAAGTCTGGGGAAATCCAGGCTTTGTTCATCTTGATGAGTGTAAGCCTGTCGGCACTGTCGGTTGACAGGTGGGTACGCTTATCCGTGATGATTCCCCCAGCCACACTAAACACCCTCTCTGACAAGACGCTAGCCGCAGGACAAGCAAGCACCTCCAGGGCATACAGCGTGAGTTCAGGCCACGTGTCCAGCTTCAACACCCAGTAGTTGTAGGGGGCAGAGGCGTCACCGCGGACGGTCGTGCGATCGGCTACGTACTCCCTCACCATCCTTTTACAGTGCTCCCGCCAACTCAGCCTTGACTGGGGAGCGGTGACATAGTCTTGCTGGGGAGCCAGAAAGCTGTCAAAGGCCTTAGAGAGTGTTCCCCTGCCTGTGCTGTACATGCTGCCTGATCTCTGCGCCTCCCCTGCTACCTGGCCCGCGGAAATGCGCCTTCGGCCACTAGCGCTGTCGGATGGGAAGTTTACCATCAGTTTGTCCACCAGCGCCCTGTGGTATAGCATCATTCTCGAACCCCTTTCCTCTTCGGGAATGAGAGTGGAAAGGCTCTCCTTATACCGTGGGTCGAGCAGTGTGTACACCCAGTAATCCGTAGTGGCCAGAATGCGTGTAACGCGAGGGTCACGAGAAAGGCATCCTAACATGAAGTCAGCCATGTGTGCCAGGGTACCTGTACGCAACACATGGCTGTCCTCACTAGGAAGATCACTTTCAGGATCCTCCTCCTCCTCCTCTGGCCATACACGCTGAAAGGATGACAGGCAAGCTGCGTCTGTACCCTCAGCAGTGGGCCAAGCTGACTCTTCCCCCTCCTCCTCATGCTCCTCCCCCTCCTCCTCCTCCTCCTCCTCTGGCCATACACGCTGAAAGGATGACAGGCAAGCAGCATCTGTCCCCTCAGCAGTGGGCCAAGCTGTCTCTTCCCCCTCCTCCTCATGCTCCTCCCCCTCCTCCTCAACGCGCTGAGATATAGACATCAGGTTGCTCTGACTATCCAGCGACATACTGTCTTCCCCCGCCTCCGTTTCTGATTCCAAAGCGCCTGCCTTTATGCTTTACAGGGAACTTCTCAAGAGGCATAGCAGAGGAATGGTGACGCTAATGATTGCAGCATCCCCGCTCACCATCTGGGTAGACTCCTCAAAGTTTCCAAGGACCTGGCAGATGGCTGCCAACCAGGCCCACTCTTCTGTAAATAATTGAGGAGGCTGACTTCCACTGCGCCGCCCATCTTGGAGTTGGTATTCCACTATAGCTCTACGCTGCTCATAGAGTCTGGCCAACATGTGGAGCGTAGAGTACCACTGTGTGGGCACGTCGCACAGCAGTCGGTGCACTGGCAGATTAAATCGATGTTGCAGTGTCCGCAGGGTGGCAGCGTGCGTGTGGGATTTGCGGAAATGTTCGCAGAGCCAGCGCACCTTTCCGAGCAGGTATGACAAGTGTGGGTAGCTTTTCAGAAAGCGCTGAACCACCAAATTAAAGACATGGGCCAGGCATGGCACGTGCGTGAGGCTGCCGAGCTGCAGAGCCGCCACCAGGTTACGGCCGTTGTCACACACGACCATGCCCGGTTGGAGGCTCAGCGGCGCAAGCCAGTGGTCGGTCTGCTCTGTCAGACCCTGCAGCAGTTTGTGGGCCGTGTGGCTCTTCTCTCCTAAGCTGAGTAGTTTCAGCACGGCCTGCTGACGCTTGCCCACTGCTGTGCTGCCACGCCGCATGACACCGACTGCTGGCGACGTGCTGCTGCTGCTGACACATCTTGATTGCGAGACAGAGGTTGCGTAGGAGGAGGAGGAGGGTGGTTTAGTGGAGGAAGCATACACCCCCGCAGATACCACCACCGAGCTGGGACACGCAATTCGGGGGGTGGGTAGGACGTGAGAGGTCCCAGGCTCTGACTCTGTCCCAGCCTCCACTAAATTCACCCAATGTGCCGTCAGGGAGATATAGTGGCCCTGCCCGCCTGTGCTTGTCCACGTGTCTGTTGTTAAGTGGACCTTTGATCTGGATTATGATTTTTTCCAGCAGGCTTTTGGGGTATTTTGTCGCTTTCCTAATTATATATTGTGTGCACACATCGTCGACCAGAATCAGACACAAATGCTTGTCTAAAACCGGGAGAGTCTCTACAATGTGTAGAGGCTCAGGCCTTTTATTATAACACATGACAACCGCCCTTTAATGGGCGTGCAACAGATTACATCAGTAACATATAAGATTCTCATTTGTCGGATCATATAGAATCCCCCACCTCTCTGCCCACCCCCTTCCAAGTGTTGAGGTGGTATGGACTTTTGTCCTAGCTGAAGTCATCTCCCTGTAGTGATGAATCATTGTTTACCTAGCTTCAGGATGAGGAGTGGAAGGGGGCTAGGTAAACACTCAGTATTAAACACAGGATATACACGACACTATGGCCCTTTAACTCTTAGAAACTGGTTGAGCAACTTCTATGTACTTAGAGCAAATACATCACCCATCCATTGGCTAGCAAATACCATGATTAGATTGTGTGTGTCCTTTAGACTCCACAGAGCTTAGAGTCATTACAACAGCAAAATACATTTGGGTTATATTAATCGATAGACATTTTATAAATAATCATCATGTCTATCACAATCCCCCCTTAAAATGTCTATCCTCTAACTCTCTATATAATTTTCACAGTTTTCTGCGCCTATAACTGGAGCGCGTTGAAGGTTCGTTTTAGGGTCTTCAAGGGGGTGTAGGACTTGTCCACTCCTTCTGGGGATGCATCCAGCAAACTCATGGTGGGAGCGGCTTTTCCAGCATCAGTTTCACAGGTCTCTCTGACACAGGGGATAACACAGCAGACTAGAACAGAAAAGGTAACCATCAGTTCACATACAACAGCGACGCCCGTCTGTGCCAGGATCCTTTACCACCCGCTCATCCATGGCGAGTGCTGGTCCCAAAAGTTAGTTCTTTTTAGTTAGTGCGGTCAGCTTCTTAATGACAACTGCGTCTTTACCCGCGGGTCACGTGTCGTCTAGGATGTAGGTATGACAAGTCTCCCCTATCATCTTTCAGACACTCCCCTTTTTAGCTAAAGTCATATCTAAGGTCACTCTATTTTAAAAAAAGTCATAGTCGAGGTAGGTCCTATTGGTCGACTAGTCCCTATAAGGCTCTCTAGTATAATTTATAAACCGCTGCTAATTATAATAAACATAATTAATCCAGTCAACGTTTATTTACCATAATGATCAGGAAAATGGACTCGAATCTAGTTTTAACTTGGTCTCTAATTTTTAAAACTCGTCAGGTACCCCCCTTGGCTATCCTATGACGTCAATGTACACGTGTAGATCAAAACTACCACCAGGGGTCTCTCTTCTCGCTCTAGCATAATGTTACAATACTAGTAGCGTGAACAGGTACGCACGGCGTGGGACTCCCTAATCTTCACCCACACCAATGTCCCTCCTGGAGATAGTCCTAATGGTGAACACGTCCAAGTCGCCTCACCCTTGCGTCAGGGTTTTCCCACTGCCCGTAAGTCCCGGGGCTCATTTCCGGGCATCCATACCCTCTATCTGTACAAGTTAACACCCCACAGGGTGTGCCCTCGCCGGAACCTAAGGTCTTCTGCACTATCCCTAGGCAAATGGGAATTCCACTGACAATCCATCTTAGGAGATCGGGGCAGGCACAGTACTAGTACATTTCTCCTTTTCTTTGGTAGCGTATGTGGTTGGCATTATCGGAACTGGCTCTTCATCTTTTTCAAACAAGGGAAACGTTGGTGTCTGACAGGATGTGGAGGAGCATAAGGGCTTTACTAAGGCACACTCCCCTGTCCAATTACCCTCCAGGCGGGTCCTCTACCTCATGTCTCCACAAAGCCAGTAAACGTCTACTAAGGACTGGACCTGATTCTGCATCTATTCCCCTCCTATCATACTGTAGGAGGAGCAATACCCGTTGGCGAGTTCCCCAAAAATCTCCCTCCACCCTGCCTATTTGCCTGGCAGGTGTAGTTTCCAGGGTAGTCAGTAATACTCTCTCCGGTGCAAAACACTTAAGTAGTTATAGAGTATTCCTTCTTCCATTTCTCACGGACAGTGTAATTAGCGGAAATGTTCGTGAAGAGACTAATAAACCACTCTTCAGCATCTACAGGGAGATTTAGGGGGACCATCCCCGAGTGTGGTAGGGCACTACCGCACACGCAACAGTTAGACTTGTTGCTCCTGTTAGCATTGTACCTCATCAACTCCAACCAGAGATTCTGGTCAGAGTAGCCAGTCGCTACTGTCAAGGTGTCCTCAAAAAGTAGGGTCGGCTATGATCATCATGTTCGTCAAGGTCTTTATCTTACGGCGGAGGGGGTTAATTATGGGCACGGGACTAAGTGAAGGCTTCCATTCGGCTGCATCTACCATACCCCTTATTTTAAACTTCCCTAAGGGATCTATCCTCCCGTACCGGTATGTCCCCAGACTATAAGTCTCCCCTGTCCCCCGGGCTTGGATCTCCCATGGTTAGTGTAACAACCGCATTAAAACCAAGCAGCATACTAAGTTCAGCCTTCCAATACCTGCTGTCCTTATTATTCTCAAGGAGGGTTATACGACTAATTAGGGATTTCCCGCTCTTATTTTTCTTATTTAAGGCACTTCGCGGTTTATAGGACTAGTCTGTTCCTGCGTTCCATCCCACTAATCCCCAATAACGGCAGTCTTCTCCCCAGACGTTATCAGTGGCGCAAACATATTGTATTCCCCGGGTATGCAAGTCATATAACCAGCTGGACTGAGCTAAATCTGGCCTGCGGTGGGATCTTGCGCCTAGACACGGGACCACAGTACAATAGTCGAAGGAATATGCGGCTACTTGAGCATTGGACGAGTTATACTAGAAGGTAACCATACCCCCATATTCTTCCGACTAAGGATTCCAGTTGCCACCCTCCTCTCTCACTAGCCCTAACCAGAGTAACGTCTTTGGCACAACTAAGACTGGTCTCCCGGATCTGAAGCTTTCTTACAGTATGAAGCATGGATCCATGTAAGTCTTTCGGCTAGTTTCACAGCTGTGGCAGTAGTCAGAAGCACCTGGTAGGGGCCATCAAATCGGGGCTGAAGAGGGTGCTTCCTGAGGAACTTCTTGATGCACACCCAATCCCCAGGCTGCAAGATATGTGTCCCAGTGTCTGCCTCTGAGTCTGGAAGAGAACACCTGTGCATAGGCTTTGGTTAGTTCTTTAACAACGGAAATCACATACTCAGTCAACACATCAGATTGTAATTGTAAACACTGAGGATAGTAACGACCTAGCCTTGGGGCTAGCCCAAACAATCTCGTAGGGAGATAATGTATAATCCCCCCTGGGTTCATATCTAACACTGTATAAGGCTATTGGATGACAGTCTTTCCAAAGTGGCGTCATTTTTAAGTATCTTACTTTTAGCGTTCCACTACGTCTCTCCACCTTTCCACTACTCTAAAGATGGTAGAGTATGTAAAAGGCCTGGGATACACCCAGAGCAGACATGACATATTACATTCACCTGCGAAGTTTATACCTCTGTCTGACTCTGAATCACTTCTGGTACCCCATATTCACAGTTTACCTCGTTCATGAGCTTCTTTGCGGTTACCTACTTGTTTACCTTGGTAACAGGGTCGGCCTCCAACCTGCAAAGACATCAACAACAACAAGCACGTAGTCATACTTCCCAACAAGTGGGAGCTGAACGTAGTCAATTTGCAATCCCTGAAATGGGTAGAGTGGTCCAGGCAAGTGTGGTGTGGCAAATTTACTTCTGCCCTGACTTACCCATGGCATAGATCATGCTAAACCGGACAAATGATGCAGCAGCTACAGAGAACCTAGAAGTCGCCCAACCTCTTTCAAGCGTCGTCGTCATTACTGCTTTACTAGGTGGGTCTTTCCGTCCATCAGCTGGGCCATCATGGGATACAGGAACTGTGGTGGGCAAGTGCTGTTGACCGTTCACCACACGCTGTCCTGTTTCTGCTGCTCCCATATTAGTCCATTTATTCTTTTCTTCCTTGCTGGCTTGTAACTGTAAAAGTCTTTAGCATATCAAAGTCCAAATTTTTGTCAATGTCCAAAGTTTTTTACCACTGACTCATGCTGTCAGTATCTTTCTTCTTTCTTCCACGGCTTGAGGGCCGCTGCCTTTGCTATGCTGTCAGCGAGGGTGTCGTCTCTCGCCTCTCCAGTGTAGGAATCGGTGCGAACTCTCAACTTTGTCAGGTAGAAGGAGGGCCTCCATGCGACTCCGTACCGCTGCACCATTCTCAATTGGTTGTCCTGCTAAGGTAAAAACTGTCTGGCCTTCCATATTGGGCCGTAATCATGAGCTGTGCCAAATGCATACCAGGAGTCAGTGTAAAGGGTTGCCAGTCTTACCTCTCGCCACTCTACACGCCTTAGTGATGGCCTTTAATTCCGCTTCTTGTACTGAGACATGCGGAGGCAGAACTTCTGCTTCTAGGACATCTTGTTGTGTGACCACTGCATATCCGATGTGGAGTCATCAGTCCTCACCCTGGTACCATCTGCAAAAAGCTCAACATATGCATTATCAACAGGGGTTCTGATAACTGTTTGCATACCTGCAGTTTCTTACTGAATTAGTACTAAATAATCGTGCTGATGTTTTATTTCACATGGCTCGGAATCTTGTTATCTTATTCCATTTATTTTTATTTTTTTCAAACCCAATAGCTGATCTACAACACCTAGATCATCTATGGCCCAGATCACCTATGCCTCCCCCCTTTTGAAGCGGAATACTCAATGGAAAAAGAGTCATTGCGTTCAAACTAGTAAACCAAGAGGCACAAAAACAAGCACTTTGTAGGTCAAGGTGACATTGTATGCAGCGAAGTCTGAGCAAAAATCTCCTTACAAAAAAAATGTTGTTTTTTTTTTTTTTTTCCTTTCAGGTCGCAGTTAGTATTTTTTAACACAAGGGGGCGCCACACAATTCAAATTTTACGTCACCCAGTGTAATAGTATTTCAGGGTATGGCCAGCGTTTAGCTTTTACTCTCCTGTCGGAATATAATTATAGCTTCAGTGTAGACTGACACTAGAATATACAAAAGACTTAAAGAAAAACTAAAGAATACGGATGACTTAACATCCTACTCTGGGCAATTCAATCCCTCTTTCTTCACATAAAAAGTTAAATTACTTCACCAAATTGCATGAAAAAGTTTGCTGGGTGACTATAGGGAAATTATTCCATCTGTAGGAGCCTTCCATAACATCATCTGTCTGAGTATCCATTGGAGAAGCGGGCAGTGGGAAACAGAGCCCCCGGGAACATGAGAGAGCGTCCCCTGTCATGTATTCCTGGTCTCTGCCCCCCATACATCAACTCCAATCTTCCATGCACTATAAACCAGCTTAGTCATCTACTATGTCCCAAGCTGCATCTCCACAAAGGTTTGTTTCCCTGAACTTATCACACATCCAAAGTGGCCACATCTTGGAGCGTAACAAAGTCTGGTCAAACAAAACCTTACTTCAGACAATCATGATGTTAGCACTGGATACAGTGGCATTGGGGAATATAGGCCTCCCAAATGCAGCAAAATGGCTGCCAGAGGCAGAAAGGGGCGGGGCTACAGATCTCCCAGGTGAGGCAAAATTGCTGCCGGAGGACCGGGCGGGGCCAGGGGCAGCAGCACTTCCAGGTTAGGCAAGATGGCCGCTGGAGGAGGAAGGGGCGGGGCCAGGTCCTGTCCCGGATGGGGAGGGACCGGAAGTAACATCACACACCCTGAAAGTGAGCACATGGGGGGAAGTAACTTCAGGGTGGGGGCAGGCCTCACTACATTTACTGCAGAGTCACACTATGTTGGATTGTAAACATTGCAAGCACGGCCGCCATTACAGGGAGGGGCTGTAGTCAACACAAAGACATTACATTGTTCATAAGCAATACACATACCCCCCTACATGCTTTCTCCTCTTCAATCTCTTAACTACATTATACCTCCTCCTAGCAATCTAAAAACACCTTTCTTTCTGCTAGGCTTCCTGCTCATCTTCTGTAAACTTTCTACAGTCTATCTTATCTGTCTATAACCTGGCATTTCTTTCTGCAACTTTTCCTGGTCCTTTCCCATTGTTCAGTAACCAAATCACAAGCTCTATGACCTTTGTCCTTGCTCACTTTGCTCAACTCTATGCTACCTGCTTATTCTAGCCTATTCGAAGTTTCTGCACACAGTACTGTTTCTCTTGTAAAATCTGCTTTCTTCAAATCCTTCCCATATAACCTCTTTCCCACTCAGATTACAATGCACATTAATTCTACAAAACACAGGGAACGACAAAGTAAACAGAAAGGGTTAATTGGAAAAAAGCTTTCAGTTCACTCTTATCAGCAGCCCTCCCCCCAACAATAAACACTGCACATTCTTTCTATAATACCAGACAGACAGGATTACTGGAGAATACCCACAACGGCTCAAGGTATATATATATCTCATCTACCTTTTTTAACAACCCACCGTCTAGTAATCCCCAAGAGCACTTCTTGTACACGATCTAGACAGGACATTTAGCTATACACAGAGACTGACGATTATTTTCAATGACCAAAACCTCAATAATATTCTGGAGAAATCAGCTGTCACAAAGCACGACTATACTTCATACGTATATACCTTTCCACATATGAGAACATAACACGCTCAATCATAAAGTTAAGTATACGTATCATAAATCTTCCTAACCTCACACTAGTTTTACCTAGGAGCACGTGTCACTGGCGTGTTCCCTCAGACTTAAACAGCCGAGTCCGCCCTCCCGACACATTAACCCTCACAGAATTTATCTCTTGGTCTTGCATAAACAATTTTTAACCGTCTCAGACACAACAGCATACACAGCGTACAAAATACCCCTAGACAGGTAACGTGGTGGTTTTTCCGAGTGGACAGAACTAGAGTTATTACCTGTCTTTCAGTGAAGGTCCAGTCTGGATCAGGAACAGGCAGAAAAGCAGTCAGAACCCAGCTCACATCGGTAGATTTACATAAAGCAATCTTACCGTGTTCTGTAGATTTTCGGGCCCCTGAGTTCTGCGTGCCATCTGCCGATCTCTGTACGTTCCAGGTTGTGACCTCACAGATCCACTCGCTCACCCAGGGACTCCACTGATCTGGATTATGATTTTCTCCAGCAGGCTTGTGGGGTATTTTGTCGCTTTCCTAATTATATATTGTGTGCACACATCGTCGACCAGAATCAGACACAAATGCTTGTCTAAAACCGGGAGAGTCTCTACAATGTGTAGAGGCTCAGGCCTTTTATTATAACACATGACAACCGCCCTTTAATGGGCGTGCAACAGATTACATCAGTAACATATAAGATTCTCATTTGTCGGATCATATAGAATCCCCCACCTCTCTGCCCACCCCCTTCCAAGTGTTGAGGTGGTATGGACTTTTGTCCTAGCTGAAGTCATCTCCCTGTAGTGATGAATCATTGTTTACCTAGCTTCAGGATGAGGAGTGGAAGGGGGCTAGGTAAACACTCAGTATTAAAGTGTTACCATACAGTGCGGCACGGGGTCCCGCGGTCGGCGCGCGTCGCTCCGGCGTCGGCTCCAGCAGCCTGGAGCCCTGTGTCGAGGTCATCCCAGCAGCTTGGGTTGGCCAGTGGGCGGCGGCGTGGGCGTGCCCGCCCGTAGGGTGCCGCCCGAACTCCTCTGTGCTTCTTATACAGCAGAGGGTGGAGTTGCCTCCTCCCACTCTCCGCCCCTGGGCGGAACCTTGTGGTTAAAAGACTGGCAGTGAACTGAGCTCACTGCCAGTTATTGGTTCTGCATGCACCTAGCCAGTCTGTCTGCGGTTCTCCTCAGCCAGTCCCTAGTTGTCGGTCAGCTCCCTCTGGTCCCCTATTACTAAGTCTGTTTTTGTTGGTTCTGTTTGCCTCTAATCTAGTCTGGCCCAGTCAGCACTAGTTGCTATCCAGCACCCTGCCAGTTTGCCTGTGAGTTCCATCTCCAGCCTTGTAAGTTTTGTTGGTCTGATTCATCTGCCTCCCCTGTCGGCACTCTGTTCCCCCCATTAGGTAGTTTCCTGCTTGTCAGCCGCCAGGTCCCTAGCCAGGGCAGGGACCGCCGTCCAGTTGTCCGCCTGGGGTTAGCCAGGGCCGAGGCAAGTAGGCAGGGACAGTGGGGTGCGGGAAGATCAGGGCACCCCACTTGGCGCTCGGGGGGCAGGGTGCCGTAACATAAACACAGGATATACACGACACTATGGCCCTTTAACTCTTAGAAACTGGTTGAGCAACTTCTATGTACTTAGAGCAAATACATCACCCATCCATTGGCTAGCAAATACCATGATTAGATTGTGTGTGTCCTTTAGACTCCACAGAGCTTAGAGTCATTACAACAGCAAAATACATTTGGGTTATATTAATCGATAGACATTTTATAAATAATCATCATGTCTATCACACCTTGGCAGTAACCGCGTTGGTGAGGGCGCGTACAATGTTGCGGGAGACGTGGTCGTGCAGGGCTGGGACGGCACATCGGGAAAAGTAGTGGCGACTGGGAACCGAGTAGCGCGGGGCCGCCGCCGCCATCATGCTTTTGAAAGCCTCCGTTTCCACAAGCCTATACGGCAGCATCTCTAGGCTGATCAATTTTGCAATGTGCACGTTTAACGCTTGAGCGTGCGGGTGCGTGGCGTCATACTTGCGCTTGCGCTCAAACTGTGGCGCTAGCGACGTCTGGACGCTACACTGAGAGACATTGCTGGATGGGGCCGAGGACAGCGGAGGTGAGGGTGTGGGTGCAGGCCAGGAGACGGTACTGCCTGTGTCCTCAGAGGGGGGTTGGATCTCAGTGGCAGGTTGGGGCACAGGGGGAGAGGCAGTGGTGCAAACCAGAGGCGGTGAACGGGCATCGTCCCACCTTGTGGGGTGCTTGGCCATCATATGCCTGCGCATGCTGGTGGTGGTGCCTCCCCAGCTGATCTTGGCGCGACAAAGGTTGCACACCACTGTTCGTCGGTCGTCAGGCGTCTCAGTGAAAAACTGCCACGCCGTAGAGCACCTTGACCTCTGCAGGGTGGCATGGCGCGAGGGGGCGCTTTGGGAACCAGTTGGTGGATTATTCAGTCTGGCCCTGCCTCTACCCCTGGCCACCGCACTGGCTCGGCCTGTGCCCACACCCTGACTTGGGCCTCCGCGTCCTCGCCCGCGTACACGTCCTATAGGCCTACCCCTACCCCTCAGCATGGTGTATTAGCAGTAGTGCAGAAACAGAACGCTGTAATTAAATGTGCTGCTTATTGGCCTGTGGTTGGAGGCTGACTTCGTTTACGGAATGCCAGGAAATAATTTGGCGCACGCCTGCTGTAACACTTAGCTGGCTGCGTATTTATTTGTTGAAGTACTACACCCAGCACACACGGACCCAGAACACTGAGCACAGTGACAGGCAGGCCAAATAGATTTTTTGCCCAATATTTTTTTGAAAAGGACCACTGCGTATATTCAATCAATAATATAGGTCTTCTGTCCCTGCCTCCACACTTCTGTCCCTGGACTATTACTGCAGGGCGCAATGCTCTGCACGGCCGATATACCAAAAAAAAAAAATGTGCAACACTGCAAAAAGCAGCCTCCACACTACTGCACACGGTTAGATGTGGCCCTAAGAAGGACCGTGGGGTTCTTGAAGCCTACAATAACTCCTAACTCTCTCCCTGCCTCCACACTTCTGTCCCTGGACTATTACTGCAGGGTGCAATGCTCTGCACGGCCGATATACCAAAAAAAAAAAAAGTGCAACACTGCTAACAGCAGCCTCCACAGTACTGCACACGGTTAGATGTGGCCCTAAGAAGGACCGCTGGGGTTCTTGAAGCCTACACTAACTCCTAACACTCTCCCTATAGCAGCTCCGGCACCAACAGCACTGTCCCTCAGCTATGTCACAACTAGAGATGAGCGAACGTACTCGGATAAGCACTACTCGTCCGAGTAATGTGCTTTATCCGAGTACCTCCCCGCTCGTCCTAAAAAAGATTCGGGACGCGCTGCGGAGCGGGGAGCTGCAGGGGACAGCAGGGAGGAACGGAGGGGGAGATCTTTCTCTCCTTCTCTCCCGCCCGCTCTGCCCCGCTCCCCGCTGCGACTCACCTGTCAGCAGCGGAGCGCCCCGAATCTTTCAGGACGAGCGGAGAGATACTCGGATAAAGCACATTACTCGGACGAGTAGTGCTTATCCGAGTACGTTCGCTCATCTCTAGTCACAACGCATCTGAGGCGAGCCGCGGGAGGGGCCGATTTTTATACTCAGGTGACACCTGATCTCGCCAGCCACTCACTGCAGGGGGGTGGTATAGGGCTTGAATGTCGCAGGGGGAAGTTGTAATGCCTTCCCTGTCTTTCAATTGGCCAGAAAAGTGCGCTAACGTCTCAGAGATGAAAGTGAAAGTAAGACGAACATCGCGTGGTGCTCGTTACGAGTAACGAGCATCTCGAACACGCTAATACTCAAACGAGTATCAAGCTCGGACGAGTACGTTCGCTCATCTCTAGTCATCACACAATCTTATCTCACAGTGAAGGTAAATAAAATATATGAGGAAGGAACGTATACGGAAATATCAGCCATATCCCATCGACTTTACTGCAATAAAAAAACATTAAGAAAACTGAAGTCCATGTTGGCAATGGATGAATTTTAGATGGTCCATAAAATCCCATTGAAATCCATGGGATCCACTGTGACATCTGTTTCTCAACCACATTAGGCGATCTTTACAGCAGCGGTTGCACATGTGCATTGCTGCTCCAGTTATTTCAATGGGACTCCTGGAGATAGCCGAATTCAAGCACTCAGCTATGTTTGTCCGTCCCATTCAAATGAATGGAGAGGCGATGAGCATGTGTGACCACCGCTGCCCTCACTGAAAATTATCGCCTATCCTGTGTTCCTAAAGGCCTTGTTACACTGAACGATTATTGTTCAAAAAATCATTCAAATGAGCGTAAATGAACAATAATTAACATTCATTGTCGCTTGTTTGAACAATAATTGGATTGTAATCATTTTCTGTAACCGCAGCCAACGATTGAACGACGAACGATAAATTGTTCGCTCTTCGTTCCTTTTATGCAGGCATGAAAATCATCGTTGGCTCGCTCGCTAATCATTCCGTTTAAGTACCGATCATTCAGTCGTTCTCATTCACTAAAACAGTGACTGAGCGAATGATGTATCTGGTCTGAACGGACCCTTGCTTTCCATCATGGCACAACGCCTCTCAGAATGTGACGCCCCGGCGAACGTCTGGTTTAGCTGGGGAAATCCTCGGCTGCCCAGACATTTCCCCTGCAGCAAGAATGCAGTACTGCAAGTCCTCCAGAACGGGAGCCACCCTTAGGCCGCCGTCATACGAGCGTATACGCATTTGTGTGCTCCTCAGCACAACGTTTTTGAGCACTGAACTATGCTTGTTTACATATGCATTGGCGTGTTTTACTGTACTTTTGAGCCCGCAAAGCATGTACATTTGCACTCAGCAAAGAAATACCGATTTAAATGGCTAATTAATGAGTTCCAGATGTGTCTTCTTTCCCTGCGCAATTAGGCAGTGTTTCACGTATCTCCTAGCATATTGTGTGGACTTCTATGGGGACTTGCGTAGGAAGATAGAGCATGCTTTATTTTATGTGATCGAAATGCGCAGGTAAATACATGTATTTGAACGAACCCATTGAAATCAATGGGTTCTATTTGCTGTGTATTGCGCGCACAATTTATATGTACGCAAATACGCTTGTGTGAAGAGTAGCTCTCTATTTAAGGTTATAGGGGAAGGGAGTAGGGGACCCCACTCTATGATATTCCTATGCCCTAACAGATTGTGATCTTGGTGTAACTCCTTTAAGTCCTGGCTGTCTGAACGTAGATCTGCAAGTTATAATTGTCAGCAGATATGGCTGTGTGTATTATTACTTCAGGTACAACAATTAATTTGATTGGTTATAACACAATGCATGAAACAAATCAAATATTAGCCCTGGCTCCTGATATGGGCATTGATATTTCTGCAGACTCTTTAGGTATAGTGCTACACATCAACCTTTGCATCAAGTTTCAATCTGTATATAAGTCTTGCACCAGCTGTAGATGTTAATACTTCTATCAGTTAAGACAATGCACTGGTGTTGGCGGTATTGAGATGACATGATATCACGGTCAGGAGATGTTAAGATAGCGGTGAAGGATTGTGCTTCAATGCTGTTGGTCAATATACACCGCCAGCAATGTATGTGTACATTTGTGAGGTGTAATTTATTGGAGTCCCCACACAGGTGTCCAGCTGTCTCGCCACCAGCTACAAACTGCCAGACTGAGTACTGGTATATCCATGGCAACTGAGGCTGGGGGGGGGGGGATGTAGTTCGCCCATAATCCCTAATTCAGTGCACAAGGAAGAAGGACCTGTGATGACGTCACTGTCATGTCGTCAAGCTCTGCTGGTTTAGGACCTGTGATGACGTTACTGTCATGTGGTAAGGGACAGAGCTCAGAGACCATGTGACTGATCACACTACAGGCCGGTAAGTCTTACTTCAATAATTGGAAAAATATTTGAGGGGTTTCTGAGAGACGCCATCCTGGAATACCTCAAGGAGAACAACAGTATAACCCCCTCTTCAGCATGGGTTCGTGAGCGGTTGATCATGTCAGACCAATTGTGCCTACGCTTCAGCTTTCCTGCTCCGGTACTGAACTATTAACTTCATCCGCGCTGCGGAATATGTTGGCGCTATACAAATAAAGTTTATTATTATTATCCTGACTGCTCCAGCGACCCTGTTACCCTTTAGGCCTTGTTCACACAAGCTACAAAATCATCACTATGTTTTGTAGCCTGAAAGAACCTATTGGAAACCATGAGCTTCACATACATGCATGTTGTAGCAATGATTTTATGATTTTTTATGTGAATGAGGCCTTATGGCCATCATTGTCAGCTGTGTCTGTATATCAGTTGTCATTATGAAGATTCCTACAGTGACACATTCTATGTATATTCTATGTGTCACTTATAGCTATGTATTTGATGCCGGCCTCTGGACGCTGTTTGATTGCCTTAAAGGTTCTCATTAACATACACAGTCATAAAGGTCCTCTTAGACGGGACAAATGTCAGACAAACGATGCCCGACACTCGTCCCTGTGTTTCTTCGCTCCTGTGCTCCTAGACAGGAGCTTGCAGAGCTGGTTGGTTCACGGAGTGGCCAGCAGGGGTGCGGGGCAGTGCAGGAGATTTTTCTCCTTTCGCTCCCCCGCCCCTCTCCATTGCTATAACATAGTGGCCGTTCACTACTGAACGGTGGCTGTTTAAACTAAACGTATATTCAGTACCAGGAGAATGAAGTTTAATCATTTAATAAGATAGTTCCACAACTTTCTAATAGACTGTACTTCAGTTCCTCACCCCTTTTAGGATCTCTGCCCACTGCCAGTGAATGTGAAAATTTGTATTTACAACCAGAGGTTGAAAACTGGTAGAAACCTAATACTTCTTACAGGTGAGGGTTTGCTACAAATGTACCTAGTACAGATAGTCTTAGGCCGCCTGCACACGGGCATATTTGCATTACAGAATGCGGGGCGGGCGTCCGCCCCCCAGATTTCGCAGCAAATACTGTCCATTGCATGCTATGGAAAATGAACCTTTTACTGCCCACAAGCGGAAATTAAGTGCGATTTTTCGCTCGCGGAGGAAAAATCGGAGCATGCTCTATTTTTGCGTGGATTCTGCTCAGATGGCTTTTATTAAAGACAATGGAAGACGTCTGACATTATCTTTAATGAAAGGTTGCAGGACCCACGTCAGCGCCTACTGACAGCACGGGAAAATCTGTACTGCACATGTCCTGACAGCGAGCCACCCGGACCATCCGCAGTACAGAAAAAAGGAGAACAGGTCCGCGGGGTCACTGGTGGGCACAGGGTTATATTCTAGTGCGGGATCCCGTATCCGGATTCTGACCCGTTCATGTGCAGGCGGCCTTAACTGAGCTAAATACCTCATATGAACAAACTGCCCTTCTGCTATTTGCTACAATACAATTTGCTACAAAATATAGGAGCACAAGTGTATGTCGGAATCCGTAGGCTGTTTTCACACGGCTGAGAAAGTTGCGCAGGATTTGTGCATTGAGAAACGCACGAATATAAACCCCATTTTTTTGAATGGGGTCATACACATGAGCAGCATGTCCAATGTTTTTTGTGTGCACGAATAGGTGCCCCCCCAAAAAACACTGCACGCATTTAGAAAAATCGTGTGAACAAAGCCAAGTGTGCGATTCACATTCACGCATAAATTTTCCATTCACACGAATGGAGGTGTGTGCTACGTGTTAAAAAACTCCAACTCCCACAGGAGTCAATGGGAACAATGCTAACACACAAAAAAATTGCGTGACCAAAGCAGGCGGCACGCAGAAAAAAAACGCACTTGGCCTGCGGTTTTCTGCACATAAAGTGCACTGCCCGCTATTCCCTGCAGCGGCTGTGACAGCTGCAGCAGGGTATTCCTTGGATGTGAAACCCCTGAATGCCATCACATCACAAGGGGTTTCACCTTTGGTCAACAGGGCCGGCGGCAGCAAGGGCAGCTCCACTGACATATAGAGAACATCACGATCCTCTGCTACAGCTGTGGCAGAGGATTTCTTCATCTCCGCGGGTAGTTGTCTTGTCACTGGACACTGTGACAGCATTGTCACAGTGTCCAGTGACAATGGGTAACCCCACGGAGATAAAGAAATCCTCTGCCACAGCTGCAATGTTCTCCTGGCAAGTCCTGCAGTGATTTTCGGGGAAGGGCTTTAAGTATAAGCCCTTCCCTGAAAATCATCCCTAAAATGTGTAAAAAATAAAAAAAAAATATATTCTCACCTCTCTGCAGCTGACGGGGCTCAGCCGCGTCCAGCAGGCTCTTCTTTTGCACTGCTATGAGGAGCTTTCAGCAGGTGGGGATTTTAAATCCCCCGTCTGCTGAAAGGGCTGCCTCTGATTGGCTGACCACTGTGACCAATGAGAGGCAGCTCTCAGCTGTCATTCAATAGCTCATATTGAATTCTCATCCAATTGAATTCAATGGGAAAACATTGTGTTCACAGCTATGCCAGAGGATCTCGATCTTCACTATATGTTCTCAATGGGGTAAGTGCTGCTGCCGCCAGCCCCATTGAGCACAAGGTGAAAGCACAAGGGTTTCACAGCCAAAAAAGATGGATGCCGCTGTTGCCTGCGTTTTAAAATCTGTTGCCCTATATTTACCGTTGCGCATTTTTGTGCGCAGGTAAATATCGAGCATATGACTACTGCCATTAAAAAAGCAGTGGTTCTACGTATACGCAGGTAACATACGCACATAAAAACGCCTGTGTGACTGAGCCCTAATACAGCTCCAAAATTGGCCTGTGTGTCTGATTTTTTTACTCAGCTGCCATCCGTTTTCCACATCCGCAAAAAAATCTGCGCAAACTCAATTCTTTTCTCTGCATCTTTAATAATAAAAAAACAGAGAGCCCACGGGTGTCACATGAGTGCTGTCCGTTTTTTTCTATGCTTGTATTTGTGTGAAAATACTCGCCAATATTATTGAGTAATATGGGTCCAGATTCGCCGGCGGCTCCTGCTCCCAGGAGGCGGCTCAGCTTCGCCCTGGGATACCACATCGCCCGTGGACAGCCGGCCTTATTCAAAATGTGTTTTTGGTGCGTCTTTAAGGGCTTCTTCCCAATACAGTGTTTGCGCAGATATTTGTGTGTGCAAAACACAGAGAATAGAACCCATTGATTTCACGCCCACGGAAAAAAGTAGGACCTGCTCTATTATCCTGTGTTTTGTTTCCGTAGAAGTCTATGGTAAGAGCGTAGATACGCATGGGGAAGGTTGTGGCCCTACGGGGTAAGGGCACATTGCATATCCTACTCTCATCCATTAATTGGACCAGAAAAGGACTTGCTACTAATTCTTCCATGGACCATCGGTCCGTGAAAACAGACCGCTCGTCTAAATAGCCGCATTCATTTTAATTAAATCACTGGGGCAGAGAAATCAAAATCCTATTCTAAAATTCTTCACTGATACGATCGCAAAAATGTAACTTTTATTAATAATAACCAACTAAAACCTGTATGGGCTCAGGACAAACATATAAGAGAAATAATGAACAAGTACCTCCCGAATCCCACTTCTACAGCCAGAAGTTACTATGAAAATTCAAAGGTTTAGTGGTCGGATTAATAAGACAGAGCTGTGTTAATAGCACACGCCCGTCCAATAAACTTCACCCCTCGTGTAATAGGAGAGTAGATAGGAAAAGAGTGAGAGGAAAACCTGCAGATAAACAGTGTACTTAGTACAGGTAACTGGTCTATTCATTACAGAATGAAAGTTCTAGATGCAGGTTCTAGGTTCTTGGTTCAACGTATTTCTGTTGATTTCTCAACCCCTCAGGAACCCTAAATATATATAGATAGCTTAACCAGCAAACAGTTTCTAGAGCACTCAAATAGCAGATATAGAAAAGACTAGAAGTCTAGAGTAAAGTAACATGATGAAGAGGTACTGAAATGTAGAATTCAGAAAACCTGTACCTAGAACTTTAAGTTTGAAACTTAGATTCTTTATCTTGAGTTAGTAATCTGGAACTTAATTCTGGAACAATTATCTAGGGACAGGATTCCAGAACCTAAGCCTAGAATCTTTGTGAATCTAGAATTCAGAAAACCCAGAACTCGGCTCAAGAATCACCTAGAACCAAGTAATCTGTACCTAGAATCTGGAACCTAGAACTTGAGTCTAGAACAGGAATCTAGAACCCGGTAACTTATCTAGCCTGCGAATCTAGAACCTGTGTTAAACAGCACTCTCTGCCCAGTGGTATCAATGCAAATGAACCACTTTTACACTGTAGTCCTCTATGAAGATCTCTATGCTCCCTGATGGTATCAGAGTGACTATACTCTATTGAGAATCTGGCACCCTCTCAGGAACAAAAGGGCAAAGTTTGGGTCAAAACATCAATAGTACGGCAATGATAAATAGACCCGTTACCTGTAGTAAGTACACTCTTTATCTGCAGGTTTTCTTCTCACTCTTTTTGTATCTATTCTCCTATTACACGAGTTGTGAAGTTTATTCTGGTGGACCGGCATGTGCTATTATTATTATTATGTGTTTGTCCCGAGCCCGTACAGGTTATAGTTGGTCATTCATTTTAATGGGTTCAATGTCTGAGTCTTCTCAGTGAGGGCTTATACAGAGGGGCGTGCTTGTGTCCCGTTATGCGGCTGTAATGATCATGGCCGCATAACAGGATGAAACGAAGCCATTGATTTCAATGTTCTCATTTTCGCTAGGGGGATTCTCGCCCGTTAATAGTACAGACAAGAAAAGGTAGTTAATACTACATGTGGGAAAGATAGAGCAAGTCCTATGTGCGGAAAAGATCGGGCATGACCTATCTTCCCTCTGTTTTTTTCAAACTCCTGCGTTATATGGCGCGGAGTATAAAAAGTCAGAGGAGGGAAAAAAAGGGCAACTACGCTCTGTAGCGGCGAGCCTAGCTGCACATATGGCCGTTCGAAACAGCTTTTACAAACGTGAGCAAAACTCGGATGAAAAAAAAGCCAGTGTGAATGGGAGCTTACACTTTAGCTCAGAGACTTGTTTAGACTGGGTACAGCTGTAGGCCTCTTTCACAGGGACGATTTTCTGCACTTAAGTTACATGCGTCAAAAAAAAAAAAATCACAACTGATAGAACCAATGGTTTCCTATGGAAAAGTTCACATGAACGATTTGTAAGCACACACGAAAAAAAAATTAAAAAAAATCGCACCAAAAAAGATAGGACATTAGCAACTGAAATTCCCTGCTGCATGAAAAATATAGATCTTTTGGCAGAGAATCACAGAAGCCTCCATAGACTCCTATGGCAGACTATGCAGGCAAGGGGAGATGAAGGGATTCCCCCGTTGCAGAGGGATCCCTTCTTGTCCCCTGCAGGGGAACCCCTACACCCTTGAGATGAAGGGAGTCCCCAGGGGAACCCTCTTCATCTCTATGGGCTTTCCCTCCACTGGAGAGAGAGAAGTAAAGGGAAGCCCTGGGAGAACCCCCTTCATCCTCACGACAGGGATTCCCTTCACTGGAGAGAAAGATGAAGGGAAGCCCACAGAGATGAAGGAAGTCTCTGGGGGAACCTTTTTCATCAGTCAGTCCAGGCCATGTGAAACGGCCCTAATGTTCGCAACTAGCAATGCAGAAAATTGTCCATTTAGGCATTGTTCTCATGAGCGTGTTTTGCGTTTGTGTGGAAAAATGTAGGCCCTGCTCTATTTTCCTGCGTTTTGTGCAGTAAAGCCCCCATTGAAGTCTATGGGAGGTGCGCAAATACACAAGGGGAAACGTGGAACCATAAGCAAAACGTGAAGAAAAGAACACATCTGGACCTCATTAGGCTAATTTGCCTTTTCATCCACGGAATGGGTGTATGTTGTGCACGTGTGAACTGGTTCCGTGTGCACAAAACGTAATATGTGCAGACATTACTGGTTTTTGCGTGAATGGATTTTTGTACAGCGGGAGAATTATAAAGAAAAAGGAAACGACAAAGAAAAATCCTGAAGATCCTAAATAAAGGGTACTTCTGTATATGTCGCTTATAAATGACCGTAGTGCACAGTAACTGATGTGACATCCACAGCAGCACCGAGAAGGGAAATGAATTCATTGTGATGCTACTGACGCTTAGTGGTGAGTGGTGGTATTACATCTGCTTGTCCTGATGAGAAAATCACAGTTGAGGATTTAGGGTACGTTTACTCACATCGCTGCAAAATCCCCTGTACTTCCACATCAAAATCTGCACCATGGGTGCAGGAATCAGCTGCGTATCCCCTGCTGATTTCAGTATCTACAGCGCCCCGCTCACCTCGGAACACTTTGAACTGCCAGCATCAAGAGCACATAGCTGGCAGCATACCCCATCAGCTGGCAGCTGCTAATGAGTGGCATCACCTGACCTTGGCATGGCACTTACAAACTGCAGAAAGTTTAAGCGCTATATTTTCACGCGTGTAAAAATATACATATAATGGTCTATTTGTGTGGGCATTTGATTACATTGTCTCAGCTGTAATCTGCGCAGCAGAACAAAGGGAATGTATTCGGCAAACAGCGAGTGGTCTGATCCCTGAATACAGCTCCCAGCGGCTCACATGCTGCTAATTGGTACTAATAGGCATTAGTACCAAGTAGTAGTTTTATGCAAAATGATCGCTCAAAAGCCATCTTTTGAGCGATCATCTTTGTGTCTAAATGGGCCCTGAGATTTGAACCATTTTATTGGGGTATTCTAGAGGGTCAGATGGGTTTGATGCAATGCATTGAGGTATTATAGAAGGTTGGGTTTGGTACACTGTATTTGGGGGGCGCCGTGGGTGAGTGGAGGGTTGCACCGGGGAGTGGGGGGAAGAGGGAGAGAGAGAGGGCTCCCTCCTGTTCCCCGCTGCAAGCGGCTGAGCCCCGGGAGCTGAAGGAAGGGGAGTATGGTTTTTTTTTAACACCACTTTTCTTTGTTTTTCAGGGAAGGGCTTATACTTAAAGGACTTCCCTGAAAAACAATTACAGGATGCCAGCAGCTGGATCCCCTACCGCAGCTGTCATATGCGACAGCTGCAGTAGGGAATTCTTTATTCCCCACTGGGATTTAGAATTCCTTTGCTGCATCTGTCACAGATGTGGCAGGTGCAGCAGGGAATTCTTTTTCACTGCGGGGATGAAGAAAACATCTGCTGCATACGGCCGATGTGTTATTCATCCCCACGGGGGACAGCAGCGGTGGACAGATGAGATTTTTTTCTTTTTACACTAAAATGTTTGTTTTTCAGGGAAGAGCTTATATGTAAAGCCCTTACCTGAAAAAACCAAGTACGGGGTGCCGGCAGACCATTATAAATTTGTTTATTTATTTATCCAAATCAGGAAATTTCTCGGCTCCCACCCAGATACACCCGTCCACATACCGATACTGAACCCCACCAATACCAGATTTTGACAGAGTTTTTAGATGCAGCATTTCTGCCACGTGTAAACATACCTTAAGGGCTCCTTGTGTTTTTCTTGCGCGTTTTTTTCATGCGCTTGTCAATGGGACTTTCTAATGTTAAAAACGCATCACACAAAAATTGCAAAGCACCAACTTGCGATGCATTTTTTAACATTAGAAAGTCCCATTGACAATCGCGTGAAAAAAACAAGCAAGAAAAACGCAAGTGTGCCGGAGCCCTAAGGCAGTGATGGTAAACCTTTTAGAGACCGAGTGCCCAAACTGCAACCCAAAACCCACTTATTTATCGCAAAGTGCCAATACGTCAGGGGGCGGGGCTTATCACGAGGTATGATTTTACCCCCGTCATTATAAAAAGGACATGGCCGCTTTAAAATAAGCAGCGTGTAGATTTTGACTGCTTTTGGATCCGGAAATACTGCAGAATGTCCTCAGCGGAGATTTCTGTTGAAAATTCTGCAGCATTTCCGCATCCAAAAAGCAGTCAAAATCTGCACCCGGTCTATTTTGAAACAGCCCTGCCCATTTCTGCCACATGTAAACATTCTCCAGTGGTAATAGTGACATCCTACAGAACCCCCAGCAGTAATAGTGACACCCCACAGCGGCCCCAGTGGTAATAGTGACATCCCACAGCAGCCCCAGAGGTAATAGTGCCCCCAGTGGACACGGCGATACTAGTGACCCCCCCAGCGGTAATATTGACACACTCCCCCCCAGCGGTGATATTGACACCCCCCAGCAATAATAGTGACCCCCCCCCCCCCCCCCACAGCGATAATAGTGACCTCCCCCAGCGGCCCTAGTGGTAATAGTGACCCCCCACAGCGATAATAGTGACCTCCCCCAGCGGCCCTAGTGGTAATAGTGACCCCCCACAGCGATAATAGTGACCCCCCTAGTGGCCCTAGCGATAATAGTGACCCCCCCTCACAGCGGCACTTAGTATAATAGTGACACCCCACAGCAGCCCCCAGAATAATAGTGACATTTCACAGCAGCCCCAGTGTAATAGTGACATCCCACAGCGGCCCCCCACCCCGAGACCCACATACTTACCCCCTCCTCGTGGAAGCTCCACTGCTCCTCTGCTCAGCGCTGATCCCGATGCACACTGTCACGTCAGTGTGATACCGGACGCCTCCTCCCCCTGCTCTTGCGGAACTTAAGAGAAGACATCAGGGGAGGGGGGAGGAGGATCCCGGCTGCACACTGACATCACACTGTGTGCCGGGATCAGCGTCCTTAGCAACGCAGTGAGTGAATGCCTGCAGGGGAGCCGCGGACCCTGCCGGTATTCACCAACGTGGTGAGCGGGCGATGGCGGCGCGTGCCAGTAGGGAGGGCTCTCCGTGCTGCCTCTGGCACGCGTGTCATAGGTTCGCCACCACTGCCCCAAGTCATCTAAAGGTACACTGCCACATGCAGAGTGGCCTCACTAGTAACAGGGTCCCCTATATCAACCCTAGTAGTTATAGTGACCCCACCAGGGGCTTAACTATAGTGGGGTGCAGAAGGTGCAGTCCCAGGAGCCCTAGGGGGGTCCATAAAGTCTCTCTTCCCCATATTGCAAACCAATACTATCAATGAAGCTTTATAGTTGAGGGCCCGGCAGTGTGTGCATCCGGCCCGCAGCACTGCAGAGTGATTACCAACCGGGGAGCTGTGGCACCCCAGCCGGTAATCAATATAATGGTGACCTGACGTCCCAAAAGCAGCACAAATGGCTGTCCCGCTGGGGTCCCGGCGGAAAGCAGGACACAGGGTCCCAAAGCAAGACTGTCCCACCTACATTGGGACATCTGGTCACCTTAGGTTAAAGTATGCGGTGGCCATTGTTTTTCTATGGGTTATGTAAAGATTGTCTACATCAGGGCTGCCAAACTCATTCTCACCGAGGGCCACATCAGCATCAGGGTTGTCTTCAACTCATCTGGCGCTCATTACAGAATGTGGCCATCCCAATGGCTGGAGCATCGCGGCGTACTTTTTTAGGCATGTGCACAACTTGCATGCGCAAAAAGTACAGCAAAAAGCGCAAATACGCAACTTTCATTCCGCAAAAATGCACGTAAATATGCGTACACTTGTGTGAAGCCGGCGTACGAATATACTCACACGGGCGGGCTTTTCTTGCTCGCCACTTGTGTGTAAAAATTTTTTTTCTATGCTTTTTTCAAGCACAAATAAAACACTTTTCGATTTTTTTTGTTTATGGTCGCCATTGTTTATGTTTAAGGGCTCCTTCAGATGGATGGATGTGTGCGCAATACTTAGAGAACTGAACCCATTCATTTCAATGGGTTCTTTCTTATTTCCGTATTTTGCTCGCCTGTGGAAAAACATAGGAACTGCACTGTTTGCATGCGCATGTGCGCACCGAGGGCCCTATAGAAGTCTATAGGAGGTGTGCACACTCCATACGTGCGCTAATGCGCAATTCTGTAAAAAAAGAGAACACATCTGGACCTCCTTAGGCTGAATAGCCTCACGGCGATGGGGGGCGGTGCAGGTGAACGGGTCCTGCATGCGCAAAAAGTACAGTACTATGCGCCAATACAGTACACGTGCAAATCTATCTTGTTCACGGCGCAAATGCACTGCACTGAGGCACGTGCGATTGCGCATGCACTCGTGTGGAGGTGCCCTTGAGCAGGACACGCTTACATCATGCAAGTGCAGTCCATTTCTTTTTAATGCACACATAGACTTGAATGGGTGATTTTCGCACAGGTCAGGCTGCAGTCGTTTTTACTCGGTCTGCTTGTTCCGTTCTGCGGCCGTCAGGACAACATCACGGCCGTCTGAGAGGAAAAAAAATGAATGTGGACGGTGCTATACCCAGTATCAACCTCTGGGTGTCGCTGTATGACATAGTACGCCAATCTCTTCTGCATAACTCCGCCCCATACTCGTGTCAACAAACCCACCTGTCCAAACAAGCCCCGCCCTTAACAACGATTTACCTAACCGCCCTTCTGAGACCACGCCCCCTCACTGATTCGTAGTCAAGGGTCGCACAGGGGGCGGGATTTCAGGCCGACTGGAGACTAAAGCTCCGCCAATCATCAGCCGCTATTCCCACCACATGACCGGCCTGTCGATGTGCTTACCAGTGGAGACGGGCGTGACGTCACATCAGTCCATCTCTCCCCGCCCTCTTCACAGCAGAATGCTGCGACCTCCCTGTTACTGACACCGCGGAGTGGGCAGCCGGGACTACCGGGGACAGGTAATAGTGGGGTGATATATATATATATATATGTGTGCAGGGCGGCCTAAGGTCACGTGGGGAGTGCACCCTGCTGAGCCATAGATGTCACATGGGCTCCATAACAGGGCTGGTCAGTAAATAGTGCAACATTATGGACGTCTGTGCGTGGCGCCATCCGGTGTAACTGCGGTCTTATTGATCCGTCACGGTTAAACCGAAAACAGCGACAGTTTGGAAAAAGTCACATGACGTATCGTACACAATGTGCGCAGCAGATCCGGGCGCCGTATCCCTGCAATGACAACTATATACCACACCTCCTGCCGCACTCCTGTTAGAAAAGCTGAAAAATAGAGTAATTCCGTTAATTTCCGCGAGGTCATGTGATGCTTGTTACGTCGCCCCTCAGAGTTCACAGGGTGATTCCGACAAAGTTTTTATTAAAAGTTTTTAGTTTGCGGTTGTGGGTGGAGTTGCCCTTTAAATGGCCCCCAAATGGGAGATCGGGGTGTTGATTATCTTCCTTCTCTCTGGTTCCAGGTTTGGGCATGGATCTGGTCCTGAACGCAGCAGATTATTACTTCTTCACCCCTCAGGTGTACCCAGCATCGTGGGGTGAGGATGACCCCCTCCGCCAGCTCATCAGCCTCTTTGTGGTCACCAATCTGGGGGCGGTGGTCATTTACCTCCTCTTCGGGGGTCTCAGTTACTATTTCATATTTGACCACACTCTGATGAAACACCCGCAGTTTTTGGAGGTGAGTAATCTGATTTGACTGCAGCGCCTATTTATTGTTCTCTGGTGTCATCTACATGTACTTCTCCTTTAACTGGCATCTTACAATGAAACCTCCACATATGGGGTAAATCTTATGGCACCCGCCTTTACTTCTCTTACGTTGATCCTGTCCTTTTACAACATGTTTAAAAATTCATCACATCCTGAGCTGTATTCATAATGCTGCTGTTACACTATGTCTTCTACTCCAGTGATATCCAGAGCTGCATTCATAATTCTGATGCTACATTATATTCTCTACTCTAGTCACACCCAGGGCTGCAATCACAATTTCTCTTGCTACATGCCGTCCTCTGCTTCAGTAATATTCAGTGCTAACAATAATAATTCCACAATTAAATTGACTTCTGCTGCAGAGCTACATTCATAATTCTGCTGTTTCATCATGTCCTCTGCAGCACGGCATGTGACGGGAGTAGAGGACATGACGTAACAGCAGAATCATGAATGCAGCTCTGCATGGGATTCGAGCATTCATAATTCTGCTGTTGTGTCATGTCCTCTGCTCCGATCCCATGCAGAGCTACATTCATAGTTCTGCTATTACATCATGTCCTCTGCTCCAATCCCATGCAGAGCTGCATTCATAATTCTGTTGTTACGTCATGTCCTCTGCTACAATCCCATGCAGAGCTGCATTCATAATTCTGTTACGTCATGTCCTCTGCTACCGTCCCATGCAGAGCTACATTCATAATTCTGTTGTTACGTCATGTCCTCTGCTACAATCCCATGCAGAGCTGCATTCATAATTCTGTTGTTACGTCATGTCCTCTGCTACCATCCCATGCAGAGCTGCATTCATAATTCTGTTGTTACGTCATGTCCTCTGCTACCATCCCATGCAGAGCTGCATTCATAATTCTGTTGTTACGTCATGTCCTCTGCTACCATCCCATGCAGAGCTGCATTCATAATTCTGTTGTTACGTCATGTCCTCTGCTACCATCCCATGCAGAGCTGCATTCATAATTCTGTTGTTACGTCATGTCCTCTGCTACCATCCCATGCAGAGCTGCATTCATAATTCTGTTGTTACGTCATGTCCTCTGCTACCATCCCATGCAGAGCTGCATTCATAATTCTGTTGTTACGTCATGTCCTCTGCTACCATCCCATGCAGAGCTGCATTCATAATTCTGTTGTTACGTCATGTCCTCTGCTACCATCCCATGCAGAGCTGCATTCATAATTCTGCTGTTACGTCATGTCCTCTGCTCCAATCCCAAGCAGAGCTGCATTTATAATTCTGTTGTTACGTCATGTCTTCTGCTCCAATCCCATGCAGAGCTGCATTCATAATTCTGCTGTTACGTCATGTCCTCTGCTCCAATCCCAAGCAGAGCTGCATTTATAATTCTGTTGTTACGTCATGTCTTCTGCTCCAATCCCATGCAGAGCTGCATTCATAATACTGCTGTTATGTCATGTCCTCTGCTACAATCCCATGCAGAGCTGCATTCATAATTCTGCTGTTACGTCATGTCTTCTGCTCCAACCACATTTAGAGCTGTTACTCTGTGCCCCGCCCCCAACCATCACATCCGTGCGTTCTCTTATCTAGTAGAGTGGTTGTTGGGGTCCTCAGGCACCAGGGCCCAAAAACAACTATAGTCTCTGTTCCCCTTTAGCGCTCCCCCACCAGTAAGGTTGGCATGTAATGGGCCCACCCCCCAGGTTGGCATGTAATGGGCCCACCCCCCGTCCCCATCTTGTACTCACCGCTTTTACTTGTTTTTCCTCTTCTACAGAATCAGGTGCGGCGTGAGATCGTCTACTCCCTGAAGTCCATGCCGTGGATGAGCGTCCCGACCGTCGGCCTCTTCTTCGCTGAAGTCCGGGGATACAGTCGGCTTTATGACAACATTGACAGCTCGCCCTACGGTAAGAGAACATGTGACGCCATGACCAATCTGCAAACACGCCGCTGAGTCACTCTCCAATTACATTGTATCATATTCTGTAGCTTCCGTCCGTTATTGGAAACTGTCAGTAAGCTTGTGGACAGACACCCCACTAACAACTTATCCAAGATACTATATAGGGGCAGTTAACCCTCCTATAACGTATGTACCCGCGGGGGATATTTACTAAGCCACGCCCCGTTTGTGGAACGTGTGTCTAAAATCACATGATAAATGTGGTGCAAACCACAGAAGGCAGCTCCACGGTGCAATGTGTGCCAGAAAACTGCTCAATTTTCAATCGTAAATCAGCCCCAATGACTCCAGCAGCAGAATAGTGATTGCAGCTCTGGGGTACAATATGGGATAAGCAATGTACGTACATGGTGGTACTTCCTATTCCTGTATGGTGGAGTTCAGAGGTGACAGACCCCTGAGACTTCTGTGCTGGATGGATGTTTTCATCTGTAATCCTTCTACTAGAAAGCGCGTCTCGGGGCGGCGACTGCAGAATATATAAGATCCGATATCTCCTATATCTGCAGGATAGGTGATAAAAGTCTGATCAGTGGGGGTCTCGCGGCTGAGACCCCTACTGATCCCAAGGACAGGGGTCCCATGCCCCGGTTTCTGTTTATTGCACCCCTGCACTGATGTCCAGAATGAATGGAGCGGCCGTCGCACGGCACCACTCTGTTCATTTCTATAGGGCTGACGGAAATGGAGTACAAGCGCTCGGCTATCTCCGGCAGTCCCATTGAAGATGAATGGAGCAGCACTGCGCATGCTTGACCATCACTCCATTCAGTCTTCAAATCAGTTAGAGGGGTGTAGCAGAGGGAACACAAGACCCTCATTCTTGGGACTCAGAGGTGAGACCTCCACCTTTCAGACTTATCACCTATCATGAGAAATTTGCATGAGATTCGTGCGTTGTGAGACGCACAAATATGAACCCCTGTCTTTTGAATGGGCTCATACACATGAGCGATGTTTTCCTGTGTGCCTCTGTGATGCAGAAAACAAATCGCGGCATGTTCTATCTTTCTGCGTGATCTCGCATTGCAGCACCCATTTCTTTTCAATGGGGCCGGCAGCAGCATCGCACCACGCGCTAGGTGCGCTTAATGCAATGTCTTCCATTGAAAGCAAACGGGGAAAATATGCGATCCTCTGCTGCAGCTGAAGGCCACGGCGGGGGATTCCCTGTATCCTCGAAGCGATGCAAGGTTGTTTTAATATAAAAACTCCTCACATTCGCAAGGAATTCACATGGTAGGGAGCGCGATATGGGGCCATGGTTCACAACCTGATTAGAGATGAGCGAGCGTACTCGCCAAGACAAATTACTCGAGCCAGTATTGCCTTTTGCGAGTACCTGCCTGCTCATCTCAAAAGATTCATTGGTCAGCGGGGAAGAGCGGTGAGTTGCGGGAGTGAGCTTGAGTGAGCACGGGGGGGGGGAGAGTTTTCACCCGTTCCTCCCCGCTCTCCCCCGCCGCTCCCCACCCCCCACTGGACCCCAAATCTTTTGGCACAAGCGGGCATGTACTCGAAAATAGCACTACTCGCTTTAGTACTTTGCCTTAGCGAGTACACTCGCTCATCTCTGAACCTGATATTTCACTCACTCATGTGAAGTTAGCCTAAGGCCTCTTTCACATGGGGAACAGCAATTTTGTTGCAAGAAAATCGCGGCAAAATCGCGTCTCTGTTCTCATGATTTTTCAGCAGTATTGCAACTTTTTTGTGAAAATAATCTCGTATCGCTGCCGCTTGCAATAAAAACGTGTGTTACAAATCGTGCAATTTTTTTTTTATCGGGAAAGTCAATGGGACTTGCGAATTTCACGTTTTTTTTTTTACATTAGAAAGTTCGTGCGATGCGATAAACAAGGAGGCTTGATAGGCAAACACGGGCTACGGGAAAAAAGCACATCAAGATACGGCATGGCGTGTTTTTTTTTTCTCGCAAGATACCATCAGAGAAAACATTGCAAATGTGAAGGAACCCATTGGGAAGCACTGGCTTCACACACAACCGTTTTCTTATATCGTGGCAAAATCGTGGGATTTTGTAGCCCGTGTGAAAGCGGCCTCAGTGATAAAAGTCAATATCGGGAATACCCCTTCTAAGGTCATTTTCACACAACCCGATTATCGGGTACAAACATTCATTCGCCTGTCAATCGGGCCGTGTAAAAGGACCAACGATCAGCTGACTAACGTGAAACCGCTTGTTCATCGGCTGATTGTTCGGTTTCAGAGTCCATGAAAATGTTCGCTGATCGGCTGTGCATCTTCCCGTGTGAACAGAGCTGTACAACCGGTGTGTCGGTATGAACGGTCATACCAGCGATTGCTCATCCCCCAAAGACGATTCTGTAAAAGAAAATTAAAACGTGCCGATCGCCATGTATGTTGATGGTAGAGTGGGCCGAGAATTCGACCAGTCTGAAAGGACCATTAGGGGGTCGGCGCTCGTTGCCTCTGTGTAGGCGGGCAGATGGATCGTCCCTATAAAGCAGATAATGGTTAACGCAGTTGTTCGTCCCCATACCGATGTCTGCACTGGGGGACGCGCCGCTGACCAGCGAGTATTTCTATGCTCCCCTAAACGACTCGATCGGCCGATGAACAAGTGTTTTGTATCGTCAGCTGATTGTTCGCCCTTTTACACGCCCGAATCGCCAGGCGAACGAGCGTCCGTAGGAATGTTCAGGAGTAATAATTAGGCAGTTTCTAAGCACACGGTTGTGAATCTCTGACCCTATGGAATGGTTACATCCTGAATCACATCCTTGTGTAATCATAAGGGGGCTGTACCAAGATTAGACGTTATCCCCTATCCACAGAATAGGGGATAACCGATCTCGAGAACAGAGGTCCCCTATCTCTCACCCCCCCCCCTTGATGGAGCGCTGACTGCACATGCTCGACCAACGCTCCAATCATTCTGACATCCCTGTGGGGACAGAAGCAACCCCCTACAGTGACAGACAGAAGGGGAATCCCCACCACAACCACGACCACCACCTCTCCTGATCGGCCCAGGTCTCTGTGGTGAAACCCTCCCCAATCGGCAAGATGACTTGTAATCTTAGCACAACCCCTTTAATCTATTTCATTGGGTGTTGAGATGGTAACCAGCGTGCCCCCCCACCCCAGAGCACATCTGATGACTCCAGTCACCGTGTGGCCCTGGTGGGATGAGGTTCAGTAAATTGTAGCGTTCAGTGAAATGTTAGAAAAGTTGCACCAAACTTTGCCTGAAGGCCACTTACCATAAAGCCCTGATGATGAGGCTGATCAGCTGTCTGTCGCCCCTCTCCCCAGGCTGGTTCGGAGTCATCCTCAGTATGTTCTCCTTCCTCTTCTTCACGGATATGTGCATCTACTGGATCCACCGCTTCCTGCATCATAAGCTGATTTACAAGGTACGACGCATGGCATTTACACAAATTACACTGAAGGGGAACTTCTGCTTGGGGCCTCTTAAAAGAGCCAGAATTATGTAATTAAAGCTTTGTTTTCCTGTTTTGCAATATCTCTGCTTTCTGTCATCGAATGAAGTAAACCCCAAGGCTAAAAAAAAACGTACAGACCGCTGAGCTTCTTTAAATGAATCCATTCTAGATAATCCTCCGTGAGCGAAACACGTCCTGCCCCGAGAGGTCGTAACATTGTACATACATTGTGTTATTCTGGAGTCCAGGCTTTTAGCTTGCAGAGATTGTTTGGCCTTGGCATAATTGTAGCAAACCTTCAGCTGTGAGAAATATTGGGTCTGCGCAGATTTTCAGCCTCCAGAGCTAAATAATAAATGTTTCCATTCACTGGCAGCAAGCACCCCATAAGCCAAAGGGGTTGGTCAGGGGCCACTGGTGCCCGTCGTGTGATCAGTGGCTTCCGTTTGTAAATGCTATAGTGCTCAGAGCCAGAGCTGAGGATTTGCTACAGAAACACTACGGATGCCTCTTACTGCAACAAGGAGAGCTTCCAGATGTCTTCGGCCGGTGACACGCCACAGGGGTATATCCTGGCCCGACCGTGGGTCTCCTGACCTGAACGCTGAGCGTCATGGGAATCTATGCTGTAGGAGTCCAGGTCAGGAGACAAGCGGTCAGGCCGGGACACATGTTGTTATACAGCATTAGGGCTCACTCACACGGGGGTATTTTGGAGTCAATGAAACGAGACATATACGTGTAGACGCTCGCGAGAAAGCTATCGCCGCAAGCTCTACTTCTTCTGCATGAACCCAATTCTTTTCAATGGGCAGCGTATGCAACGCTGTACATATGCAATACATTGTATATGGGCGCGATGCATATGTAACCCCGCTATGAAACAGTGAGGAAATTTAAAAAAAAAGACAAAAGGTATGCTGTGCATGAGATACACGGTCATGCGCAGACCATTCGCTGTGGGGCGGTAGTCGGTGCTGCTGGTATCCCACAGACCGGTTGAACACTGCGCATGCAGTCGTGTGAATGAGCCCTTGGGCTGAGCTCCCACCACTCGTCGTGTCTGGCCAGGGTTTCCATGCGGAAGCAGTGCACATCTGATGACGTCTTGAGGCACTTTTTACCCACGTCCAGCGTCCGTGGCCGGATAGAAAAGCGCAGCATGTGACGTTTTTCTGTCCAGTGCAGGGGGCCATCTGCAGCACAACTGATGCATCCGATACTGAGAACGGCCATAGAATATTACAGGATCGGTTCCGGTATTTCACCACAACGCTAAAGAGAATGAAAAACAACTGGTTGTTGGATATCGGAGGCTGAGCTTGTACAAAAACCCTGCGGTGCTCATAAAAAATGTAGGGGAAAAATTCAAAATGGCTTAACTCTTCTGTATATCCACATGTAGACGTGCGGACGTTGGTGCAGATTTCCACCGCTGAATACTCTGCTGCGTGTTACGGAAATCTTCCATTACGTGTGAAAGCACCTAAAGGGGGTTTCCAGCAATAGAGTACTGACGGCCGGTCCTGAGGTTTGCTACTCGGGATTCTTGATGATTGTAGTGACTCTGTTCGTGGGGGCATCGGTCACAGGCAGAGGCTGATTCCGCTGCGGGCTCCCACATGCAGAATCCGACCCATCCATGTGCAGCCGGCCTTACTTCAGTCTATGCCCGGCACAGCTCCGCACATTGCATAGCTCAGTCTTGTTTACCTAAATGTAACCTAGCTGCTTTCAGGTCATGTGACGAAAGAACATGATATCACAGGCTGCAGCCTCTGCAATCAGCTGATCGGTGCCGATCCTGAGCAGCGGATCCCCGCTGATCATCTGTAGATGACCTATCCTGAGGATAGGTCATCGATTAGTTTAGTCCTGGAAAACCCTTTGTAAGTGCCAACATTATGAGAGGCTATATACAGTGCCTGCATTCAACTGGAAAGGATGTGAGGGAGGAGCTTTGTCGGTGCTGCTCTCAGCCAATCAGCATTACTGGAAACTCTTTCCATGATGACTATTGGCTAAGAGCAATACAAAATATCAGAGGAATGTACAGCCCTTTAATCTGGCATCCGATCATCCAGAACATCTGATACTTTGGCACCTAGTAACCCCATTGATGCCAGATAAAGGAATGTTAGTAATTTGATATCTGACGTTGGACTTTGTATCTTTCAGAATGTGCACAAGCCTCATCACGTGTGGAAGATCACCACTCCCTTCGCCAGCCACGCCTTCCACCCGCTTGACGGTTTTCTGCAGAGCCTCCCGTACCACATCTACCCCTTCATCTTCCCCTTGCACAAAGTCACCTATCTGGGTCTCTACATTTTTGTCAACATCTGGACCGTGTCCATCCATGATGGGGACTATCGCGTCCCCAAGGCCCTCGAAAGCATCATCAACGGCGCCGCTCATCACACCGATCATCATCTCTACTTCGACTATAACTACGGTCAGTATTTCACGTTATGGGATAAAATCGGGGGGTCCTACAAGAACCCCTCAGCTCTGGAAGGGAACGGCCCACATGACCTGTGCAAGAAACTGGAAGAGAGGGGAAACGGCGAAGCCAAGAAGAGCGACTAAGGTCCCAGCAGGGCAAAGATGGCTCCTGAGGATGTTCTGTGCACCTTATCTCATGTAATTGGATGAACTTTGACCTCAGCTCATTAACCTCTTCCTGTACCGGGGGCCATTCTGCAGACGCCCTGAAGAATTTCACGCAACGCTATGTAATTACAGCGTAAGGTTTAATGAATGATGACTAAATAGGGGGCCCGTAACCCAGAACAATCCAGGAATCTGGGGCCACGGGGCTTGTGGGTGCCGACTGAGCCGATCAGATATCAGTCTGGATTACTGCCCCTCGTGATACCGCACCGCCCAGACTGGGGAGTAAACTCCAAGGACAGCTGATAACGCCATCTCTCCTGTGTACGCTGGAGGCCGGCCACAACAGGAGGAGAATTTAAAGGGCTGATCGAGTCTTCTGTAAATAAAGTTTGTATAATGAAAACTTTTGAAAATTTTTAACAAACTTTTTATTTCAATTCTTTACATTTTTCCAAGATCTCTGCTTGCTGTACCTGAATAGAGGCATTCTTGTCTCAAAGGCTGCAAAGCCCTTTTGATCTAGTCATTCTCACAGCTGGGAGTTTGCTACAGTTGTATCCAGGCTAGATAATCCTCTGTGAGATGAACAGTCCGGATTCTGGACTGATGTGTTTTTATAAGATGTGCTACACTGGCCCATGTTATTCAATGTTTTTTTTGCAAGTTTTTAGGATAAGCTGCGCCAATGTTTTTCATAACTCACCATGTGTGCAAAAATTGTACAAAAAATACCGCAGCATTTCAGAAAAAAACGTATACACTTGCGAAGTGTACATACCTGTCCCGGTTCCACACTGCCCGTGCTTCAGGTAGCACGAACCTAGTGACAGATTCCCTTTAAGCTGCAAAAAAAAATGGCGCAGATCTACACCTGGTCTTAGAATAGATTACAATTTCTAACTTTCAGCCAATCCAAAAAGCGTAAACTTGTTAATAGGTGTTCACTTTCTAGTAAATCTAATGCAGAGCTCTCCAACACTGCTGTTTTTAATGAGTGGTGTATGAAATGTCCGTCTAAGGGCTCCTGCCCACGGATGGATATTTGCGTCGGGCGTCTGCACCGCGATCCGCAGCAAATGGCACCCATAGAATGCTATGAGAACTTGACTCTTCCTGCATACTTGCGGAAACCAATTGCAGTTTGCGCATGTGGGGGAAAAGTTGCAGCAGGCTCCATTTTTGTGCGGATTCCGCACTGACTGCTTCCATTGAAGTCAATGGAAAGCCGTACGACCCGCGGCTCCCAACCTTGTGGAAAGGTCGCGTGTTCCGGCTCTGCAGTATGCAGGGGCCTTAATAAAGACTTGAATAACGGGAAAGACATTTGTGCTGCTGGTGCGTTCAGGATCCTCCAGATGGGATACAATTCCAACAAGATATGACCTCTTAGGCCAGGACAGATTTTCAGTCTCTCAGAGTATAAACAAAAATATTCTCATTCACTGTCAGCAAGCAGAGATCTTGAAATGGTGAAGAATTGAAATCCAGAGGGGTTGATAAATTTCCCCCATTAAAAAAAAAAAAGACTTTTGGCCCTTTTGCATCCCACTTGCCACTTTTAGAAAACTGGGTGGACTTAGCAAAAAAGAAAATTAAAAGGCATGCAGTGTAAGGCTACATTCACACGGGCGAGAGCGATATTTGGCTGAGAACCTCGGCACAATATCGCACTTGCCAATGTGTATTTTTCATTCAAATCACTTCTGTGCTATTGCGATCCGCAGGTACGTGTTTCACGCTCGTCAGAGGATTGCAGGTGTTTCCCATTGATTTAATGGTAAACGTCATATCGCACTCACCTGCACATCACACAGCGTGCGGCGGCTCTAAAGCGCCATTGAAAACAATGGGCGATAATGGATCGCTCATGTGATAAGTCCATCCGAAAGATTGGAGTTCACATTCGTTCGAGTTTTGTGCGTTTACACAATTCTCACTAATTTTCATTCATTTGAATGATTTTCAGCGATAATCGTCCCGCAGAAATGTCCCTTTATTCACATAAGAAGGATCTTTTTAACACTTCGCGGCGCTGTTATCGGCATTGTGACATATTAAATGTATCTTCCGTTCCCCGAGGATAACACGGGAGACATCTGTAACCTGAAGTGACAAATCGCTTGCACCCTGATTTCCATCCCCAGTGAATCTCGGTCCTGCAGTCGCCCTCTTGTGGTCAGGTGTGAAAACTTCTAGTCTGCTGCTTTTTAACTTCCGTTTCTGGAAAAAGCTGCCCCTCCAGGATTCATCACCCAGCTTTCCTGGCCCCCTGCAGTGACTGCCTCCTCCACAGGCTGTGATTTGTATTTAATTCCTTGTGAATATCCTTCTTCTCCCCCGGATCCACGTGCCAATAAGATGACTATATATTTTGCATACAGTGAATGCCGCGGCCGCCGCGGGTCGCTCTGTTGTGGGTGGACTGCACTGATGAAATAAATTAGTTTTCATAATGATCAATGGTTTGTTTAATTTATGAGGGACCATCAAAAGAGGGCGCTACAGTATCCACCCCTGAGGGTAGGACACGGACACCAGCCCTGTGTGACTACACTGTAAGTACAGCGACGTCACTGCCGTCCTCTGGGAGACTTGTCTGCACTGCAGGTTCAGCTCTTGACATCTTACGTTGTGTATTTTATTGCATCGCCAATAGGAATGAGCAAACTTTTGAAAAGTTTGATTTGGCTGGTTCACTGAACTTTTCCAAAAAGTTCGGTTTTAATTAATTGGACCGAAACTCAAAAGTTCACCAAAACCAGTAAAACTGGTGTATGACGCTGTCTACAATCCATAAAAGACACTCCAAGTGTTATACTGGGATATAGGGTGTTATACTGGGGATTGTATGGCTCTTAGGTAGTGTTCTACACCAGCGTTCAGGACTAGTGTTGAGCGAACTGAATCAGAAAAACCGGGATTCGGATCAAACTTTGCTAAAAGCTGGTCTTGGGTTTGTGCCAAACCAAACTTTTAGCAAAGTTTGACCCGAAACGGGGTTCCACTGGTTAAGTTCGCTCAACATTAATTGCCAACATAATGATGTACCGATTTATAAAACAATGATATTTACCACTAGATGGCGCCTGTTCCCAACAATTCAGCACCAGCCACAGTGTAGTCATTGGATCACCAGCGACCTTATCTGTGGACCGTGTTATACCTCATGCAGACATAAGGGGGCAGTGCATGACTTCTTCCCTTGGTATTCTGTGAACCTCTATGTCATCTAAAGCCGTGTTCACACAGGATGGCTTTGCAGTGGATATTCTGTCACAAAATGTGATGAAGGCACTTTTAGGCCTGTACACCGGTCAATCCCGCTTGCCAATAAGGGGGGCGGCTGCATCTGCCGGACATATTTATGTATGGTTTACACCAGAAATGGTCGTAGGTAATACCAGAAATCTACAGCTCCGAGAAAACAATCGGAGACCCTCCGCAATCAATGACTTCCTCGCATATTGGCGAGCGCGATATTTGGCCATGATTTACGGCACAGTGTCGCATTTGCTTGTGTGAAGTTGGCCTAAGACCAAGCTCTTACGACCGGGTTGGATTCCTCATGTTGGAGGCCCCCAGCAGATTCCATCTGTGAACCCAGTGACCTAGCGTACGATAAGTACCTGTATTGCGTATAATCGCGGAGGCTCGCAGACGGTCATGCACAGTGTCGTTTGTTTCCCCCTGTTTGTATTTCTCACGCCGTCGCTCAGCGATGACACTGGTAGCCGCAGCCCATATGTGATGTTAATTGCACAGATTCCGCGTTAAAACAGAGCATTCTGCAATTTTTCTTCCCCTTGTGGAATACGCAATTCCTACCCACAAGTGTAAAGGAAAATTTGAAAATACGTGCCTTTCAATGCCCACGTTTTACCACGGATCGCCCACGCAGACCGTGACCGTGGAATCTGCAACTCAGATCCTGTCATGTGAGCCCAGCGTAAATGATTTGTCGCACATCCGTGCGGTCTGGATTTGAATGTTTTTTTTATTTCCCTATTATTTTTTTTTAACATGAACCCCCCCCAGTCCCTGCACAAAAAATCACAATGTATCCTATTTTCTTCCATTTGATGGAATGGGATGTGTAATTTGAATTCAACTGAAAGTATGGAATCTGCTGCAAATCTGCTGCAAAATCTGTCAGGTGTAAACGCAGCCTTAGGCCAGTTTCACACGGACGATAAAATCGTGTGAGATTTGTGCGTTGCGAGATCTGAATTGGGTCATACACATGAGTGATGTTTTCCCGCATGGCACCGCGATGCTATGCGAGAAAGGCATTGCAGCATGTTCCATCATCCTGCGATATCGCCCATTGTCTGCAATGGGGCCAGCGGCAGCGCTTACCCCATAGAAGGCAATGGGAGAACACTGTGATCCTCTGTGACAGCAGCGGCAGGGGATTCCTTCATCCCCGCCGCAAATCCCTTCACCCCTCTTGCGTCTGAAGGCATTCCCCGTGGGGATGAAGGGATCCCCTGCCACTGCTGTCACAGAGGATTGTGGAGTTCTTCCATTGGGATTAAGGGATTCCCCGCTGTGATGCGAGGCTGGTTTCACATGAAAACTCCTCGCATCCACGGGGCTTTCACATGGATGGCGAGGACGAACCACAGCGCAATGTTTCCCTCGCCCGTGTGAAACTAGCGGTGTTTTCAATTATGCAATCTTGCGAGAATAAAAATCGCGGCATGCTCTATTTTTCTGCGATGTGCGACTTTTTTTTAATCTCCCATGCGAATACCATGCAATGTCTTGAAAGGTCACATTGAAAACAATGGGCGAGGCGAGCCGAGGGAACGTCAAAAGAGACAACGTGCTGCATTTACTGTTAGGGAAACAGAAAAAATATTAAAATAAATCGGTCATGTGACCGGCTCCATTCAAAGTAATGAAGTTCATATTCACGCGAGATTCTCGCTCGGGTGCATAAAGCCTCAGGATGCCAAGCAGAGGCGTAACTTTGAAGCTCCTGGGCCCCGATGCAAAACCTGGAACGGGCCCCCAACTATAATGCTTTATTCATAGTACTGGGCTCCCTATATGGAGAAGAGAGGCCTTATGGGCCCCCTAAGGCTCCTGGGCCCGGGTGCAACCGCATCCCCTGCACCCTCTATAGTTACGCCCCTGATGCCAAGTCTACCTGCCTCATCTCCTGGACATGAGCCACAGGTCTTCGCGTTCTCCCCGCACGAGGAACGGGTTCTTAGAGGTTTTTCTAGCATTTTTTCAGCTAAAGCTAGAAGTTGATTCCTAAGATATGGAAACTCCAGCGGGAGGATTCTCCTCCTTCCTCTGGAACACTTCTGGCGTCGGCTCAAAAACTGCATCAAAAATTGCTCGTAAAGCTCTGTGTGACCACGCTACGAGGAAACTCTCAGGGCGCTGTCACACGAACGTCCTTGCACAGTGGTCTGCGCACGCTATACGCAGTGAATAGAACCCATTGAGTCAACAGGTTTGTTCACATAAGCGTATTTTGTATGTGCACAAAAAATGCGCAGTATGCTTTTTTTTTCCTGCGCACATAAATGTGTCTGCACCGCTGTGACATCGGCCTTAGAGCTCCTTTACCCAGGCGTATTTGCGCACCTAAAATTTACGCCTGCAATACACAAAGAATAGAGCCCATTACCGTATTTTGTGCCTGCATTTCAGTCGCGGAGAAAAAAAAAATTGCAGCATGGTTTACTTACATAAATATTCGTATAACGCCAACTTATTCCGCAGCGCTTTCAGATAATTTTGTTATCCCCACCACCACCACCACCAGCAAGCTGGTATTCAATTTACTGAACTCAGAGGGATGAAGGGCTGAGTCAACCTTGAGCCGGCTACATGAACCATCCAGGCATTGAACTCACAACCTTCAGGTCGTGAGCCTGGGCTCATTCGCGCACCAAAGGTCCCCGTAGAAGTCAATGTGCGCACAGAACACAAGGCAACGCATAATACGCTGCATAATTCCACTGGACAACAAATTAGCCATTTCCAGCGGTGCGTCTTTGTTGGCCATGCGCAAATTAACATGCCCTGTGGTCGGAAAAAGTACAGTAAACACACTGATATGCACGCGAAAAAGCCGATTTCGTTGCGCTAATGCACATTGTGAAGAGCCCTTAGAGTATGTTCACACAGGAGTTTTCCACGTGAATTCCACCTAAAAAACACTTAATAATCCACAGCTTTCTGCCTCAGTTTTTGGCGCGGATACGCACGGGGAATGTTCGTGTGAGAGGGCATATTCAGAACTATTGCCAACTCGTGGCAAGATTTTACTGTTTCGCAGCTACTTGGAAAAAATGTGTCATTTTGCTACGATTTTGCAGAAGCCGTGGTGAAAACTGTACCTCGATGGCGCCATCTGAGGGTACGTTCAGACGCACGCAGTTTTACCGTTAATTTCCATAGTTTTAATATGCTTGAGCTGTGCTAGCGGCAGAATCGTGACATTTCGTGGTAAAAGTGAGAACGACCCTGCAAAAACCACAGCACAACTTTTATGAACTATGAGGCTTGTAAAGAAAGTGGCAGCGACCGCGCTTCAGCGCCATTGTACACGAAATATGGCAGACGGGTAACAAGTTATGTTGGCAGAGTAGAACAGAGACGTCTGCAGCACCGACAGCTGGGCTCTGGAAGAAAAAAGCTCCATTAGTCCGGCTTCACGCAGGGCTTGTGCGTTGCGGGACGCACAAATATGAACCCCATTCTGCATGTTCTGTCTTGTATGTGCTTTTGCATCGCCCCGCCCATTGTCTTCAATGGGGCCGGTAGCAGCATCACATTTGGGCAAACAAGGGGAGAGTCTCTGCAAACCTCCGCCATGGCTGACAGCCGAAACGAGGGATTCCCTTCCTCTCCGAAGTGATACGATGCTGTTTTCACATGATGGGGAGGGTGATATGGGGGTGATATTCACAGTCCTATATCGCCCTCGCCCGAGTGAAGTTAGCCTTGGACTAATTTCACACAGCGAGTGCGATATTGTGCCGTGAAACTTGGCCCGATATCGCCCTCTCCAAATGCGATGTCGGTGTTTTTGTGTTAGAATCGCCTCGTATTCCTTCAGGGAAGTAGCGATCTCCGTAGCATCAGCAAGTGTTTCCTGTTCTTTTCAACTGGTAAACCTTGCATCGTATCTCACGCCATACGATGCTGTGCCCGCCTCATTAGAAACAATGGGCAATACGATGCGAGGTCTTATGAGGCAACGCTCAAAGATAGGACATGACGCAATTTTTTTCCGACATTGCCCATTCAAAAAAATGGGGTTTATATTCATTCAAGATCTGTATGTCTCGCAATGCACAAATTTTGCGCAATTTTATCAGCTGTGTGAAAATGGCCTAAAGGTTCTGTGCGTGAGGATCTAACGACCCGGGGAAGTTTAATTCTTGAGGGCTTAAACAGATGGGCATGATTTTGGCCCATTAGATAATCACAGCCACATAACGGGACGAAGCAAAACCGTTAGTTTCAATGGTTTCGTTTTCACTAGCGGTATTCTCGCCTGTTAATACTACGCGTGAGAAGGATAGTTCAGGAATGATCTTTTTTGCTTTTTTGTTTTCTACTCGCATGGGATAGCGCGGAGTTTGAATACTCTGAAAAGAGGAAAATAAAACCCGGCTCATGCACAACTACGCTCCGTAGCGGCGAGTGTAGTTGCACATACGCCCCGTGGGAAGAAGCCCTTACTGTTATCATCTACATGCTAGGGCTACATTACATGTATGTTATATTGAATGGAGTCTACAGCACCAACTACCACTACATCCACTATAGTCCATTCCTAATCCTACACATTAGAGGGTCACCCAACTAGCCTGTCTCTGGAGCCTAATGGAAGACCAGGGTATAGCTGCGTCGGACAAGGAATCGTTAAATTACAACCTCCCATAAGATCAGCGCATTTCTCATGAAATATTTGGCATAAAGGCTCATTTACGCACAAAGACAATCTTTTTTTTAAACAATTAAAAGATTGACAGTTCTAGCGATTATTTTACATAAAGTACTAATGGGCACTAATGCCCATTAGCACTTTATCAGCTTCATTTGCATGTAAATGAGCCTGGAGCTGTTTGCAAATCCCAGCATGTGGTCTGGACTTTGCACTCAGCTGCATTGTCTTCGCAAGGGCTACCAGGGGCTGTCAGCTGAATACAATGTAATCAGCTGCTCTTGTGGAGAATACAGCATATGGTCCCTGCTATTTTCTCAGGCTGAAGGATGAATTTTATACTCACCTTAAAATCATCTTTTTTCAACCAAAGAGGGAAAGATGGAAACGTTTACATGCAACGATTATCGCTCAAAAGCCATCGTTTGAATGCATTTTGAGCGATAATAGCGTGTAAATGGGGCTTTAGGGGATTCTTCCTACATCTATCTAGTAGGTCCGATCAACCATATACAGTCATACAGGGACGATCTCTTATAATCCTGATTATAATGATCTGCTTTTTAAGCAGTGTCAACATTTATACCAACCGTCCAAAATTCAACAGAACTGTCCCAGATTTGGGGGGCTGTCCCACCACCCCAGAAGGCAAGAGATATGTCCAGATTCTCCCACTGTTACCGACAGACACAAAGGACCTACATGAATCTGCTGTGCACAGCGCAGAACCTGACTCTTCCCTCTGTCTGCAGAGCCAAGAGAAGTCACTTATGAGTTGTGCACAGCGACGTCTGGCAAGTCTTCTGTGTCGGATGAAGAAAACTGCTGTTGGACAGACTGGACCGGGGGCCCCGTAGTGGAACAGGGGAGAACTAAAAAGGGGGGCCACACAGAGGAGCACTATATCAAAAGGACCACAGAGGGGAGGAGTATAAAATGGGGCCATAGAGGGTTGCATTCAATCTTGGGCTATATAGGGGAGCACTGGGGAAAATTATAACTACGGTAAGTGGAGCCACAGAGGGGGCATGATTACTTTGTGGTGAACTAGTGCTATGGGAGGGTTACTAAGAGATTAATGGGGGTAGGGGCAGGATGAAGAGACTGTGCAGAGACGAGTTATGACTGCAAGAAGAGAAAAAAGAAACAAGACTTTTAGCCTGGGTTCACACGGTGCAGAAACCTTGTGGAATGTCCGCAGTGGGACCGCACGGAAATTTCGGAGGCAGAAGTTTGGTGCGAGATTTAAAGCAGCCTTATTCTGCTGCAGTAATCTCTCTCCATAGAAAGAAGCAAGATGGCAGTGGAAAAGGCACTAAAATTGGCATGCCACAGATTTGAATATAAGGGAGATGGAATAAATCCTCCACAGCGCCACCTATTGAAAGGCAGCATTCCTTCAAGCCAAAGTCAGACTTTTTATACAAGCCTTGTTATAGGTGGCACTGTGGAGGATTTATTCCATCTCCCTTATTTGCATATTACCCAGAGGAGCGTGCATGGCCATTTGAGTCTCCTCACTTAGTTTATAGTTGCTCTCCCTAAGGAGAAAAGATAGCGCTTCTGACAGATTTGAATTCCGCGCCGCATGTCAGTTTCCGCATGGCTTGTCCGCAATGGACTGTTGGCAACATGGGAACCCAGTCTTAACCACATGGTATTACTGGAGGTAACTGCACTGTAATCACTATCACTGTACAGAACTGATCTCACTATTATTTAGAAGCATACTAGTACTGTGAGGGGGTCACTAATGGTTACAAAGGGTGTACAAGAGGTGTGGTCTAACATAAAAGTACAACATTGTGCTCTATGCATTCCAGGAGTTCTCCGTCTTTTCATTGTTCCAACATTGGGCGGTATGGACTGTTTGTATTGAGGCAGATTTGGAGTGATGCCCGGTGGTAATATTTTGTAATACACTATTAAATCTAACTAAATAGAGCTGTAGGATGCAATCTGGCTCATAGACCAGCCGCCGCCGTCTGGATCCAGCATGCGATGAGTTAACACAGAGAATGTGTTTCCTTTTAATATTAAATATTCTACTCAGCATCTGTTTGCGGATAATATCCTGCAGCCTGGATATCCAATGTGGCAGCTAAAACCCTGAAACACTGGTGAAATATTAATAACAGTCCCCCCAACATCCATCAGCTTATCATCATGGTGGTTGCCCCCATCTGTTAGCAAGAAATACAAGCTGATTAATCCGCCTTGTATAGGAAGATAAAGTGGAAGGGGAGAAGCCTGACTGTAAACCAGGAGAGGTCTGATCCAGCTCCAAGGACTCAACCCTCAAAAACCGCAGGGTTGGGAAGCGGGGCCAAGTCGGCAATGCCTCAGCCACAGGCCAGCGAAACGTCAGGATTTACAGCCTCTGAACAAGGGTATTTTCCAAGAATCGCGTGTTCCTTCTTAGAAGACAAAAGAGAATGTCTGGGAATAAAAATGTCATTATAATGAGTTAGAATGAACACAACACGACCAGAGTATAATACATAACGCCGACAGAAGAGAACATGAGGGCGAGTCAAAAAGTATCCGCACCCTGGCTGCAGAATTTATTTGAATCAACTTTCGGAAAAGACAAATATATTATCATCTCCCTCTTTTCAATACACTTCGTTCAGCTGTCAACAAGCTTTTGTGTTCCCTCATTAAAAAAATGTTTTTAGGCTGAGCTGCGAGCCACGAATGTATCTTTGTCTTCGCCTCTTCATCAGACGTGAATCTGCATCCTCTTAGGGCTTCTTTTAGGAGACTAAACAGGTGCTAAAAATCTGATGGGGCGAGATCAAGACTATAGGGAGAATGCTTTAACTAAGGTGACCTGATTTTCCCAGGCTTAAAGCGGGACAGAGAGGTGTGCCAGGTGTGGCATGATTTAGGTGGGACAGTAAAGGTCCATTTAGACGGGACGAATGTCAGCAAACGATGCCCAACACTTATTTCCGCATACACTCGCTCCCACGCTGTTGCACAGGAGCTAGTAGTGCTGGCTCGCTCACAGAGCGGCCAGCAAAGTGGTGGGGAGGCTGCAGGAGATTTTTCTCCTCGCGCTCCCCCGCCCCTCTCCATTGACTTAACATAGCGGCCATTCAATACTGAACGGCTGCTATTTACACTGAGCAATGAGCGATCTGCTCATCGTCTATCGTTTATGCTGCATGAAAGATTAGCAGATCGCTGATTGCTCAGTGTAAATAGCAGATGTTCAGTACTGAACGGCTGCTATGTTAAATCAATGGAGAGGGGCAGGGGAGAGCGAGGAGAGAAATCTCCTGCAGCCGCCCCGCTGTGAGCTAGCGATGCTAGCTCCCATGCACCAGAGCGACTATGTGCAAGGACGAATGTCGGGCATCCTTTGCCCGACATTCGTCCAGTCTAAATGGGCCTTAAGTTGACCACACTCTCCCGCCTAAATTGGGACGTCTGGCCGCCTTGCTTTAACACCTGAAGTTTTCTCAGATAATGCTCTAATGCTGGCCCTTGAGAATTCCGGCGAACTGTGAGCATCAATTTTCCAGCTGATGGTTGACTTTTGATTTTTTTCTTCTTCGGCGACTAAGGATGTTTCCATTCTGTACTCAGCTGTTTACTCTCAGGCTCAAAAACGAATTACTGCTCGCTGTTGCTCTTCCGTGCAAATCACAAATGTGGCAGCCATTTTTACTTGCACTGCAGTCACAAATTAAGGCTAACTTCACACGTGATCAACAACCCAATATTGCACTCGCCAACATGTGAATTTCCCGTGTATGCGAGGCGGTTTTGTAACGAAACCTCCTCGCATCACTTCGGGGGAGGAGTGATGTTAGACTCGAAGGACCCACTGAAAGCCATGGACGCTGCGATGGGAGAGCACGTACAAGATAGAGCATGCCGCGGTGCCATGTGGGAAAGCATTGCTAATGTGTATGACTCCATTCAAAAGAATAGGGTTCATATTCGTGCGAGATTTGTATGTCCCGCAGCGCACAAATCTCGGTCGATTTTCTCACCCCTGTGAAATCGGCCTAACTGACATGACAAGCTCATACCTGCACCGCAGTGATCGGGGGGACAGCAGCCCACAACACCCTTGTGCACAAAGCTGCGCAGAACAGAGTATAAGGGCTTCTTCACACGGCCATATTTGCGCACGCAAAATTTGCATGCGCTAAATACAGAGAGTAGAAGCCATTGAGTTCTCATAAGTGTGCATGGAAAAAACTAGGATCTGCACTAATTTCCTGCATTATGTGCAGCAAAAGTCCCATAAAAGTCTATGAGAGGTGCGAAAATACACAAGGGTGCATACAGTCATGCGAAGCTGCCCTAATACACAACACCATACAGACCAGGGCATAATACCCAACGCCGTACAAATGAGAAGATGATACACAATGTCTACGGACCAGAGTATAAGGTTGGTTTCACACAAGCTCATGTGCAAAAACGCTTGCCTCAGCATATTTGTGCTTGAGGTCAATAGGCTCTATTCTCTTTGTGTGCAAATACGATAGGAAACCATTGGTTCTAATAGCCATGATTTTTTTTTGCGTGGCTAACTTCGGCATGCGTTATGCACTTGTGTGAACGAGGCCTTAGGGCGCAAGCTAACCTAAAGACCTTTAAGCCCTCTACTGATTACCCTTACCTTTGTGCATTCTACTTTAAAAGAACATTACGTTTTGGATGGACATTTTGTTCTACTTCAAGTAGCTGTAGTTTTGATTCTAGCACAATCACAATTTTTGAATTTGAAATGAACCAAAAGTGTGTCTGCAGCCTTGACAGAATCAGAACTACAGCTGTTTGAAGTGAGAGTGGGACAACTTAATTTATAGCTGATACATGCAGCAGAGAAGGATCTGGGATTCTCCTAACTCTGTTCCTGTCCTATGGAATGGTAACATGTAATTTTTTGCATGTTATCACCCGGTCTACTCATTATCAATCAGAGAACAAATTTGCTCGCTGATTGTCACATATGGGTTTTTTTTCCCCATGAAAGGAGTCACAAGATGAGAACTTCTAATCACTCCTCTACACTGTTTAACCCCTCAGATGCCATGGCTATTGCTGACCACAACATCCAATCAGTTTTACATTAAAAATGTTTTTATTATTTTTTTTAACTACACATAACTAGTATCATTACATGCATAAGAACTAGAGATGAGCGACCACGCTCGTTTAAGGCTGATGCTCGAGCGAACATCGGTCTTCTCGAATAACTGATTACTGGTCCAAGCAAATGCGGGAGTGAGGGGGGGCGAGGGCAGCGGGGGTGAGCGGGGGCAGAGAGAGATCTCTCTGTCTCACCCCCTTCCCGCTCACCTCCACCGCCCCCCCGCATTTGCTCGGACGAATAATCAGTTACTCGAGAAGACCGATGCTCGCTTGAGAATCAGCCCTAACCCCTTGAGTGGCACGCCCGGAAATTTTTCCGGGACGAGCTCCACTGCTCATAGCGACATAGCCCGGAAGATTTCCGGGCTATGTATCACTATGGGAGCTGCAGAGCACAGTGCCACAAGCTGTGGCAGTGTGCTCTGCCTGCACAGACCCACAGAGAACAAAGCAAGGGCTTTGAAAATCCAGCAGAAGATATTGCCGATATGCCGGCAATCTCCTGCTTTGTTTACAGGTTGCCATAGAGACCATCGGCTTGTCAGAAGCAAGCCGACGGTCTCTGTGGCAGGGAGAGCTGGTGCTTGGCTGTGAGAGGACAGCTACGTACCTGCTCTTACAGCAGAGATCAGAGAAAACCTCCGATCTCTGCTGTGTTAACCCTTTACATGCGGCAGTCTATGTGACTGCAGCATGTAAAGGGTTGTCACCATCGGACCCCGGAATGTGATCAGGGGTCCTGATGGGTCCCCGTGGAAGTCCCCTAAGGGGACAAAAAAAAACTTTAAAAAAAAAAGAAAAAAGAAAAAAAATTATTTAAAAAATTATAAAAACACTTGTCTCCCTTTACTTTGTAAAAAAATCAAAAATACAATCACATGTGGTATCCATGCGTTGTAATGACCCAGAGAAGGAAGTTTATACATTATTTAACCCCTTAATGACATGGCCACTTTTTTTCTTTTTTCCCCATTTCTTTTTTTCCTCCCCCCTGTTTAAAAAATCACAACTTGTCCCGCAAAAAACAAGCCCTTATATGGCCGTGTCAATGGAAAAATGAAAAAGTTATGGCTCTTGAGACGCAACTGCAAAATTAGTTGAAATTCAATGATTAGACCATTTTAAAAAACCTGCCCTGGTGGGCACGACAGGGTGGTAGGAAACCCGCCACTGAAGGGGTTAAATGAGCGTGCTCGCTCATCTCCAACAACAACCCGTACTATAAAACATTACATTGTTTCACCAGCACAGTAAATTCTTTACAAACATAAACTTTAAAAAAAGGCAAAATAGCCTCCGTTTTTTTTCATTTCACTTCCTCAAAGCAAGAATGAAAAGTAATCAAAATGTTGTGTATACCACAAAGTAGTACCAATAAAAAGTACAAGTTGTCCTACAAAAAATAAGCCTCACACAGCTCTGCCGAAGGAAAAATAAGAATACTCTGCTCTTGGATTATTTTGACACAGAAAACATCCTTTTGAAAAAAATAAAAAAGTGTTAATATTGTGCAAAAGTAGTAAAACATAATAAAATCTCTATAAATTTGCTATTGTCGTAATTGTAATGCATGAAGTTAACATAATAATTGTACTACATCGTGAACGTCTTAATCAAAAATACCAAAAAGCAACCGTGAAATAGCAGTTTTTCCGTAGCTCCCAGCTAAAAAAAATTAATAAAAGTTAATCAGTACAAGAAATTGGTTGCTATAAAATCAAGAATTCATCTTGCAAAATACAAGGTCTTGTACAGCTAGACTGACGGAAAAATAAAGAGGTTATGACAGCTGGAACACGAAACAGGAAGCAATTTACTAGTTGTTAGGGCTAAAATTAACTGTCACTAAGGGGTTAAAAATAGCGTTAAATTCTAAATTTGCAATAAAAAAAAGTAACATTTCCGGGAGTGTTTTTTCAATTTTAATAAGACTGTTAGGGGGTAAGACATTTTTTTACATTGACTACAACTGTTCTTTTGTTCTGCTTATTGAGAGACTGTGCCCACTAACTGTGCCAACTACATGGACTACTATTAGAGATGAGCGAGCACCAAAATGCTCGGGTGCTCGTTATTCGGGACGAAATTATCGCGATGCTCGAGGGTTCGTTTCGAATAACGAACCCCATTGAAGTCAAATGGCGACCCGAGCATTTTTGTATTTCGCCGATGCTCGCTAAGGTTTTCATGTGTGAAAATCTGGGCAATTCAAGAAAGTGATGGGAACGACACAGCAACGGATAGGGCAGGCGAGGGGCTACATGTTGGGCTGCATCTCAAGTTCACAGGTCCCACTATTAAGCCACAATAGCGGCAAGAGTGGGGCCACCCCCCTCCCAGCAACTTTTACTTCTGAAAAGCCCTCTTTAGCATGGCATACCTTAGCTAAGCACCACACTACCTCCAACAAAGCACAATCACTGCCTGCATGACACTCCACTGCCACTTCTCCTGGGTTACATGCTGCCCCCCCCCCCCCGCACGACCCAGTGTCCACAGCGCACAACAAACTGTCCCTGCGCAGCCTTCAGCTGCCCTCATGCCACACCACCCTCATGTCTATTTATAAGTGTGTCTGCCATGAGGAGGAACCGCAGGCACACACTGCAGAGGTTGGCATGGCTAGGCAGCGACCCTCTTTAAAAGTGGTGGGGCGATAGCCCACAATGCTGTACAGAAGCAATGAGAAATAGAATCCTGTGCCACCGCCATCAAGAGCTGCACACGTGGGCATAGCAATGGGGAACCTATTTGCCACACACTATTCATTCTGTAAAGGTGTCTGTATGCCCCAGTCAGACTGGAAATATGTACCTTAACAGTAACCGCGTTGGTGGGAATGTGGTGGTGACTGCGGACCTAGTAGCGCGGTTTTATTTTGTTGGTTTTCGGAATGTGGCCAGGATTAAGTGGGCCGTGGCGGGGGGATGGTGGGGGGGCTCTCTTGTAGTGTCGGTAAAGGTGAAATTCTTGGACTGCCACCAGACGAACCAATGCAAAGGCATTTGCCAAGAATGTTTTCCCTGTTGGAGGAGGAGGGGGATGTTTTTGAGGCACTACGTGTCCTCTCCACGTGTCCGTGGTTCTATGCACCTTAACAGTAACCGCGTTGGTGGGAAATGGCCTCGCCGCCATCATGTCTTTGGGAAGCCTCTGTTTCCACACCCCAGAGACATACCATTAGCAGCGGTATAGGCAGAGCTCAGAATTCGTAACATTTCAGCCGTAGCATTAGGACAGGCCCCACTAACATATCACTAGCAGCATTATAGGAGGAGCGCAGTCTTCGTTCCATGTCAGCAATAGTAGCACTCAAGACAGGCCCCAGTAACAATTCCGAAGCAGCAGTATAGCGGGAGCGCAGTCTTCGTTCCATGTCAGCAATAGTAGCACTCAAGACAGGCCCCAGTAACAATTCCGAAGCAGCAGTATAGCGGGAGCGCAGTCTTCGTTCCATGTCAGCAATAGTAGCACTCAAGACAGGCCCCAGTAACAATTCCGAAGCAGCAGTATAGCGGGAGCGCAGTCTTCGTTCCATGTCAGCAATAGTAGCACTCAAGACAGGCCCCAGTAACAATTCCGAAGCAGCAGTATAGCGGGAGCGCAGTCTTCGTTCCATGTCAGCAATAGTAGCACTCAAGACAGGCCCCAGTAACAATTCCGAAGCAGCAGTATAGTGGGAGCGCAGTCTTAGTTCCATTTCAGTAGCTGCAGTATAGCCAAGGCCCAAGTTACATTTATGTAGCTAAAGTGTAGGCCAACCCCACACACACTTCTGTACCATGAGTGCAGGCGAAGAACATACAAATTGCTATGATTACACTGTAGGTGAGGGCCCCAAAAAATTGGTGTACCAACAGTACTAATGTACCTCAGTAAAAATTGGCCATGCCCAACCAAGATGGCAGGTGAAACCCATTAATCGCTTTGGTTAATGTGGCTTAAGTGGTAACTAGGCCTGGAGACAGCCCAGTTTAACGAAAAATTGGTTCAAGTTAAAGTTTCAACGCTTTTAAGAGCATTGAAACATATAAAAATTGTTTAGAAAAATTAGATGAGTGAGCTTTGTGGCCCTAAGAAAAATTGCCCGTTCAGCGTGATTACGTGAGGTTTCAGGAGGAGGAGCAGGAGGAGGAGGAGGAATATTATACACAGATTGATGAAGCAGAAATGTCCCCGTTTTGGATGGTGAGAGAGAACGTAGCTTCCATCCGCGGGTGCAGCCTACGTATTGCTTACGTATCGCTGCTGTCCGCTGGTGGAGAAGAGAAGTCTGGGGAAATCCAGGCTTTGTTCATCTTGATGAGTGTTAGCCTGTCGGCACTGTTGGTTGACAGGCGGGTACGCTTATCTGTGATGATTCCCCCAGCCGCACTAAACACCCTCTCCGACAAGACGCTAGCCGCAGGACAAGCAAGCACCTCCAGGGCATACAGCGCTAGTTCAGGCCACGTGTCCAGCTTCGACACCCAGTAGTTGTAGGTGGCAGAGGCGTCACGGAGGACGGTCGTGCGATCCGCTACGTACTCCCTCACCATCCTTTTACAGTGCTCCCGCCGACTCAGCCTTGACTGGGGAGCGGTGACACAGTCTTGGTGGGGAGCCATAAAGCTGTCCAGGCCCTTAAAGACTGTTGCACTGCCTGGGCTGTACATGCTGCTCGATCTCCGCACCTCCCCTGCTACCTGGCCCTCGGAACTGCGCCTTCTGCCACTAGCGCTGTCGGATGGGAATTTTACCATCAGCTTGTCCGCCAGGGTCCTGTGGTATAGCAACACTCTCGAACCCCTTTCCTCTTCGGGAATGAGAGTGGGAAGGTTCTCCTTATAGCGTGGGTCGAGCAGTGTGTACACCCAGTAATCCGTAGTGGCCAGAATGCGTGCAACGCAAGGGTCACGAGAAAGGCATCCTAACATGAAGTCAGCCATGTGTGCCAGGGTACCCGTACGCAACACATGGCTGTCTTCACTAGGAAGATCACTTTCAGGATCCTCCTCCTCCTCCTCATCCTCCTCAGGCCATACACGCTGAAAGGATGACAGGCAAGCAGCAGGGGCACCGTCAGCAGTGGGCCAAGCTGTCTCTTCCCCCTCCTCCTCATCCTCCTCATGCTCCTCCTCCTCCTCCTCCTGAATGCGCTGAGATATAGACAGGAGGGTGCTCTGACTATCCAGCGACATACTGTCTTCCCCCGCCTCCGTTTCCGAGCGCAAAGCGGCTGCCTTTATGGTTTGCAGGGAATTTCTCAAGATGCATAGCAGAGGAATGGTGATGCTAATGATTGCAGCATCACCGCTCACCACCTGGGTAGACTGCTCAAAGTTTCCAAGGACCTGGCAGATGTCTGCCAACCAGGCCCACTCTTCTGAAAAGAATTGAGGAGGCTGACTCCCACTGCGCCGCCCATGTTGGAGTTGGTATTCCACGATAGCTCTACGCTGCTCATAGAGCCTGGCCAACATGTGGAGCGTAGAGTTCCACCGTGTGGGCACGTCGCACAGCAGTCGGTGCACTGGCAGATTAAAGCGATGTTGCAGGGTGCGCAGGGTGGCAGCGTCCGTGTGGGACTTGCGGAAATGTGCGCAGAGCCGGCGCACCTTTACGAGCAGGTCTGACAAGCGTGGGTAGCTTTTCAGAAAGCGCTGAACCACCAAATTAAAGATGTGGGCCAGGCATGGCACGTGCGTGAGGCTGCCGAGCTGCAGAGCCGCCACCAGGTTACGGCCGTTGTCACACACGACCATGCCCGGTTGGAGGCTCAGCGGCGCAAGCCAGCGGTCGGTCTGCTCTGTCAGACCCTGCAGCAGTTCGTGGGCCGTGTGCCTCCTATCTCCTAAGCTGAGTAGTTTCAGCACGGCCTGCTGACGCTTGCCCACTGCTGTGCTGCCACGCCGCGCGACACCGACTGCTGGCGACGTCCTGCTGCTGCTGACACATCTAGATTGCGCGACAGAGGTTGGGGAGGAGGAGGAGGGTGCTTTAGTGGAAGAAGCATACACCGCCGAACATACCACCACCGAGCTGGGGCCCGCAATTCTGGGGGTGGGTAGGACGTGAGCGGTCCCAGGCTCTGACTCTGTCCCAGCCTCCACTAAATTCACCCAATGTGCCGTCAGGGAGATGTAGTGGCCCTGTCCGCCTGTGCTTGTCCACGTGTCCGTAGTTAAGTGGACCTTGCCACTAACCGCAATTGGTGAGGGCGCGTACAATGTTGCGGGAGACGTGGTCGTGCAGGGCTGGGACGGCACATCGGGAAAAGTAGTGGCAACTGGGAACTGAGTAGCGCGGGGCCGCCGCCGCCATCATAGCTTTGAAAGCCTCCGTTTCCACAACCCTATACGGCAGCATCTCAAGGCTGATAAATTTGGCTATGTGGACGGTTAACGATTGAGCGTGCGGGTGTGTGGCGGCGTACTTGCGCTTGCGCTCCAACACTTGCGCTAGCGACGGCTGGACTGTGCGGTGCGAGACATTGGTGGATGGGGCCGAGGACAGCGGAGGTGAGGGTGTGGGTGCAGGCCATGAGACGGTAGTGCCTGTGTCCTGAGAGGGGGGTTGTATCTCAGTGGCAGGTTGGGGCACAGGGGGAGAGGCAGCGGTGCAAACCGGAGGCGGTGAACGGCCTTCGTCCCACCTTGTGGGGTGCTTGGCCATCATATGTCTGCGCATGCTGGTGGTGGTGAGGCTGTTGGTGGTGGCTCCCCGGCTGATCTTGGCGCGACAAAGGTTGCACACCACTGTTCGTCGGTCGTCAGGCGTCTCTGTGAAAAACTGCCAGACCTTAGAGCACCTCGGCCTCTGCAGGGTGGCATGGCGCGAGGGTGCGCTTTGGGAAACAGTTGGTGGATTATTTGGTCTGGCCCTGCCTCTACCCCTGGCCACCGCACTGCCTCTTGCAACCTGCCCTGCTGCTGCCCGTGCCTCCCCCTCTGAAGACCTGTCCTGTGTAGGCGTTGCACACCAGGTGGGGTCAGTCACCTCATCGTCCTGCTGCTCTTCCTTCGAATCCTCTGTGCGCTCCTCCCTCGGACTTACTGCCCTTACTACTACCTCACTGCAAGACAACTGTGTCTCATCGTCATCGTCCTCCTCACCCACAGAAAGTTCTTGAGACAGTTGGCGGAAGTCCCCAGCCTCATCCCCCGGACCCCGGGAACTTTCCAATGGTTGTGCATCAGTGACGATAAACTCCTCTGGTGGGAGAGAAACCACTGCTGCCCAATCTGAGCAGGGGCCCGAGAACAGTTCCTGGGAGTGTTCCCGCTCCTGAGCATGTGTCATTGTAGTGGAGTGAGGAGGCTGGGAGGAAGGAGGAGCAGCAGACAGAGGATTCGGATTTGCAGCAGTGGACGGCGCAGAACTGTGGCTGGACGATAGGTTGCTTGAAGCACTTTCTGCCATCCAGGACAGGACCTGCTCACACTGCTCATTTTCTAATAAAGGTCTCCCGCGTGGACCCATTAATTGGGCGATGAATGTGGGGACGCCAGAAACGTGCCTCTCTCCTAATCGCGCAGCAGTCGGCTGCGACACACCTGGATCAGGAGCTCGGCCTGTGTCCACACCCTCACTTGGCCCTCCGCGTCCTCGGCCGCGTCCACGTCCTCTAGGCCTACCCCTACCCCTCAGCATGCTGTATTACCAGTGATTTGATTTCCCAGGCAGGAAATAAATTGGCGCAAGCCTGCAGGTCAAATATAATTTTTTCCCTTTTTTGCAAAGGAAAGGCCCCACTGCGTATATTCAATGAACAATACGTTTAATAACTGTGGTGTGGCCCAGAAAAAGTGTCACACAACTTTAGTGTAGCAGAGTTATTAACTCTGGCAGAGCAGGTATTTGCCAGTCAGGAAAGAAAATGGCGCAAGCCTGCAGTAAACCGTAGCTGGTTGCGTCTGATTTTTGTACGTTCTCCACGCAGCACACACGTACACTGAGACCTTAGGACTGACACAGGCAGGCCAAATATAATTTTTTCCCTTTTTTGCAAAGGAAAGGCCCCACTGCGTATATTCAATGAACAATACGTTTAATAACTGTGGTGTGGCCCAGAAAAAGTGTCACACAACTTTAGTGTAGCAGAGTTATTAACTCTGGCAGAGCAGGTATTTGCCAGTCAGGAAAGAAAATGGCGCAAGCCTGCAGTAAACCGTAGCTGGTTGCGTCTGATTTTTGTACGTTCTCCACGCAGCACACACGTACACGGAGACCTTAGGACTGACACAGGCAGGCCAAATATAATTTTTTCCCTTTTTTGCAAAGGAAAGGCCCCACTGCATATATTCAATGAACAATAACTGTGTTGTGGCCCTGCCTACACAATTCTGTCCCGGTAGTATCAATGGAGGGTGCAATGCTCTGCACAGACGATTTTTAGAAGAAAAAAAAATATGCAACACTGCTAACAGCAGCCAGCACAGTACTGCACACGGTTAAATTTGGCCCTAGAAAGGACCGTTGAGGTTCTTGAAGGCTACACTCACTCCTAACACTCTCCCTGCCTAAGCACCACTTCTGTCCCTAATGCCGGGTGCAATGCTCTGCACTGCCGATTTTGAGGAAAAAAAACCACTGCTAGCAGCAGCCTGCACACAGGTAGATGTGGCCCTAAGAAGGACCGTTGGGGTTCTTGAAGCCTACACTAACTCCTAACGCTCTCCCTACAGCAGCTCCAGCACGATACCACTGTCCCTCAGCTAACTCACAAGGCATGTGTGGCGAGCCGCGGGAGGGGCCGACTTTTATACTCGGGTGACACCTAATCTCGCCAGCCACTCACAGCAGGGGGGTGGTATAGGGCTGGAACAACACTGGAGGAAGTTGTAATGCCTTCCCTGTCTTTCAATTGGCCAGAAAAGCGCGCAAATTTCTCAGGGAAGAAAGTGAAAGTAACCCGAACACCGCGTGGTACTTGTTACGAGTAACGAGCATCCCGAACACCCTAATATTCGCCCGAGCATCGAGCTCGGACGAGTACGTTCGCTCATCTCTAACTACTATGTTTTTGGTTTTGTTTGCAAGACCATATTTAACTAGACAAGTGCTCGTTCAGTGGTTGTTCAACAACCAACCTACTACTATCTAAGGGCTCTTTCACACGGGTAGGCCACGTGATGGCCGCAGCACGGCCGAACATCGCATGAACGAGAGGCATTATCTCCTGTTTATGCGCCCATTTAGATGGCCAGGGTCCCACGAGCCCGGAGTACTGTGGGGCAGGGGAAGAAAGTTTAGCTCTGCTAAACTCCCACCCCCTTCTCTCCCCCTCTCCGACCCTTGCCGGCTGTCTGCAATGGGAGGGGTGGGATGGGGCGGGAGCTAGTGTGCTAATCTCCCGCCCCGCCCCTTCCTTTGCTGACAGCTGGCAAGGGTCGGAGAGAGGTGGAGGGCAGGGGGAGGGAGTTTAGCAGAGTCTGTAGGACTGGCTGGCGCATTCTGGCCAGAAAAGATAGTTCCAGAACTATGTTTTCTGGCTGGCATAAAAATGACCATCCAGAATGCAGAACGTATGCGCTATGTTTGCCGGAGGGCCATTTTTATGCACAAAAAAACGCCCATCTGAACTGATGCATTGGAAACCACTGCATCAGACGGGTCCCATATATTGGCCAATATCTGCTCATGTGAATCAAGCCTAAGATGTAGAGTGTGACAAATAATCAAGCGGTGTAGCTCATCTGGAGACTGTAACCATTATGCTTATGTACCACTGAAATGGGTTTTCTGAGTTATTTTAGATATTTTTTGGCCCTCCATGGCCAAAAACATTATAACAGAAATATGTTCACTTCGATGTAAGACTGTCACTTCGGCAGTCCGCAGTCATAGCATCTGACAGTTGACGTCACCCTGGCCAGTAAGCCTGTCACATGGGCTTCTAATGTAGGTAGGTTTATGGGACATCACTGATGACGTGCCTGCCTGCATTCTATGGGCTGCAGAGGCCATGTGGGTAAACAAGCCACATGACCACTCAGGGACCAGTGGCAGCAGGAGGTAAGTATTATTGCTTTTTTATAGCTGCCTCCTACGCCACTGCCACTAATGCCAGATATAGTCGTAAAACCTCTTTAACCCTTTAAGGACCAGGCTGTTTTGTACCTTAAGGATCAGACACTTTTTAGGGATCCTAACCATGTGGTGGTTTAACTGCCCTTTTTTTTTTACTTTAGCTACTAAAATGATTTTTGCTGCATTTTTTTTTTCCGTGACATATAGGGCGATTTTTAAAATATCTTTTTCACTGACTTTTTTCCCCGTTTTTTAGTTTTATTGGGCGTAAAAAGCTAATAAATGATTTTTTCAACATTAATAGTTATATATTTTTCAAATTAGTATATTTATGCTAAAATAAAGTATGGGTATTTGTTTCTGACGTTTTGATATATAATATGTCTGGTTTTGGATTGCAGGGCGCTTATAGTAACGGTTTTGGTTGGTGTCTGCTTTGTGTTATTTTCTTTCTTATGTATATATTGTTGTTTTATTCTGTAATTTTGTTTTACTGATGTATGTAATTATGTTTTTTACTATCTATGTCCTCCATGACGTCATATAAGACCTCTGGGGGACATTCACATGTTTTTTTGTTTTTTTTTATTTGACACTTTCGCACTGTAGCTGGGGCATCCATAGGAACCCCCGTTACAGGGCAAAGCAACCCCTGTAGTGACACTAATCACTGGCAGAGCTGGCCAGGGTCTAGTAGGACCCTCCAGCTCTGCCGTAGCATGGAATCCCGGCGGTCACATGACCCCACGGCTCCCGCAGTGGAAGAAACCCTTCTACTTTCACTTTCTAGTACACAGTGCTCAATGAGCGCTGTGTACTCGGGGAAGGAAAAGGCAGAAAGAGTTAAAAACCCCTCCTGTCTTCTCCTGTGGGTTATCAGCTGTCACAACCAGCTGACAACCCGTCCTGCCTCTGATTGATTGCAGAGGCCGGAGGCTTAAAGCGCCACTGTAATTTTACTATCGGCAGGGTTTTAAGCCCAAGACCAGGCGCCGTATATTTACCGAACTTGGTCCCTAATGGGTTAAAGTCACAAGAACCGCTATGAGTATTGTGTTTCTACATGAGGATATAAATTTTCCTTCCAAAAAGTGTATAAAATTCCAGTGGTGTACAGTGCACCCCCCTATTGCCACCTGTGATCAAGGGAGGTAACTGTACTGTAACCACTGCGTAGAACTGGTATCTGACCATAATATGGTAACTGCATGATTTAGCACAATACAACCATACATGGAGCTGAGCTGCTGCATCTGAGCCTGCCAGGCTATAAAATTTGTCTTATAGATATTCTGTCACTGATACGTACAATGTATACTGTATTTTCGGAAGCAAGGAATAAAACATATGGGGTTTTGTGCTTTGAAGACCCAAGAACGCCCATCGCTAAATGGCAAATCTAAATGCAGTAACACAAAAGTGCACGATGCATCACTGCTTAACTAACCAGATTTCCAGTTTAGGGGAAAGTTATGAGATCCTCTGTGTGAGCTGTAGTGGTGGTCATATCACTGAGACACAGTTTTCCACAAAACAGGACTAAAAACAGGCTGAATATAACTCTCAACAACGGGCCAGAAGACAACAATTCCAGAATGATGTTTATTGGGGACTAACTTACTACCGTGTTTCCCCGAAAATAAGACAGTGTCTTATATTAATTTTTGTTCAAAAAGGTTTAACTTTTTTACATGTAGAGCTGCCTGGACACTATTTAAATTGACTTTTTTAATTAACTGTTAGCAGGGCTTAATTTTGGAGTAGGGCTTATATTTCAAGCATCCTCAAAAAGCCAGAAAAATCATTTTGCATCCTCAAAAATTCTGGAAAATCATGCTATGTCTTACTTTCAGGGTATGTCTTATTTTGAGGGAAACAGGGTAGCTGTTGTTGCCCGGTAGCCCTGCTGCCCTTAATACTCTGACTTGTCTTTCTCTTTTTGAATTCAGGCATGATGCTATTCTGGGTTTCTGCAGCCCTTGATGCCCTGGATCTTTTTCTGTCTTTTTGAATTCTGACCTCATGCTCTTCCAGGGTCTCTGCAGCCCTTAATGTAATGTCTCTTTCCTGCAATACTTGAAGTCAGGCCTCATGCTGTTCCCTGGTTTCTGATGCCCATTATGCACTGTCTGTTTCTCTCTCTTTTTGAATTTGCACACCTCATGTTGTTCTGGGGTCTCTGCAGCCCTTGATGTCCTGGCTCTTTCCCGCTCATTCCTTGAGCATATTGTTAAATTTTCTCAATCGCTTGCAATAATTTTACTTCTTTGCTCTCGGCTGAATTTGTTCAATGGGTTTCCATTTTTTCTGAGGCATTCCGGATCCAGCACACATTTTTCACCACGCTGAATCACAAAGCATCTTATTTTACCATATATTATACATTAGCTCTTTTACTGAAACTGTGTAAAAAACAGTGTTTGTTGCATAGTAACCAATTATCATTCCTTAACCCCTTAATGCCACAGGACGTGGCAGATGATAGATAGATAGATAGATAGATAGATAGATAGATAGATAGATAGATAGATAGATAGATAGATAGATAGATATGAGATGGATACATAGATAGATAGTGTTAGGTTGTGCTGCTGGGACCTATTGTTCTACAGGTTTCCAGGAGCACATCTTCAGAGGTGTGCGATGATTGACTTGGCTGGGTGTGGAGTTTCTCCTGACAGCAAATCCCTACTGGCTTGCTGCACATAAATACCAACCTCTCTAGTTAGAAGGTGCTGGTTTCATTACCTCTTATGTTTGCATTCATGAGTGTAGTTTTGGAGGTGTGTACAGTGAGGTGTTCTGGGTGTCTGTGCAGGTGGCCAGACATGTGGTGTGAACAGCCCTGTTTCATGTGGTACACATTCCCATGTGTAAAGTGTGAACTGTGTCCTGTGCTGCTTGGATCGTTTACTATCTAGGGCGAAGCAGGTCCTTAGGTTCCAGCATGGGGCCATTCCTATTGAGATGATCTTCCCGCTTGCAGGTAGAATTCATGGGGTAACTTTTCTTGTGAGAATAGGGACCCACAAGACAACAAGGACCCTTGTCACGGGCTCGTGGGCTTAAGTGTCTTGGCCAAAATACAAACCAATACCTTGTACCGTAGCTATTCCATCTAATTATGCATGCAGGTACACTTGGTGAGTGTTTTGGGCGTCAGTCATTCTGTTATGTTACAAATCCTGCCAGGCTTTTCAGGCTTGGACAAACAGGAGTATCACTAAAGTCTACCATTTACTCTCTAAAGAAGGTGTCACCCCGTTCCCTACCCTTCAGAAAAATCACCTATTACCCCCCTCAGAATTATTTAGATATCTACAAATAAAACACTTTATTTCAACCCTCCTTAAAAACACTACCTCTCCATTCTCCTATCTGAGAGCACAGCCACTATTCTAATATAATTTCATTACCTTTTGTTATGCTATGTTCAGTTTCACTAATTTTTTATTCTGCAACCCCCCTGCGCGGGCTATATTTTTGGCAAATATTTGGCTATATTTTGATGAAAATTAATAACACTATTTGAAACTAAAAATTCCCAGAGAATAATCACTTTCTTTTTTTTAGCCACCAAACAGACCATAGCTAAATTCTGGCGAAAGGCTTCTTTGGATTTTTTGAGGTAAAAAGAAGATTAAATTGGCATCTCATTACTGAAAAACTAACTTCAATACTGTTAGACCGCCATGAGGCTTTTCGGAGATTCTGGAACCCATGGGTGAACTATATTCTTCCCTCCCAATACGATAGATCCTTAATTTCCTTATAAACCTTGATATTAAATATTTCTACATCACTCTGAACTGTGTGTTTAGGGTGGAGAGTCCGCAAGAGGTGGGAGGTGGGACCCGCCCCCCCCCCTTTTCCTCCCCTCTACCTTCCTCCCCATTCCCATTTCCCAACAAGGATACAAAAGGGGCCCTGGCCAGGCCGCTACATATCCAGTATGTAGAGAAGTATCACTCTAACAGACAGTGACCAGATGGGGACCTGTTATTCGTTAACAGACCGTTTATTTGCTGTATGCTGTATTTGGCACTTTGTATTAATATCATACCATGATTATATTGTACTGTGATTGCTAAACACTTATTGACACTACGCTAAACTAGAAGTAAAAAATTGAAAAGTAATTGGCAAACAGGGACATGATCAAATATCTCCTTATCTGTGTACATGTGTATTCTGTAATTTCAAACTGGGACATGAACACTCTGCAGAGTCTTACCGGAACGCGAACTGCAGAACTGCGAACTGGACACGAAACTCGCAGACATGACTGAAAAAGAGACATAAACGTTACGCCATTCACACTCATGAACTGGAGAAACCAGACTGAACAGTAGAATGGACTCCATACTCGCGGACAGACACAAACCAACAGCTGATAAATGCTCAATACACACATCAAGCATACCTGTATGTATAAACAGATGGAATAGATACAATATGAGGTAATAGTTCATATTTTGGCCAAGATACTTAAGCCCGCAAGACCACTTCAAGGGTCCTCGTTGTCTCACAGGTCCCTACACTAACAAGACAACTAACCCGAGGAAACCTGCCTGCAATGCGGGGTGATCGTCCCAATAGGGACGACACCGTGCTGGAACCTAGGGACCTACCTCTTTCTAGATGATAAAGGACCCACTGCAAGGCACAGTTTACACTACACATACTGAGAGCTACATAGACATGAAGGAACATGACACTGTTTACACTGAACAAACAGAGAAAAGGCTAGCAGCCTCTAGCAAAGGAGCTGGTATATATGAGCAATAGACCTTGGGGATTGGCTGGCTGGAGCAATACACACCCAACCAGCTCAATCAACACAATCAACACCACCTGTGAAGCTATGCTGCTGAAAACCTATGCAGTACAACAGATCCCAGCAGTGAACCCTAACAGTAACTTACCCTTTAAGAGGGGCCTCTGGAGATACAGGTACATACCACATAGGGGTCTAAGACCTGGGTGACTGGAGAAATCCACCCCCAGTTAGCTCAAATAACTCCCACCTGTGGGGCTAAGCAGTTAGAAACCCATGTAGTACCACAGATCCCAGCAGAAACCCTAACAGTACCTCCTCCTTTAAGAAGGGCCTCCGGACATACAGGCACCTAACACACAGGGGTCTAAGACCCGGGGTACTGGAGAAATCCACCTCCAGTCAGCTCAATCAACCCCCACCTATGGGGCTGAGCAGCTGAAAACCCATGTAGTACCACAGATCCCAGCAGAAACCCTAACAATGAGTCCAATTCAGTTCAGTTGCTGGTAGTGGTTGGAGCCTCTATTCTGGGTGAAGCCTATCTACATCCAGAGCTGCTGGTTTATTTTATATACAAAGTGCTCCTTTATTTATCTTTTGCTTTGATAAGGCCCATTTAAACACAAAGATGATCGCTCAAAAGATGGCTTTTGAGCGATCATTTTGCATAATCTACTAATTGGTACTAATGCCTATTAGTACCAATTAGTGACGTGTGAGTCTCCAGCAGTTGAATTTATTTAGGGGACTGCCCACTGCTCTCTGAGTAAATTCCTTTTGCTCTGCTGGTGGGGCTGACAGGTGAGAACAGCTGAGAGGATGCAATCAGTTGTTATCAGCTCTCCCTGGGCAGAGCACAGCGTGCGGGCCGTCTTATCAGCTGTTCTGCTGAACAACGGATTTCAAGCCAAACTGAAGGCCGTCGTTCGGCAGAAAAGTGAAAGATGGGCACATTTACACGCAACGATTATCGCTCAGAAGACGGCTTTTGAGCGAAATTTGAGCGATGATCGTTGTGTCTAAATGGGCCTTTAGTGTTTGCGGTGTTTCTTTGTGGTGTTTAGTGCATCCCTCCAGGTGCCTTTGCAGGGATAGTCAGGTCCTATATGAAGACCGTGGAGCCGTCCTTACCGGGATGCTAACTCAGTGTTTAGACAGGAGTTCCCCATCTTCCCGACTAGTAAATGTCAAGTTTCTCCATCCTCTATTGCCTAGAGTAATGTAGTCCTTCTCAATATTATATTTTGCGTGTGCTTTCGCGGTTCTGTCTGAATGCCTCCCTGCGTCCATGCTGGGCGTGGTGTTCTAGCGTCATGTGGACACGACAGATAGATACTAGATAGATAGATATGGGATAGATAGATTGTATCTTGATTCTTTCATTTCTGTATTTGTAGCAGCTGACTGCCGCCTGCACAGATAAGAGGCTGTATCTGCACAGCTTCAAGAGCTAATATCCTTCACACTGGCCTTTTTCATTGTCTCTTCTGCACAAGTAATGGCCAGGTCTGTGAATCCTTGGCTCGGAGCTGACACTGGGGGACAGACTGGTTATTCTGGTTTCTTGAAAAAATATCTAAGTTTCTCCAGGCAGTGTCTGCACCATCACCAGGGAAGTGATCATTGTAAACTAAAGGCAGAGAATATGCCAAGACAAAAACAATGAGTCACTCAAAAGATCACCTGAGAATTGTTCTGTGCGCCACAACGCTTTTAGGAATCATACTAACCCATTCGTATCTGTGATATGACAAGTCCCAACAGTATGAGGGCCTCTTTACACGAGCGTAGACTCAACTACGCTAGCCGTTATGGAGCGTAGTTACACATGAGCGTTTTTTTTTTGCTCGGAGTCCTTAACCTCTGCGCTACAGTGCGCGAGTTTTAAAGAAAAAAGAAGAAAAATAGAGCAAGTTCTATCTTTTCGTGTCTGTACTATTAACCCCTTGAGTGGCACGCCCGGAAAATTTCCGGGACGAGCTCCACTGCTCATAGCAACATAGCCCGGAAGATTTCCGGGCTATGTATCACTATGGGATCTGCAGAGCACAATGCCACAAGCTGTAACATTGTGCTCTGCCTGCACAGACCCACAGAGAACAAAGCAAGGGCTTTGAAAAACCAGCAGAAGATATTGCCGATATGTCGGCAATCTCCTGCTTTGTTTACAGGTTGCCATAGAGACCATCGGCTTGTCAGAAGCAAGCAGATGGTCTCTGTGGCAGGGAGAGCTGGTTGTTAGCTGTCAGAGGACAGCTAGGTACCTGCTCTTACAGCAGAGATCAGAGAAAACCTCTGATCTCTGCTGTGTTAACCCCTTACATGCTGCAGTCTATGTGACTGCAGCATGTAAAAGGGCTGTCACTGCAGCATGTAAAGGGCTGTCACCATTGGACCCCTGGAATGTGATCAGGGGTCCTGATGGGTCCCTGTGGAAGTCCCCTAAAGGGACAAAAAAAATAAAAAAAATAAAAAGTTTAAAAATTATAAAAAAAATAATAAAAACACTTGTCTCCCTTTACTTTGTAAAAAAATCAAAAATACAATTACACATGTGGTATCCATGCGTCGTAATGACCCAGAGAAGGAAGTTAATGCATTATTTAACCCCTTAATGACATGGCCCCTTTTTTTCTTTTTTCCCCATTTCTTTTTTTCCTCCCCCCTGTTTAAAAAATCACAACTTGTCCCGCAAAAAAAAAGCCCTCATATGGCCATGTCAATGGAAAAATGAAAAAGTTATGGCTCTTGAGACGCAACTGCAAAATTAGTTGAAATTCAATGATTAGACTATTTTAAAAAACCTGCCCTGGTGGGCACGACAGGGTGGTAGGAAACCCGCCACTCAAGGGGTTAACCCTTTCCAATCCACTGTCTGACGTCTGAAGACATTCTGATTAAAGGCTGTACAGCTTCGATGTTAGAAGACGTCCGGCAAGGTATTCTTACTGTATATTACTGGCCGCTCTGTTGTCGGAGGCCTCTCCAGCATGTCCCATACCACAGTACTGGCTCTAACCAGCAGATTGCACCATTGTATAATGTCAGAAAGAGAGAGCCCCCAAGGAAACCCTGAAGCCAAAATTGGATTGCAAAGGGTTAATGGGTGAGAATACAGCTAGTAAAAATGAAACCATTGAAAACAGTGATTTTGTTTTATAAATATATCAGGAGTGCGCCAGGTCAAGCCGTTATATAGAGCAAAAATATAAATGAGTTTCCACTCACCTGGTGCACGGTGGGATAATCCCTTTGTTAGGAGGGGCTCCCACCGGCACCTGTTGTCCAGGCAGGCGTATCAGTAGGGTCTTTTACCACGATCCAGAGGTCTGGAGAGCCGCAGGAAATTCAAGCTATCCAAGATTAGGTGCTTGTTAAGTGACCACGAAGAGATGAAAAGGATTCCGCGCTCGTGTGGGTCCGACTGACAACTATTCGTCGTGATGTAGCTCAGCAATAAAAGTTTATTTGATGTATAACCTACATCACGACGAGTAGTTTGTCGGTCGGACCCACACGAGCGCGGAATCCTTTTCATCTCTTCGTAGTGATTTTGTTTTGTCCCGTTATGCGGCCGTGATTTTTTTACAGTTGCATAACGGGACTAAATCCCAGCCATCTATTCAAGCTCTGAGCCTGAGACATGTTGGCACATGACCTAAAAGAAGCTATTTGGTATAATCCTGAGAACCTGAAAGATGATATTACATGGTCCAAAAAATATCAGAAGAGACTTGAAACGTGTTTCCATATAACCAAAGAAGTGGAGGATGAAGGCGGTGTGGTGCGTATCTGTATTTCGGTAAAGCCTTTGATAAGGTTCCACATTATAGATACAGTATTGTGCACGTTGTAGGCAGGTGTGAAAAACGTGCTGCAAAGTAAGGCCTATTTAGGCACAACAATTATCGCTCAAAGCTTAGCCCCGCCCCTGTCCCGCCTCTCCTCATTGCAAATAGTGCAGAGGGGCGGAGAGGGGGTGGAGAGGAGGCAAGAGGGGGCGGGAGCTCAGAGCACTGCTCTCGGCTCTTCCAGCCTCCTCCCCCTGCAGAGAGGGACGCCGTATATCGGCCGGGTGTGAATACACGGCTGATATATGGCCGTCTGAATAAGCCCTTAAAAATAATAAATGTTGCTGTGACTGAGTTTCTATTTTTCTTTTTTTCAGAATTTCTGGTTTTAAAGTGTAAAATTTACTATATCAAAATGCCACGAAAATGTGTAAATTTAGTGAATATTTTTTTTTACATTTGTGGTGAAATAACATTTTTGTCACAGACATGTAATCTGATGCTTCTTGCGAAGACTGCCTATCATCATTATTTTGGTATGAAGGTGGGGACCAGGATAAGTCATGGGCTCCACATATATGCTGCAACTCTTGTTCAATTAAACTACGAGAACGGCTAAAAAATAAAAAACGATCTATGCTGTGCCTATGGTTTGGCGAGTGCCTACAAATCATACAGATGACTGCTATTTCTGCTTGACTCCACCTATAAAGGCAGGATGGTCAATGAAGAAAACAGGAACAGTTCAACAATACCCGAATCTTCCATCTGCTATTCGACCTATTCCACATTCAGATAGTTTACCAGTTCCTACTCCACCCCAACATTATGAGCTTGAAGGAAAAAATGAAGAAAGTGTGGAAAAAGAAGAACTCAACAAGCCTTCCACATCCCATGACCTTGACATTGAGGTAAAAGATGATACACCGCACAGACTGAGTCAAACAGAATTCAGTGATCTCATTCGAGACATTGACTTGTCAGAGGAGAAGGCAGAACTTCTAGGGTCAAGACTACAGCAATGGAATCTTCTCCAACGTGATGGCATGGTCTCACAGTACAGAGAACATCAGAGGGATCGGCTTCCTTTTTTTGAGAAGAAAAACAATCTGGTTATTTGCTGCGATGTTAATGGCTTGATGAAATGTTTGAATTTGAACCATGATCCAGCTGAATGGAGGCTCTCCATAGACTCCTCCAAGCTTAGTTTGAAAGCTGCATTACTTCACAACTGCAACCATCTTCCTTCTATTCCTGTTGGTCATGCAGTTCACATGAAGGAGACTTATGCAAACATGACAGTCCTCCTCGACTCAATCAAATATGCTGAACACAAGTGGAAAACCTGTGGCAATCTAAAAGTCATCGCTGTACTCTTAGGAAGGCAACTGGGGTGCACTAAATACTATAGGGGTACACTAAATACTGTTGCTTTTTATGTATGTGGGACAGTAGGGATAGGAAATCACATTACATTCAAGCGGACTGGCCTGCAAGAAATCTTGACTCTACCGAGAAAAATGTCATTGCCGAGCCTCTCGTGGACCCAAAAGATGTTCTTCTTCCACCCCTTCATATAAGCAGGGTTTAATGAAAAATGTTGTCAAAGGTATGAACCAGGAAGGACAGGCATATAAATACTTAAAGGCGTTGTCTCATGGTAAACATCAAAATTTTACATTAGCCCATTCCCCCTGTCACCCCCCTGGCAAAAAATAGCAATTTAAAGCGGTTTTTAAACCGTTTGCTACTCACCGATCTGACGAAATATGGAGTTATAAAAATCTTCTCCCTAAGATGGCCGCCGGTCCTTTCCCAGGGATGCACTGCGGTTTTCTCCCATGGTGCACCGCGGGTCTTCTCCCATGGTGCACCATGGGCTCTGTGCGGTCCATTGCCGATTCCAGCCTCCTGATTGGCTGGAATCGGCACACGTGATGGGGCGGAGCTACGATGACGACGCGGTGACCAGCTCTCCGGCACGAGCGGCCCCATTCACCAGGCAGAAGCACGGACTGCGCAAGCGCATCTAAAAACGCCAGAAGACATCAGAATTAGACGGATCCATGGCGACGGGGACGCTAGCAACGGAGCAGGTAAGTGAATAACTTCTGTATGGCTCATATTTAATGCACGATGTATATTACAAAGCGCATTAATATGGCCATACAGAAGTGTATAACCCCACTTGCTTTCGCGGGACAACCCCTTTAAGAGACAGATTTCCTAGATTGAGTGATGCAAAGGTTAAGGAAGGTATTTTTGTTGGGCCACAAATGCGATAACTTGTAAAGGATCGTTTGACCAAGTTTTGGAGGGAAAAGAAAAAGAATCTTGGCAAGGATTAAAGGGACTTATTCATGGATTCTTAGGCAACAAAATAGATGATAACTACACTCAGTTGGTGACAGGACTTCTGGAAAATACCATCAACTTCGATGCAACATGTCCCTTAAAATCCATTTTCTCCACTCCCACCAAGACTTTTCCCCTCTTAGTTGTACAGCTGTCAGTGATGAACACGGAGAAAGATTCCACCAGGATATTTCTGTAAATAGCAAAGATATCAGGGCCGTTGGAATGAAGCAATGCTTGGAGATTACTGCTGGTCTGTGTGTGGGGAGGCTCCGGAACTCACTCACAAGAGGCAAGCCAAAAGAAGTCACCACATGATTCTCTTCACACCAAGCCACCTGCCAGAAATTCTTCCATCAATTTAGAACTCTTAGGGCTCATGTCCACGGGCAAAATGTTATTTAAAATCCGCAGCGGATCTCCCGCGCGCGGATCCGCACCCCATAGGGATGCATTGACCACCCGCGGGTAGATAAATACCCGCGGATCGTCAATAAAAGGCATTTAAAAAAAAATGGAGCATGGAAAAATCTGGACCATGCTCCATTTTCATGCGGGTCTCCCGCGGGGACGGCTCCCGCGGGCTTCTATTGAAGCCTATGGAAGCCGTCCGGATCCGCGGGACACAAAAATCATATTTTACTCACCCGCTCCGGTTCTTCTCGTCTCCGCGGCGCCATCTTCTCTCAGCCGCGGCCGGATCATTTTGCTTCGGCCCGGCGCATGCGCGGGGCACGTCACCGACGTCATCGTGCACATCCGCCGAGCCGAAGAATGAAGATCCGGCCGCGACGAGAGAAGATGACGCCGCCGCGAAGAGAAGAAACGGAGCGGATCGGAGGTAAGTTTATTCTCATTTATTTGCATTTTCAGCGCTCATGTCCGCGGGGCAGGAGGGACCCGCTGCAGATTCTACATGGAGAATCTGCAGCGGATCTGATTTTCCCCGTGGACATGAGGCCTTAGGGCTTTCCCCCTGTAGCGTTTTTTTTTAACGCTACAATATCGCTGCGTAATTTTACTGCAAAAGTCAATTGGACTTTCTAATGTTAAAATCGCATCGCACAAAAATCGCAGAAGCACATACTTGTTATTTTTGTGCGATGCGATTTTAACATTAGAAAGTCCCATTGACATTTGCAATAAAAAATGCAGCGATATCACAGCGTTAAAAAAAAAAAGCTAGTGGGTGAAAGCCCTTAGAATGTAACTGTCATTAAAAAAAATTCAAATTCCCTTTCAATGTTGATAGCACATGTAATTAAAATGTATCATTTTCTCTTAATCCGTTAAAATAACATACTTCCACGTATTGTATCACAGAAACAGGAACTAATAAAAATTTTTTTGGTCATATTTGTTTTTCTCACCCCAAAATTAGTAAGACTTGACTCATAAAGTTAAGGAAACATTCCAAAATTTTTTTTTTGTTGGCCAGTGTTACATGGGCTGTGTACACCTGTGTGATATGCAGTATCACTCAATTACATTGCCTTATGCAGTGTTAACGTGGCCCTCCATAAGTATTAATGTGCTTGTCTTGTGCAATGGTATTGTTACCATGTGGCGGTTGCTGGTCCTCCCGGGGCGGCGGTGTGTGGGGTCCCACGGTCGGGGCGCGTCCCACCGGGTTGTTGTCCGGCTGCTGGGGGCACGGGTGCCTGGCCGGCGTGGTGCGGGTGGCGCGCGTGCACTTGTGAGTGCAGCTGCCGTGCACGAGCTCCCTTTTGGTTGTTTTCTGTTGGGAGTTGGCTGTCTCCCTCTTTCTGCCCCCGGGCAGAGGCTTTTGTTTAAAGGTCAGGCAGAGACTTGCAATCACTGCCAGTTATTGGTTTCCCTCAGTGTGCTAGCTAGTCTGCCTCTGTTGGTCTCCTGCCTCTGTCACCTTGTCTGCTATACTTTACTATTTCTGCCAGGTTTTTCCATCTGCCTCTGTTCTGCTTAGTATTGTTCGTGTTGGTTATTTACATCTGCCTTTTCTGTCGGTATTCTACCCTTTCCATCCAGGTACGCCAGCATCCCTTTTTTAGTCCCTAGTGAGAGTAGGGACCGCCGTCCAGTTGCCCGCCTGGGGTTAGCTAGGAGTGGAGGCAAGTAGACAGGGACAGGGGTTGTGGGTGAGATCTAGGGCACCCGGGCTGGCGTATCAAGGGTAGTATACCGTAACAGGTATTGTTAGTGTCTTCAATGTGTGTGCATTTGATGTGTATTGCATCTCTGCAGCACTGAATGGGTTAACGTCTGGGTTATGTCTGGAAAATGTATCTTGTTGTATGTCACGTGATCATGTTTTATATATGTGTATGCAAGGTGTAGTACAAGGATAGTTTTCTTGGCAAAGTTAACCTACAAGTCAGCCTAAGCCTGAGTCTTGCAAGAGTCTTCGAGTTGGAGAGAATGGAGACTTTTGGTGATTAGGAGAAACTGTGCCAGGATGGAAGAGGCTGAGCGATTGCCTTGTGTGTGCCCTGGGCCCAATTCACCCAGGCCTTCCCGCTATTGACCTGGAGGACTGATAGAGTGAAAGGAACCGCCATGCAGCACTGACTGCCCATCTTCCAAATGTGAGTGTTGACCAGTAGAGCGCTTAAGAGATAGTGAAGGAGTGTGGCCAGGAACAGAACCCCACAGATAACTTGGACTGTGGACTCATCTGTCATTCTGTAAATCCTCCCTGTCACACCACTTTTATGTTTTGCACCATTTTTCCTGCTGGTGTGTGTAAAGTTGGACTGTAACTAGTTCTGCAAGTAAACGAGCCTAACTAACTGTTCCCGGTTCTGCTCTGAAAAGGTATCGCTGCGTGTGAGCTTTTTATTTAATCATCTGGATTTAACGCAGAGGATGGAACGGTGGCGTCACGAGTGACAGGACTTTAAGGTAAACCGCATACTGGTTTTCCCCATGTGAAACTCCCCCAGTGGTAACATGGACAGGTCCCATGCTAAGAAGGAGATGGTAGATCCACAAGACAAGGCCGCAATTGACCCCGCTACCTCCTCGGCTGTGGGCCCGCTCCTCGGACGCGGCAGCAGTTCCGCTCATATTATCATGTCGGAATTGCGTAATTCTTGAGCACAAAATAGAGTGCAGCATGTTCTACTTTGCTGCATACATACGTGGAGATAGAGCACATTGTTCTCTATTGTTGCTTATATACAAGTGTCCATGCGCAATTAGATATACACACAGTGTTTTACGTTTATGGCCGTGCGAGACCGGCCTCACTACTCAAATACGTTACGCAGGACTGAGCGTTTTTGCACTCAGGCTCTTGTGAGGAAAACCTAAAACAGGCTATGTGTTTTGCAAAAAAGTCACATTGAGGGCTTAAACAGGCAAATGTATTTGCGATGGCATTTACATACGTGAAAATCTCACCCATATAATGTGACGATGCGAAGGCATTGATTTCAGTCGATTTGTTCAGAAGAACGTGTTTCTGGCGCCCAAAATCTTCGTACGAGAAAACATAGAACTTGCCCTATTTTTGTCCGTGTTACACAGAAAGCTTCCATAGAAGTCTATGGCAGCTTAGAAAAAGGGAGGGGGAGGGAGTTACGCTGCGTACAACGGAGGGAAAAAAGACAGCTGGCCCTGATTTGGCGTTTAATTGCCCTCCTATCCCACGGGATGGGTGTAACATGTCAGCGTGTGAACTGGCATTCTGGTCGCAAAAATTACAGTATTGTTTGCTGTCACGTGTGTATCAGCCTGTTTCTTGCAATCTCTCTACCTCGTTCATGTGCAAATACGATCCGCAGTGGCAAGCGTAGTTGCGCATACGGGCGTCTGAAACTGCCCTGAATCGCATTATAATGCAAGCGATTTTCATTGCATGTTCGAAAAATGTATCAATCGCATCACACTCGTTCTTCTGTCTCGCAGCATCGACCCCTGATACAAATCGTGCATTTTTAGTGCAAAATCGCTTTGAACATTCTGGAAAATCGCATGTAAAATAGTCAGTTTTTCACTGACCTACATCACACTCAGGCCGCCTGCAGACGGCGGGGTCGGATCCGGCAGCGAGCGCCTGCGGGGGCAGTCCCCTTGGAACACCCGCACTAAAATGGAGCGTGTCACGTTTTTTTTTACCGCACACGCAATCCGCGCCTGAAGGGGAAAATGACATCCGCAGGTATTTAACTACCTGCGGGTGTCCAATGCATCCCTATGGGGCGCGGATCCGCGTGCAGGAAAAACGCTGCGGATTTAAAATGACGAGCGAGAATGGACTTATTCACATGAGCGATGACCCATTCCCTGGGTTGTGGAGGTCCGCAGTCACACCAACCAAGGCACAATGGGTGGGCTCATTACAAGACATTATGAGGATGGAAGATATGACAGCCACGGAGTAGGATACGTGGGACTCCTTTATGAGGGTCTGCTTGCTCTGGTCCTCATTTAGGGATTCTCCAGAGTTTGCACGTTGAATTGAAACTTAAGTTTAAATGCCTCAAGGGACTTGGATGGATTTAATTCGCCACTACCAGAACTAACCTTCTGCTACATTTTCCATTACCTCCCAGTCACCCCCCCCCCCCCACATCCTTTCCCACTTTCAGAGTTTTTACTGCTTGTTTTATTTTATTCTGTTGTTTATTCAAAATGAGAAAACTGCTAAACAGTCTTATCACGCCGCACTTATATGTGGGAAGCTCCTCTGAAGTGGATGATTTGCGCTGTGATTTATCAGACCCTCCTTTATAACTCTGTCAAATTGTTTTATTCTTCTTGCAATAAACTACTGAACCATAAAATGTGCCATCAATGACTTTAAGAAGCTGTTCTCCTGAGCTTTCACTGCATTTCTCTTAGGCCGGCTGCACACAACCGAGTCGGATTCCGTATGCAGGAGGCCACAGTGGAATCCAACCCTTGGCCCCGGTGGTATCCGCACGTACCTGTCATTCCTTCTTCTGTTCTGTGGATGGTCCGCACGGCTCGCCATCGGACATGCACAGTACGGTCTTTTTTTTTAAGTCCGTGCTTTTCCCATGTCATCGCCGGTATTATTGTATCTTGACGCCACCGGAAGCTAGGGGTTTGACAGGAGCAACTCCCCAGTCACACCACTAGCTCCCGATTTGGTCAAGCCTTGAAAGTCCTAGCAGCAGCGTGTGCATTGTTTTTAGCCGGGCCTGCAGGCTTAGGGTGAGGGTTCGTTTTCCACTTTGCCTTAGATTAGGAGTTGTAAATGCTGCCATGTTACAGCTGGAACATGCCAGCATTTACAGTTAATAATGTAAGGCTAAGAAGAAAAGTAACCCTCACCCTAAGCCTGTAGGTTCGGCTAAAAATAATGCAGACGCTGCAGGTCAGACTCTCACCGGAGGGAGCTTTCATCCGCCGTGTCTCTGCTCCGTCCCTGTGCACCGCTTCCCAGCCGCTGGCTGTTTGTAGCGTCCCGCCTGCCAGCTCCCTCACGGCCGGTGCCCCGCTGAGTGCTTCTGCGCATGTGCCGCTGGGGCTCCGTCCTGGCCGCCAGCTGTGTGTAGTGTCCAGGTCGCCCCAGACGCTCCTAATGCTGCAGCGCTGCTACTGAAGCTGCAGTCTGCCGCCGCTCACACTCTCTCCCCCCTGTGCTGTGGGCTTCCAGGACCTGCAGGCCAGCCAGCAGGGCAGCAAATCACATTCAAAGCCCACCCCCCACCCCCCATCAATCTTGACTCCACCAATACTTCCTGGTAACGTCAATATACAATATTACCGTCATCGCCTAGCCTGCTCTGGATTCCGCAATGCAAATCAGGTCGCGTACAGCCAGCCTTAGCATGCTTTCACATCTGCATTGGAACCACTGCTAGGGTTTGCAATTGTAACCCAACCCTCTTAGCAAACGGGGGCCTGCGGGCTCCTGCCATATACAGACTCAAAGCCGAGGCGAGAACACGCCCAAAGATAGGACATGCTGCAAATTGTTTCCCGATAATGCAGTGCAATCCGGGAAAACATCGCCCATGTGTATGACCACATTTAAAAGAATGGATTTTAAATTCATGCGAGATCTGTGCATCTTGCAACGCACAAATCTTGCAAGATTTTCTCGTCCGTGTGAAGCCGGCCTAAGGGCCGCCAACTAGTTTTCACCTAGTCTAGGAAATGAGTGATGTTTAGAAAGCTTATGCCAAGGGGCTAGATCATGGATGTAAACTCATGAAGCAGCTGTACGCAGCACAGTTTAGTATGTCTGGGAACTGACAGCAGGAAGCCTTCGGAGGAGGTGAGGGGGAGCGCCGTATAGTATGAAATCAGCTGAGGGTACACGGCTGATTCCCAGTCAAAATCTGCACCAGTGGTACAGATTTGGACTGTTTTTTGGATGTGGAAATGATGGGTAATTTGCTCCCTGTCTTTTTATAACGAGGGAGGTAAAATCATACGTTGTGATAAGCCCCGCCCATGACCACACCCCTCGGTCCTGCTCCAACCCTAAGAAAATATGGGCTACTGTAACTGTCTCGGGTTTTCAGTGTGGAGGGTGTGCACGGAAAATCCACAGCAAATCCTCTCTATGTGAACATGGCTCTATTGATACAATCCTGAAATGCATAGTCATGTGATCTGGAGTAGTGATGAGTATGACCCTGAAATACATTGTTGCATCCCCTGTATAAGTAAATGTTGCCTACAACGTCTGGTTTCACATAGGGTCCTTTTCGTAACGCCATGTTTTTAATCTCAACATCCTTGAAACTTCCTCTGACTTACCTGTAAGGGGAATATGTGGAGGTATAGCCTCCGTCTGTATTCCCCTATGAAGTTTCCGAGGCGTTAGCCTAGGAAGTGTCATGCGTTGCTGGAATGGGTCCAAGGTAACATCGTTATATCAGCCCCGGACCTTTTGATGCGTTGGGTGGTTGGCTAGGTTGTCTTCCAATCTAGTCAGCCTATCAGTTTCCATGTAAGGGTATTTAAACCGGCCCCTTAGTGCAAAGGGTGCAGGTTATGTGTCCTGTGTACTGACCATCAAGTGTGCTAGTGTGTTCTGTATCATAGTGCTCTGCATTTAGTAGTTCCGCTTTGTACTTTGGTCCCCAAAGTCTGCATGGATTAGTGTTTAGGGCTAGGTGTCATTAGTATGCCTCATCCTAGGTATCGACTTCTCTCCCAGAGTGGGGTCACCCTTTTCAGGGCAGATGCTCAGCTTGAAGTGCCAGTCTGGCTTGGACAGTTCTAATAAACTCAACATTTTCTCAGCTTCTTGTTGCAATATGCTAAATTCCTCTTGGTTATACTCTAAAGATCCGGGTTACCTGTCCACCAGTTTAATACAGTGTCCTGATCCAGAACTAGTCACCACCAACAGTTCTAATTAGTTGTTCAGATGTGACAGGAAGTAACTAATGATTCAGGGTGGATTAGCAGACGATGATGATTGAGTTTCCCTTTAAGATTCTGTGCGCTCTCTCCTCTGCCTTCTGCACTGACATGAGATTAATTCGACTCACGTTTTTGGCCCAAGATCTTTCTTTGAAAGATAATCCCTCATTTTAGGAACTGGAAGATAACGTGTGAGATTGAATAATATTTTACGAAATGAACACAGAAAACATAACACAAACATTCAGAAATGCGTCCAAAAACATTCTTTGAAAGCGCCTTGTCACGGGAAAGCCAAGGAAGAAAGCGCATCTTGAAACAGCATTGTGCTGGGGATCAACTTTATATTGTAGCAGTTATTATAACCATCTGTACCCACTAAGCCGGGCTCTGGCACCGTCTCATAACATGCTGTTCAAATTCAGCGCCCATTGTTACTGTTTAAAGAGTTACTGAACTGGAGGAGATGATAAACTTTTATAGAATAGAGAAGGAGTTTATTAATGACCATGTCCCCAAATGGCGTGCAAACTAAGACATGGCATACGGAAAAGATTGGCAAATGTGAATCAGCATGCATTGAATTCATTGTACAGTTACTGCTTCTGTTAAAGGGAACCTGTCATGATATTTGAGCCCTATAAACCCCATTATGGGCCTCAAAGGTCAAGGAATGGGGAGTCCAGAGAGCCATGTTGGAACTTGTGCCTGAAGTTGGTGAAGTGGGGCTGCATTCCAAGTTTTGCTATAGGGCCCAATGGCTACTTTTTGCACCCATCTGTATACCCTACTCTGATGTCATACAAGTCAGTAAAAAACCCACAGTGATGTGTACCAGCTACAGATATAAGCTGTGATACAAAGTGAAAGCAAAATGTTCGGAATCTTTGTAATTAAAAAAAAAAAAGTAAAATAACATCTTGCAATGACATAACTATTCACACCCTGTACTCAGTACTTAGTTGAAGTACCTTTGGCAGCAATTACAGCCTCAAGTCCCCCTGAGTACGATTCCATAAGTGTGCACACCTGGATTTGGGGATTCTCTGCCACTCTTCTCTGCAGATCCTCTCGAGCCTTGTCAGGGTGGATGGGGGCCGTCTGTGGACAGCCATTCTCCAGAGATGTTTGATTGGGTTCAAATGAGGGATCTGGCTGGGCCACTCAAGGACATTCTCAGAGTTTTCCCTAAGCTCCTCCTGTGTTGTCTTGGCTGTGGGCTTCGGGTCATTGTCTTGTTGGAAGGTGAACCTTCTGCCCAGTCTGAGGTCCCTTGTGCTCTGGATCAGGTGTTCATTGAGAATATCTCTATACTTGGCTTCATTCAACTTTCCATAAACCCTGACCGATCTCCATGTTCTAGCTGTAGGGATGGTATTGGGCTAGTGATGAGCAGCGCTTAGTTTCCTCCAGACATAAGTTTAGAATTAAGGCCAAAATGTTCAATCTTGGTTTCATGAGACCAAAGAATCTTGTTTCTTACTGAGTCTTTTACATGCTTTTTGGCAAATTCTAGGCATATCTTTGACTGAAAGGACACTTCTTTCTGGCCACTGTGCCATAAAGCCCAGATTGGTGAAGGCTGCACTGATGGTTGACTTTCTGGAAGTTTCTCCCATCTGCACACAGGACTTTCGAGCACTCAGCCAGAGTGACCTTTGGGTTCTTGGTTACCTCTCTTACTAAGGTCCTTCACCCTCGATTACTTAGTATGGTGGGTCAGCCGGTAGGAAGAGTCCTGGTTATTCCAAACTTCTTCTATTTAAGAATTATGGAGACCGCTGAGCTCTTGGGAACTTTCAGAGCAGCAGAAATGTTTATGTAGCCTTCTCCAGATTTGTGCCTCCACACAATCCTCTCTCGGAGCTCTTTAGGCAGTCCTGTACTCCCCATGGCTTGATTTTGGCTCTGATATGCATTGTGAGCTGTGAAACCTAATATAGAAAGGGGTGTGTCGCTTAAAATTATGTCCAATCAACTGAATTTACCACAGATGACTCCAATCAAGGTGTAGAAACATCTTAAATATGTTTCAAGAGAAATGGGAGGCCCCCAGAGCTAAATTACAAGTGTCATACCGAAAGGTGTGAATATTTATGCCAATGCAAAAAGTTAATTTATGATATTTTTTTAAATGTACCTTGATTTCTAACATTCTATTTTCCCTTTGTCATTATAGGGTATTGAGTGTAGAATGATGGGGTAAAACTAAATATTTTTTTTCAATTTGCACAACATAAAAAAATGAAAAGTGGAAGAAGAGTCTGAAGGCATTCTGGACCTAGTACATATATGTACGTATGACCAATGTTCAGTAAGACGTACCCCCTTGCCATCACACATTACATATTCTTCACAATATCAGGCAATAAATAATGGCCCCTGGGTTGGACCTCTTACTGTTGTTCCTACACAGCAAAACCTCCTGCGGATGACATTATTGGCAATATTGTGTGACCATTCCCTGTGGTGACTGGGCGAGGTTTCACCCACAGGCGGTCTTTTCTTATGTAGGGGGGATACAGTCTGGCTTTCTCATTGCATCCACTTATTTACTGAAGATGTTTTTCATTTATGTCCTTTATCCGACTAATAGATCTGGAGGCTATAATTAAAAAACGTGGATCAGATTTCATTAATAGGAACCAGAGAGTTGCAGGGATTTACTACGGAGTGCAAGAAATATTACAAAAGGCTGTGGATCTGTATCGGGAGAAAAACGCCTTCTCCAATCCACCCCGATACTAGTGGCGCTATACCTCCCACACATAGGGAACTGCCGTCCAGTACATTTCCGTCTGTCTGGTGCTTTTTGATATTGTGGGCCTCTAACCAGTAAAGGCAAGGACGGAGCACCACAGTATATTTCTACAAAGAGTCAAGTGTGACCAGAAGTTGTATTGAAACTACAACTCCGAGCATCACCATGCCTGGAAATGCATGCTGGGAGTTGAATTTCCACATCATTTGCAGAGCCTCAATGCTGTGGAAGGTTGTTGCACCGGTATGGCTTTGGAAAAACTGTGACAAAACTGCATGATAAATAGATTGGAAAGTCTGCTCTACTCTTACCTAATAAGGGTGGCTTTGCATCAGCATCAGAACGTCCGGCCGGAAGTTCTGATGCAGAACCGTCTGCAAATACCGGAAGAAAGTTCCTACTAGCTTATAACTTACTGGGAGAGATACATCAAAGTTGGTGCAAAGGAAAACTAGTTTCGTTGCCCACAGTGACCAATCAGATTCCACCTCTGGAAAGTGAAAGCAGATAACTGATTGGATGCTATGGGCTTCTAATAAGCCAGTGTTCCTTTGAGCCAGTCTTGGTTTATGTCTCTCACTTAATTTTCACTCCTTTTCAGGCTGAACCGATTAGAAATAAGGATGAAACCAGACTTAGCTTTGAACAAAGGAGATTTATCCTAAAGTGCTGCTGAAAGTTTGAAAAGTTGAAGTGCAAAGAAAGTTTCGAAAAGACTTTTGAACAAATCCACCTACGTGACTTAGGGCCCCTTCACATCGTGCGTTTTTCGTGAGATGCAAGAGTGAATGAAAACATGATTATGATAGCAATGAATTTCAATGGTTTCATTCTCATTTACGATGCTGCGTGAAAAAAATCGCAGCATGCCCGTTCTTTTTAAGATATTGCCCATTGAAAGCTGCAGCAGGGGATTCCTTGGATGTGAAACCCCTGGATGCTGTCACATCCAGGTGCTTCAACTTGTTGTCAATGGGGCTGGCGGCTGCAGCGCCGGCCCCATTGAAAACATAGGGAAAAGATTGCGCTGCTCTGCCACTGCTGTGACATCTGTGGCAGGGGATTCCTTCATCCTTGCAGGGATCCCCACATTGCTGAACACTGTGACAGCAGCGACAGGTTGTTTAGTGAGGGGAGGACTTCCCGCGGGGGGGTTAAAAGGAATTCCCTGCCGCTGCTGTCACATGATCGCGATGTTCTCACTATGTTTTCAATGGATGAAGGAATCCCCTGCCGCTGCTGTCACTGCTGCAGCTGAGAATCACGATCTTCTCCCATTGCTTTCAATGGGGCCGGCGCTGTTGATGCCCCATTGAATTTAATGGGAAGCAGGGAGCCCCCGCAGGGATGCGAGGCTGTTTTCACATGAAAACGCCTCACACCCAGAGGTTTCCCATGGATTGCGAGAGCAATATCGGGCTGCGAATCACGGCCTGATATCGCTCTCGCCAGTGTGCTGGAGGTCTTACTGTCACTCGAATTAGAGATAAGTGTGAAGCAGATGGAACTGTTCAAAATGTCTACAAGAAACGTTCTGGAACACTGCGGACATCAACGAGCCCCACAAAGCAAGAGAGGTTGATAGAAAAGTATCACCAGAGTCCAAGAAAATCCGTGCGGCAAGCAGGTCGTGAGACAGGAATTCCAATGTCAAGTGTTCATAGCAATTGAAAACACTGTCAATGGAAAAGTTACATTCCAAGAATAGTCCATGCTGTCAGTGAAGAAGATCCAGACCGAAGAGAGCGCGGTTTTGTAAGAGGTACTTGGCGAGATGTGCAGAGAATGCGCAGTGTCCAGGAAAGATTGGAGCTGGGGCGTAACTATAGGGGATGCGGTTGCATCCGGGCCAAGGAGCCTTAGGGGGCCCATAAGGCCCCTCTTCTCCATATAGGGAGCCCAGTACTATGAATAAAGCATTATAGTTAGGGGCCCCGTTACAGGTTTTGCGTTGGGGCCCAGGAGCTTCAAGTTATGCCTCTGGATTAGAGTGATGAGGCTACATTTAGATTAAATGGCTCAACTCACCTACTAGGGACCAGAGAATCCACATATTACGGAGGAAGGCATTCATTGGACCATTCTCTTTTTTGACGCTACTGTGACTAGTACCATATACTTGGACTCACTGCAGCAATCTGTCATGCCGCATATTCAACAGGACTTTCGAGGATGAGAAGTTCCATTTTCCACAGGATGGAGCACCCTACACTACCATCATAATGTAAGGGCCTACCTTAATGACAATCTGCCAAATAGATGGTTTGGACAAAGAGGTTCAGTAGAATACCCCCACGTTCAACGAACCTCACACCACTAGACTTTTTATGGAAATACTTAAAAGATAGAAATTTACAGCAAAAAAGCAGCAACAGTCAACACATTAAGAGCAACCACTGAGGAAGACTGCGCCCAAATACCACATGAAATGATTCTTGATGCTTGCGATTCCGATGCTTCGTGTTAGCGGCGGTCCCTGCAGCACAAAAGGTCATCAACAATTAGACATAAAGAATAATAAATACTGACTTTATAATCACTCAATGGGTGTAGACATTTTTTCGGGACACCCTGTATTTGGGGAGAAATAACGACTGATACATGGTGATATTTTGAAGATCTAATAACTCATATACTTAAATATTTGTTTAAAATAATGTGGTTTACATGGAGATACTTGGGGGGATATTATGTCAAATCTAAAGAGGTTGATTCCTATCGGCAGTTAAGCCAGTGGGGGCATATAATGACTAATATATGGAGATATTTGAGGGGTATATTTTGACTAATATGTGGAGATATTTGGGGGGGATATATCGTCTAATATAAAGAGATATTTCAGAGACTGGACATTTCCCCCACCTCTCCTCTATTTCTCATACTAGGAAATCCCATTTTCCCATCTGGACTGTAGAGCAGGATCTTCCGCAGATGCATAGCTACTAGAGATGAGCAAGCATACTCGCTAAGGACAATTACTCGATCAAGCATTGTCCTTAGCGAGTACCTGCCTGCTCGGAAGAAAAGGTTCGGCTGCCGGCAGCGGGCTGGGAGCGGCGGGGGAGAGCGGGGAGTAACAAGGGGGGAGATCTCTCTCTCCCCCCTGCTCACTGCCGCAACTCACCTCTCACCCGCACCGGCAGCCGAACCTTTTCTTCCGAGCGGGCAGGTACTCGCTAAGGACAATGCTTGATCGAGTAATTGTCCTTAGCGAGTATGCTCGCTCATCTCTATTAGCTATTCATAAATATAGCTTATGACTTTATACAGGATGCTTCTTGGCTATCAGCGGAGGCGTTGGCTGATTCCATTGACCCAGCTCACCTGTCGTCGTGGCACAGCTTTCAGCTTAGACACTTCTTTTCATCCCTTAGGTTTCACCCACACAAAAACTCCTATGCATGAAAGAGGGCCCTTCTAGGCACACTGTTCCAATTATCTATAACTTATTAGATTCCCAACTGGACTCACCAGCCCCCACATACCTACATAACTGGGAACAAGACCTGTAGATGTTGCTCACGTCGGTACAGAAATGCAAGATTTTTACCTTCACACATAAATCTTCCATTTCTAGCAAAATTCAGGAATCAGGATTTAAGATCCTCACTTGCTGGTACAGGGTGCCCTCTCGACTACATGCGATGCTCCCTTCTGTTTGCCCTATGTGTAGGAGATGTGCAGGAGAATGTGAGAATGTCTAATACTGACTAGCTTTTGGTCTGAAATATGGCAAATTACTTCCAAATTCACAAATCTTGTCCTACGCAAATCCCCCGCACTGTTGTTGTTGCATCCCAGTGCCATCCCTATGCCCACATACAAGTGCTCGGTGGGGCGTCATCTGGTGAAGGCGAGAATGTGTATCCCTAGGCTATGGAGACAGACTTTGCCTCCTTCCATTTCGATGTGGTCCACCATAATACAGAAGACCATGGAGATGGAGGACCTGACCGCATCACTAAAAGGTACACATGATAAATCTATGAAAACATGATATTACTGGATCACATTCAAGAGTTTATGGAATTTCATACTATTACAGCCCTTCAGTACCCAGGGGCTCTAAACTTCATTCTAGACTCAGATACAACTGCTTCATTCCTTCATGGATTTGTCCTTCTCTGAGATTTCTTTTTTCTCTCTTCGCCCAATGACTTACTAAAGAAGATATTCTTCTTTTATATGGGAACACACATGGTCCATGGGTGAGGTGGAGTTACTGACCAGTATGGGATACTTAGTGAGTGGATCTTGAATCTCCTTCTTCAGGGTGTCCCTCTACCCTTTTCTCAGTGGTCTACCTGCGCAGTACCTTATTCTCACCTCCTTAGGTTTGCTCTGTTTGTTCTGATGTACTTTGTGTCATACCAGGAATGTCGACTTTTTGTTTTCATACCTTTTAAAGTTTGTTAATTTTATCAAACATTGATGACTATGATGTAATGAAAAATTATAAAAAGTCTATAAATAAAGAATTTCTAAAGAGATTTTTTTTGGGGGGGGGGGGGTGTATATTGTCTAATATATGAAGATATTTGGGGGGGGTATAATAACTAATATATGGAGATATTTAGGAGGATATAATGACTAATATTCATAGATATTTGGGGGGATATATTGACTATTATATGGATAAATTTGGGGGGATATAATGACTATTATATGGAGATATTTGGGGGGATATAATGACTATTATATAGAGATACTAGCTGATATACCCGGCTTCGCCCGAGTTAATTTGGTACTGGTGTTTATCTGGTGTTCACACTCTTATGAAGTTGTGCTTACTTTAGAGATACCGGAAAAACATATGTTCACCATTTTGCATAATTCTCTGCGTTACCCAGGAAACACCACGTGGAGGTAACCATGTGACGTTTACTTTATATAAAATGACATCAGGAAGTGAGAGAATTAGATTACGTACATAAAATTTGGACACTAATTCTTTTGCGCTTAGAATTGAATAATCAAGTTGAGACCCATTAACTTTTCCTATTTATGACATAATCAATGCTCGTGCCAAATTTCCCGTTTCTATGACACCGGAAAGTGAAAAAATTACATTCCGCACGTAAAATTTGGACGCTAATTCTTTTGCGCTAGAATTGAATAATCGAGTTGGGACCTATGAACTTTTCCTATCTATGACATAATCAATCCTCGTGCCAAATTTCACGTTTCTATGACACCGGAAAGTGAGAAAATTACATTCCGCACGTAAAATTTGGACGCTAATTCTTTTGCACATAAAATTAAATGATCGAGTTGGGACCCATTAGCTTTTCCTATTTATGACATAATCAATGCTCGTGCCAAATTTCCTGTTTCTATGACATCGGGAAGTGAGAAAATTAGATTCCGTACGTAAAATTTGGACGCTAATTCTTTTGCGCATAGAATTGAATAATGGAGTTGGGACCCATTAGCGTTTCCTATTTATGGCATAATCAATGCTCGTGCCAAATTTCCCATTTCTATGACACCGGAAAGTGAAAAAATTACATTCCGCACGTAAAATTTCGACGCCAATTCTTTTGCGCTAGAATTAGAACATCGAGTTGGGACCCATTAGCTTTTCCAATTTATGACATAATCAATGCTCGTGCCAAATTTCCTGTTTCTATGACATCGGGAAGTGAGAAAATTAGATTCCGTACGTAAAATTTGGACGCTAATTCTTTTGCGCATAGAATTGAATAATCATGTTGGGACCCATTAACTTTTCCTATTTATGACATAATCAATGCTCGTGCCAAATTTCCCGTTTCTATGACACCGGAAAGTGAAAAAATTACATTCCGCACGTAAAATTTGGACGCTAATTCTTTTGCGCTAGAATTGAATAATCGAGTTGGGACCTATGAACTTTTCCTATCTATGACATAATCAATCCTCGTGCCAAATTTCACGTTTCTATGACACCGGAAAGTGAGAAAATTACATTCCGCACGTAAAATTTGGACGCTAATTCTTTTGCACATAAAATTAAATGATCGAGTTGGGACCCATTAGCTTTTCCTATTTATGACATAATCAATGCTCGTGCCAAATTTCCTGTTTCTATGACATCGGGAAGTGAGAAAATTAGATTCCGTACGTAAAATTTGGACGCTAATTCTTTTGCGCATAGAATTGAATAATGGAGTTGGGACCCATTAGCGTTTCCTATTTATGGCATAATCAATGCTCGTGCCAAATTTCCCATTTCTATGACACCGGAAAGTGAAAAAATTACATTCCGCACGTAAAATTTCGACGCCAATTCTTTTGCGCTAGAATTAGAACATCGAGTTGGGACCCATTAGCTTTTCCAATTTATGACATAATCAATGCTCGTGCCAAATTTCCTGTTTCTATGACATCGGGAAGTGAGAAAATTAGATTCCGTACGTAAAATTTGGACGCTAATTCTTTTGCGCATAGAATTGAATAATCATGTTGGGACCCATTAGCTTTTCCTATTTATGACATAATCAATGCTCGGGCCAAATTTTAAGTTTCTATGACATTGGAAAGATTTAGATTACGTACGTAAAATTTCGACGCCAATTCTTTTGCGCTAGAATTGAATAATCGAGTTGGGACCCAATTACTTTTCCTATTTTGGAGATAATCTATGCGTGTGCCAAATTTCATGTTTCTACGACATCGGGAAGTTGGAGAACTTTTGGCGAGTCAGTCAGTCAGTCAGTGAGTGAGTGAGTGAGTCAGTAAGGGCTTTCGTCTTTATATATATAGATTTGGGGGATAAAATGACTATTATATGGAGATATTTGGGGGATATAATGACTATTATATGGAGATATTGGGGGGGAAATAATAACTAATATAAAGAGATATTTGGGGGGATATAATGACTATTATATGGTTATATTTGGGGAGATATAATGACTATTATATGGATATATTTGGGGGGATATAATGACTAATATATGGAGGTATTTGGGGGGCTATAATGACTATTATATGGAGATATTTGGGGGGATATAATGACTATTACATGGATATATTTGAGGGGATATAATGACTATTATATGGATATATTTGGGGGGATATAATGACTATTATATGGATATATTTGGTGGGATATAATGACTATTATATGGATATATTTGGGGGATATAATGACTATTATATGGAGATATTTGGGAGGATATAATGACTATCATAAAGGGATATTTGGGGGGATACAATGACTATTATATGGAGATATTTGGGGGGTTACATTATGACTATTATATGGATATATTTGGGGGGATATTATGACTATTATATGGAGATATTGGGGGTATATAATGAGTATTATATGGAGATATTTGGGGGGGTATAATGACTATTATATGGATATATTTGGGGGGATATCATGACTATTACATGGATATATTGGTGGGGGGTAAAATGACTATTATATGGATATATTTGGGAGGATATAATGACTATTATATGGATATATTTGGGGGGATATAATGACTATTATATGGATATACTTGGGTCATATTATGACTATAATATGGATATATTTAGGGGATATAATGACTATTATATGAATATATTTGGGGGATATAATGACTATTATAAAGGGATATTTGGGGGGATATAATGACTATTATATGGAGATATTGGGGGGGGGATATAATGACTAATATATGGATATATTTGCGGGGATATAATGACTATTATAAAGGGATATTTGGGGGGATATAATGACTATTATATGGAGATATTGGGGGGGGATATAATGACTAATATATGGATATATTTGGGGGGATATAATGACTATTATATGGATATATTTGGGGGGATATAATGACTAATATATGGATAGATTTGGGGGATATAATGGCTATTATATGCAGATATTTGGGGGGATATGATGACTAATATATGGAGATATTTGGGGGGATATAATGACTATTATATGGATATATTTGGGGGATATAATGACTATTATATGGATATATTTGGGAGGATATAATGACTAAAATACAGATATATTTGAGGGGATAAAATGACTATTATATGGATATATTTGGGAGGATATAATGACTATTATAAATGGATATTTGGAGGGATATAATGACTATTATATGGATATATTTGGGGGGAAATAATGACTAATATACGGATATATTTGGGGGATAAAATGACTATTATATGGATATATTTGGGAGGATATAATGACTATTATAAATGGATATTTGGGGGGATATAATGACTATTATATGGAGATATTGGGGGGGATATAATGACTAATATATGGATATATTTGGGGGGATTTAATGACTATTATATGGATATATTTGGGAGGACATAATGACTATTATATGGATATATTTGGGGGGATATAATGACTAATATATGCATATATTTGGGGGGATATAATGACTATTATATGGAGATATTTGGGGGGATATAATGACTAATATATGGATATATTTAGGGGGATATAATGACTATTATATGGAGATATTGGGGGGGATATAATGACTAATATATGGATATATTTGGGGGATATAATGACTATTATATGGATATATTTGGGGGGATATAATGACTAATATATGGATATATTTGGGGGGATATAATGACTATTATATGGATATATTAGGGAGGATATAATGACTATTATATGGAGAAATATTTTTTGCCCGGTATATAATGACTAATATAAGGAGATATTTGAGGGGTACATTATGACTATTATATGGATATATTTGGGGGGATATAATGACTATTATATGGAGATATTTTAGGGGATATAATGACTAATATAAGGAAATATTTGAGGGGTACATTATGACTATTATATGGATATATATGGGGGAATATAATGACTATTATATGGATATATTTGAGGGGTACATTATGACTATTATATGGAGATATTTAGGGGATATAATGACTATTATATGGAGAAATTTGGGGGGATATAATAACTATTATAAGGAGATATTAGGGGGATATAATGACTATTATAAAGAGATATTTGGGGGATATAATGAGTATTATATGGATATATTTGGGAGGATATAATGACTATTATATGGAGATATTGGGGGGGGGGGATATAATGACTATTATATGGATATATTTGGGAGGATATAATGACTATTATATGGATATATTTGGGGGGATATAATGACTATTATATGGAGATATTTGGGGGAATATAATGACTAATATAAGGAGATATTTGAGGGGTACATTCTGACTATTATATGGATATATTTGAGGGGTACATTATGACTATTATATGGAGATATTTGAGGGATATAATGACTATTATATGGATATATTTGGTGGGATATAATAACTATTATAAGGAGATATTTGGGGGATATAATGACTATAATAAAGAGATATTTGGGGGGATATAATGACTATTATATAGAGATATTTGGGGGATATAATGACTATTGTATGGATATATTTGGAGGGAACATTATGACTCTTATATGGATATATTTGGGGTGATATAATGACTATTATATGGATATATTTGGGGGGATATAATGACTATTATATGGAGATATTTGGGGGAATATAATGACTAATATAAGGAGATATTTGAGGGGTACATTCTGACTATTATATGGATATATTTGAGGGGTACATTATGACTATTATATGGAGATATTTGAGGGATATAATGACTATTATATGGATATATTTGGCGGGATATAATAACTATTATAAGGAGATATTTGGGGGATATAATGACTATAATAAAGAGATATTTGGGGGGATATAATGACTATTATATAGAGATATTTGGGGGATATAATGACTATTGTATGGATATATTTGGAGGGTACATTATGACTCTTATATGGATATATTTGGGGTGATATAATGACTATTATATGGATATATTTGGGGGGATATAATGACTATTATATGGAGATATTTTAGTATAAAAGTAAAAAATAAAAACTATCCCGCGCCTTGGCAGAAAACCAATCTTTTTTTATTCTTTAAAACAACGCGTTTCAACACAATATGTGTCTTTTTCAAGTTCATGGAGATATTTGGGATGATATAATGACTATTATATGGATATATTTGGGGGGATATAATGACTATTATATGGAGATATTTGGGGGGATATAATGACTAATATAAAGAGATATTTGAGGGGTACATTATGACTATTATATGGATATATATGGGGGATATAATGACTATTATATGGAGATATTTGGGGGATGTAATGACTATTATATGGAGATATTTGGGGGATATAATGACTATTATAAGGAGATATTTGGTGGATATAATGACTATTATATGGAGATTTTTTGGGGGATATAATGACTATTGTATGGATATATTTGGGGGGTACATTATGACTATTATATGGATATATTTGGGGGGATATAATGACTATTATATGGAGAAATTTGGGGGGATATAATAACTATTATAAGGAGATATTTGGGGGATATAATGACTATTATAAAGAGATATTTGGGGGGATATAATGACTATTATATGGAGATTTTGGGGGGGATATAATGACTATTGTATACACTACCGTTCAAAAGTTTGGGGTCACATTGAAATGTCCTTATTTTTGAAGGAAAAGCACTGTACTTTTCAATGAAGATAACTTTAAACTAGTCCTAACTTTAAACAAATGCACTCTATACATTGCTAATGTGGTAAATGACTATTCTAGCTGCAAATGCCTGGTTTTTTGTGCAATATCTACAAAGGTGTATAGAGGCCCATTTCCAGCAACTATCACTCCAGTGTTCTAATGGTACAATGTGTTTGCTCATTGGCTCAGAAGGCTAATTGATGATTAGAAAACCCTTGTGCAATCATGTTCACACATCTGAAAACAGTCTAGCTCGTTACAGAAGCTACAAAACTGACCTTCCTGTGAGCAGATTGAGTTTCTGGAGCATCACATTTGTGGGGTCAATTAAACACTCAAAATGGCCAGAAAAAGAGAACTTTCATCTGAAACTCGACAGTCTATTCTTGTTCTTAGAAATGAAGGCTATTCCATGCGAGAAATTGCTAAGAAATTGAAGATTTCCTACAACGGTGTGTACTACTCCCTTCAGAGGACAGCACAAACAGGCTCTAACCAGAGTAGAAAAAGAAGTGGGAGGCCGCGTTGCACAACTAAGCAAGAAGATAAGCACATTAGAGTCTCTAGTTTGAGAAACAGACGCCTCACAGGTACCCAACTGGCATCTTCATTAAATAGTACCCACAAAACACCAGTGTCAACATCTACAGTGAAGAGGCGGCTGCGGGATTTTGGGCTTCAGGGCAGAGTGGCAAAGAAAAAGCCATATCTGAGACTGGCCAATAAAAGAAAAAGATTAAGATGGGCAAAAGAACACAGACATTGGACAGAGGAAGACTGGAAAAAAGTGTTGTGGACGGATGAATCCAAGTTTGAGGTGTTTGGATCACAAAGAAGAACGTTTGTGAGACGCAGAACAAATGAAAAGATGCTGGAAGAATGCCTGACGCCATCTGTTAAGCATGGTGGAGGTAATGTGATGGTCTGGGGTTGCTTTGGTGCTGGTAAGGTGGGAGATTTGTACAGGGTAAAAGGGATTCTGAATAAGGAAGGCTATCACTCCATTTTGCAACGCCATGCCATACCCAGTGGACAGCGCTTGATTGGAACCAATTTCATCCTACAACAGGACAATGACCCTAAACACACCTCCAAATTGTGCAAGAACTATTTACAGCAGAAGCAGGCAGCTGGTATTCTATCGGTAATGGAGTGGCCAGCGCAGTCACCAGATCTGAACCCCATTGAGCTGTTGTGGGAGCAGCTTGACCGTATGGTACGCCAGAAGTGCCCATCCAACCAATCCAACTTGTGGGAGATGCTTCTAGAAGCGTGGGGTGCAATTTCACAAGCTTACCTCAACAAATTAACAGCTAGAATGTCAAAGGTGTGCAATGCTGTAATTGCTGCAAAAGGAGGATTCTTTGACGAAAGCAAAGTTTGATGTAAAAACAATGTTAATTCAAATACAAATCATTATTTCTAACCTTGTCAATGTCTTGGCTCTATTGTCTATTCATTTCACAACGCATGGTGGTGAATAAATGTGACTTTTCATGGAAAACACAAAATTGTTTGGGTGACCCCAAACTTTTAAACGGTAGTGTATATATTTTATGGGGGTACATTATGACTATTATATGGATATATTTGGGGGGATATAATGACTATTATATGGATATATTTGAGGGGATATAATGACTATTATATGGATATATTTGGGGGGCTATAATGACTATTATATGGATATATTTGGAGGATGTAATGACTAATATATGGAGATATTTGGGGGGATATAATGACTAATATATGGAGATATTGGGGGGGATATAATGACTAATATATGGATATATTTAGGGGGATATAAAGACTATTATATGGAGATATTGGGGGGGATATAATGACTAATATATGGATATATATGGGGGGATATAATGACTATTATATGGATATATTTGGGGGGATATAATGACTAATATATGGATATATTTGGGGGGATATAATGACTATTATATGGATATATTTGGGGGATATAATGACTATTATATGGATATATTTAGGAGGATATAATGACTATTATATGGAGATATTTGGGAGGATATAATGACTATTATATGGATATATTTGGGGGGATATAATGACTATTATATGGAGATATTTGGGGGGATATAATGACTAATATAAGGAGATATTTGAGGGGATATAATGACTAATATAAGGAGATATTTGAGGGGTACATTATGACTATTATATGGAGATATTTGAGGGATATAATGACTATTATATGGATATATTTGGCGGGATATAATAACTATTATAAGGAGATATTTGGGGGATATAATGACTATAATAAAGAGATATTTGGGGGGATATAATGACTATTATATAGAGATATTTGGGGGATATAATGACTATTGTATGGATATATTTGGAGGGTACATTATGACTCTTATATGGATATATTTGGGGTGATATAATGACTATTATATGGATATATTTGGGGGGATATAATGACTATTATATGGAGATATTTTAGTATAAAAGTAAAAAATAAAAACTATCCCGCGCCTTGGCAGAAAACCAATCTTTTTTTATTCTTTAAAACAACGCGTTTCAACACAATATGTGTCTTTTTCAAGTTCATGGAGATATTTGGGATGATATAATGACTATTATATGGATATATTTGGGGGGATATAATGACTATTATATGGAGATATTTGGGGGGATATAATGACTAATATAAAGAGATATTTGAGGGGTACATTATGACTATTATATGGATATATATGGGGGATATAATGACTATTATATGGAGATATTTGGGGGATGTAATGACTATTATATGGAGATATTTGGGGGATATAATGACTATTATAAGGAGATATTTGGTGGATATAATGACTATTATATGGAGATTTTTTGGGGGATATAATGACTATTGTATGGATATATTTGGGGGGTACATTATGACTATTATATGGATATATTTGGGGGGATATAATGACTATTATATGGAGAAATTTGGGGGGATATAATAACTATTATAAGGAGATATTTGGGGGATATAATGACTATTATAAAGAGATATTTGGGGGGATATAATGACTATTATATGGAGATTTTGGGGGGGATATAATGACTATTGTATACACTACCGTTCAAAAGTTTGGGGTCACATTGAAATGTCCTTATTTTTGAAGGAAAAGCACTGTACTTTTCAATGAAGATAACTTTAAACTAGTCCTAACTTTAAACAAATGCACTCTATACATTGCTAATGTGGTAAATGACTATTCTAGCTGCAAATGCCTGGTTTTTTGTGCAATATCTACAAAGGTGTATAGAGGCCCATTTCCAGCAACTATCACTCCAGTGTTCTAATGGTACAATGTGTTTGCTCATTGGCTCAGAAGGCTAATTGATGATTAGAAAACCCTTGTGCAATCATGTTCACACATCTGAAAACAGTCTAGCTCGTTACAGAAGCTACAAAACTGACCTTCCTGTGAGCAGATTGAGTTTCTGGAGCATCACATTTGTGGGGTCAATTAAACACTCAAAATGGCCAGAAAAAGAGAACTTTCATCTGAAACTCGACAGTCTATTCTTGTTCTTAGAAATGAAGGCTATTCCATGCGAGAAATTGCTAAGAAATTGAAGATTTCCTACAACGGTGTGTACTACTCCCTTCAGAGGACAGCACAAACAGGCTCTAACCAGAGTAGAAAAAGAAGTGGGAGGCCGCGTTGCACAACTAAGCAAGAAGATAAGCACATTAGAGTCTCTAGTTTGAGAAACAGACGCCTCACAGGTACCCAACTGGCATCTTCATTAAATAGTACCCACAAAACACCAGTGTCAACATCTACAGTGAAGAGGCGGCTGCGGGATTTTGGGCTTCAGGGCAGAGTGGCAAAGAAAAAGCCATATCTGAGACTGGCCAATAAAAGAAAAAGATTAAGATGGGCAAAAGAACACAGACATTGGACAGAGGAAGACTGGAAAAAAGTGTTGTGGACGGATGAATCCAAGTTTGAGGTGTTTGGATCACAAAGAAGAACGTTTGTGAGACGCAGAACAAATGAAAAGATGCTGGAAGAATGCCTGACACCATCTGTTAAGCATGGTGGAGGTAATGTGATGGTCTGGGGTTGCTTTGGTGCTGGTAAGGTGGGAGATTTGTACAGGGTAAAAGGGATTCTGAATAAGGAAGGCTATCACTCCATTTTGCAACGCCATGCCATACCCAGTGGACAGCGCTTGATTGGAACCAATTTCATCCTACAACAGGACAATGACCCTAAACACACCTCCAAATTGTGCAAGAACTATTTACAGCAGAAGCAGGCAGCTGGTATTCTATCGGTAATGGAGTGGCCAGCGCAGTCACCAGATCTGAACCCCATTGAGCTGTTGTGGGAGCAGCTTGACCGTATGGTACGCCAGAAGTGCCCATCCAACCAATCCAACTTGTGGGAGATGCTTCTAGAAGCGTGGGGTGCAATTTCACAAGCTTACCTCAACAAATTAACAGCTAGAATGTCAAAGGTGTGCAATGCTGTAATTGCTGCAAAAGGAGGATTCTTTGACGAAAGCAAAGTTTGATGTAAAAACAATGTTAATTCAAATACAAATCATTATTTCTAACCTTGTCAATGTCTTGGCTCTATTGTCTATTCATTTCACAACGCATGGTGGTGAATAAATGTGACTTTTCATGGAAAACACAAAATTGTTTGGGTGACCCCAAACTTTTAAACGGTAGTGTATATATTTTATGGGGGTACATTATGACTATTATATGGATATATTTGGGGGGATATAATGACTATTATATGGATATATTTGAGGGGATATAATGACTATTATATGGATATATTTGGGGGGCTATAATGACTATTATATGGATATATTTGGAGGATGTAATGACTAATATATGGAGATATTTGGGGGGATATAATGACTAATATATGGAGATATTGGGGGGGATATAATGACTAATATATGGATATATTTAGGGGGATATAAAGACTATTATATGGAGATATTGGGGGGGATATAATGACTAATATATGGATATATATGGGGGGATATAATGACTATTATATGGATATATTTGGGGGGATATAATGACTAATATATGGATATATTTGGGGGGATATAATGACTATTATATGGATATATTTGGGGGATATAATGACTATTATATGGATATATTTAGGAGGATATAATGACTATTATATGGAGATATTTGGGAGGATATAATGACTATTATATGGATATATTTGGGGGGATATAATGACTATTATATGGAGATATTTGGGGGGATATAATGACTAATATAAGGAGATATTTGAGGGGATATAATGACTAATATAAGGAGATATTTGAGGGGTACATTATGACTATTATATGGAGATATTTGAGGGATATAATGACTATTATATGGATATATTTGGCGGGATATAATAACTATTATAAGGAGATATTTGGGGGATATAATGACTATAATAAAGAGATATTTGGGGGGATATAATGACTATTATATAGAGATATTTGGGGGATATAATGACTATTGTATGGATATATTTGGAGGGTACATTATGACTCTTATATGGATATATTTGGGGTGATATAATGACTATTATATGGATATATTTGGGGGGATATAATGACTATTATATGGAGATATTTTAGTATAAAAGTAAAAAATAAAAACTATCCCGCGCCTTGGCAGAAAACCAATCTTTTTTTATTCTTTAAAACAACGCGTTTCAACACAATATGTGTCTTTTTCAAGTTCATGGAGATATTTGGGATGATATAATGACTATTATATGGATATATTTGGGGGGATATAATGACTATTATATGGAGATATTTGGGGGGATATAATGACTAATATAAAGAGATATTTGAGGGGTACATTATGACTATTATATGGATATATATGGGGGATATAATGACTATTATATGGAGATATTTGGGGGATGTAATGACTATTATATGGAGATATTTGGGGGATATAATGACTATTATAAGGAGATATTTGGTGGATATAATGACTATTATATGGAGATTTTTTGGGGGATATAATGACTATTGTATGGATATATTTGGGGGGTACATTATGACTATTATATGGATATATTTGGGGGGATATAATGACTATTATATGGAGAAATTTGGGGGGATATAATAACTATTATAAGGAGATATTTGGGGGATATAATGACTATTATAAAGAGATATTTGGGGGGATATAATGACTATTATATGGAGATTTTGGGGGGGATATAATGACTATTGTATACACTACCGTTCAAAAGTTTGGGGTCACATTGAAATGTCCTTATTTTTGAAGGAAAAGCACTGTACTTTTCAATGAAGATAACTTTAAACTAGTCCTAACTTTAAACAAATGCACTCTATACATTGCTAATGTGGTAAATGACTATTCTAGCTGCAAATGCCTGGTTTTTTGTGCAATATCTACAAAGGTGTATAGAGGCCCATTTCCAGCAACTATCACTCCAGTGTTCTAATGGTACAATGTGTTTGCTCATTGGCTCAGAAGGCTAATTGATGATTAGAAAACCCTTGTGCAATCATGTTCACACATCTGAAAACAGTCTAGCTCGTTACAGAAGCTACAAAACTGACCTTCCTGTGAGCAGATTGAGTTTCTGGAGCATCACATTTGTGGGGTCAATTAAACACTCAAAATGGCCAGAAAAAGAGAACTTTCATCTGAAACTCGACAGTCTATTCTTGTTCTTAGAAATGAAGGCTATTCCATGCGAGAAATTGCTAAGAAATTGAAGATTTCCTACAACGGTGTGTACTACTCCCTTCAGAGGACAGCACAAACAGGCTCTAACCAGAGTAGAAAAAGAAGTGGGAGGCCGCGTTGCACAACTAAGCAAGAAGATAAGCACATTAGAGTCTCTAGTTTGAGAAACAGACGCCTCACAGGTACCCAACTGGCATCTTCATTAAATAGTACCCACAAAACACCAGTGTCAACATCTACAGTGAAGAGGCGGCTGCGGGATTTTGGGCTTCAGGGCAGAGTGGCAAAGAAAAAGCCATATCTGAGACTGGCCAATAAAAGAAAAAGATTAAGATGGGCAAAAGAACACAGACATTGGACAGAGGAAGACTGGAAAAAAGTGTTGTGGACGGATGAATCCAAGTTTGAGGTGTTTGGATCACAAAGAAGAACGTTTGTGAGACGCAGAACAAATGAAAAGATGCTGGAAGAATGCCTGACACCATCTGTTAAGCATGGTGGAGGTAATGTGATGGTCTGGGGTTGCTTTGGTGCTGGTAAGGTGGGAGATTTGTACAGGGTAAAAGGGATTCTGAATAAGGAAGGCTATCACTCCATTTTGCAACGCCATGCCATACCCAGTGGACAGCGCTTGATTGGAACCAATTTCATCCTACAACAGGACAATGACCCTAAACACACCTCCAAATTGTGCAAGAACTATTTACAGCAGAAGCAGGCAGCTGGTATTCTATCGGTAATGGAGTGGCCAGCGCAGTCACCAGATCTGAACCCCATTGAGCTGTTGTGGGAGCAGCTTGACCGTATGGTACGCCAGAAGTGCCCATCCAACCAATCCAACTTGTGGGAGATGCTTCTAGAAGCGTGGGGTGCAATTTCACAAGCTTACCTCAACAAATTAACAGCTAGAATGTCAAAGGTGTGCAATGCTGTAATTGCTGCAAAAGGAGGATTCTTTGACGAAAGCAAAGTTTGATGTAAAAACAATGTTAATTCAAATACAAATCATTATTTCTAACCTTGTCAATGTCTTGGCTCTATTGTCTATTCATTTCACAACGCATGGTGGTGAATAAATGTGACTTTTCATGGAAAACACAAAATTGTTTGGGTGACCCCAAACTTTTAAACGGTAGTGTATATATTTTATGGGGGTACATTATGACTATTATATGGATATATTTGGGGGGATATAATGACTATTATATGGATATATTTGAGGGGATATAATGACTATTATATGGATATATTTGGGGGGCTATAATGACTATTATATGGATATATTTGGAGGATGTAATGACTAATATATGGAGATATTTGGGGGGATATAATGACTAATATATGGAGATATTGGGGGGGATATAATGACTAATATATGGATATATTTAGGGGGATATAAAGACTATTATATGGAGATATTGGGGGGGATATAATGACTAATATATGGATATATATGGGGGGATATAATGACTATTATATGGATATATTTGGGGGGATATAATGACTAATATATGGATATATTTGGGGGGATATAATGACTATTATATGGATATATTTGGGGGATATAATGACTATTATATGGATATATTTAGGAGGATATAATGACTATTATATGGAGATATTTGGGAGGATATAATGACTATTATATGGATATATTTGGGGGGATATAATGACTATTATATGGAGATATTTGGGGGGATATAATGACTATTATATAGAGATACTAGCTGATATACCCGGCTTCGCCCGAGTTAATTTGGTACTGGTGTTTATCTGGTGTTCACACTCTTATGAAGTTGTGCTTACTTTAGAGATACCGGAAAAACATATGTTCACCATTTTGCATAATTCTCTGCGTTACCCAGGAAACACCACGTGGAGGTAACCATGTGACGTTTACTTTATATAAAATGACATCAGGAAGTGAGAGAATTAGATTACGTACATAAAATTTGGACACTAATTCTTTTGCGCTTAGAATTGAATAATCAAGTTGAGACCCATTAACTTTTCCTATTTATGACATAATCAATGCTCGTGCCAAATTTCCCGTTTCTATGACACCGGAAAGTGAAAAAATTACATTCCGCACGTAAAATTTGGACGCTAATTCTTTTGCGCTAGAATTGAATAATCGAGTTGGGACCTATGAACTTTTCCTATCTATGACATAATCAATCCTCGTGCCAAATTTCACGTTTCTATGACACCGGAAAGTGAGAAAATTACATTCCGCACGTAAAATTTGGACGCTAATTCTTTTGCACATAAAATTAAATGATCGAGTTGGGACCCATTAGCTTTTCCTATTTATGACATAATCAATGCTCGTGCCAAATTTCCTGTTTCTATGACATCGGGAAGTGAGAAAATTAGATTCCGTACGTAAAATTTGGACGCTAATTCTTTTGCGCATAGAATTGAATAATGGAGTTGGGACCCATTAGCGTTTCCTATTTATGGCATAATCAATGCTCGTGCCAAATTTCCCATTTCTATGACACCGGAAAGTGAAAAAATTACATTCCGCACGTAAAATTTCGACGCCAATTCTTTTGCGCTAGAATTAGAACATCGAGTTGGGACCCATTAGCTTTTCCAATTTATGACATAATCAATGCTCGTGCCAAATTTCCTGTTTCTATGACATCGGGAAGTGAGAAAATTAGATTCCGTACGTAAAATTTGGACGCTAATTCTTTTGCGCATAGAATTGAATAATCATGTTGGGACCCATTAACTTTTCCTATTTATGACATAATCAATGCTCGTGCCAAATTTCCCGTTTCTATGACACCGGAAAGTGAAAAAATTACATTCCGCACGTAAAATTTGGACGCTAATTCTTTTGCGCTAGAATTGAATAATCGAGTTGGGACCTATGAACTTTTCCTATCTATGACATAATCAATCCTCGTGCCAAATTTCACGTTTCTATGACACCGGAAAGTGAGAAAATTACATTCCGCACGTAAAATTTGGACGCTAATTCTTTTGCACATAAAATTAAATGATCGAGTTGGGACCCATTAGCTTTTCCTATTTATGACATAATCAATGCTCGTGCCAAATTTCCTGTTTCTATGACATCGGGAAGTGAGAAAATTAGATTCCGTACGTAAAATTTGGACGCTAATTCTTTTGCGCATAGAATTGAATAATGGAGTTGGGACCCATTAGCGTTTCCTATTTATGGCATAATCAATGCTCGTGCCAAATTTCCCATTTCTATGACACCGGAAAGTGAAAAAATTACATTCCGCACGTAAAATTTCGACGCCAATTCTTTTGCGCTAGAATTAGAACATCGAGTTGGGACCCATTAGCTTTTCCAATTTATGACATAATCAATGCTCGTGCCAAATTTCCTGTTTCTATGACATCGGGAAGTGAGAAAATTAGATTCCGTACGTAAAATTTGGACGCTAATTCTTTTGCGCATAGAATTGAATAATCATGTTGGGACCCATTAGCTTTTCCTATTTATGACATAATCAATGCTCGGGCCAAATTTTAAGTTTCTATGACATTGGAAAGATTTAGATTACGTACGTAAAATTTCGACGCCAATTCTTTTGCGCTAGAATTGAATAATCGAGTTGGGACCCAATTACTTTTCCTATTTTGGAGATAATCTATGCGTGTGCCAAATTTCATGTTTCTACGACATCGGGAAGTTGGAGAACTTTTGGCGAGTCAGTCAGTCAGTCAGTGAGTGAGTGAGTGAGTCAGTAAGGGCTTTCGTCTTTATATATATAGATTTGGGGGATAAAATGACTATTATATGGAGATATTTGGGGGATATAATGACTATTATATGGAGATATTGGGGGGGAAATAATAACTAATATAAAGAGATATTTGGGGGGATATAATGACTATTATATGGTTATATTTGGGGAGATATAATGACTATTATATGGATATATTTGGGGGGATATAATGACTAATATATGGAGGTATTTGGGGGGCTATAATGACTATTATATGGAGATATTTGGGGGGATATAATGACTATTACATGGATATATTTGAGGGGATATAATGACTATTATATGGATATATTTGGGGGGATATAATGACTATTATATGGATATATTTGGTGGGATATAATGACTATTATATGGATATATTTGGGGGATATAATGACTATTATATGGAGATATTTGGGAGGATATAATGACTATCATAAAGGGATATTTGGGGGGATACAATGACTATTATATGGAGATATTTGGGGGGTTACATTATGACTATTATATGGATATATTTGGGGGGATATTATGACTATTATATGGAGATATTGGGGGTATATAATGAGTATTATATGGAGATATTTGGGGGGGTATAATGACTATTATATGGATATATTTGGGGGGATATCATGACTATTACATGGATATATTGGTGGGGGGTAAAATGACTATTATATGGATATATTTGGGAGGATATAATGACTATTATATGGATATATTTGGGGGGATATAATGACTATTATATGGATATACTTGGGTCATATTATGACTATAATATGGATATATTTAGGGGATATAATGACTATTATATGAATATATTTGGGGGATATAATGACTATTATAAAGGGATATTTGGGGGGATATAATGACTATTATATGGAGATATTGGGGGGGGGATATAATGACTAATATATGGATATATTTGCGGGGATATAATGACTATTATAAAGGGATATTTGGGGGGATATAATGACTATTATATGGAGATATTGGGGGGGGATATAATGACTAATATATGGATATATTTGGGGGGATATAATGACTATTATATGGATATATTTGGGGGGATATAATGACTAATATATGGATAGATTTGGGGGATATAATGGCTATTATATGCAGATATTTGGGGGGATATGATGACTAATATATGGAGATATTTGGGGGGATATAATGACTATTATATGGATATATTTGGGGGATATAATGACTATTATATGGATATATTTGGGAGGATATAATGACTAAAATACAGATATATTTGAGGGGATAAAATGACTATTATATGGATATATTTGGGAGGATATAATGACTATTATAAATGGATATTTGGAGGGATATAATGACTATTATATGGATATATTTGGGGGGAAATAATGACTAATATACGGATATATTTGGGGGATAAAATGACTATTATATGGATATATTTGGGAGGATATAATGACTATTATAAATGGATATTTGGGGGGATATAATGACTATTATATGGAGATATTGGGGGGGATATAATGACTAATATATGGATATATTTGGGGGGATTTAATGACTATTATATGGATATATTTGGGAGGACATAATGACTATTATATGGATATATTTGGGGGGATATAATGACTAATATATGCATATATTTGGGGGGATATAATGACTATTATATGGAGATATTTGGGGGGATATAATGACTAATATATGGATATATTTAGGGGGATATAATGACTATTATATGGAGATATTGGGGGGGATATAATGACTAATATATGGATATATTTGGGGGATATAATGACTATTATATGGATATATTTGGGGGGATATAATGACTAATATATGGATATATTTGGGGGGATATAATGACTATTATATGGATATATTAGGGAGGATATAATGACTATTATATGGAGAAATATTTTTTGCCCGGTATATAATGACTAATATAAGGAGATATTTGAGGGGTACATTATGACTATTATATGGATATATTTGGGGGGATATAATGACTATTATATGGAGATATTTTAGGGGATATAATGACTAATATAAGGAAATATTTGAGGGGTACATTATGACTATTATATGGATATATATGGGGGAATATAATGACTATTATATGGATATATTTGAGGGGTACATTATGACTATTATATGGAGATATTTAGGGGATATAATGACTATTATATGGAGAAATTTGGGGGGATATAATAACTATTATAAGGAGATATTAGGGGGATATAATGACTATTATAAAGAGATATTTGGGGGATATAATGAGTATTATATGGATATATTTGGGAGGATATAATGACTATTATATGGAGATATTGGGGGGGGGGATATAATGACTATTATATGGATATATTTGGGAGGATATAATGACTATTATATGGATATATTTGGGGGGATATAATGACTATTATATGGAGATATTTGGGGGAATATAATGACTAATATAAGGAGATATTTGAGGGGTACATTCTGACTATTATATGGATATATTTGAGGGGTACATTATGACTATTATATGGAGATATTTGAGGGATATAATGACTATTATATGGATATATTTGGTGGGATATAATAACTATTATAAGGAGATATTTGGGGGATATAATGACTATAATAAAGAGATATTTGGGGGGATATAATGACTATTATATAGAGATATTTGGGGGATATAATGACTATTGTATGGATATATTTGGAGGGAACATTATGACTCTTATATGGATATATTTGGGGTGATATAATGACTATTATATGGATATATTTGGGGGGATATAATGACTATTATATGGAGATATTTGGGGGAATATAATGACTAATATAAGGAGATATTTGAGGGGTACATTCTGACTATTATATGGATATATTTGAGGGGTACATTATGACTATTATATGGAGATATTTGAGGGATATAATGACTATTATATGGATATATTTGGCGGGATATAATAACTATTATAAGGAGATATTTGGGGGATATAATGACTATAATAAAGAGATATTTGGGGGGATATAATGACTATTATATAGAGATATTTGGGGGATATAATGACTATTGTATGGATATATTTGGAGGGTACATTATGACTCTTATATGGATATATTTGGGGTGATATAATGACTATTATATGGATATATTTGGGGGGATATAATGACTATTATATGGAGATATTTTAGTATAAAAGTAAAAAATAAAAACTATCCCGCGCCTTGGCAGAAAACCAATCTTTTTTTATTCTTTAAAACAACGCGTTTCAACACAATATGTGTCTTTTTCAAGTTCATGGAGATATTTGGGATGATATAATGACTATTATATGGATATATTTGGGGGGATATAATGACTATTATATGGAGATATTTGGGGGGATATAATGACTAATATAAAGAGATATTTGAGGGGTACATTATGACTATTATATGGATATATATGGGGGATATAATGACTATTATATGGAGATATTTGGGGGATGTAATGACTATTATATGGAGATATTTGGGGGATATAATGACTATTATAAGGAGATATTTGGTGGATATAATGACTATTATATGGAGATTTTTTGGGGGATATAATGACTATTGTATGGATATATTTGGGGGGTACATTATGACTATTATATGGATATATTTGGGGGGATATAATGACTATTATATGGAGAAATTTGGGGGGATATAATAACTATTATAAGGAGATATTTGGGGGATATAATGACTATTATAAAGAGATATTTGGGGGGATATAATGACTATTATATGGAGATTTTGGGGGGGATATAATGACTATTGTATACACTACCGTTCAAAAGTTTGGGGTCACATTGAAATGTCCTTATTTTTGAAGGAAAAGCACTGTACTTTTCAATGAAGATAACTTTAAACTAGTCCTAACTTTAAACAAATGCACTCTATACATTGCTAATGTGGTAAATGACTATTCTAGCTGCAAATGCCTGGTTTTTTGTGCAATATCTACAAAGGTGTATAGAGGCCCATTTCCAGCAACTATCACTCCAGTGTTCTAATGGTACAATGTGTTTGCTCATTGGCTCAGAAGGCTAATTGATGATTAGAAAACCCTTGTGCAATCATGTTCACACATCTGAAAACAGTCTAGCTCGTTACAGAAGCTACAAAACTGACCTTCCTGTGAGCAGATTGAGTTTCTGGAGCATCACATTTGTGGGGTCAATTAAACACTCAAAATGGCCAGAAAAAGAGAACTTTCATCTGAAACTCGACAGTCTATTCTTGTTCTTAGAAATGAAGGCTATTCCATGCGAGAAATTGCTAAGAAATTGAAGATTTCCTACAACGGTGTGTACTACTCCCTTCAGAGGACAGCACAAACAGGCTCTAACCAGAGTAGAAAAAGAAGTGGGAGGCCGCGTTGCACAACTAAGCAAGAAGATAAGCACATTAGAGTCTCTAGTTTGAGAAACAGACGCCTCACAGGTACCCAACTGGCATCTTCATTAAATAGTACCCACAAAACACCAGTGTCAACATCTACAGTGAAGAGGCGGCTGCGGGATTTTGGGCTTCAGGGCAGAGTGGCAAAGAAAAAGCCATATCTGAGACTGGCCAATAAAAGAAAAAGATTAAGATGGGCAAAAGAACACAGACATTGGACAGAGGAAGACTGGAAAAAAGTGTTGTGGACGGATGAATCCAAGTTTGAGGTGTTTGGATCACAAAGAAGAACGTTTGTGAGACGCAGAACAAATGAAAAGATGCTGGAAGAATGCCTGACGCCATCTGTTAAGCATGGTGGAGGTAATGTGATGGTCTGGGGTTGCTTTGGTGCTGGTAAGGTGGGAGATTTGTACAGGGTAAAAGGGATTCTGAATAAGGAAGGCTATCACTCCATTTTGCAACGCCATGCCATACCCAGTGGACAGCGCTTGATTGGAACCAATTTCATCCTACAACAGGACAATGACCCTAAACACACCTCCAAATTGTGCAAGAACTATTTACAGCAGAAGCAGGCAGCTGGTATTCTATCGGTAATGGAGTGGCCAGCGCAGTCACCAGATCTGAACCCCATTGAGCTGTTGTGGGAGCAGCTTGACCGTATGGTACGCCAGAAGTGCCCATCCAACCAATCCAACTTGTGGGAGATGCTTCTAGAAGCGTGGGGTGCAATTTCACAAGCTTACCTCAACAAATTAACAGCTAGAATGTCAAAGGTGTGCAATGCTGGAATTGCTGCAAAAGGAGGATTCTTTGACGAAAGCAAAGTTTGATGTAAAAACAATGTTAATTCAAATACAAATCATTATTTCTAACCTTGTCAATGTCTTGGCTCTATTGTCTATTCATTTCACAACGCATGGTGGTGAATAAGTGTGACTTTTCATGGAAAACACAAAATTGTTTGGGTGACCCCAAACTTTTAAACGGTAGTGTATATATTTTATGGGGGTACATTATGACTATTATATGGATATATTTGGGGGGATATAATGACTATTATATGGATATATTTGAGGGGATATAATGACTATTATATGGATATATTTGGGGGGCTATAATGACTATTATATGGATATATTTGGAGGATGTAATGACTAATATATGGAGATATTTGGGGGGATATAATGACTAATATATGGAGATATTGGGGGGGATATAATGACTAATATATGGATATATTTAGGGGGATATAAAGACTATTATATGGAGATATTGGGGGGGATATAATGACTAATATATGGATATATATGGGGGGATATAATGACTATTATATGGATATATTTGGGGGGATATAATGACTAATATATGGATATATTTGGGGGGATATAATGACTATTATATGGATATATTTGGGGGATATAATGACTATTATATGGATATATTTAGGAGGATATAATGACTATTATATGGAGATATTTGGGAGGATATAATGACTATTATATGGATATATTTGGGGGGATATAATGACTATTATATGGAGATATTTGGGGGGATATAATGACTAATATAAGGAGATATTTGAGGGGATATAATGACTAATATAAGGAGATATTTGAGGGGTACATTATGACTATTATATGGATATATTTGAGGGGTACATTATGACTATTATATGGAGATATTTGGGGGATATAATGACATATGGATATATTTGGGGGGATATAATGACTATTATATGGATATATTTGGGGTATATATTGACTATTATATGGATATATTTGGGAGGATATAATGACTATTATATGGAGATATGGGGGTGGATATAATGACTATTATATGGATATATTTGGGAGGATATAATGACTATTATATGGATATATTTGGGGGGATATAATGACTATTATATGGAGATATTTGGGGGGATATAATGACTAATATAAGGAGATATTTGGGGGGATATAATGACTAATATATGGATATATTTAGGGGGATATAAAGACTATTATATGGAGATATTGGGGGGATATAATGACTATTATATGGATATATTTGGGGAATATAATGACTATTATATGGATATATTTGAGGGGATATAATGACTATTATATGGATATATTTGGGGGGATATAATGACTATTATATGGATATATTTGGGTTGATATAATGACTATTATATGGATATATTTGGAGGATGTAATGACTAATATATGGAGATATTTGGGGGGATATAATGACTATTATATGGATATATATGGGGGATATAATGACTAATATATGGATATATTTAGGGGGATATAAAGACTATTATATGGAGATATTGGGGGGGATATAATGACTAATATATGGATATATATGGGGGGATATAATGACTATTATATGGATATATTTGGGGGGATATAATGACTAATATATGGATATATTTGGGGGGATATAATGACTATTATATGGATATATTTGGGGGATATAATGACTATTATATGGATATATTTAGGAGGATATAATGACTATTATATGGAGATATTTGGGAGGATATAATGACTATTATATGGATATATTTGGGGGGATATAATGACTATTATATGGAGATATTTGGGGGGATATAATGACTAATATAAGGAGATATTTGAGGGGATATAATGACTAATATAAGGAGATATTTGAGGGGTACATTATGACTATTATATGGATATATTTGAGGGGTACATTATGACTATTATATGGAGATATTTGGGGGATATAATGACATATGGATATATTTGGGGGGATATAATGACTATTATATGGATATATTTGGGGTATATAATGACTATTATATGGATATATTTGGGAGGATATAATGACTATTATATGGAGATATGGGGGGGGATATAATGACTATTATATGGATATATTTGGGAGGATATAATGACTATTATATGGATATATTTGGGGGGATATAATGACTATTATATGGAGATATTTGGGGGGATATAATGACTAATATAAGGAGATATTTGGGGGGATATAATGACTAATATATGGATATATTTAGGGGGATATAAAGACTATTATATGGAGATATTGGGGGGATATAATGACTATTATATGGATATATTTGGGGAATATAATGACTATTATATGGATATATTTGGGAGGATATAATGACTATTATATGGAGATATGGGGGGGGGATATAATGACTATTATATGGAGATATTTGGGGGGATATCATGACTATTATATGGAGATATTTGGGGGATATAAGGACTATTATATGGAGATATTTGGGGGATATAATGACTATTATATGGAGATATTTGGGGGATATAATGACTATTATATGGAGATATTTGGGGGGTACATTCTGACTATTATATGGAGATATTTGGGGGGTACATTCTGACTCATATATGGAGATATTGCAGGGGATTTCATGACGACCGAAGTGCTGTGAGGGGACCGGCGCCGGTAGATCACGTGTCTCCGGTAGGCGGCGGTGTTGGGGGCTATCACGTGTTGTCAGAAGATGGCGGAGTGTGAGGCGGTGAGGAGGAGGCGGCGGCGGTGGTCGGTCTCTGTGGCCGGGCTGGGGCTGCTGCTGCTGGGGGTCGTCACTGCGGAGGGGAGCACACTGACGGCTCGGCGGTACCCAGGAGCCTGGAGGAGCGGGGAGCACACCCGGAGCAGGAGGAGCCCGCAGCCCAGCGCTGAGCACCCTGTGCGGGTTTACGGCCAGGTGAGAGGGTGCCGGGAGGGTGCCCGACGGTGTGCCCGGAGCTGCGTGCTCACCTGTGTGCATCCCTGTCCTCATGCCATCCCATGTCCGGGGCTGCCCGCTGTATGTATGTGCTGCGCCCGTATACTGCTTTCTGTATACCGCCCTCTATATACTGCCCTCTATATACTGCACTCTCTGTACTCTGCCCTCTGTATACTGCCCTCTATACACTGCACTCTCAATATACTGCACTCTGTATACTGACCTCTGTATACTGCACTCTCTGTATACTGCCCTATATACACTGCACTCTGTATATTGCACTCTACATACTGCACCCACTATATACTGTACTCTGTATACTGTCCTCTATATACTGCCCTCTATATACTGCACTCTCTGTACTCTGCCCTCTGTATACTGTCCTCTATACACTGCACTCTCAATATACTGCACTCTCTGTATACTGCCCTATATACACTGCACTCTGTATATTGCACTCTACATACTGCACCCACTATATACTGTACTCTGTATACTGACCTCTGTATACTGCACTCTCTGTATACTGCCCTATATACACTGCACTCTGTATATTGCACTCTACATACTGCACCCACTATATACTGCCCTCTATATACTGTCCTCTGTATACTGCACTCTCTATATTACACTCTCTATACACTGCACTCTGTATATTGCATTCTACATACTGCACCCACTATATACTGTACTCTGTATACTGTCCTCTATACACTGCACTCTCTATATTACACTCTCTATATACTGCTCTCTATATACTGTCCTCTATATACTACACTCTCTGAATACTGTACTCACTATAAAATGCATTCTGTATACAGTCCTCTATATACTGCACTCTCTACTGCACTCACTATATACTGCCCTCTGCATATTGCACTTTATATGGTACCCTCTTTATACTGCCCTCTATATACTGCACTTTATATAATGCACTCTGCATACTGTCATCTGAAAACTGCCCTTTAGCTCTGTATACTGTCATGTGCCTCTGTATACTGCCCTCTATCTCTGTATACTGCCCTGTGTATGCTGCCCTCTGCCTCCGTATACTGTTCTGTGTATACTGCCTGCTGAATACTGCCCTCTAGCTCTGTATATTGTCCGCTGTATATTGCCCTCTGTACACTGCTCTCTCTATATACTGCACTCTGTATACTGTCCTCTATACACTGCACTCTCTATATACCTCAATCTGTATAGTGTGCTTTACACGCTGCACTCTGTATATTGCACTCTATATACTGCATTCACTATATACTGCACTCTGTATACTGTCCTGCATACATGGCATTCTGTATACTGTCCTCTATACACTGCACTCTCTGTATACTGTCCTCTGTATATTGTCCTCTGTATATTGTCCTCTGTATACTGTCCTCTGTATATTGTCCTCTGTATACTGTCTTCTGTATATTGTCCTCTGTATACTGCCCTTTATATACTAAGCTGTCTGAATACTGTACTCACTGTAAAATAGACTCTGTTTAATGTCCTCTATATACCGCACTCTCTGTATAATGCACCCTCTATATACTGCACTCACTATATACTGACCTCTGTATACTGCACTTTATATGGTACCCTCCTTATACTGCCCTCTATATACTGCACTCTATATACTGTCCTTTGTATAATGCACTCTGCATACTGTCTTCTATACACTGCTCTCCGTATACTGCACTATATACACTGCCCTCTGAAAACTGCCCTTTAGCTCTGTATACTGCCATCTGCCTCTGTATACTGCCCTGTGTATGCTGCCCTCTGTCTCTGTATCCTGACCTCTACATTGTCCATTCTGTATACTGCTATCTGCCTTTATATACTGCCCTGTGTATGCTGCCCTCTGTCTCTGTATACTGCCCTCTATATAGTCCTTTCTGTATACTGCCTTCTGCCTCCATATACTGCTTTCTGAATACTGTCCTCTAGCTCTGTATATTGCCCTCTATACAATGCACTCTGTATATTGCACTCTCTATATACTGCACTCTGTATACTGTCCAGTATACATCGCACTCTGTATACTATCCTCTATACACTGCACTATTTATATACTGCTCTCTGTATACTGTGCTTTACACACTGCACTTTGTATATTGCAGTCTGTATACTGTCCTCCATACATGGCACTCTGTATATTGCCCTCTAGCTGTGTATACTACCCTGTGTATAGTGTCCTCTAGCTCTACATACTCTCGTCTCTATACTGCCCTGTGTTTTCTGCCCTCTAGCTCTGTAGACTGCCATCTGTATACTGCCCTCTAGCTCTATATACTACCCCATGTATACTGCCATCTGGATACTGCCATCTGTATACTGTCCTCTGGATACTGCCCTCTAGCTCTGTATACTGTTTTTTATATACTGCCCTCTGCCTCTGTGTATTGCCTCCTTCCACTTTATACTGTCCTCTGCCTCTGTATATACTACCGATACCCAGTATATACTGCTCTTTGTATAGTGCCATATGTACATTTTCATATGTATACTGCAGTCTACCTCTATATACTTCCATAGGTAAACTGCCCTCTAGCTCTGTATGCTGTTCTCTATACTGCTTACTTCCCCTTCCACTATATACTGCCCTGTGTATATTACCCCCGGCCTTTGTATACTGCAGTCTGCCTCTATACTGCCTTCTAGCTCTGTACTTCCCTCAGTATAGTGCCCCCTTCCACTGTATACTGTTCTCTGTATACTGCTCTCTATCACTGTATACTGCCCTCTGGCTCAGTGTATTGTCCTCTGTATACTGCTCTCTGCTTTTGTATATTGCCCTCTACTTGTGGATACTGCCTTCTACCATTGTATACTGCCCCTTCCGCTGTATACTGTCCTCTATCTCTGTATGCTGTCCTCTACCTCTGTAAGTTGCCCTTTTCCACTATATACTGCCCTCTAGCTCTGTACACTACCCTCTGCCTCTGTATACTGTCCTCTTCTTCTTTATACTGTGCTCTAATTCTGCATACTGCCCTCTACCCCTGTATGCTGCTCCCTGCCTTTGTATATTGCCCTATGCTTCTGTGTACTACCCTCTACCTCTGTATACTGCCATTTGCTTCTGTATAATGCAGCCATATACTGCCCTATATATTAACCCTCTGTAGATTGCCATCACATACTGCACCCATATACTGCCCTTTACTTTGATATATTACCCTCTCTGCCCTCATATACAGCCCCCTGCTTCTGTATACTGAGCCTTTACCTTTGTATACTGGACCCATATACTGCCATCTACGTTTGTATACTGTCCCCTACCTCTGTATACTGTCCCCTACCTCTGTATACTGCCCCCTTTGCCTTTCTATATTGACTTTTGATTGTATATTACAGTTCTGTCCTCTCTTCCTTAGTTTACTGCCCTTGCACACATGTAATGCCCCACGGGTCTGTATACGGGCTCTTGCACCTTTATACTATACTGTTTCAACTGTATGTTCTGACTCCTGATTTTGCATACTACCCTTCTGCTCTATATAATGCTACTTGCGCTCATATAGTGCCCCGCTCTCATATTTTGCCCCTAGCCTCTATATACTGCCTTTCTCTATGTATACAGTACATTTCTATACTTCCTCCAGCTTTTATATATGTGCTCTGTCTTTATATACTGTCCCCCATACCTCTTTATAAGGCCCCTGCTTCTGTATACAGTGTGTTATCCGTGTCAATAACTTCTGAAGCCCTGTATATTGCCCGGGTTCTTTACCCTCTGTTGTATATACTATACTGTATATCTCTACCTTCCATCGGGGACCTGTATACTGCATATATATATCTGTATTACATACGTTCTCTCCAGGTTGGTATACTTGCTCCTCCTGTCGGCCCTCACACTCTGACCCCACCGTGGGGTAACCCGGGGGCATCACATGCTGTAACTCCCACTATATATGATTGCAACCTGACTGCATCACTACAACTCCCATCATGCACTGCTAATAGTTTATTATCCCCTCCACCTATACCTTATTATATAAGTGACGGCAGATATTACTACTTGCGCCGCCTATGCTTTCTTTGCAGTTTGCTCTGATGGTGTCATGTGGCCCCCAGGGATCGCCTCCGCAGCCTCATCCCGCGGCCTCTTGCGTCTTTTTATTATAAACCACTTATTGATTTTTATAGGAAAGGGCTGCGAGCGGCGACATTGAATTATACTGCTCACAAAACTCTATTGTGTCTCCTCGGCGCTGCTGCGGCCGCCATCTATATTTTTCAGTGTTTTACATTTTGTGTCCTCGGATGACGTTCCGGACTGATGTGACGGTCCCTCCAGGACCCCTCAGTCATCAAAGGTGCAGCGCTCTTACTGACTTCACACATTCGTCTTACCATTTGTTCACTGTTTCCTTTGTCCTCCCACATAAGTCTGCTTCAGGAATAGAATGCCAGACCTACAGTGAAGACTGAAACACAGGCAGAGCAGTTAGGAGACAGTAAGCAAGGTGGAATGCAACTCTCTATGACCTTAGAAAGATTATATTCCACTCAAAGGTGTCAGTTGTCTGTCCACATGCTGCTGACTGTTTTGGGTAACAACCAGCGGAATAGTGAGTGCAGCTCTGGAGTATAATGCAGGATGTAACTCAGGATCAGTACAGGATAAGTAATGTATGTACACAGTGACTCCACCAGCAGAATAGTGAGTGTAGCTCTGGAGTATAATACAGGATGTAACTCAGGATCAGTACAGGATAAGTAATGTATATACACAGTGACTCCACCAGCAGAATAGTGAGTGCAGCTCTGGAGTATAATACAGGATGTAACTCAGGATTAGTACAGGATAAGTAATGTATGTATACAGTGACTCCATCAGCAGAATAGTGAGTGCAGCTCTGCAGTATAATACAGGATGTAACTCAGGATCAGTACAGGATAAGTAATGTATGTATACAGTGACTCCATCAGCAGAATAGTGAGTGCAGCTCTGCAGTATAATACAAGATGTATCTCAGGATCAGTACAGGATAAGTAATGTATGTACACAGTGACTCCACCAGCAGAATAGTGAGTGCAGCTCTGGAGTATAATACAGGATGTAACTCAGGATCAGTACAGGATAAGTAATGTATATACACAGTGACTCCACCAGCAGAATAGTGAGTGCAGCTCTGGAGTATAATACAGGATGTAACTCAGGATTAGTACAGGATAAGTAATGTATGTACACAGTGACTCCACCAGCAGAATAGTGAGTTCAGCTCTGGGGTATAATACAGGATGTATCTCAGGATCAGTACAGGATAAGTAATGTATGTACACAGTGACTCAATCAGCAGAATAGTGAGTGCAGCTCTGGAGCATAATACAGGATGTAACTCAGGATCAGTACAGGATAAGTAATGTATGTACACAGTGACTCCACCAGCAGAATAGTGAGTTCAGCTCTGGGGTATAATACAGGATATATCTCAGGATCAGTACAGGATAAGTAATGTATGTACACAGTGACTCCACCAGCAGAATAGTGAGTTCAGCTCTGGGGTATAATACAGGATGTATCTCAGGATCAGTACAGGATAAGTAATGTATGTACACAGTGACTCCACCAGCAGAATAGTGAGTTCAGCTCTGGGGTATAATACAGGATGTATCTCAGGATCAGTACAGGATAAGTAATGTATGTACACAGTGACTCAATCAGCAGAATAGTGAGTGCAGCTCTGGAGCATAATACAGGATGTAACTCAGGATCAGTACAGGATAAGTAATGTATGTACACAGTGACTCCACCAGCAGAATACTGAGTGCAGCAGTATAATACAGGATGTAACTCAGGATAAGTAATGTATGTACACAGTGACTCCACCAGCAGAATAGTGAGTGCAGCTCTGGAGTATAATACAGGATGTAACTCAGGATTAGTACAGGATAAGTAATGTATATACACAGTGACTCCACCAGCAGAATACTGAGTGCAGCAGTATAATACAGGATGTAACTCAGGATAAGTAATGTATGTACACAGTGACTCCACCAGCAGAATAGTGAGTGCAGCTCTTGAGTATAATACAAGATGTATCTCAGGATCAGTACAAGATAAGTAATGTATGCACACGGTGACTCCCACCAGCAGAACAGTGAGTGCAGCTCTGGAGTATAATACAAGATGTAACTCAGGATCAGTACAGGATAAGTAATGTATGTACACAGTGACTCCATCAGCAGAATAGTGAGTGCAGCTCCGCAGTATAATACAGACTGTATCTCTGGATCCGTAATGTATGTACACAGTGACTGTGCTGTAGATATCTGTGTACAGACTGTGATGTGGGGTTTAGAGTTTGACGTTCTCACTTTCTCTGACGCCCCTTCTGTCTGCATTGCTGTTTGTTAATTTTTGGCATCTTCAGGCTCTTTTCATTGATGCCAAGTGGGTCATCTTGTTCCCACCAGCTCCGTCCTGCAGCCTCCTTGTACCAGGCAGATTAACAAATTGATTCTTAAACTCTTGTACTTGTTCCACAGATTAGATCCGGTGTAAGCTCTGTGCTTCGCTGCCACCGGAGGATACTTAGTTGGATGCTGAGATACAGGCTACTGCGTATGTAGCGATCTCTCCCGGACGGATCCGGATATCTACACGTTGCCCCATGAAAATGGAATTGGCGGGTCTGGGGTCCTTTTAGACGAGCCAATTTATCGCTTGAACGGGCGAGTGATGTCATTGCTATATCATTCGCTCGTTCATACAGGCAGATACATCGTTGGCTCGTTCAATCGGTCAGAATCTGAATGGACGCCGTTTGTACTGAGCGCTGAGCGAACGAGCCAACGATGATTTGTATGCCTGCGTAAAATGAACGATTATCGTTCTGTCATCGGCGCGAGTTTAGACTAAAGAATTATCGTTCACTTTTGCTCATTTGTACGATTTTTAAAAAAAACCAAACTATAATCGTTCCATCTAAGGGCGGCTTCACACCAGCGTTTTGCTCAAATCCGTACGCCGCAGCGTATATGCGAATGAATGAGGTTTGGAGAGGGTTATAATCAGGGCTCTGCGCATGTTGGGGCTTAAGCAGACTAATGTGTTTGCGGAGCTTTTTGCGCGCGTAAAAAAGTCGCATGCTCAAAACGAGACGAAGCGAGGCCATTGATTTCGTTGGATTCGTTTTCACAGGCGTGTTTCTCGCGCACAATTTCTGCGCTTGAGAAAAGATAGGCCTTGCCCTATCTTTCTGTTTTTCTTTTTTTTTTTTTTGGAGGTGCAATAGCCCAGGGTTTCAACTAAAAAGAAAGAAGACTTTTGACTCGTTCATGCGCAAATGCGCTCTGTAGCAGCGAGCATATTTGCGAATGCGTTCGTCTTTTGAAGCCCTTACTGGAATTTTTGTGTGTGCAGGGTCAGTTGACACGTTCGCAACACACCCTTACTCTAGAATTGAATGGTTATTTAAGCCTTATGCGGTCCGGCTGTCTCCTTCTCGTGTGTTTTGCGCTTACCCTTGTGTATTTGCGCATCTGCCGTAGACTTCTATGGCAGTTTCGCTGCACAAAATGCAGAAAGATAGAGTAGGACGTTTTTTTTTGCGTGCGGTTAGGAGAACGAACACCTTGAAATCAATGGGTTCCATTTTCAGTGTTTAGCATGTCCAGATTTTGCGCACGCAAAAATGTGCACAAACGCTCGTGTTAAGACGCCCTTAAAGCACTTATACCTGACTTCCCTCTATTAGCTGACAGTCACCTGCTCCACCCTGTGAAGGTGTCTGGAGGAATCATTCGTCCTCGGGGGAAGACATTCTCTGCGCCGTGTCATATGATATGTTATCCGGGATGTTGCACGCACCTCATACGTTGCTTTAATAATATATACAAGGGTTGCGCAAAACTAACGCCTGCCATCTTATTATGTTGGCACGTAATGTCAGAAGCCGATGTTCGCGTCGCGGTAGAGTCGTAACCTTCCCACCAATATCCGGTAAATTGTGTTGCTATGCGACAGATGGCAGCAGGGGGCAGTCTGACAAAATGGCGTCTGATATAAAAATGCGTATAAAGCAAAAGGTGTAATCAAATTCCTCCATGTAGAAAAAATTGCACCCATTGCCATTCATCGACGCTTTCTGAGTGTTTACGGAGACCAGACCGTAGATGTTAGCGCAGTGAGGCGGTGGATGGCGCGTCTTAACAGCGGCGACAGTGATGTGAAAGGCAAGCCACGTTCCGGCCGACCGCACACAGGCGTCGCTGCGTGAAACGAAGAGCGTCTTGATCAGCTCATCCACACGAAGCAGCGGATTACGACCAAGGAGCTGCGTAAGGAGACGAATATCTGCTTCAATGCGCCATGAATGATTCGCACGGGTGAGCTGATTGAGACAGCTGTGCACGGCCGTCCGGAACGCGGCTTGTCTTTCGCGTCGCTGTGGCCACAGTCAGTCTGATCTGCTCTTAGGCCACGTAACGAATGTGATGTCCCATGCCTGAGAAGAGGAGCGACCCTCACCTGACCGCTGCTGTCTCTTGAGTCAGAGGGGGATCCCGAGCAGCGGACCTGCGTCAATCAGCTATTGATGACTTCTCCTGTGTACATCCGCGTATGGAGCGTGTATCGTCCACGCCGAAGACAGCTTGCAAGCAGGGGATGACATCATAGGATCGCGCAGTCAACCGCCCAGGCGATAATATTTTCTCTCCCTCCCTCTTCGCAGTTGAAATCCGGTCGTGGCGCGGATTTGCGTGACTGTCCGCACAGAAAATTTGCCCCGTTTACAGTAGCAGCAATGGGAATAAGATTGTCATTATCTTGTTCTCGTGCTGCGGAAAAAATTCACCCAAAATCCGGGCGTAAATTGACATGCCTTGCAGCATGGCAATTAGGCTGCTTCCACACAGGCGACAACGATACGGACACGAGAAAATAACTCAATTTTGTCGCCCATGTGGAAGCGGCTTTTGTTTCAGCGGATTCTACCTTATCAGATAAGGGGCTGAATTCTGCCCCAAAGTAAGTGGATTTTGCGCCGTGGACTTGCGGTGGAATGTCTGCTGCGGACCTTCGGCTACACATTCCGCCCCATGTGGATATGCTCTAATAAATTTGCCCCTGTATTTCTGACGAAAAGCTCCGCTGTGCAGCCATTCAGGAGCAGATGGCGCCCATAGCCATCAATGGTTAAAAAAAACGTATATTCTGCATTATATGTTGCCTTGCAGGGGCCAACTTTATAGAAAAGCGTTGTTTGCTGCGTTTTCATGAGCAGTTGAGAAAAAAAAAGGCATGACAAAACATAGCGCCTGATGGCGGTACTCTGCACTCCGTTGGGTGAATGCTGGGTGTATGCGCCTGGAGACTGTAAAGTATGCGTTGTAGGGGGGCTTCACGCAGCATTTTATGGGAAACACATTTGCACATTTTTATGCAGTTTTTTGAGCTAATGCCAGCAGGCTAGAAGAAGTCCTTCCTTAAGGCCGCTCTCACACATGCGTTCAGTTAAACACCGCTCAGAACTGTTACCGCGATTTCGAACGCATGTCACAGCGCTTTTTAACGCCATTATGATGGCTGATGGGGTGCGTTAAAAAACGCTGAAAAATTGAACAGATGGTGCTCAAAAATCGTGGCGTTCTAAACACAGGTTTAGGAAGCCTCATTAAAATCAATGTGAACGTTTTACTGCGGTTAGCACGGCGTAAAAAGCGGTGTGTGTGGGAGCGGCCTTAGGGCGCCTACCCACTTGCGTTTGCGATTTTCGTGTGTGAAAAACGCAGCGTTTTCCGCGCCTTTTCCGTTAATTTCAATTGACATTCATGGGTGCATTAAGAGAAAAATAAGGACACATATGCAACTGACAGTTCCTATGTGAAAAATTGCAACGGACCGAAAAAAACCCGCAAATGGACAAGAACACATTCTATACTAATTGCTCTTCAGAAAAAAACGCAAAACGCAAAGGAAAAAAAATCGCAAGTGGGTAGGCGCCCTTATAGGTCTCATTCTTCTCTAATACACTTCTGGTTTCGGCTCAAAAAACTGCAGCAAAATCTGCAAATGTGTTTTCCAAAATGTGCTGTGTGTGAAAACTCCATAACGGGCAATAGTCTGCGGTCCAGAATGCAGCTTTTAGCCTCTAGATGTGAAGGTTTCTATTCACTGACAGCAAGTGGAGATTTTGAAAATGGTGAGAAATTGAAACAATAAGGGCTCATGTCCACGGGCAAAATGTGATTTAAAATCCGCAGCGGATCTCCCGCGCGCGGATCCGCACCCCATAGGGATGCATTAACCACCCGCGGGTAGATAAATACCCGCGGATCGTCAATAAAAGGCATTTAAAAAAAAATGGAGCATGAAAAAATCTGGACCATGCTCCATTTTCATGCGGGTCTCCCGCGGGGACGGCTCCCGCGGGCTTCTATTGAAGCCTATGGAAGCCGTCCGGATCCGCGGGAGACCTAAAATAGGAATTAAAAGCATTTACTCACCCGCAGCGGACCGCGAAGCTCTGCTCTTCCTCACGGCCGCATCTCCCTTGCTTCGGCTCGGCGGATGTGCCCGGCGCATGCGCGCGGCACGTCGACGACGTGCCGGCGACGTGCCGCCGGCGTCAGGAATTCATCCGCCGGCCGAAAATGAAGATCCGGCCGTGAGGAACAGCTGACCTTCGCCGCCCGCTACGGAAAGGTAAATGCTTTTAAATTTCTATTTTCGGCGCTCATGTCCGCGGGGCAGGAGGGACCCGCTGCAGATTCTCCATGGAGAATCTGCAGCGGATCTGATTTTCCCCGTGGACATGAGGCCTAAGGCCGGCTGCACACTGGTGAGGGCGATGTCAAGCTGTGAATCGCGGCCCCGATATCGCCCTCGCAATTCATGTGAAACTCCTGGATACGAGGCGTTTCCATGTGGGAATGAAGCTGATGGAATCCCCCGCACCGCAGCAGAGGATTGCGAGTTTTCCCATTGCTTTCAATGGGGCTGGCGCTGCCGCCGTCGGTCCCGTTGAAATCAAGGGGCGATATCGCAGATTTTTTTAATCAAACATTGCAAATGAGAATGAAACCATTGAAAATCGTTGGCTTCATGATCATGCGTGCTCACTCACTCTCGCATCGCGCAATTTTATCGCCACTGCGAACCTGGCCTGAGGGCGGCTTCAGAGGAGCGTGGCGTTCTCCCCCTATACTGCCACGATGATCACAGCTCTCTAACGGGACAAAATCTCTATGGGGTTTCAGTGGTTTCGTTGTTACCACGGGCAGGGAGGGTCGGGCGGCACCTTTCTCCCCGCAGTTGTTTTCAAACTCCTCCGCTTTGATGTGGAGTAAGAAAGGCCGGCAAAGGGGGAGGAATTCCCTTTCTTCGGGCGTAACTACGCAACGTGGCGGTGAGCGTAGTTGCGTCCACGCTCATCTAAATGAGCCCTAAATACTTAATTATTGCCTTTATTTTCATAAGCAGGAAAACCCCTTCCTCACACGACCGTGTTTGTGCGGGTATTTGCATGCGCCAAACAGAATAAAAGCCGTTGTTCGCCCTCGTGAGCGTGTTTTGTGCATGCATTTCACGCACAATGAAAAAAGCAGGACCTGCTCTACATTTTTGCGTTTTGCGCAGCAAAGGCCCCTATAGAAACCTATGGGAGGTGCGCAAATATACAAGGGGAAGCGTGAAACACTGCGCGAAACGAAGGGGAAAAGAACACATCTGGACCTCATTAGGCTAATTAGCCTTTTAATCCATGGAAAGGGTGTGTTGCATACATGGGAACCGCCCTGCGTGCACAAAACGTACAGTAATATGTGCAGATGCGCACGCAAATCAACCTCATTCACGCGCAAATACGTCACACGTAATCTAGGCGACATAGTGTACTTGAAACCAATATGGTGTGCCGGTGACTGACTTGTGAAAAGCCCCTGTGAGCGGGCTGGAACGTTGTGCTGGGAGAATATAATCAGTTACTAATAATGGGGCGTGTGAATAACAGCCCTGGAATATACAACGCGGGCCACAAAAATGAGCCGAGTGCCGCACTGTTATGAAGGCTATCCAAAAGAAAATCTGTGTTGCCCATAGCAACCAATCACAGCGCAGCTTTCATTTTACCTCAGCAGTATTAAAAATAGAAACCAATCACAGCGCGGCTTTCATTTTACCTCAGCAGTATAGGAAATAGCAACCAATCACACAGCAGCTTTTATTTTACCTCAGCAGTATAAGAAATAGCAACCAATCACAGCGCAGCTTTCATTTTACTTCAGTAGTATAAGAAATGAAAGCTGAGCTGTGATTGGTTGCTGGCAAAGTCGTCACGTTTTCAATTTTTAATTACAGCAGTATTCGTCACCTGGTGCTGAAGAAGACTTATACAAAGTTTTACCCAAATCGGGCCTGAACTGCGGATTTGTATATGCACAAACAAACAGATTTTGCGTTTTATATATAAGATAACGGTCCAATTACACAAAAGATTATCGTTTGAACGACCAAAACGGTCCCTCGGGCCGCCTGTTTATATATACAGACAGATACATCGTTCGCTCGTTCAAGCGAGAAATGGTTCATTCTTTCACATTCGCAGTATATGTGACTGAGAACGATTGAGCCGTCGGTATTTAAACCGATCGCGATATCGCCGCAAGAAAATTGCGGCAAAATCGCAACCTTTTCCCTGCGATTTTTAAGCATCGGCGCTGCTTTTTCTCTCTACAACATCGCTTCCGTTTGCAATTTTACTCACACGTTTTTATTGCGCGATTTTGCCGTGTTTTTTTTTTTTTAGTGCCAAAGTCAATAGGAATTTCTAATGTAAAAACGACCGCATGAAAATCGCAAGTTTGTTCGGTTGCGATGTGATAAAAAGGAGGCTCCATAGGGAAACACGGGAGATAAAAAACTAAATAAATCGCACGTCGCAGAAAGATAGGGCATGTCAGGGTTTTTTCTTCTCACAACATCGCATGAGTGAAAACATCGCAAATGTGAAGGAAACCATTGAAAATCATTGGCTTCATAATTCAGTGTTTTTCCTCGCTCTCGCATCACACGAAAATCGCACAATTTTCTCGTCAGTGTGAACGCGCCAACGAAGATTTTTATGTCTGCAGAAAATGCGCAATGAACGAAAACGGAATGACAATTTTTATCGTTTTGTCGCCGGCTGCATGTACACATTCGGTCACTTTCGCTCGTTTGGACGATTTTTTTGAATGATAATCATTCCGTCTAAAAGAACCTTAAATAGTCTTTGATGAAAAGTCACATGGTACACGAGACAAGCACACCTGCGTCCCGCTCTGTGTCCTCAGGTGCAGCGCTCTGCCTGTGTAATCTCATATCAAACAACAACCCAATCACGGGGTCAGTCACCTAGAAACCAGCGTCCCTGAGCTCAGCGCCATTATCTGCAGTCACCTCCCTCGTATGTATCCAACCTTCACTATCTGCTGCAGAGCAGCGCTCCTACTGACTGCTCCCAGTAACAAGACAATGTCACTCCTGTCCAGACGTCTCCTGTGGCACCAGCTGATTTCAAGGGTTCTTGTGGTTCTATGCGCTGCGTATTTCGTGCGAAATACGCGTGCAAGTACGCCTGTGTGAAGCTGGCCTTAGGCCAGGTTCACTCGGACGTTTTGCGTGCAGATAGAACTCATTGATTCCAACGGGTTTCTTCACATGCGCGTATTTTACCTGTAAATTTCGGTTGCGCAAAAAAAAGCATGCTCTATTTTCCTGCGCATTTGGTCCCAAAAATCCCCAAAGAAGTCAATGGGGATGTGCAAATGCGCGCCCGATGCTCTAGAAGTTGCGTGATACACTGCGGAATTGCCCTGGGGAAAAAAACGCATCTGGAGCTCGTTAGATTAATTGAATTGAAACACAAACGCTGACATGATTACGCTCCAGGGCTTGTTCGCGGCAGCGCTTTGTTTCCGTTTATAATGGATCTGCTTTTTTTAATGGATGCGCTAGACAGATCTGTCAATAAAACGGACCCTTCTGTCAGCTTGTTTCCGTTTTTTTCTGTTTACATGCATTTTTAATGCGTTCGTTTTGCCTCCTTTTGGCTCCCTTCCTTTTTTGCGCATTGTCGTTTAAAAACGGATTTGATAAACGGACATCAAAATCGGAACCAAATAGAAACCTTTCCATTCAGTTCCATCCCCCATTGACCATAATGTAAAAAAAAAAACCGTAAGTCTCCTTTCTGTCTGATTTCAGGTTTTTCTCCAATAATAGCGCGGTCGTTGGTGCTACTATTTCCATTTTAAAAAACGGAAATCAAACAGAACGGAGGCAAACCAAAGCATTTCAGTTCTCGTTGATGGGGAACTTAAATGGATCAGATGTTTTCCATTTGGCTGCTCGTCAGATGGATTCGCTAAACGTAAAAACAAAAGCGCAGATGTGAACGAGCCCCGACCATCTGCGCACGCTCATCTAATAAAGGATCCGTTAAACGGACAATTAAGTGGACAGATTCGGAACCAGACGGAAGGCTTTCCATTCGGTTCCGTCATACATTGACGAACATGTAAGGAAAAACGGAAAGGACTTTTCCATGCTCTTAGCAGTAAAAAAAAGTGCCGCCGTCTGCGCTATTTTTTCTATTAAAAAATGGAAAGCAGATGAAATGAAACCAAACCGAGCGTAACCGAAGCTCAGGAAATCCCATTAGAATCAACGGGAAGTAAAATGGAACCTTTTTTCCCCGTTTTGCTGCCCCTCTGACGGAACAGACAGAAAAAGCAAAACCGCGGGCGCGAGCCGTGAGTCGCATAAAGGTGGACCATCTCGAACGTGACACTTTAAGGGTCGTCCCCGCACATGGGATCATGTCTGTTGCACTGAACACAACCAGACGGCAGCACAGAGGATTTATAGCAGCACTGTGTCAGGGCGCGGCGTCACGCGCAGGACTGGCATTCGCGGGTCCTATGTGCGAATTTCACATCCTCTGTATTAATTATGCAGAAGAAGGTGTCACAATATTTGCAATGCAGATTATATCTAGAGGCAATGTGTCGCCTTCCTCCTCCTTCTCGTCTTCTCCTGTCGAGATCCTCAGCTCAGTCTACATCTTCTTCCAGGCTGGCAGCGTTGCCCCCTCTTACAGGTCACGGAATTCCTAATCCTATTCGGTGGGATTTCAATGCAGGAGTTCGGACGCGCTTATTGTATGAGATGTAAGGGGTCTTATGGAACGCTAAATCGTTCAGTGTAAAGGCACACCCTAAAACACAGAATGTAGTTGTAACAATGTGACAGATGAGAAACGACTTAGGCCGAATTTATACGGCCGAGAGCGAGTCTGCCGCAACTCGCACTGCGCAGCACACGTGCACCCCATCTGAGCGCTGCGCGAGGTGCCGGACATACCGTGTTTCCCCGGTAACTTTTTTACATGTATAGCTGTCTGGACACTATTTAAATTGACTTTTTAAATGAACTGTTAGCAGGGCTTAATTTTGGAGTAGGGCTTATATTTCGAGCAGCCTCAAAAAGCCTGAAAAATCATTTTGCATCCTCAAAAATTCTGGAAAATCATGCTATGTCTTATTTTCGGGGAATGTCTTATTTTGAGGGAAACAGGGTATTACCATATGAGACTTGCCACAAATGAAGATATTCAAATGAATGGGTTAACCCTTTCCAATCCACTGTCTGACGTCTAAAGACATTCTGATTGAAGGCTGTACAGCTCCGATGTCGGAAGACGTCCGGCAGGGTATTCTTACTGTATATAACTGGCTGCTCTGTTTTGGGGGCCTCTCCAGCATGTCCCATACCGCAGTACTGGCTCTAGCCAGCAGATGGTGCCATTGTATAATGGCAGAAAGAGAAAGCCCCCTAGGAAACCTTGAATCCAAAATTGGATTGCAAAGAGTTAATTTTCCTTGTGAGTGACTGTGTCGGACACGGACAGAACTCGTGCAAGAATATCGGTCGTGTGAATACGGCCTTAAGAATTTATATGAACTGTTTTTTGTTTTTTGAGACGAAATTCTCTTCAAACCCCAGAGTTTCTAATATCACATCAATGTAATAAGAGCGACTGATATCAGCAGCACATTTGGATGTGAAGGTCTCTGGAGGTATGCAACATGGCGATAAGGGAGGTTTCTGCGCACCCTGTCACTCATCCCATTGATAAACACTACAGTCAGCCTCTCCCCAGCTTGAAGTAGCTGATAACAGGGAACAATAGATTATATTCACCTGTCCTACAGGACCCTGTGAATAGATACATAGATGTATATTAGTTCTGTAATCTGGTAAATGTGGAGCTTAAATACACTCGCTCAGAGTTGCGGCGCTGTATATGCAGGGATCCAAGGGAGGCCAACAAAGGATTTTTAAAAATTATATTTGGCTATGGGAGCACAAGGTAAAAGCAATAAATAACTGACACAACCCCTTTAAGGGCTCCTTCCCACTAGCGAGAAAATCGCGCTATTTTCTCGCGATGTGAGAGTGAAGGAAAACGCATGATTATGAAACCAATGATTTTCACCGGTTTCATTCTCATTTGCGATGTTTTCACCCCTGCGATGCTGCGTGAAAAAAATAATCGCAGCATAGTCTTTCTTTTTGCGTTATCACTTATCACCCATTATTTTCAACAGGGCCCGCGGCAGCAGCGGCGGTCTCATTGGAAACAGTGGGAGAACATCGCGATCTCCTGCAGGGCTGTAACAGCAGTGGCGGGGATGAAGGGAAGCCCCCGCAGGGATGTGAAAACGCCATCATCCAGGGGTTTACAGAAGGATTGTGAGGGCGATATCAGGACGTGAATCATAGCTTAAATGTTGCCCCCACCAGTCTGAAGGAGCCCTGAGGCTGCCATGCATCCTGATCAGTACAAAGATTGTGGGTCCCCTGCTAGTCTAACGATTTTATGATGATCTGATACTTGCTACATAGATACAATAACAGGACAGAGATTACTACATAGATGCAGTACTAGAACTAAGCTTACTACAGAGATACAGTACAAGAATCAACCTTATTGCATTTCTATGGTACCAGAACCAAGCTTACTGCGTAGATAAAGTATCAGGAAGAATCCTACTGCATAGATAAGGTACCAGAACCAAGCTTACTACATAGATACAGTACCAGAACCAAGCTTACTGCATAGATAAAGTATCAGGAAGAATCCTACTGCACAGATAAGGTACCAGAACTAAGCTTACTGCATAGATACAGTACCAGAATCAAGCTTATTGCATAGATAAAGTATCAGGAACAAGCCTACTGCACGGATACAGTACCAGAACTGAAATTGCTGCATAGATACAGTACCAGAATCAAGTTTACTGCATAGATATGACAACAGAACTGAGTTTACTGCATTGGTGCAGATTTTAACTAAAAATCAGCTGTGTACCCGCTGATTTTATAAGATACAGCACTCCTCTCCGAAGTCTTTAGCTGTCAGCACTTCCTTCACCCGGCGCCTGTACGGACTGCAATGCTGCTGGTCAGGTGATGGCACTTTGCAAAGAACCTCTTTCCACTAAAACTGCACCTCCATTTCTAGACACTTTGGGCTCATTCACACGGGCGTATAGTCACCGCTTACTACGCACTGCGCATGTCCGTGACTGCGTCATTCGCAGTGCCATATGCAGCCTGTATGCGGTCTCTGCCGGCAGAGTGTATTGCCACGGGAGACTCACAGCGTTGTACGCATACACCAGTGTGACGGGGTCCTTAGGAGAAGTGGAGCGAGGAGCTTGCAACAACGAATACCCTAATAGCGCAAGACCTTGCAATCGCGCAGTCTTAATAATCCCCCCGTGTTTTTAAACCCCCACCCCCCTTACAGTAACAATAAACTAGAAATTGGCTCGTATGCAGTTTTCTGCAGAGAGTTTCACATAGTGATAAACTTCTCATTTGTGCTTCCTGTTCCTGCCTGCGGGCGTCTTACAGCATGATGGGTGTGTAGTTGGCATACTTGATATATCCATCACCTGTCCGGATGTTTACGTGGTCACACAATGAGCGGTGCAGGCGGCAGACTGCTTCTACCCATTATGCCCAGTAATGATTATTCTTATTTCTGAGGTTCCGCTTTTTATTGCTTCATAGCAGTATTACGCTGCAGTCGCTGGACAACCGCCGTGTTATCTGCGGTTTACCATCAGCTAGTTTTTGGATCTGTTCCATCAGGCACGTCTACGGTCCAGTCTGTTAGTTTCAAAATCCACCTCTTGCCTCATCAGAGGTTTAGGCTGCTGTTCTGTCCCTCTGCCATGCTTTATACTGCAGCTCTGCTTGTTGGGATTGACTGCTGTGTATACGCACAACTAGGCCCTCTTAACCAACTTGCAGTGTCTAAAAGAAGTCACAAGTCACAATCCTGTACACCGCCACTGCTGATCGGTTTGTTACAACATAGTTGCGGTAGATAAAGGCTGGGAGCCTGACATGAGAGATTCTCACTACTGCTTGGTTTATCTCAAAGGATTGTCTGGACTGACACACTGTAACAAGGCCTCAGCTGTGTGAGCACTACAGCTAGTATGTGATACAGATTTTAATGGTTTTCATTTCCCATTGCAGGTCAGCCTCAATGACTCTCACAATCAGATTGTCGTCCACTGGGCTGGAGAGAGAAGCAACGTCATTGTGGGCCTCACCAGAGACAGCCTGGGGTCCCTGGGCACCAAAAGCAGCAATGTGAGTAGATAGGAAGCCTCGCGCAGTGTCTGGAATGTACGGGGCTTCCCTATTCCATGCGGCGCCAGATCTCCGGACTGAATGCACACAGCCATTCTCCATCATGTAAAGGAGCTCTCCACCTAAATGTAGAGTAATCAGAGTCTGTTGAAATACATTTAGGTGAAGTTCCCCTGTCATCAAGTAGTTACAAGGCAATCCCTGATAAACCTTTAACAGCGCCGCTAATAAGATTTCCTTATTGCAATTTGGTTTTATACTCCGTGCCCCGCGGTCACTTTACAATCTGATTTAGAAGTTTTCCAGTTCTTTATTCTAATGAGCTGAAAAGAGTTCGATTTTCCCTCAGCGCTGCACCAGGTACATTCCAGTTCTTGGTTGGTATGCATACTGATTTCTCTTCTTCGTTGTAATCCTGCGCAGGCGCTGTAGCAAACCCTGACCGTGCCTGCGCCTTTTAGCTCACCTGTAACTTCAGCTGCGTACTACAAATGCACCTTGAGGATCAATACTTCCACTGCATCTGAGGACAGACGACTGTGGGTTTAAGGATCCTCAAGGCGCCTGTGCAGAACATCGCTGAAGTTGCAGCAAGTATGGGAGAGCTGAGATGCGCGGGCAGGGCTTGCTATGGCGCCTGCGCGGGATTACAGCGAAGAACAGAAAAACAGTTTAGTACCATGTTAGCCAGTAGAGCAAGTGAGAGAAACCAAGTAATCCTGTAGATATGATACATTTTACTGGCTAACAAAAATACATAATGTTATTGCGAGCTTTTGAACCTGCCTGAGGAAGGACCCTGAGAAGTTTGAAAGCTCGCAATAACATCATGTATTTTTGTTGCCCATTAAAAGGTATCATATCTACAAGATGACTTGGTTTCTCTTGCCGAAAACAAACGAAGAAGAGAAAACAGTTTGCATACCAGAACATATCAAGAACAGGGGCGGCCCGGCGCAGCGCTGAGGGAAATATCGGACTCTTCAACTCATTTTAATACAGCATGGGGAAACTTCAAAAACTGATTGTAAAGGTTTCACACGACCGGATTTTTACTACGGAATCGGCGATCGGTGTCCGCACAGAGGATTTGCGCAAATAGCAAGCATTTAAAGGTATGTAATCTCGATTTTCGCTTCACACTCGTGGAAACAAATTGTATATTCCACCTGCAGAGGTAAAATTGCAGCAGCTCTATTTTGCTGAAGACTCCACAGCCTCCATTGAAGTCAGTGGAAGGCGTCCGACCCGCAGCCCATCTGCAATTGACATTGTGGATAGGCAGAGGGTACCCGCGTCATCAGCAGTACAGAAAAAGCAGGCACGCGGGGTAGCTGGCTGGGGTCAGAACTGGATTCCGTTGTGGAAACCGGCATGCGGAATCCGACTCTGCCGTGTGCAGCCAGCCTAAGGGGCATGGAGTACAAAACTAATTAGCAATAAGGAAATCTCATTAGCAGCACTGTTAGGGGTTTATGGTGTGCATTGTAAAAACTTAATGACTGGATCCCTTTAAAGCCACCCCCAGCAAAATAGAGCATGGTACGATTTTTCTTTCGCTCGTGGAATACTCAATTAGTTTCCACAAGTGTGAAGGAAAAAGTGAAAGTACATACATTTCAGTACGTGCGATCTGCTGCGGATCCCCTGTGCAGACGCTGACCGCAGATTTCGTAATAGGAATGCGGTTGTGTGAAGCCGGCCTTCGTTCTTTTGTCCTCCTTGCGTATCATACGCTATGTACTTCTGATTCTGCTCAGGTTTACGTGTCTTATGACTATGGAAAAAGCTTCAAGAGAATATCTGAGAAATTCCGATACCCTCCTGGCGATAAAGGCAGCAGCGTTCCCACCGTGGCCCAGTTCTTCCACAGCCCTGTCGACAACAAGCGGGTAAGGCTCTGATGCTGTGCCCATGCCGTGGTTGATGGAGTGACATAGTTACCTGGCAATGGGTGCCCTACAGAATGTCACCAGAGAGAAGAAAACAGAAACAGCGACATACAATAATTGTATCAGATAGAACAGCAATATGTATTTTAGTAACAAGATAGCCGTCCTTACACAATCACGTAAAGCTCATCCAGAGTGTGAGGTTACACTGAACACAGCCTTTTCCCAGTATATATCCAACTGCCTCCAATGCCAGTTTTTAAAGGCTATGACCAGCTTTGGGGACATTTTTTTCCACTTAATTTTGGGTATTTTAGGCTGACAGTACAGTTTTGTTATTTTTTAAAATTTCCTGCTTTCCCGCGGGATTTGCAGTATATACCGTCCCTGCGGGATCCGCAGAAAGATGCTGCAATCTGTTTTCTGGACTGAAAGGTCCGCAAAACAAGTCCACAAAATTAATTTGCGGACGCCCATGCTTCCCTATGGGCAGCTTAATTTGCGGATCTCCCGTGCGGGTTCCACAAATCAAACCCGCCTGTGGACATTGGGCCTTATGGCCCATTTAATCATAAAGATGACCGCTCAAAAGACGGCCTTTGATTGATCATTTTGCATAAACTACTAATTCTCTGAATACATTCCCTTTGCTCTGCTGCAGGGATGACAGCTAAGACAATGTTATCAGCGCTCCTGCGGACAACACAGAGTGAAGTCCCTGCTATCAGCTCTTCTGACGAACGATGGATTTTAAGTCGAACATAAAATCATCGTTCGGCAGAAAAGTGAAAAATGGGCCTATTTACATGCAACAATTATTGCTCAAAAGATGGCTTCTGAGCGAATTTTGAGTGATATTCATTGCATGTAAAAGGGCCTTTAGTTTCTCTCTGCTCTCTCCTCTCCTGGGTTATCTTTGTTGTGGTCCTAAATAAGCTGATAAGGGCTGAAAACCAAGCTGTGTTAAAGGGCCCTTAAACTGAAGTATCCATATACAGTAACAAGTAGAAGATACAGTAGACAAACTGCTATATTATTTATTTTTTAACCCTGTTGCAAAACTGTCAGCCCAAAAATACATGCATTTAACCCTTAAAGAGACATCACCATGAAACAGCATTATAAACTAAGTTATGGCGCTGTTCCCGGTAATGACGGGGAGTTGGGGAATATGTGGTTTCTATACTCACCCGCTCCATGGTTCCCACGGTGTCCCCCATGAAGTCTGTGCATGGTCTGAGGGCTTAAACACATAAACGTGCGTTAGTCCCGTTATATGGCCATGATAATCACGGCGGCATAACGGGACAAAGCGAAACCACTGATTTTAGTTGATTTCAGTGGTTTTGTTTTCACCATTAGGGATTCTTGCCCATTAATTATACATGCAAGAAAAGATAGGACTTGCTCTCTCACACATAATTTTCCTACTGCTTCTTTCCCCGTCCCGCTTCCTCCCATTGATGGCTATGGGCAAGGGGCGGGGAGAGGGTGGGAGCTTAGCTCCGCCCACATCCCGCCTCTTGTCCACAGCCAGCACTACACATGGGGCCGTGCTTAACTCCAGAAAACGGCCAGCTGATATACGCTCGTGGGAAAGAAGCCTACTTGTGGGACCTCTCTTCCCGCAATTTTTTTCAATCTTTTGCGCTATGGTGCGGTGTTTGAATGGCTGGAGAAAAACCGGTCGTCTGAAACCGCCCTGAAAATGTAACTCTTTTTAGACCGCTGAACGTGCACTGTCGTATAGACTTTTATAAGAGAGAGCATACACAGCGGTTTAAGGCCAAATTTTCAGACCACACATGGACTTCAAGGGAGGACACCATATAAACATTCCCCGACTGCCTGTCACCACCCGGAACTGCACACTAGCTTAGTTTATGGTGCTGGTTTGTGGTGATGATGTCCGTTTAAGTATTATTATGGTGTCTTTTACCAGGAAGCAAAGATTGTCTGGAGTCTGAGAGTCAACATAATAGTACTTAAAGGGGTTGTCCTGGACCTTACTATTGATGACCTATCCTCCAGATGGGAGCTGTGCCTGTAGTACCAAACTGTGCCACTGCGATAGGGACAGTGCTATCTGCTTCCAGAGCTGTCCACACTTGCAGCAAGATGAGCGATCAGCGGATCACCAGAGATCCTGAGCAGTGCACCCCTGTCGAGCAACTACTGATAATCTATCCTGTGAATAGGTCATCAGTAGTAAATCTCCTAGACAATCTCGTTATGGGTTAGGGGTTTTCGGATACTTTGCAGGCCTTAAATGGTGTAAAATAAAAAAAAAATTATACTCAGCTGGTGCCCTCCATTCAGAACCCACAAGAAGCGGCGGGTGGTGATGTGCCACTCATTGTGCACCTGACCACTCGGCCAATCACAGGCTTCAGCAGACATGGAGAAATGAGGCATTGAAATACAAGGCATATTAGAAAATTGGTGAAGCTTCTATTATACAGTGCATTAGATGGAGAACGCCAGTGACCTACTGGAGAAGTGCTACATGCCGCTACAATATGGTAATTTTCCTCGGATTTAAGCAGAGTCTTAGCTGTTGAGATCTATTTTGGGCACTTGATCTATTTGCAGCCATCAGTTAGTAATTCCGCCAAAGGTGACAACCGCCTCTAGGAATATTGCGCAGCAGGATAATTGTCTCTGGTACATGTCACCTGATTATTTTTGGAGCAGTGGCATATCCTTAATGCTTCATTAAAGGTGCCGCTCGGGTATCTCGGCAGTCCCAATGAAAGTGAATGTAGCGAGGTTAGGGATCTTTCACATGTAATACAATAGCGCACTCCGCAAGCCGTGGTGAATTCTGCACAAAATCTGCAGGCTACCTGCGGATGTTGATGGGGATTTAAAAACGACTCAAGTGGACACTAAGCAGAGAAAGAGTTAGTCCTTCCTACCAGCTCTACCCCCCTGCAGGCACTGCGCTACATCAGCTTTAGCTTAGTGTCCGTAGGGGACAGACCTCCCGCTCTGCAGCTCTTTTCTGTTTTAATAACTTTTGACTTTTTCCCCTCTTGGTGGAAATCAGGGATGAGCTAACTTCCCTGATTATCCCCAAGTGAGGAGGGCCAACGGTGCTGCATTAGACACATTGTTATCCCCTCCTCCAAGGAGACAAAGTGGAACTGAGCAGCTCTAACTACTCTGCTTCCCACCAGCCATGGGGTCACCTGAGATTCCCATCGACTTCCCCCATATCCATCGATTTCTCACCACTAAGTGACAGTTGCTGAAGTGGGTGACCATACTGGTGCCCTGGGGGAGCCGAAGCAAAGAGGTTGAAGATGAGGTGAGTAAATGGTGTTAGGTAAGTATAGTGCCATCGCTCCTCACCTTTCACACTCTCATGGTCTGCCCACACCTCTCCGGCTCTACACACCCTGTGTGCGATCGGCACCTCTGGCCAGATCGGAGCTGCTGGTTTGCAACCCAGCTTCTGGACCCTCACGAGTTCCGGTCACCGGGTGGGACACTGATGGGCACTTCCCCTCTCCCTTAGTCTGGCTGGACACCTAATATTAGTGAATTCCTTCACTCAGGACCCGTGGCTCAGGATCACCGGTACCTCAACTGGGACTGGAGTCGAGCTTTCCTCTTGGACAGCTTCTCACATCCAGATTAGTCGTACTTATGCCTGCTGTGTTTTTTTCGGAGGATGCAAGGACCTCCCTGGGATACAGGTGCACCTGTACCCTGTACTTAGCATAGTGGAAAGGCTACTACGAGTACACTTTCTTCTCCATTATAGGAGGAGTTGTACATCGAGACTGCTCCTGACATGACTCCTGGTATGAGCGAGCATCTACCGCCATAGAAGGAGTAATTGTTGTACACAGTTATGACAACCGTCGTCCGCCTCATTACTTTCTTCCATAGGAGTAATGATAGTACTGTGAGTCTCTGAAGAGGAACTGACTGGCTGCAGTATCTGTTCTCTTCACCCCTTCCTTAGAAGGACTAATTGTGATACTATGATTCTCTGTATTTGACATGACTACATAATTCTGGGACCATTGTCCCCTGTCCCATGGTTGAATTAATTGTACTATGAGTCATCGGACATGACTGCAGTGATGGCAAGCCACGTCCGTTCTCATTATCCCCTTTTATAGGGGGAGTAACTGTAGTTCTGCCAGACTGTATCCATTTGGCCTACATAATTATGGCAAGCTGCATCCGCCTCTTTGTTCTTAAGGTTCGTTAACAAAAATCGTTCAAACGAGCGAAAGTGAACAGTAATTGTTCGGTCTAAATGTGAGCCAGCGACTGAATGATCATCGTTCCCTTTTCGTGCATTGCTCACGTTCTGCAGGCATAAAGATCATTGTCTGCACATTCGCTTATCGTTTGGTTTAAACGGCGCCCGTTCAGTCGTTCTCAGTGACTTATACAGCAAATGTGAAAGGCTGAACGATTCTCGCTTGAACGAGCCGGCGAGACATTTGCCTGTCTAAACAGGTTGCACGAGAGCGAACGACCTAGTGGTGACATCACTCGCTCTTCAAACAATAAACCGACAAATCGTATAACTCCCCTCATCCTTCCCTCCATGAGTGGATCAACTGTATTACGGCTACCCTGTGGGGTGGTGATTGCCGTCTCAATCAGCCACATTAACTCCGTCGTACGGCTTGTACCACCACGGGATTTGGTTGTGCATTGCTTGCTTCCATTGGATGGTCACTTACCACCCTTCATGGAGGAGTATCTATATTACCGTGTAGCACGGTATCCATAGTACTGCCCTCCGTACCACAGTTGTGTTACTGCTACATCCCATATAGCAGCATCACACAGTCTGGGGAGCATCAGATTGGCCTCACTATTTTCTCTTAGCATGGCATGGCTATACCCCGTCTCACATTAGTTATTCTATTTTTGTTGAATAGCCGGGAGGGTAATTACATGCGGTCAGTCCATATCTAACGTGGTTATACCATGTTCTCGAATATCAGTCAGCTGGTATCTTCATAACCACAATCTTATGACCGGTACCAGACATCTCATTCCCTCCTTCCGTCCGCACAGCAGATTACTACTAGATTGACTGCTTCCGCCATGCAGCCTCCTTAGCCTCTCCCAGGAGGTAGTATTTACGTTGCGGTTAATCTCTGTACCCGTAGCTCTGCCTTCTCACTAACCCTAGACAAAGCAGTTCTGGATGGCATAGTGCTGTCCCCTTTAAGGCTATGCTTCTTATGGTGATGCTGCTCAGCACTAATATTGTATGACTCCACCATACACTACATATCACTCTACGCCGGATTCCAATACATCTCGGTAGCACAGTAGCCAAGGCGGCACAGCATGATGGGACTTCAAGTCCAACCTCTCATAGTTACTGGCAATTTCTCATCCTCGAGAAGGGCTTCCTCTGGACGAGGCTTCATGAAACTTGTCTGGGTAACACTGGGGCAGATTCTTGAAGCCCTTCCAGTTGGTACATCTGCCTGGCGAGGACTAACTTCTCTTACTACGAGGCGCACCAACCACGCTAGGAGCTTCTTGAGCCTCGTTCTTCTCCTATGCTGTTCATTCTCCAAAGACACTGTTGCCCCTCTAAAGAGATTCCGGTCATTCCTTTCTATCATCCAAGACAGATCCCAAAAGAATCCTGTCTTGGGATCATCATCTAAGTCCTTCTTGGTATTATCTTCTGTGCTTCAGGCCTACTTGGTTTGTTCTCCGCTGTAGGCTACCGAAACAGACTGCGGCAATGGCCTACCCAGCCAAACTAAGCCCTTCGTTGCGGCTGTCCCGAATTTCCGCATCCAATGGTGGACAGCCGGAGAGTCAACATCAACCCAGCTCTCCTGACCTTCTACATCCGAGAGCAGGCAGCCAAAGGGCCAGCATCAGCTGTCGAGAACAGAGCAGTCCAGAGCACGGGTCCTGCTATTTTGGAGAACGTCAAGATGGAATCTCTCTTTTTCTCCGTTGGTTAACCCATGATAGTTGTTTGCCTTTTTTGCCGGCAGCAAACCGGTGAACACAATGTACTTTCCTCTTTTACCTTGTTCAACCCCTTTGAAAATTGAGTCACTTTCTGCAGCTCCTGCTTGAAAAATTTTTGATCACTTTTGATTGTGTTTTTTCTGGAAGACAGGGCAACTGAAAAAGTGCATTTCTGGCGTTCTTGATTACATTTTTTTCGGACGACGTTCACCGTACGGGAAAAATAATGCACTACTTTGATAGATCGGACTTTTACGAATGGGGTGATACCAAATATGTTTTATTTTTTTATTTAGATTTTTTAATTATAGATATGGCAAAAGAGGGGTGATTTAAACTTTTATTACTTTTTTTGTTTTTACAATAAATAAAACTTTATCGCTCTGACTTTTTTCCTAAGTCCCCCTGGGGGACTACAACATGCAATGCTTTGGTCGCTCCTGCAGTATGATGTAATGCTATAGCATTACGTCGTACTGCTTTTGACAGGCAGCCTATCAAGCCACTTCACGGGGATTGCTTAATAGGCCGTCCGCTAAGACAGCCCCAGGGGGTGCCGTACGGGACCCCTTAACATCGGGGGATTTAAATGCCACAAAATTGACAGTGGCATTTAAAGGTTTAATTGCAGATATTACCCGCGGGTGTCAGCTGTAATAAACAGCTGATGCCCGTGCTGTATGAAGAGAGGTCGCCCTGTGACCTCTCTTCATACATACCCCGACACTCCAGGACGTATGCTTACGTCCTTGGTCGTGAAGGGGTTAAAGGACAAGGGCATCAATCTTCTCCTTATTGATACCACCCTACAGGTCCACCGCTGGTGGACCTGTCACTTACTTGCGCCCACTGGCGGACAACACCACCTTTTTCTCTGTCCCACCTCTTTGGGTACTGCTCTAGAACCTCCCAAGATCTACTGTGTCCCCGAATACATGAATGAGAACATTAGGGGACACAACACCCACTCAGTTGTTTATTCTATGCTAGCACTGGTGGAGTTTTCTCAAAAGGGGTTCCTCAACCTGGCCTGTTTTTTTTTTTACCTAGAACTACTTGTTTTCTGGCTATGGTCCATATTGATCGACTTCATGTATTAATGCTTATGTACAAACTGATTTAGCTTAGTGCCTGCAGGAGGGGTAGAGCTGGTTGGAGGAACTAAGCTGGTAGGGAAGTAGTGAGATTGTGTAAGTGGACAGGACAGTTCGGGGGAATGCTTCTTCAGGTTTGATGGTTGCAATTAGAAGATAAAGGAAGACGTCAGCGATGATGCAGACTTGGTTTTAGGCTGGGGTAACCACAGTGGTCGGATTGAGGTACATGAGACCTGACCATGAGCAACAACGGCTACTTTAAGCCTTTCCAATCCACTGTCTGACGTCTAAAGACATTCTGATTGAAGGTTTTACAGCTTCCGATGTCGGAAGACATCCGGCAGGGTATTCTTACTGTATATTACTGGCCGCTCTGTTGTCAGTGGCCTCGCCAGGATGTCCAATACCGCAGTACTGGCTCTGGCCAGCAGGTGGTGCCATTGTATAATGGCAGAAAGAGAAAACTCCCTAGAAAACCCTGAATCCAAAATTGAGTTGCAAAGGGTTCATTTCTGTGCCCTGATTTCTTTTCTTGCATTACAGTACATCTTTGTTGATGCCGATGCCAACTACTTGTGGATCACGACAGATTTCTGTGTTACCGTGAAGGGTTTTTCAATTCCATTTAAGCCGACAGACCTCCTGCTGCACAGCAACGACACCAACCTGGTGCTGGGATACGACAAGCTGCACCCGAACAAGCAGGTAAAACGGAATTACATGGAGTTGGACCTGATATGTGCCGGATTATCAGATATTCTGGATTATTATAAAAAAAACACTTGCAGATACACATCACAGTACAGTAGTATATGCAAAAATATATACAGAAGCATGTTGTTCATGGCACAAATGCGCTGCGCCTATGCAAGCGGTTTTGCACATAAGCTAATGTAAAGGGGCTCTTAAAGCAGTTTTCCCAAGAGTAAATTATTGATGACCTATTTTTAAAAAAGGTGATTAATAGTTGTTTATTGGGGATCTGCCGCTCAGGATCCCCTCTGATGGAATGCAGCGTGGCGCTGCAATCTTTGTTGCCTGAAAAATCATGCTAGGGCTTATTTTCCGGGTAGGTCTTGTTTTCAGGGAAATGGGGTAGTAGTATGTGTTCGTATTCTAATGTCCCATTTAGACTTGACAACAGTCGTCAAAACGACGGCACGAGCCCTGACATCACTGCTAGCTTGTTAGCGCTCGTACAGGGCGTTTAGACTTACAGATCACCGCTGGCTTCTCGCCCAGCACTTCACATTTTAGTGAAGCGCTGAATGGGGAGCGTTTACATTCAGAGAGAAGTCAGCGATCCAGTGATGATTTTCATGCTGGTTGAAAGTGAGCGACCAACAAACAGTAAACAAGTAGCGCACGAGGGATGTGCATTTAGAAGATTCGTCCATTTTAACTAATTTTGCGCGATAATCGTCCCATGCAAATGGTCCTTAAGATACTACTTGCTGCCCACATGAGCACTGCTGGCCAGTCAGATCAGCATGTAGTGTCCTAGGGTCCCTCCACAGGCTTCTTTAGGGCGTAACATTTATGTGCACTATATGCAGAGAACAAAACCCATTGATTTCCTTTTTTGGGGAGATGTGCAAATGCGCTGCGCAATTCTGTGAAAAGATGAACGCATCTGGAACTCATTAAGCTGAATAGCCATTTAAATCAAGACGTATTTGTATTCCGGGCGCAAATAAACATGCCCTGCGTGCGCAAAAAGTACATTCAAATATGATGATACGTGCACAAAAATGCTTGTATATAGCGCAAATACGTTGAGCTGAGATTTACGCAAAAATGCGTGAAGAAGCCCTTAGACTACTGATGTATACTAACACGCAGCGTGCATCAGGTAGTCAGCAGCGCTGCCATCTTTGTCCACGATCGGACAATCCCCTTCATTGCGTCCAGCATACATGTGCCGTGGGCGAGTATAGAAAATCCTGATTTCTCTTCTTTTGCAGCTTTGGAAGTCAGACGACTTTGGGCAGACATGGGTGATGATCCAGGAGCACGTCAAGTCCTTCTACTGGTAGGTGGGTGCAGGGACGATTCTAGATTTTCTGCCGCCTAAGAAGAAAACTTTTAATGCTCCCCCTCCCCCCCACCCCAACCTGCAAGAAATTCCATTGTGCACATACACATCACGTACCAGCCCGTCTGGGTTCACTTAATGTCAGATCTGTCGATCATCTGTTGTTTGTTCTTTTTATGAAGTGAAAATGAAAAAAATGGAATAGCATAAAAATGTGGAGCGTTCGGCACGTAAGCTCTTCTAGGTGGGTTCACACATGTCTGCATCACTACTAGAGATAAGCAAGTATACTCGCTAAGGCACATTACTCGAGCGGGTAGTGCCTTAGCCGAGTATCTCCCCGCTCGTCTCTAAAGATTCGGGGAACGGCGCGGGTGACAGGTGAGTTGCATCGGGGAGGCGGGGGGGGGGGGGGGGGGGGAGAGGGAGAGAGAGTTCTCCCCTCCGTTCCTCCCCGCTCTTCCCCGCCAGCCCCGGAATCTTTAGAGACGAGCGGGGAGATACTCGGCTAAGGCACTACTCGCTCGAGTAATGTGCCTTAGCGAGTATACTCGGTCATCTCTAATCAAAACATTTCCAATATCTTTTTTGTTAGGGAAGATGGATAAAATGGGCTGTAATGCAGGTCCATCTGTAGAATTAGTTCTGCCATCCACTACTAAGGCCGGGTGCACGGTTACCGTGTGCCAGTTATGCCCCAGAAGTTCGGGGGCAACTCACATCAGACAGCTCAAGCATACTTGCCCGTGTGCTGATCGATTCACATGGACACATCGCCTAGACATGCGTTAGAGTCTGTAAGGGGGCTGTGTTTATTCACAATCGGCGCACGGACCCAGATGCACTGGTGTGTTGGAGGCTTTAAAGACCAGCTTCACACAAGCATACTGTATTTCTGCTCCCATAATACTGATGAGTGTCCCAGTCTGATTGCAGGTCCAGTGACCCGAGCTCAGAGCTTCGTAAATGGCAAATGAAGTTCAATATTGATAAATGTAAGGTTCTGCACATGAGGAGGAGAAACGGATGTCACCAATATACACTAAAGGGGGTACTGCTAGGGAAAAGTGAGATGGAAAAAGACCTGGGGGTACTAGCGGACTGTAGATTTAACTGCAGCAATCAATACCAGTCAGCTGCTGCAAAAGCAAATAAAGTCTTGGGGGCATTAAAAGAGGTATAGGGGCGAAGGGCGAGAACATTCTCCTTCCATTATATAAGGCACTTGTCAGGCCTCACATGGAATACTGTGTACAGTTCTGGTCACCGGTGCTCAGGAAAGATGTTACAGTGCTGGAGGGGGTTCAAAGATGGGCAACTAAACTAATGCATGGAATGACGGGACTGGAATACCCAGAGAGGCTATCCAAATTGGGATTATTCACCCTGGAAAAAAGGCAGTTAAGGGCGACCAAATAACTATAAATACATGAGGGGACAATACAAGGATCTCTCCCAGGATCTGTTTATACCCAGGACTGCGATGGTAACAAGAGGGCATCCTTCTCGTCTAGAGGAACGAAGGTTCCATGACCAACACAGAAGGGGGTTCTTTACTGTAAGAGCAGTGAGACTGTGGAACTCTTTGCCTGAGGAAGCGGTGATGGCAAAATCCATAGAGGAGTATAAGAGGGGACTAGACGTCTTTCTAGAGCGGAAGGATATTACAGGATATAGACATTAAATAACCAGCGGGGTTGCTGATCTGGTTCTTACATTCAGGTAGGAACTTTCAAACGTTGATCCAGGATTATTCTGACTGCCATTATGGAGCTGGGAAAGAATTTTTTCCCCCAAATGGGCTAAATTGGCTTCTGCCTCATTGGTTTTTTTTTTTGCCTTTCTCTGGATCAACAAGAGGGGTGGAAATAGTCTGAACTAGATGGACTTTGTCTTCATTCAGCCTAAGATATTATATTACTATGATGCTTTGAGTTTGGGTCAGTGGACTCACGACCAAGTTTGTCCATATTACAGGTGCATAAATGTGCCCGTCATAAACTCACGTGAAGATGGGCAAATAAACAGAACCGCAGAGCTATAGCGACTCCTTACTTACCATGTCACAACAGTCAGATTTGGCGCAGTTTTTGTTACAGATCAGAGTACGATGCGCATCCCATGCATGTGAAGGGGGTTTCGCAACTTCATTCACATGTAGCAAACAAAATCCAGGCAGGTTTTTGGTGCCGCCTTGGACAAAAATATCAGCTGCAGAAATAAGTACCACAGCATACATCTTATTTCCATGGATTACACAGGGAAAAGCTGAGGATAAGCCCTATTGAATGACAATGGTGCTGTTGTTTCTGCGGATCTCCAGTACAGCCAGAACAGAAATCAGAGTTTCAGCTGGATCTCTACCATGGAAATATCGGCCTTTATGCAGATGTGTGAAGATACTCTTCTAACATGCACTGTGTGTACTATCAGTTAGATAGATATGACATAGTTAGATAGATAGATATGACATAGATAGTTAGATATCAGGTAGATACCCTGTTTCCCTGAAAATAAGACATACTCTGAAAATAAGACATAGCATGATTTTCCAAAATTTTTGAGGATGCAAAATGATTTTTCAGGCTTTTTGAGGATGCTTGAAGTATAAGCCCTACTCCAAAATTAAGCCCTGCTAACAGTTAATTTAAAAAGTCAATTTAAATAGTGTCCAGGCAGCTATAAATGTAAAAAGGTTAAACATTTTTGAACAAAAATTAATATAAGACACTGTCTTATTTTCGGGGAAACACGGTAGATATGAGAGATAGATAGATAGATAGATGTGAGATAGATAGATGTGAGATAGATAGATGTGAGATAGATAGATATATGATAGATATGAGATAGATAGAGAGATAGATATGAGAGAGAGAGATAGATATCAATTAGAGAGATATGAGATAGATATCAGATAGATAGATATGAGAATGATAGATAGATAGATAATGAGATAGATATCAGGTTGATAGATATGAGGTAGATAAATATGAGGATGATTGATAGATATAAGATAGATAGTTAGATATCAGTTAGATAGATATGAGATATAGATAGATATGAGATAGATAGAGAGATAGATATGAGATAGATAGATATCAATTAGATAGATATGAGATAGATATCAGATAGATAGATATGAGAATGATAGATAGATAGATAGATATTAGGTTGAGAGATATGAGATAGATAGATAGATAGATATTAGGTTGAGAGATATGAGATAGATAGATAGATATCAGGTTGATAGATATGAGGTAGATAAATATGAGAATGATAGATAGATAGATAGATATGAGGTCTCTGCAGCCCTTGATGTCCTGGCTCTTTCCTGATCAGTCCTTTATCATATTGTTCACTTTTCTCAATCACTTGCAGTAATTTTACTTCTTTGCTCTCAGCTGGATTTGTTTAATGGGTTTCCATTTTTTCTGAGGCATTCTGGATCCAGCACCTATCTAAATTTTTCACAAAGCATCTTATTTTACTATATATTATACAATAGCTCTTTTACTGAAACTGTGTAAAAAACGGTGTTTGTTGCATAGTAACCAATTATCATTCCTTAACCCCTTAATGCCACAGGACATGGCAGATAGATGGATAGATAGATAGATATTAGGTTGATAGATATGAGGTATATATGAGATAGATAGATATCAGTTAGATAGATAGATATTAGATAGATATGTATGAGATAGATATTAGATAGATAGATAGGTATATAGAATGAGAATGATAGATATCAATTAGATAGATATCAGATAGATAGATAGATACATATGAGATAGATATATATGAGGTAAATAGATAAAAATAAAAACTGTACTTCCCATGACAGACGGGGAGCCTCCGTGGTCATCCGTAGTAGAGCAAAGTAAGGTAAGCAGGGTCGCTGGCCGGGCTCATAGCCGGAATCCGCTGCAGGCCTCACACATGCAGAATCCGGTGAGCCCGGCTAACACTGGGGAACCAAAAAAGTTTGTTCACTTATCGTCCATCCAGTTTAGGCAGGCATACAAATTAAACCACGATTAGCCTGTGTAAGCAGGCAGTCGGTCATTTATGAACGACTGCCTGTTTATTGTAAATGGTGGTGGGCGGCTGGAAGAGATCTCTGGCCCGCTCTGCCTCCATTCACTGAAAGTCATCGCTCCTGTATGAAAGCACAGAAGTGCTAGTCCTCGGGCCAACTGTCAGACAAGACACTCGTCTGCAAGAAGTAGGACATTTGCAGGACAGCAGTGGAGGGGGAAGGGAATTCAGTAAGGGACGTGCAGGAGGAGGACTGCTGACATGCCGATGGAGGAGAAGAGGTCAGGAAGTGCTTCCCGTCTTGCTAAATGAGCCTTGCCTCAGCCAGAAGTGACTATAGTCAGTTGCCTGCTTTGTCTGTGCCGCTGCCTTCCCTCTTGTCCGTCCCTGCCGTCTGCTTATACCTAACATTCATAGCAGAAGGGAAGATGGGAAATAAGGAGGGGGATGCAGTATCCAAATCAAGTCCCTGCGTTGGACCAGGACAGATGGAGTCTCACCGGACCTGAATGGGGGTAGCCTCCGCAGAGCTGAGTGGGGAGCAGAGAGACCCCTGGCTGCTGAGACTCGGGGGGACAGGTTGAGGGGGATAACTATGAGGTCTGCCCAATAATAGGCTCATACCTGTGATATGTTCTGCGACTACTTGGCAGAAGACTCTTGTAGCGATCTCCCCCCCACAGTGGTGGTAGTGTTTTAGAGATTTTTCTGCAGGTTATATTATTATGTTTTTCAGGGGATTCGCTCCTCTTGACAAGCCAAACACGGTTTACGTGGAACGCCATGAGCCCCGCGGCACCTCAACTGTCCTGCGCAGTACAGATTATTTCCAGTCCCGGGACAATACGGAGCTGATTATCGAGAACGTGGATGGGTTTCAGCTCAGGGAGAATTACATGTTCGCCACAAAAACCATGGTAAGAGGAAGCGGGAGCAGCGGTGTTGTAGCCACAAGGATGCCTCGCGGCTGCAGGATGAGGCGCGGCCACATATCTGTTGCAGAAATCTCTGGGACTGAAAATCAGTCTCATATGTGAATGGGTTGGTTTCTCCAGGAGGAGCGTGTGTTTCTGCAAACCCCATTCGGATATACGGTATGCCACAGCTGCAGAAACTTCTGCCACAAATCTGCCACGTGTGAATTTACCCATCAAGTGGCAAACATTGTAATAGGCCGCATTCTCTGTTATAGGCTGCACATACTCTAAGGCTAAATACACATGTAGTGGAAATGCTGTATATTCCATTTGTGTATGGAAGATCCGCAGCAGGTTACAGCAGCAGCCATTTGGGTGACGTTTAAATCTCATCCATATATTGCTACATTATTCCAAATGAAAATTGACCTGCGGGGCGGATTTTCACTATGGATTTCACCCCTTTCAGTACAGAGTGGTAACATTCACAGCACATCTGCAAAATTCGCATCACAAAGGACATTGACTTTTAAGGGCTTATTCAGATGACCATATATCGGCCGGGTATTCGCGCCCGACCGATATACGGCATCTCTCTCTGCAGGGGGAGGAGGATGGAAGAGTCGGGAGCAGTGCTCTGAGCTCCCACCCCCTCTCCGCCTCCTCTCCACCCCCTTTCTGCCCCTTGGCACTATTTGCAATGGGAGGAGATGGGGCGGAGCTAAGTCCTGGAACTTAGCTCCGCCCCCGTCCCGCCTTCTGCACAGCTAACTTACACGCACTAAAGAAACGCTGCTATTAGAACCAATGGTTTCCTATGGAAACATTCAGACAGAGGAATTTTAGCCACACAAAAAAAAAAATCATGCCTAAAAAGATAGGACATCAGCGACTGAAATTCCCTGCTGCGTGAAAAGATAGGTCCTGACCTATCTTTGGTGCACAAAGCGCAGAAACCTCCATAGACTCCTATGGGCGACTGTGCAAGATGTACACCAAAGGGGAGATTAAGGGATTCCCTAGCAGCAAGTATGATGGGGTTCACCTGCAGGGGAGATGGAGGGATTCCCTAGCTCTGCTGAGGAATCCCTCCATCTCCCCTGCAGGAAAACCTTGGCATTCACGCTGCTGGGGATTTCCCTAATCTCCCCAGTAAGGGAATCTCTCTATCAGTGCTGAGATGAAGGGAACCCCGGGCGGGACATTTAAAAAGTGTAAACTTGCTGTTCATAGGGGCTGCGGGGCTGCTGCTGTGATCTCTCTCTCTCGTTCCCGAACAGCAGCGCATTTTTCCCATCACCCATCAGCGTTATTTCAATGCTAATGCAGCTAATGCAGACTGTCAGGGCTTTACATACATAATGATCGCTCTCGAGTTTTAGTGCACTATATATCAGCACTACACATGTTTGGCTTAGGTATACAACTTAGGGCGCAGGCGCTAATACGCTCGCCACTACGGAGCATATTAGCTTGTTTTTTTTGGACTATTCAAACTCCATGCTAGTGCATGTGGGTTTAAAAAAAACCCAAAAACTGGAAAATAATATAAATGGTTTCCTTTCGCTCTGTAAGCGGACGCGATTTGTTTAAGCCCTTATATAGTTGTTGACCGAGCACAGTTGAAATTGCAATGAATCATGGCGCTCATGTATCTCCTATTCCTCTCCCTTTTCTTTAGCATCTCCTGGGCAGTAAAGACCAGTCCTCCGTGCAACTGTGGGTCTCCTACAACCGCAAGCCAATGCAGTCTGCGCAGTTCATAACCAGACACTCAATCACGGTAAGTCGCCCCTGTGCGGCTGCTACAGTTTGTTCTTTGTGGTATATTCAGTAAAAATCATATAACACCTTAAAGAGATAGTGCTGTCATAACAAGTTAAGGGCTTATTCACACGAGCGTATATCGGCCGTTGTTTTCACGGCCGGACGATATACGCTACCATCTGGTGCACAGGCTCGGCGTATATGCCGTCGGGTGGGGGGGGAGACAGTTTAGCTCTGTCCAGTGCTTGACAGTGTTTTTTAATGCACCCCATCAGTGTGATGGGTGATGAGGTGCATTAAAAAGCGCTAAAAACACGTGAAAATAGAGCAGGCAGCGCATGTCTGCGAAGCCCCATTGAAATCAGTGGAGGCATTGTACTGTGATTAGCACGGTGTTTGAAATGCTGCGCTAATCGCAGTATAATGGGGGCTGTTAGAGCAGCCTGAGGGCTGTTTTACCCAGAACCATTATCGTTCAGCTCCTTGCTGGATTGTGCGGATCTCAACAATACCCTTCAGTGTAAATGCTGCAAGCGACTGAACAACAAACGATAATTCATTCTCTTATCGTTCATTGTTAAGGTTCTGCGGACATAGAAACTAATGACAATTGTCGTGTTTTACTGCGAATGGCGCGGGCGGCCGGAAGAGATCTCTGGCTGCTGCACCTTTATTCAATGAGCGATCATCGTTCCTGCAGGAAAGGACAGCAGCGATAATTGCTTGGACGACTTTCGGGCACTTAAGCGGGTGACAGTCATTCCGTCTTAAAGGACCCTTAGGTGTTTGGAGTTGCAGTACCAAATACTCCTGGTGTCTGCGTGTTCAGCCTTCTTGGTGAGGAGCAATTGCAATATCATGTTCGGATCCTACTCCGTGAAACATTGTTTCTTGCGCTCAAGGCTATAGCATTGAGCTGGAGGGACAGGTGGCGTCATAGGGTGCAGCATCATGTCATTCGGGAGAAGAGTACTTAAGAATAGGAGATGCCCCGATAGGTTCCATAAGTTCTGGGAGATCTGGTGTAACTTCCTGTCACCGTCTTCACACGAAGTGCATCCCAACATTTCCTAGCCTTGATCTGGTCAGGAGAACATCCTTGGCAACTATGAGGTAAAGTAACCCGTATGAACTGCTTACCGCTGTATAGACTTACAAACCTATTGGAAAGCACAATCCCATCACAATTTCCTATGTATTTCAGCTTAAAAAGCCTTATTCATAGCATATTCATTAACGTGTCACTGGTAGGTATACAGGATGTCCCGCTCTCTCGGGTCCCAGACCAATTAGCTATAACTCCAAGACTAATGAAATTTGGTCAAAACATACAGTAACCCCTCCTGGAAGTGTCCTTGTTTGCGGTCAAGCCCGCCTGAACCTGATGCTCCTTATTGCTGAACTTCTGCTAAGCAGTTCTGGCATCACTGCAGCAAGTTCTTGCACAATGTTCCTTTTTTAATTCTTGGATAGTTTGTGGCTTTTCCAGTAAACTCTTCCCTTCGGGAGGCCCCAGTAAGAAAAAGTCAAATCGGGTGACCCTGGTGGCCTTAAGTCCCTTGTAAGTGATTCGATCCTCAGAAATGCTCCGATCTCAGTCATGGTTGCATCGGTCAGTCACCCCATCCTGTTGAAAGTGGCCGGTGCTAATATCCTAACCGGCCAAATAATGTATAAAGGCCTGGAAGATCTCCACATACCCCGCTCTCATCACACTACTGATGGGACCAATTACGTGTTGCCATGATACGGCACATCAGACGTTAATGTTTTCAGGTTGAAGTGGGGTCTCGTGGATTTCTGAGGATTTTCAGCTACCGACATCCCTGTATTATGAGAGTTTGCATACCAGATAAGTGAAACCATTCCTCGTCTGTAAACCACATGACATCAGGAATATTCGGATTGTCTGTGACAAATGCTTCAAATCAACGGGAGCTCACAAGGCGTTTTGTTTGTATCGGGACCTTTTGATTCACGCACCGCAGTCACTCGGTGTCTATGAAGACGAGCTCTCTACAACTCTTCGGATGTCCCCATCTGCCGAGCCAATTGGGGGAAAGACTTTCTTGGAGAAGCCAACACTTTGTCTTTAACGTTCTGCCCCATTTCTTGTGGCGTTTTCGACCTACCTCCACCATGCACATCCAACACCTTTCCTGTCTTTTCCAGTCTCCGTACCAATTTCTGAATACATGGCTTTGCTAGTGGCTTTCTGACTTCAGATTTCTCTACAAATCCAATTTGATAGGACTTTATGTATCCGGTTCTTCGATAGGTGCGCACAATGAATGCACGCGCTTGCACAGTACCGTGAGATATGGGCAAAACAGGCTCTTACTGACTACATGACTGAAGCAACATGTGGCTGTCGGTGTGACAGCGAGACAGCCAGGCTGCACGTTTTTGGTCTCCCCATATCTAAGAAGAAAATGAAAAAAAAAAAAAAGCGAACAAAGTCGTACGCATGCCAAAATGCCATTAGTAGAAACTACAGGTCACCGCTCAAGAAAATGAGCCCTTACACAACCCGATCGATCAAAAAATAAAAGGTGTACTACATGTGTAATATGTATTTTTAATGCACCATGAATGTCATCAAAGCAACCCCGCCCCCAAAAACACAATTATATTTTTTTTCTTTTTATCCTTATTTAGAATTTTTTTTAAGTTTCCCAGCACATTATATGGCTCTCTAAATAACACCTTTGGCAAATTCAACTTGTCCCGCAAAAAAAAAAGCCCTCATTGGCTATGAAACCAGAGAATGAAAAAAAGCTATGAGGAACCGAAAAAGGGCCGCAGCATGAAGGGGTTAAGCCGGAAGTGTCAGCTTGATGTAATTGGACAAATGCCGACAAGCCCCTGATTGAGCATGTCTGGTAGTAGTGTTACTGGGGGAACCAGACATATGCTCCGCAATACGTGGCTTTAATTTACTTGATGTACAGCTCACATATTGCTCCCAGCAGGCCGTTTAGTCAATTACATAAACAACATGTTGTGTTACAATTAATAAATGAATTAACGGAAATTGTTTTTTAAGATGCATGTTTGATTTGATTAACGTAACAGCGTAAGTGATCTTCCACACGGGGCGGAACTATACCGCAGGACGCAGCCAACTCCGCCACAACCAAATCTGCAGACCTAACTGCGGATTTTTATGCTTATGGCTTATTCACACGTTCGTATATCCGCCGAGTTTTCACGCCCGGATGATATATGGTGTCCCTTTCTGCAGGGGGAGGAGGCGGGCTGCAGGGGGAGGAGGCGGGCTGGGCCGGGAGCAGTGCACTGAGCTCCCGCCTCTTCACCCCTCACCACTGTTTGCAATGGCAGGGGCGGAGCTAAGTCCCACCCCCTCCCATTGCAAATAGTGGAGAAGGGGTGGGAGCTCAATGCATCGCTCCCGGACCGGCCCACCTCCTCCCCCTGCAGAAAGGGACACCGTATATCGGCTGGGCCTGAAAACCCGTCCAATATACACACGTGTTAATAAGCCCTTAACCCTTTCCAATCCACTGTCTGACCTCTGAAGACATTATGATTTAAGGCTGTACAGCTCTGATGTTGGAAGACGTCCGTCGGGGTTCTCTTACTGTATATTGCCAGCCTCTCTGCTGTCGGAGCCTATCCAACGTGTCACCTCATGCAGTAATGGCTTTAGCCGGCATATAGTGCTGTTGTATAACAGCAGAAAAAGTGTAAGCCCCCTAGGAAAACCAGGATATAAATTGGATTGGAAAGGGTTAATTGCAGGCAGGTTTTTAAGCCATTTTTAATTCTGCATCAAAATCCGCAGGTAGCCTACCGTGGCTTGTATGTCGTGCAGCCTATCCCGTCCCATGTGATAGATGTTTTTACTGCTTCTGGGTTGACCACGAATACTGTATAACTACACTTTACATTCAACCAATGGGAGCAAATATTCAATGAGCTGATACAAATACTGGAGGATACAATGTGACCGATGGTATGGGATTTTTTCTAGGGATGAATTTGATACCTAAGCCTACTCCATACACAGCAGATGCCAGTCATCCTCGCCCGCCTGCATCCTTGCCCGCCCTGATCACACATAACTCCGATTGTGATGGTTAACCCTTTAAACGCTGCTGTAAATTCTGACAGCGACATTTAAATGTCCCAATCAGGACTGAAATATCCTGAACGCCCCAGCGATGAGATCGAAGTGTCATCCAGGTGTCATGGCGGCCTGGGATCTTCTGAAAGCCACCAGGACTGTCACTACTGTTTGCATATTAATATGTTCCTGTGGCAGGTAAAAATAAAGTGTAATGCAATATTGTAGTATTGCATTATAGTGTATTAGCGATGAAAGGATCAAAAGTTCAAGACCTCTATGGGTCCTTAAAAAATGGAGTAAAAATTAGTAAAATAAAGCTTTTTTAATTATTTGGAATGGTACAAGTTTAAAAAAGAGCCCCTTGCTGTATCTGTTAAGAGCGTAGTCTATTAAAATATCATAGTATTAATTCCATGTGGTGAAATGTCAGAATTGTCCTTTATGGTCCTCCCAGTTTCCAAGAAAAAATTGAATTAAAAGTGAACGAAAAGTCGTTTATACCCCTAAATGGTATGAATAATGGTAATTATGGTACCAGGTCACCTGACAAAAAATAAGCCCCCACATAGCCCCCATCAATGAAAAAATGTTACAAGGGTCAAAAGATGGTAACGTTTATTGATTTTTCAATAATAGACTGCAGAGCAATGCAGTGGAGCCGTGGCAACCTGTGTGGGCATTTCCCCGATTAATAATATAATAAGCAATTAGTTGCACATTCTTAGGGCTTATTCAGACGACCGTATATCGGCTGCGTATTCACGCCGGCCGATATACGGCGTCCCTCTCTGCAGGGGGAAGAGGCTGAAAGAGACGGGAGCAGTGCTCTGAGTTCCTGCCCCCTCTCTGCCAACTCTCCACCCCCTCTCTGCCCCTCTGCACTATTTGCAATGAGGGGAGGCGGGATGGGGCGGAGCTATTTCCCAGAACTTAGCCCTGCCTTCTGTCATTGCAAATAGTGCAGAGGGGCGGAGAGGAGGCAGAGAGGGGGCGGGAGTTCAGAGCACTGCTCCTGGCTCTTCCAGCCTCCTCCCTCTGCAGAGAGAGACGCTGTATATCGGCTGGCGTGAAAACCTGGCCGATATACGGTCGTCTGAAGCCACCCTTAGACTGTCTGATAGGTCGGGATAGTTCATAATCCAGCATCGGTGGTGCCAGAGCTTTGCTGGACTTGATTCGCTTACATAATTAAAGAGATGTCCTGTGCTTACCTCCCCAGGAGTATTACATCACGGATGTCTCCGAGGATCAGGTGTTTGCATGTGTCAAGCACAGCAACAACATAACAAACCTCTATATATCGGAAGTGGAGGGTCTTCGCTTCTCTCTCTCCCTGGAGAACATCTTGTACTTTAATCCAGGAGCCGGGAAGGAGACGCTTGTCAGGTATTGGGGCGCTTATGTCCATGTAGTGCAACAGTAAGACATAGTGCAAGCAATAGTACACTGAACTTCTAGCACCTTATTACTCTCACTAAAACCTCCTGCAGACGGGCGACGAAATGACGCGATTTTCTCGCGTTGCGACAATGCTACAAATCGCTTGTATGTGAAGCCCATGCTTTTCTATGGGTTTCTTCACATTTGCGATATTTTGTAGCATGCGACATTGCAATTCAAAAGCCTTGTGGGTTTCGCAATATGCACGCGACCTGCTATGTTTTATAGCCCATGTTTCGCTATGGAGCCTTCCTCTCTGTTGCATCGCATGAAAATGCGTTTTTTGTGCGGTACCATGCAACTTTTACAGTAGGAAATTCTACTGTCAAAACCTTAAAATCAGCCCTACTTGCATAAAAAAAACACATACATCACCTAGAAGCGCTATCAGCTCTGCCACGTCTTCTCCCCATTCCCCAGCACTGGTCTTCAGCATCTCTTCTGGCTGGGGATTAAAAAATCCCTGTCTCCAGGAAGCACTGCCTCCGATTGGCTGAGGGCCGCCACACAGCCAATCAGAGCCAGCGCTTGATGAATCAAGCACAGCCAATAAATGGCTGTGATTGGCTCATCGAGCGCTGGCTCTGATTGGTGAGCGTCAAAGCACTCAGCCAATCAGAGCCAGAGCTTCCTGGAGGCGGGGATTTTCCAAACCCCCAGCTAGAAGAGATGCTGAAGACCAGTGCTGGGGACTGGGGAGAAGACGGGCTGAAGCTGACTGCGCTTCTTAGGTGATGTATTCTAATTTAAAAAAAAAAATTTCTGCAGCTAGGGCCTATTTTCAGGTTAGGGCTTATATTTTAAGCCCCCCCCAAATCCTCGCATGTGGTGCTATGTGTTGCGACTTTGCAGTGCCACAAAAATCCCAGTATTGCCACGAGAAGACGCAGCGAAATCGCACGGACCACCGATGCGATATCGCTGCAACTTTCTGGTGATGATATCGTGTGGCCCGTGTGAAGGAGGCTTGAAGGTTGATGAAAATAGATTATTTTAACCACCACCAATCTTCATCATGTGAAATGTAACAAGTCGTTTTAGCTAACCAGTGACAGACTAAGAGCTTATTCTTACATTCATATATCGGCTGGGTTTTCACGCCCAGCCGATATACAGTGTCCTTTCTGCAGGGGGAGGAGGCGGGCCAAGCTAGGAGCAATGCACTCAGCTCCCGCCCTCTCTCTGCCCCCTCCTCGCCCTCTCTCTGCCCCCTCCTCGCCCTCTCTCCGCCCCCTCCTCACCCTTCGCCACTACTTGCAATAGGAGGGGGTGGGACAGGGCGAAACTTAGCCCTCCCATTGTAAACAGTGGCAAGGGGCAGAGAGGGGCCAGGAGCTCAGTGCACTTCTCCCGGCCCGGCCCGCCTCCTCCCCCTTCAGTAAGGGACACCGTATATCGGCCGGGCATGAAAAGCCGGCCGATATACAGACATCTGAATAAGCCCTTATGTAAATAAATCCTAATTCTAATGAACAATTCAACAACCTTTTATTTTATGTTTCAATTCCACGTCATTCTCAAGATCCGCTTGCTGTCAGTGAATACAGACTTTGTATTCAGAGGGTAAAAACTTTGTGCTAAAATAGTCCTGCCATAGAACAGCTGAGAATTCGTTACAATGGATCGGTGTAGACCATGCTCTGTGAGATTAGCAGCAAGTGATACATTGCGGTTATGACGAGTTTCTTTAAATTTTGCCTCCAGGTATCTTGAGAATGAACCATTTGCCGACATCCACCGCTTGAAAGGCATTAGAGGAGTGTACATCGCCAATAGCCTGACAGGGCCGCTGTCCAAGGAGAACGTAGCGTCTGTCATTACCTTCGACAAAGGAGGAACGTGGGAGTATCTCCTGGCGCCAGGGTATAGCGGTTATGGGGACACCGCACGCTGCATGGTGAGTTGTCACAGCAGACGGGGTCAGTATGAAAGGAGATACAATGTTACCTTCACTTTGGGTATAGCGGTTACGGGGACACCGCACGCTGCATGGTGAGTTGTCACAGCAGACGGGGTCAGTATGAAAGGAGATACAATGTTACCTTCACTTTGGGTATAGCGGTTACGGGGACACCGCACGCTGCATGGTGGGTTGTCACAGCGGACGGGGTCAGTATGAAAGGAGATACAATGTTACCTTCACTTTGGGTATAGCGGTTACGGGGTCACGCCAGCACGCTGCATGGTGGGTTGTCACAGATGACGGGGTCAGTATGAAAGGAGATACAATGTTACCTTCACTTTGGGTATAGCGGTTACGGGGTCACGCCAGCACGCTGCATGGTGGGTTGTCACAGATGACGGGGTCAGTATGAAAGGAGATACAATGTTACCTTCACTTTGCGCTGATACATTTATATAACAGGTCTTCTTCTATTGCAGAATTCAAAAGAGTGTCAGCTACACTTGGCGCAGCCGATCAGTCAGGTGACCGCACAAGGACGGGTCATGCCCCTTGTTTCCAAGGAGTCTGCACCGGGATTAATAGCAGCCACAGGTAAGTGTGTTTAATCTCTCCGCCATTAATTATGTTGCTAATTTCCCGCAGATTTTCACAGACAACGTATCTACGCCTGAACTTACCCTCATGATTCTGTGTCTTAGGGCTCCGCTTCCCATTATAAGAAGCAGATTACATATCTGTTACAATTACCGTTGTCTTTATAGGTTCAGTGGGGAAGGATACAATCAGTAAAATTAACCTGTATGTGTCCAGCAGTGCGGGGGTGAGGTGGAGAGAGGTAAGTGGCTTTTTGTTATTTCTGATCCTCTGTCATCTTGATCTCCTGGCTTCATCGCTGACTTTCCTCAATATTTTGCATTTTTTGCAGTCTCTCCTTGGACCCCATTTTTGCACTTGGGGAGATCACGGCGGTGTGTTGGTGGCGATTGCACAAGGAGTAGAAACCAACCAATTAAAGTAAGCTGTGATTTGTGTCTGACATTGTTTTCTATATCTTGCTGTTTTTTATTGTAAGGGCTCGTTCACACGGGCATCAAAGAATGGCTTACTATGGGCTCCTTCAGATGAACGATCTTTTGACGCGCCTTAAAAAAACGCACCGCAAAAGATAGGACATAGGCGCGTTATTTTTGTCCTATCTTTTGATGGGAAAACGCTGGAGGCTCCATAGACTTCTATGAGAGTCTATGCGAGCCGGGTGAAAAGGGGATGGGGAGGGGGTTTTACAGCGGCGAGCGCTGCTAAACAATGACAGTCGCCTCTCGTGAGGCATTTCAAGTCATTAAAGTGGTTTTGCTAAGCGAGGGATTTCGGGGCTACAGAGTCAGTGCACTGCAAGACACCGGCGCCAGCCGTGAGAAATCGCCGCAACCAAGTCGCGGCTATTCTTCGTTCTCGCAATTTTAGGCTCCGATAGTCACGATTTTTTTAGAGCAGCTATCGGAGCGTTAAAATGCTGTTCATGTGAAGGAGGCCTCGGGGCTCGTTCACATCCGCGCTTTAGTTTTCCTTCCTGCTGCTCAATTTTCCTTCCCATTGATTTTAGTGGAATCTTTTGGAGCTTCCGTTGCACTCAGTTTGGTTCCCTTCTGTCCTTTTGCCATTTTTTAATGGATCCATTTTTAGATGAGCATGTGCAGAAGGCAAGAAAGACAAAATAATACAAAACGGACCCGTTAAAAGTGGATGTCAATGGAACTAAACAGAAAAAAACTGATAGAAATGTAAGTTTTTCGACAGATCTGTCCACTTAATTAATTAAAAACCTGAAAGTGTGGTTTCTTTTTGGTTCTATTTTGCTAAATCAACGGCTCTTTTAAAAATGGAAAGCAAAATGCTGATTGGACGGAGCGCTAAACTCTTTCACACTTACCAGAATTTGACTCTGTGTGGAAAAATCCACTCCAGAATCTGCATGACGGAAAGCGGAACACAGATGTGAACGAGCCCTTAGGCCCCATTCACATTGGCGCCTTGTGCTTCGGCAGATCTTTTTTATCTGGCTCTGTCCTTGGAGCCAAGCAACGAAAATTCCGGAACCCTTGGAACCGGCACGTTCCGCAGCCAGATGGCACCGAAGGCACTTTATTGACTATGATGGGGTCTGTTTGGCTTCCAGCATTCTGGCCGGCATGCTGTGATATGTCGCTGGGATTTTCTGCTGGATCTGCACCAGAGATTTCGAAACAGAACCTCCGACGCAGATGTGAACGGCTCCTTAATTGTCTGTTTGCCTTTTGCAGGTTCAGTACAAATGAAGGGGAGACATGGAAAACATTTAACTTCTCTGAGAATTCGCTGATCGTCTATGGCTTACTGACGGAGCCGGGAGAGAAGAGCACCGTCTTCACCATCTTCGGTTCCTATGTCTATAAGGGGCACAGCTGGGTTATATTACAGGTCAACACCAGTGATGTCCTCGGTATGGACTTTTTTTTCATAGAGCATTGCATTTGGGTGCTTTGTGTAAAGGGTCCCGATATTAATATTGTTAGCAACTTTATGTTATATACGTGTCCTACTAGGCAAGTAGAGGGTGACATTAAAGGGTCTCTAAATTGTAGACGGGGACTACAAAATAGCATATCACTTCTGATCCTCGCATGATACTTTCCACCATCCGGAGTTCACATCTCTAGCAGCGCTCCCTACTCTTTTTCTACACTTTGAGGGTAATTACACACATGATTATAGAACTGTACTGATGCAGTAAAACCTATTCTGCAGATCTTTTTTTGTGCTTTTTCCAGATTGTTGTGGTTGCCACCACAATTTAGCGCTAAGATATTTTCCTGGAATTGCTTCTATGGAAAACCACAAGAGCGGCACCGCAGCACATTTTTTGCATTATGATTTTACACCAATTTAAAGAGGAAGAAAGGGGTTTTATTTCAGCATCACTTTCACTGAAAAGAAATTCCGCTTGGACGAGTGACATGGCAGCCGATGTGAATCCGCTGTTCCTCAGAACTGATTTGGCTTGGGGCTTGGTCCAGGGGCAACACCTGCGGTTCCCCGCTTTTCACACTTTCATGTCACCAATTGGGATTAGGTCTTTGCTGTGGGGAACCCCAGACTGTTATCCTAGAAACAATGTCGTACATGGTCAGGTACTGGAGGGTGTAGGCAGAGACATAGATGTAGAACAGACCCAGAGTCAGGGCAGGCAGCATACTTTCTCAAGATGGATTAAGCCAGAGTCAGGGCCGACAACAGACAAGTAACAAGCCAAGGTCAGGATTGTAGAGGTCAGGAAAGCTGGGTCTTTCAGACACAGATCAAATACGAGAAGATCAGACAGAAACAAACTTGTACCTTCACACAGTCTGGAGACTGATTGCTCAGGCTGATGGGCAGAGTAACCCTAAATAGCTCAGGACCTCTCCGGATTGGTTGTGGACTGGAAAGCTGGCCCTTTAGGAGGTGGGGTTGGCATGTGCATTCCACGGGTTGCAGGAAACTGACATGAGATGCATACAATAAGGGGGGACATGGTGATTGCCACGCCTGATTAGAAGCCTGTGAGGCTTCTCATGGGCTTCAGGAGCTTCCAATTACATGCAAGTGCATACATGTCGGAATGCGGCACATCTCCTGATTTAGGGTGCATTCAGACGACCGTATATCGGCTGGGTTTTCACGCCCAGCCGATATACGGCGTCTCTCTCTGCAGAGGGAGGAGGCTGGAAGAGCCGGGAGCAGTGCACTGAGCTCCCGCCCCCTCTCCGCCCCTCTGCACTATTTGCCATGAGAGGAGGCGGGATGGGGCGGAGCTAAATCCTGTTACTTAGCCCTGCCCCATCCTGCCGCCACTCATTGCAAATAGTGCAGAGGGGCGGAGAGAGGGTGGAGAGGAGGCAGAGAGGGGGCGGGAGCAGTGCACTATTTGCAATGAGAGGATGCGGAACAGGGGTGGGGCTAAGTTTTGGGAATTAGCCCCACCCCTGTCCCACCTCTCCTCATGGAAAATAGTGCAGGGGGGTGGAGAGGAAGCATAGAGGGGGCGGGAGCTCAGAGCACTGCTCCCGGCTCTTTCAGCCTCCTCCCCCTGCAGAGAGAGACGCCGTATATCGGCCGGCGTGAAAACCCAGCCGATATACGGTCGTCTGAATAAGCCCTTAGAATGGTGTATTTTAGGTGTATTTTATAATCCAACACCACAACAATGCCAGATTATTGGAATTTTACTATATATCCGTTTACCTCCTCCATTCGTTGTACAGGAGTTCCATGCACTGAAAACGACTATAAGCTCTGGTCTCCTTCTGATGAACGTGGCAACGAATGTTTGCTGGGAAGCAAAACCGTTTTCAAGAGGCGGACCCCGCATGCCACGTGCTTCAACGGGGAGGATTTTGACCGGCCAATTACAACATCCAACTGTTCGTGCACCAGACAAGACTTTGAGTGGTAAGGAATGGTCACACCGTAATTTATCATTGCAGACTGATGTTGGGGGAATTAATTTGGTGGATAGTGGAGACGTCAGCAGGGGGTCCGGTGGAGTTCTATGTTCCTCTAGATGTATCCCTCTACTGCAGATGCTGAAATGTGAAGTAATAAAAGATGGCGACGTCTCATTTAACCGGAGGTTTCTTTATCTCTCCAGTGATTATGGCTTTAAACTGAGCCAAGATCTGAGATCTGAAGTTTGTGTTCCTGACCCAGAATTTGCGGGCAAGCTTTACCTGATCCCATCTCCTTGTCGAGTGGGAACTACCTACAAAAGGACCAAAGGGTGAGCGCACCAGTGGATTTCAGCATGTTTTGTGATATTCGGCTGCTTCTAGCCTGACGACCTTCATTACAGAACATGTGGTGACAATGCTGGTTCACAGAAATTTAACCTCTTAATGACCATGCCTGTTGGGGCCCTATCCATTTGTAAACCAGAGGGCCCCAAGATAGTTCTGACACTCAGGATCTCCTCTGATTAGCTGTTCACTGGAGTGGGGTGCGCATCTGCTGAGCTAATTTGTGTAATAACCAAACAGCTCCGTTCCGACTGCAAGGGCCATTCTAGGTATCACAGGCACAATAGTCATTGAAGTGAATGGGAACTTTGGCTGTAACACCAAGCCTGACTGCAGTGGAAACTAAGCTGCCTGCTTCCTGCAAAAATCTGCTCAGTGCATGAGCGCACCAGCTGATCAGATGGACCCCTGACAATCTGCTGGATAGGCCATCTTACTTAAGGCCCATTTTCACGGAGCGATGATCGCTCAAAAATCGCTAAAAAGCGATCGTTTGAGCGATCATCGTTGCGTCTAAATGCGCGCCCATCGTGCACTTTTCATGCACTGTTAGTTGATCGTTAAATTCATGCCAACCTAAAAATCGTTGTGCGGTCTTATCAGAAGTTCTCCGCGGGTAGTGCTGATAGCATTGTTTCCTGTCAGAGAACAAAAGGAGCTAAAAGCAGACGAGAGGCCTCTGGCTATTAACTGCATTCAGCTAAAGGCTTCGTTTGCACGCTGATAAGCTATTAAGTAGCTGAGTAGCTACCTAATAGTTTATGCAAAATGATCGCATAAACTATCATTTGAGCGATCTTTGAGCGATCATCGCTCCGTGTAAATTTGGCCTTTACTGAGACCTAGGGCCTTCCTTGTCATTCGGCACATCGGGTAACAAAAGAATGTCATCATTGACTATCAAAGACAGCTGTTTCAGCATCATCCCATGAAAGGCTTGTATAATATATGTCGCCAGATGATCTTTGGCCTTTCCTGCCAATGCACTGTGACACAGGCTGCACTGAGGGTACAGCAGGCTTCGTTTACAGACACCATGGAGCTTTTCCTAGGTTCTCGGAGCGGACTTCAGTGGTTTCCCGCAATCCCTCATCATAGACTCCTAGACTGATCGTGCCATTGGGTTACCAGATCACAGGTGGAGCCCTCTTTGATCATTCAGTGGTCACTCTCAACCAGAATAATCAAAGGGTTAAACATCTGGAACTGACAGTTCCACCATTCCTGACTGTTAGAGCAGAAACTTGGCTGTCATTTGAGAGCAGCATTAGCGCTCCGGGATGGCATTGGACACCCCTGCATGGCTTAGGCTAGGGCTACAGGGTGACGTATGACGTCCCATCTAATGATTGTCAATGGAGTGTCTTTTCAACTTGCGACCTAACGTGACTGCAGCACTACAATCGCAGAACATCTAGCTGGTTTGGATTTTGCTTGCCAGTTGCATGTGACTTTGTCCACCATAGGCATCAGTGTGAGTTGCATGTGGCGGTAATGTTACAGCAAGTTCCGTGACAAGTGGCGGTGTAGTTGTAGTCTTATCATACAGCACTGTAAAAAGGCAGTAATGTAAATTAAGGCATCTAAGCAGTCACTTCTTAAGGCCCATTTACACGCAAAGATAAAAGTTCAAAGGCTAGGTTGTGAGCAATTGTTTTGCATAAACAGCTAATGGACACTAATGTTCATTAGCTGCGTAGCACCTTCATTTGCATGTAAATGAGCCTTAGGAACTCTATGCAGAGAACAGCTGGTGATCTGTTCTCTGCATTCAGCTCCTTTGTTCTGCAGCAGGCCTGCTAGCTGAATACAATGTAGTCGACGCCCTCGTGGAGAATACAGCACCATGGACAGCAAACACAGCATGCAGTCTGTGTTACTTCTCTCCATCTGAATGATGGATTTTATGCTTACTTAAAAATCATCGTTCAGCCGAAGAGAGAAAGATGGGAGCATTTACACACAACGATTATCGCTCAAACGATGGCTTTTGAGCGAATTTTGAATGATAATCGTTGCGTATAAATGGGCCTTTAGGTGTATAATCAATTGCTAAGAGATTAAAAGGACTGTTCAGTCTACCCATACAGACCTACAACCTTGACAGTTTGTGCAATTGTATCCAGCCTAGGTAATCCTCCTTGCCCTGCGGTCTTTGTGCTGCCTGGAAATCGAATGCCCAGAAATACAGCTCATTGGATGTAGGGCAGACTAATGACACTGCTCATACTTGTATGCAATGCATCTATAGGTGTTACTGTATAGAGTTACATATAGGGAGAGATTCTTGTGTTTTGTGTGTTTGGATTTTGCACTTGATATCAGAGATATGACATCATTGCCGCACGTCTTAACAGTTAGGTCCTCGGTTTAGTTACCGCAGGATTTCTGGAGATACATGTTCTGGAGGAGACGTAGAGACGCGTCTGGACGGAGAAGACGTCCCCTGTCCCGTAGGAGGTAACTAACATCCATCTTTGCTGAATGCTGCCCGTTGCTCCAGTATATGTCATGATTCCCCAGTAAAATAGAGCTTTTACTTTAAAATGCTTTTTTTCCATATTTTTAGTAAGATCTATGATTGCTGTCAGTGACTGGAAGCATTCTTGTTTACATCCAGACCTAATTCTTTCACAACTGAGTCTTTAGTACAATTGTATGCAGTCTGGACCGTCTTCTGTGAGATAGACCAGACTGGTACATTTGAGCTGCACCGATACATTGCAACAACCTATAAGGACAGAGAGAGATTTGTGCTGCTGATGTGTTTACATTAGCTTATAAGGCTGGGGGGTTCACACAGGGCGCATTCCCGTAGGAAATCTCGCGGTTTGGCCGCAGCAAAAACCACGAGATTTCCGCCGGGAGAACCGCCGCGGTTTAAGCCGCGGCAGCTTGAAGCGGCCCGGCCGCTCGCTTTTCCGTTGGGGCCGGCGCTCCCATAGAGGAGAGCGCAGCCGCGACGAAAATAAACAAAAAAAAAAAAGTAAATAGACATGCTGCATCTTCCGAAACCGCGTCTGCGGCCGCCACAGCCGCGGTTTCAACCGGATTTACCGCAGTGGATTAGCCGTCCTGTGTGAACGAGATTTCTGAAAAATCTCATCCACATGCCTGGCTAATCCCGAGATTAGCGGCCGCGGGCGGATTTGCCGCGGGCGGATCTGCTGCGGCAAAACCGCGGTAAATCTGCCCTGTGTGAACCCAGCCTAAATGATTGTCTAGACTGGATACAATTGTAACAAACCCTCAGCTGTAAGAAATATCCAGTCTGTACAGTCTTTCAGCCTCTGGATGTACACATGAAGGGATACATTCGCTGACAGCAAATGGCATAAAATTTATAGAGATGTAATATATTAGAAAGCTGCAGAACTTTACATTATGCAACAATTAAAGGGGGTTTCCGGGACTTAAATGTATAAAATACAAAAAAAATGTGTACTCACCTGCTGCAGCACCTCCCTGTTGAGCGCTAGAGCTCCGGTCCCCGCTGCTTAAAGCTCTGAAGAAGTTGGCGGGTGGTCACATGCCATGCCTTGCGCACATCAGCCAATCACAGGCTTTAGCAGCCACTAAAGAATCACCACCGAAGCCTGTGATTGGCTAAGCAGTCATGTGCACAATGTATGGCACATGACCGCACTCTGAATTTTTCTGGGTTCTGAGCTTCCAGGATTCCAGTACTGACAGGAAACCAGTGCAGCGGGTGAGTATACAATTATTAGAGATGAGCGAACGTACTCGGTTCGGGTGTTTTTGCACTCGAGCACCGCTTTTTCCGTGTAACTGACTACTCGGATGAAAAGATTCGGGGGGCGTCGGGGGTGAGCGAGGGGTTGCAGAGGGCGGTGGGTGGGGGGCTGGGGGAGAGAGCTCCCCACTGCTACCCCCCACTCCACCACGCTGCCCCCCGTCCCGCGGCGCCCCCTGAATCTTTTCGTCCGAGTGGTCAGTTACTCAGAAAAAGCGGTGCTCGAGTGCAAAAACACCCGAACAGAGTACGCTCGCTCATCTCTAACAATTATTCTTTATTTTAAACCATTTTAAGCCAATAGAAATTTTTTAAGGCCCAGAAAACCCCTTTAAAGTGTTTTTCCAGTTTTGGGACAAAATTCTGAGAGGTGCCTGGTATATTACCTAAACTGGTTTGTCTCTGCTGTCCCTCCTAACTACTGGTTTCAGGTCCCTTTTTTTGGCCCTCCAAGGTGACCAATGCAATCTTCAGACTACCTAATCCCCATAGTGAATTGGTAGTATTAAAATACCCATACACTACACCTGTTCTTTGATTGGCCAGAGCTGCTCATGTAATCAGCACTGGCCAATCAGAGAGCAATGCAGTGTACATTAGCTAGATAGAAAATTGCAGCCGCCAAGTTGGACGTCCAAAACCGGGGTCAGAACTGGTGGATCGGACGGATGGCGGAGAAGAACAAGTGCAGGTAATACTCCCCCAACCCAGAACAGAATTTTGTCCTGAAGCCAGAGGGTCGCTTTAAGCTTTATTTGTAAAGCATAAAAAAAGGTAATAGACGAAGATAAAGTCATATTCTTTATTTTGCACTAATTGCATGTTTACGTCTATCTAGAGTAGAATGTTGTCAGTAGACGAGCTGTCGGGGGAGGGGGGGGAGGCAGTAGAAATCAGATGGGAAAAAAAGAAAACCCAATCAGCTATTTTCTTGAGATGGGCCCATATGTGTTGATTGAGGCCCGATACTATGGCTATCTATTGATATTACGGGGTGTAGTCTGGTTTAATGTTTACTGCATGATTAATATCTGCACGCAAGTCGTTATCTCCAAGTAATTATATGGGTGCATTCAGACGGGCGAGCGCAATATCGGTCCGAAAATTTGGGACTGATATTGTGCTTGTAAGATTGCGATTGGAACTTGCCCGTGTAAATACACCCTAAGGCTGGATTCACACGAATGTATATCGGCTCGGTTTTCACGCCGAGCCGATATACGTCGTCCTCATCTGCAGGCAGGGGGGGGGGGGAGGATAGAAGAGCCAGGAGCAGGAACTGAGCTCCCACCCCCTCTCTGCCTCCTCTCCGCCCCTCTGCACTATTTGCAATGGGGAGAGGCGGGACGGGGGCAGGGCTAATTCTCAGCACTTAGCCCTGCCCCCGTCCCCCCTCCTTTCATTGCAAATAGTGCAGAGGGGTGGAGAGGAGGCAGAGAGGGGGCGGGATCTCAGTTCCTGCTCCTGGCTCTTCCATCCTCCCCCCTGCAGATGAGGACGACGTATATCGGCACGGCGTGAAAACCGAGCCGTTATACATTCGTGTGAATCCAGCCTGGATCCTTTACAAGCCCTTGTATTTGGGAGAACCTGTAGTACTTTACTACAGTGTGGCCTTTGCTACGTCTGTGCTATACATGATCTCATGCGATAAGCTTCTTACCTGTATCCTCTCTGTCCTTCATAAAGAGGAGAATGAGTTTATCTTATACGCCATGAGAAACGCCATTTACCGGCATGACCTATCCTCTGGAGTCAGTGAAGAGCTGCCGCTAAAGGGTCTGCGGGGGGCCGTGGCCTTGGACTTTGACTATGAAAGTAACTGTTTATATTGGGCCGACGTGACGTTGGACATTATACAGGTAATGGCTTTTCACTGCCCGGTGTCACCGTGTGCTCTATCCCAGGATGGCCCATTATAATGTGCAGGAAGTTACTATGTTTTCTCTTTGTTGCAGCGACTCTGTCTGAATGGCAGCTCTGGGCAAGAGGTCCTTGTCAGAAGTGGCCTGGAGACTGTGGAGTCCTTGGCTTTTGACCCCCTGAGCCAATTGCTGTATTGGGTCGATGCTGGAATAAAAAAAATTGAGGTATGAGTTGGTATGTATTGTGTGTGAATTTGCAGGAAATACAGTTCTGGCACTATGGCAAATTGGGCAGCTGTTTGTGCGCTGTTTAAAGGGGTAGTAACTTTATACATACATTACTTATCCTGTACTGATGCTGAATTACATCCTGTGTTGTTGCTTCAGAGTTGCATTCACGATTCTGCAGGCTTCAGAGCTGAAATTTGCCTGGCTCAGTATCTGCACCCCTACAACTTCATGACCCGCTCTTTCTCCATAGCGCTCTGCCATTTTCTTTATTTCACCCTCCCCTAACAGAGCTGCTGTTTCCTGTGTATGCCTTTTCCCACCGAGACACTGGCCTGTTTTGACCTTTTTATTTCCCTGGTATGCCTGCTGTACTTACACTGCACCTCCCATATCCTCTTGAGCACTGGAGGGGACACCATTGCCCTGAGCTGAAGGGGCTTCGAGAGTGAAGAGTAGCAAATATGCAGCAGTGTGGTCTGGGGTCTGGATTGATTTAGGCTCCCTGCACGCGGACGGAAATTCTGCGGCGGGACGTACCGCAGAATTTCCGCCTGTGGAAGCTGCCATGGGATTGTGTTAGAAAACGCAATCCTCACTCCCCGGCCGCTGGCTTCACTCTGCGCATGCGCCGGCTGGGCGGCAGTTGGCACATCACAGAGCCGGAGCCGTGGGAGCAGGTGAGTGCCGCGCTAGTCTCTGCAGGGGCTCGAGTCGGGTCCCGGTGTGAGAATTCAACCTGGCCGTCTGCAGGCGGCCTTAGGCTTCTGGTTCTTGTGTCTGAATGGTGTAGGCTGCCATTCATGGCACAACTTTATACATGGCACTTAAGGAAACATTATATGGTACACTTTTATATGATACACTCTCTGCTCTATGGCACTATTTATTATGGGGCACTCTCTGCGTAGTGCTGTTTACTGTGGGGTACCTTAGGGGCACTATGTGTATGGCTCTGTTTACTATGAAGCGCTCTCTTATATTGCATTTTGAGTACCTAGGGGTCTTTAGTATCACAGCAGATACATTGGCGCAGCAGCAGGTTAGGAATCTCTGAAGATAGTGTAAATGTGCTGGACAAGTACAAAGCCGAAGAGCAGCAAACTCTGCAGAGACGACTTGTAGCTGGAAGAAGTTGTAATGGTGATCTGGGCCAGATTGATAATATAGTGAAAGCGAATGACTTCAAACAGAGAAGCCATCACTTGCCAGTCACTGGATTTAATTGTTTATTCTGTGATTGACTGTCAGTATTTAATTACTGTAATAATCCCATCTGCAATGTGGTGATATGCCGCAGGCTGCCTGTGTGCTATCTGACCACTGTATAAACACTGTATTCAGTCTCCGTATGGAGCTATTCAGGCTTGTTAGCTTACATCCATCAACTACATTTCTGTTTGCCAGGTTGCCAACCCTGATGGAGACTTACGGCTGACTATTCTTAACTCCACCGTCCTGGAACGTCCTCGAGCTCTTGCTTTAGTGCCTAAGGAAGGGTGAGTAGAGTTGTAGATGAAGCAATCAGAAGAAATTTCTCAATACGGGACAATAAATCAGTGGGGTACTATATGATTTTAGTATTCATGCCAAGTCCTCTAGAGTAGACCACAGCTTCTTAACGTGGGGTATGTGTACATCAGGGGGCACACTCCATATCCCCATTAACTGACCCCATGCTGAGCTTTTAAGAAATGCAGCGTAGACTCTGATCGCAGGCCTTGTACCTTCCAGCAGTATAACCCCAGCTGGGATCTAAGTTTCCTCAAATGGAGGGGAACAGATTATGTCAGGAGCTAACCCGGGCCCTGCAAGGAGTTTGGTCCCTATAATGACACAGAACCTACAGTTACATCCTGTGCATTCAGGGTTTGTATGGATGGGATTGAGAGTTGAACCTGCTCCACATCTGACACCCACTGGCAACAGCTACAATCACTTTTAAATGCCCAGATTGGTTTTGCGGGGTGCCGAACAGCCCCTGCAATGAGATTACATTATACTGCAGGAGTGATCAAACAGTTGCAAGTTCAGGTCCCCTAAGGGGACTAAAAAAGAAATGTAAAAATGAGATTAAAAAAGTTTTATTAATTATTAGAAAAAATAAAAGGTATTAAAAGTTTCTCCTTTTGCAATATTTATAATAAAATCTAAACAAACAAAAAAAACTATAGACATATTTAGTATCACTGCATCCATAAAAGTCTGATCTATAAAAGTAACATTATTTATCATCACCCTGTCTCTAAGAAAAAATGTAATAAAAAGCAATTAAAAGTCATATGTACTTAAAAATGGAACCATTAGAAGCTATAGGATGCAAAAAAAATGTGCCCTCACATAACTATTTCGACGGAAAATACTTTCTTAGTCAGACCTCACCTGGAATACGGACTGAGGGCTTATTCCGACGTGCGTATATCGGCTGGGTTTTCACGCCCGGCCGATATATGCTGTCTCTCTCTGCAGGGGGAGGAAGCAGTCCGGGTCCGGGGAAATGCACTGAGCTCCTGCCCACTCTCCACCCCTCGCCACTATTTGCATTGGGATGGGGCGGAACTTAGCTCCGCCCCCATCGAAAACCCGGCCGATATACGCACGTCGGAATAAGCCCTAAGACATGGACAAACTGGAGCAAGTTCAGAGAAGAGTTACCAAGATGGTGAGCGGTCTGCAAATCATGTCCTATGAAGAATGGTTAAAGGATCTGGGAATGTTTAGCTTGCAAAAAAGGCTGAGAGGAGACTTCATAGCTGTCTACAAATATCTGAAGGGTTGTCACAGTGCAGAGGGATCAGCCCTATTCTCATCTGTACAAGGAAAGACTAGAAGCAATGGAATGAAACTGAAAGGGAGGAAACACAGATTAGATATTAGACAGTGAGGGTGATCAATGAGTGGAACAGGTTACCACGGGAGGTGGCGAGTTCTCCTTCAATGGAAGTCTTCAAACAAAAGCTGGACAGACATCTGTCTGGGATGATTTAGTGATCCTGCCCTGAGCAGGGGGCTGGACCTGATGACCCTGGACGTTCCTTCCAACTCTATGATTCGATGAGAGATCTAAAAACATTACGGCTGTCAGAAGTTGGTGGCCGAAAATGTTTAAATGCTTTTCAAAATATATTTTATTCTTTAAGAGAAGTACAACTAAAAGACAACAATATACATTTGGTGTGGCTGTAATTTATAGAATAAAGTTATCATGGCATTTTTGCTGCAATATGTATGTCATAAAAACAAGACCCCCCTCCCCCCTCCCCCACACCACAGAGATGGCCGAATTTCATTCCACTTCACTCCACTTTAGAAAGTTTTAAAAGTTTTCCAGTACATTGTATGTTGTATTAAATAGTACCATTGAAAAACGCAACTCTTTCTGCAAAAGACAAGCGACATTGATGGATAAATAAAGGAGTTATGATTTTTGGACAGTGGGGAGGAGAAAACAAAGATGGGGAAAAAAAGGGCCACACTCTTAAGGGGTTAAATAACGATAATTAACTGTTGTGAGTGAGGATTTAAAGAAATAATAGGGATTTCCTGTTCACCAGCGTAGAGTATGTGGCTTTGCTTGGAGAGGAGCGCTGTTGGTGGCGGCCGCGGTCCGTGGCGAGCAGACTCTGTGTATATTTACTTATAATCCCACATCCTGATGAGATGATTATAATGTTTAACATTCGTGGGATCCCAGAGTGAGGGAACCGTTTGCTTCCACTTCAGTATGTGATAGATGATGGGACTGAGTCAGCTCCAACTGTCCGGAGGCCAAACAATGCGCAATCAGGCCGTATCCACACACGTTTAACATCTGAGTTGGCACAGAATGGGACCCATTGATGGGGATGCAGTCATTCACACATCTGATTTTATTTCATGTCCTATTTCAGTGTGTTGTTACACATTAGCTCCCATTAAAGTCAGTGGGGGCATGAAAAAAACATCACACTGCATTGGTGTATGCAGTTTTTTTTTTTGTTGCACCAACTTCAATGGGTTATGACTAGAGATGAGCGAGCATACTCGCTAAGGGCAATTACTCGATCGAGAATTGCCCTTAGCGAGTACCTGACTGCTCGGAAGAAAAGGTTCGGCTGCCGGCGGCGGGGGAGAGTGGGGAGAAACGGAGGGGAGATCTCTCTCTCCCTTCCCCCCCCCCCCCCACATCCCCCTTCCTCACTGCCGCAAATCACCTCTCACCCGCGCCAGCAGCTGAATTTTTTCTTCCGAGAGGGCAGGTACTCGCTAAGGACAATGCTCGCTCGAGTAATCGTCCTTAGTGAGTATGCTCGCTCATCTCTAGTTAAGACCTAATGACATCAACAGGGCCAACTTGTTTTTTCTTTACACGCAAACGACACTCACACATTAAAAACGTAACAAAATCTGATGAGGAGAGCATCCAAAAAAGTGTGCAGAGATACCTAGGGGGTGAGTGGGTCATAGTCTCTCCCCAAGGAGAGCACGCAGAAGGGGTGTGAGAAGACCCCTAAGAGGTGAGTGAGGAGACTTATGAGGCCATGCATGCTCCTCTTGACCCACATTACAGGCCTCTCACTAGCCAAGCCAGAAACCTACTGCACACTGATGAGGGCCCCGAAACAGTTGTCTGTGTATGGATTTCTTACTAGGTTTCCTATTCCCAATCATTGTTTTACAGACTTGTTAAAGAGTCTTACATTGATTTGCAGGAATGCTGCCATCCAATAGGTGGCGCTGCAGAGGTAGTGTTCCATTTTCCTTATTTGCATAAAATCTGATGTAAAACGCACTTGCAGTGAAATCTGTCAGTTTGTTACTGATAGAATCACACTCACCTGTGTGAATGAGGACTTCATTATTATACCAAAAAGGTCAGAGGACGGGCCCCCATAGAAACATCTGCTCTGTTCACATTTGCAATGGAGGCACCGTTCATGGGCCTCCAGCAAAGTTCTGTCCGGGAATATGCAAGACACCATAATGGAAGCCAGACAGACTCCAGATTTAAATTGGAAGCTGAGGTCTCATCAGAGGCTCATGCTGCTGTTGCATCCATCTCCCATGCTGTACACTGCAGCATTTCTCCATAAGGGCACATCTATGATCAGTGACTCAAATGTCCCTTGCACTGCCTAAATCCACTTTGTGTCTCGTTAGCACCTTAGAATAGTTCTGTCTCTTTTATATATATATTACAGCTCTGCTTGTTCAGATTGATGACTTATGAACTGCAAGTAATTAAATCTCCAGTGAGATTAAACTGCAGCAAATAGAACGAGGGAGGAGCCTTGATAAGGGGGAGGAGCCATGGGAGCAGCTTTAAGACAGCATTAGTACAGCCATATATGTTCCTGTATGGACCTTATTCACAACGACCCTTGTGCGCTCTTCTCAGGCTCATGTTCTGGACAGACTGGGGAGACGAGCGGCATGGAATCTACAAGAGTGAGATGGATGGATCAGGAGTGATACACCTGGTCTCCGATGGCATTAAGTGGCCCAATGGCATCTCTGTGGATGAGAATTGGATCTACTGGACTGAAGCCTTCATGGATAGGATAGAGAAGATCGACTTCAATGGCCAGCAGAGGCAGGTAGTCTTGGACAATCTGCCCCATCCATATGCATTAGCCGTGTTCAAGGTAAGCGAATGAATGGGGTCTTCCTTTTACCATGTGACTGCTTAGACCCTGTGAAGCCCTAACGCTCCTTATATTACCACTGACAGAATCAAATATACTGGGATGACTGGTCCCAACTCAGTATCTTCAGGGCCTCCAAGTACAACGGAGCTCAGCCAGAAGTTCTGATTAGTCGCCTGTCTGGAGTGATGGACATGAAGATTTTTTATAAGGGGAAATGGACAGGTAATGTGAAATAAACCGAACCTCTGTTCATGCTGCTTATGTCTACCTATAAACACCATGCAGGCAAAAAAAAATGTTTGGGCACCTTTTGGCTCCTGAGTCTATAAATTTAAAGGGATAGGTCATCAATAGTTGATTGGCCAGGGTCCATCGTTCAGAATCCCCGCTGATCAACTGATTGAAGTGACAAGTGAGCACTACTGTAACTTCAGTCCATACCAGGCACAGCACCATCCATACATTATATAGCAGCTGTGCCTAGTATTGTGGCTTAACTGAATGGGCCTGAGCTGCTCTCAGGCCGTTTGACGGATGAACATGACTACACATGCTAGCGATGTCACCCGAGCATTGCAGCCTCTTCAGTCAGCTGATCGGCGGGGATCCCAAGGGGTGGACATTTCCAATCAACTATTGATGACCTATCCTGAGGATAAGTCATCAGTGCTGCAGTCCTGAAAAAACGATTTAAGGTCCAAATGATAATACTTATCTTATCCTGCACTGATCCAGAGTTACATCCTGTATTATGCTTCAGAGCTGCGCTCACTTTTCTACTGGTGGAGTCTCTGTGTACATACATTACTTAACCTGTACTGATTCTGAGTTACATCTTGTATTATACTACAGAGCTGCACTCACTATTCTGCTGGTGGGGTCACTGTGTACATACAGTACTGATCCTGAGATACATCTTGCATTATTACTCCAGAGCTGCACTCACTATTCTGCTGGTGGAGTCACTGTGTACATACATTACTTATCCTGTACTGATCCTGAGTTACATCCTGCATTATACTCCAGATCTGCACTCAATATTCTGCTCGTGGAGTCACTGTGTACATACAGTACTTATCCTGTACTAATCCTGAGTTACATCCTGTATTATTACTCCAGAGCTGCACTCACAATTCTGCTGGTGGAGTCACTGCGTACATACATTACTTATCCTGTACTGATCCTAATTTACATCCTGTATTATACTACAGAGCTGCACTCACTATTCTGCTGGTGGAGTCACTGTGTACATACATTACTTATCCTGTACTGATCCTGAGTTACATCCTGCATTATACTCCAGATCTGCACTCAATATTCTGCTCGTGGAGTCACTGTGTACATACAGTACTTATCCTGTACTGATCCTGAGTTACATCCTGTATTATTACTCCAGAGCTGCACTCACAATTCTGCTGGTGGAGTCACTGCGTACATACATTACTTATCCTGTACTGATCCTAATTTACATCCTGTATTATACTACAGAGCTGCACTCACTATTCTGCTGGTGGAGTCCCTGTGTACATTACATTACTTATCCTGTACTGATCCTGAGTTACATCCTGTATTGTACTCCAGAGCTGCACTCACTATTCTGCTGGTGGAGTCACTGTGTACATACATTACTTATCCTGTACTGATCCTGAGTTACATCCTGTAGATCTTTTATTATAAAAGTAAAAAACACAACAAAGACAAACTGTAACAATAAGAATAACCATATAAAGCAATATAAGGCCCTTCCCCCACAGTCCGTGATCCATAAACAAAGTAAATGTCCATATCCGGGTTTCCTCCCCGCCGTACACACCCACCCACATACACACTCAACATATAACACAATATACAACCATAACACAATATACAAGTATATACCTAAAATATAAAACTAAGGAAACTATAACTACATAAACCCTGTAAACTATAACTGCAGGTCCAGCCGTACCGCACTGTACCCACACAGAACAAAACTTAAGCAATAACATAAACAGCATAAATAACTGAAATAGCAACATAAATAAGCAAATTCAAACAGAAAGACTGAGCCAACTGGCATAAAACTAACTAAAAAAATTATTTTTTTTTGGGTCCCCAGTGCAGCTTGGGGGCCAAGCCTGCTCCATCAGTCCGTGCCCAGAGTTCTTAGTTCAGGACGTGCCAAGCCACACCAGGGGTTTTTTTTTGTTTTTTTTAATAAATACCACACAGTGCCCGCCGCAGCCTGGGGGCCATGCCCGCTCCACCAGTCCGTGCCCAGAGTTCAATGTTCGAGACGTGCCAGGCTACGGCTCAAGGCGTGAATCCCACTCCCCCCAACTCCCCCACCCAACCTACCTACCACCCAAAACGTGAATATATACAATATACAATATATACAAAACCATAATACACTCCAATATCAACATACATAATATATACTATATACATAACCCGAAAGCCTAAGGTCGGCTCACCTGCAGCCCTACTTCATTTCATTTTGCCCAAATCAAAACAAAAAGCTTCATGGTGCACTCACAGCCCCCCACCAGGATTGGAGGTGATAAGCCGGGCACAGACATCACAATGTACTATCCCTTGAATTTAAAAACAGGTCTCCCTATTCTCTCCCTAATTTGCCCTAGACTGTCCTTAGTCTGCCCCTCAGTCTGACCCTTCATGGAAACCTGTCCCTGCCCTATCCCTCCTCTCTCCCTATCCTGTCCCTATTCTCTCCCTACTCTTCCCCTAGAAAATTAAGAAAACACTGTCCCTAACGAAATACAAGCCCTCTCCATAGGAGAGAAGCCTTAGATGTGCCCAGCCTCTCATACTCCAAAGAACGCACCTTCACCAGGTCACCCAGGATGTTCCTACATACCGTATCCACGGGGAGGACTTTCAGTTCCGTCGAGATTAAACACCGTGCACTCCAGATGTAGAACCTGACCACTAGGCTAACTAGAAATAAAGTGCAGCGGTCCCTGCCACCAAGGCCTCTGAACGCTCCATAAGCCCACTCCGCATAGGAGAGGTGTGCCAGCTGAGGCCAGCCTATGGAGACCCCTACCCGTTGGTATACCTCTGTATTAAAGGGGCACTGAAGCAGGAAATGCTCCATGCTTTCCAGCACATCGCTGCACTCCTGACGGGGGCAACCCCTGTCAATCAGAGGCCTGCTCTTCAAGTTACCCCTTACATACAGTCTCCCGTGAAAGCAGCGCCAAGCCAAGTCCCAAAACTTCACGGGGACCCGGGTTGAATTCAGTAAACGTAACCCTCCCTCCAGGTCCCGACTTGGGCAGTCCTTGAGCGCCAGGGGCTTCTGGAAACGGGTCAACAGGACTCTTTCGTCGAGGAGCCTCCTCGTCAGAGTCCTGATCTCCCACATCCCCAGACCCCACCGGCGTATCACCTTCAGAACCAAGGTAGCGTAAGCCGGGAGATATCCATGCTGCGTGCGAAGGTCCTTAACTCGCCCTCCTGTCTCCCATTCCTGGAAGAAGGGCCGAAACCATCCCCGGCAGGAGTAGACCCACAGAGGAGCCCTTTCTTGCCAGAGGTTGCCTATGTTGATCTTAAAAAAGGTGTCTACAAGAAACACCACGGGGTTGACCATAGATAACCCCCCCTAGTCTCCTCGTGCGGTATGTAACATCTCTCCTGATCAGGTTCAACCTATTCCCCCACAACATTAGGAAGAACAGGTTGTAGACCCGAGTCCAGAGAGGTTCTGGCAAAATGCATACGCTGCCCAGGTAGATGAATAAAGGGAGCAGGTATGTTTTGATCAGGCTAACTCTTTCCCGAAGGGTCAAAGACCAACCCTTCCACTGGTTTACCTTCTGAGTGGCACCATCCAGCCTGTCTACCCAATTTTGCATGGGGTAATCCCCCTGGCCAAATTTGATGCCAAGAACTTTTGCTGAAGTCTGGGGCACCGGAAGAGTGTCCGGGAGATCAAACACAGGATCCCCCCTTCCTAACCAGAGACTTTCACACTTATCCCAGTTGACTCTGGACCCGGATGCCTCTGAGTAGGCATCCACCTCCGACACCACAAACTCCGCCTCCTCCCTTGAGGATACGAAGAGCGTGACATCATCGGCGTATGCCACTGCCCTCAGGGTAGCCTCCGGCACCGCCCGGTCCATCCCGACCCCCGCTATAGGTCCACGATCAACCCTCCTAAGAAAGGGATCTATCGCAAACACATACAACAGGGGACTTAGAGGACAGCCCTGACGGACACCGGAACCCACCTCAAAAGGGCGGCCAAGCCAACCGTTCACCAGCGGGAAAGTCTCAGCCCCTGCATACAATGTTCGCAGCCAATCAACAAACCCCACTGGCAGGCCATATCTCAGAAGGACTGACCAGAGGTACTCGTGATTAACCCGATCAAATGCTTTGGCCTGATCCAAGGACAGCAAGTACCCCTCCCAGTGACCAGTCCTACCCTGCTCCACTGCCTCCCGGACACCAAGAACAGCGCTAAAGGTGCTACGGCCTGGAACAGAGCAATGCTGGGCCCCCGAGAGGAGCCGGGGTGCAAACTTGACCAACCGATTAAACAGCACTTTTGCCAGAACCTTCCTGTCCGTATTGAGAAGTGCTATGGGACGCCAGTTCTCAATACGGCTCGAGTCTTTACCCTTTGACAGAAGGATCAAAGCTGACCTCCTCATTGACTTTGGCAGAGTGCCCGAGGAAAGACACTCATTTAATACCTCCGTCAAGAGGGGACTCAAGAGGTCCTTGAAGGTCTTATAATACTCGGATGTTAGTCCATCCGGTCCTGGCGATTTTTTGAGCCGGAGCCCATCAATCGCCAGTTTAACTTCCTCTATTCTGATCTCTCCTGTCAAAACATCAAGAGAGGTGTCTACCCCCGGCTCAGGGACAGTTTCAGCCAGGAAAGCCGACATCACTTCCGAATCTAGATCCCTCTTTCCCAAGAGTTGCGAGTAGTAGGATCTGACGACTTCCAGAATCCCTGATCTGGATCGATTCAGGGATCCTGTACTATCGATCAGTCCAGTGACCACTTTACTATTCACTGACATCCTACAGTTTCTGTAAGGGTCGGGCGAGCGGTACTTCCCGAAATCCCTCTCAAAAACCAAGGATGCGTGTCTATCGTACTGGCACTTCTTGAGCAAAGATTTCACTCTGGAGATCTCCTCGCGGCTACCTCCAGTCGAAACGAGATGTTCGAGTTTCCTCCTCAGGCCGTTGTACAGGCGGTACCTGTCCAGGCATCTGAGGTTGGAGAGCTCTCGGAAGAACCTTGCCGCCCTCCTCTTGAACATCTCCCACCACTCTGACTTACTGCTACAGAGATCCAGTAATGGTACCTGGCTCTGCAGAAAATCCTCAAAGGACTGTCTTATCTCTGCTTCCTCCAGGAGTGATGAATTCAGTCTCCAAAAACCTCTGCCCATCCGGGGGGTCTCTGCAACATTCAGAGAAAACAATATTAGACAGTGATCGGAGAATTCCACCTCAACAACGGACACTGGTGAAGAGATGGCTTCCTCCTTCAAATAAAACCTGTCTATTCTAGACCTGCTCTGACCTCTATAATAGGTGAACCCCTCGTGGCCTGGGGTGTGCCGGATGTGGACAGCCACCAGGCGAGCCTCGCTAGCTATACTATTAAGTGCGACGCTGTCAAAAGTCAACCGCCTGTCTCCAGAGCCTCCCCTATCGCGGGCTCTTGTGACTGCATTAAAGTCACCTCCAAAGACAACTTGGCGGCTGGTAAAAAGGTAGGGCTTGATCCTCATAAAGAGACTCTTCCTGTCCTTTTTTGACTGGGGACCATAGATGTTGACAAGTCTTAATTCTTGTCCCTTCATGAGGACATCTAAGATCAGGCACCTTCCCATTTCTAATTCAATAACTCGTCGGCATTCAACCGCTGCGGTAAAAAGTACCGCCACTCCACTATACGGCTCGGCCGCAAGAGACCAGTAGGAAGGGCCTGACCTCCACTCCCTTTTTGCCTTATGTATGGCTGCCAAATCAGACAGCCTGGTCTCCTGCAAAAATAAAATGTCGGCTTCAACGCGGCCGAGAAAATCAAAGGCCGCAAATCTAGCCGTATCAGACTTAATGCTGGCAACGTTAATTGATGCCAGAGTCAGCGGAGTGGGTGCCGCCATCATGAGTGATTAAATTAGACGGCTTTCTTCCTCACACCCGCTTCCTCGGGGTCAGAGGAAAGCCCCTTACCTCTTTTTTTGGACACAGATGTGTCCATAGCAGGGGATCCCCTGACCCCGTCGTCCTTGTTTCCAGGTTCCAGAGTAGCCTCCACCCCGGAAGGAACTATGCCTTCATGAGGTGGAGACTCAGCGCCCCCTGTTGACCCTTCCTTTGCCCTAGGAACCTTGCCCTCCGCCTCCCCCTCAGAAGAGGAGGAAGAGATGTCTCGGAGGGCTCGGAACCTATTGGAGAGTCCAACTGGAGGTGAGCAGGCTTCCCCTTCCAGTACTTGGCCCGGGGTGGGAGAAGATCTTGAATCCCCCCTTCGTTTCCTCCTCGTGGCACCTAGCTTACGCCGTTTCTCTAGCCACCTCTTGCCTTCCTCATCCACACTTTCGCAGTGAGAGGAATCTGCAGAGTTGGTCTCCTCCCTCTGGATCCTCCTGTCCTCCTCATCTAAATCGCTGTCCCTCAAAGCCTCAGCCGCGAGATTTGCCTCTGGAACAGGGGCCACCATCGACCCACCTGCTGTGGGTGCTCCTGTCAGCTCCCTGCTCCGTCTGCGTTTCTCCTGACGCCTCTGCTCCGCAGGCGTCTTTTGCCGGTTCTTCCCTGGCTCCTGAGCTCCTCCACCTCTGCTGGCCCCCTCACCCCCGGAGGCCACATCATGACCCCCATCCGTAGGTGCTGAGACCGCATTGGCAAAGGAGCGCGGACAGCGACTAAATGGGTGACCGAGGTCACCACACAGGTTACACCTAATCTCCGCACAGGAGGCGGCTAGATGACCCAGACCCCCACACAGAGCGCACTTCAAGGTCTTACAAGCGGCGCTCAAGTGTGAGGGGTCGCCGCACCTGTGGCAGAGCTTCGGCTGCCCCTGGTAAAAGGCCAAGATACGATCCCTGCCGAGGAAGGCTGCAGAAGGTATGTGTGCCACTGAGTTACCTGAACGTTTCAGCTGGACCATGAACGTCCAGGCCCCAGACCATATGCCGTGCTCATCCCTGTTCTTTTGGGGCATCTCCGTCACCTCTCCGTACCTACTGAGCCACGTCATGATGTCAAAGCAAGAAAGTGACTCGTTACGAGTCAAAACGGTCACCTTCTTGATACCGTTCTGGCGAGACACCACCTGGATGGCAAAGTCTCGCCAGCCGGGCTCGTTTTTCACCAGCTCGTAATTCCCCCAGAAGATTTCTAAGCCCTCTGAGCGAACGAAGCTGATGTCAAACTCAGACGTGCCGTAAGGATGGATCAGGGCAAAGATGTCAACTGCCCTGAAGCCCATCTTCAGCAGAAGCTCCACTACCCTTGCCCTCGGGGGGCATGTATCATTGCCTCTCCAACGAAGACGGACCACATTCCTACGACCTGCGTCCTGCCCGGGTGTCGGTAGGGACCATACGGTCTCCCCCCTTTGCTCTCGGAAGGCACCCAAGCCATGTCTCTCTTTCCAGAGAGATAGATCCACCTCTCTTCCTCCAACTGTGATTGTACTCTCCCCCTTCCGTAAAGCCTCCAGGAGACGCTGTTGCAAAGCGCCCTCCCTAGAGCCTGGAGACAAGGAGGACCCCTCCCCTCCAGCGGCGACACTGGCATAACTTCTGCCAGTTGTTGTCGTCGCTGGAGGGGCGACTGGAACCTGTGACCCCCCTGGCCTATCCACCTTATCCCCTGGGCCCCCAGATCCCCGGCTGCCAGGGGGGCCCGAGGTGCCCGAAGGCCCAGAACCTGCAGAGAATTGTTTACTCTCGGCGTTGTCCCTCACATCCACCACACGCTCTCGCACATCCATGCCCGGATCTACCACTTTTATCCTCGGATCATGTGGTCCATGGGTCCTGGCCTCTCCGGAGGTAGATGGTAAAGCCTCCGGACTTTTGCTTGTGTTTTTCCTTTTTCCTTTTTTCTTTTTTGCCTCCGCATCACTGGAGGCACGGGATCCGGCCTGACTTACTCCCAGATTATGGGAGACCCCTGATTTTAGGTCCGCAGCCCCCTCCGCATCACAGGCAGCACTTGCTGCATTAGTGGCACCGCTGCCACCCTCCTTGCTGTTACCGCGACCTGCATCTGTACTGGCCTTTACTGCGCCTTTCTTACTGACCTCCTTGCTCCTGTTACCAACTAACACAGGGACAGGGGGTCTGACCAGCTGGGCCCTTTTCTCCCCAACTCCCTGCTCCAGGCCCACCACAGAGTCCGAGCCAGGGGGGTTTTTGGGGTCAGAACTCTGATCCGACTTTGCAGCCAGATCAGTCCTCACGGGAACTTTGACAAACACAAGCTTTTCCTGCAGCTTAACAGGTTTCTTTTTCTTTTTCTTTATCTCTACATCCTCCTCCGGCATCTCATTGCCAAACATGAAGCCCCCAATATGCAGAGAGGCTTCTGGCTGTGGGGTCTTCTGCACTTGTAGCCTTCCTGCGTTTCCCTCCACCTCTGATTCCCCTGAGGTAGATGGCAGTCCAATTTCCTCAGGCAACAGCTCTCTGGAACTTGTAGTGCCACTGGGTGTTGGTACTAGCTCTTGTGAGCATACGGGCTGCTCCTCCAGGGTCTCCTGCACATCCTCAAACAATTCCTCATCTGAGGCTTCATCATTGCTTGACTCGCTTTGCTCCTGGCCACTGCACCTTGCCGCCATCTTTGCAAACCGGTCATCATTTATTATTTTTTCCTTAAAGGGACCGCTCTCCTCCAGTATTTTCTCCCTCACCGCTTCCCACATTCTAATGCAGTCCTTGCATTTCTTTATTGCCCTTCTGGCTTCTGCCTTTCTGTCCTTAGAAGCATTTTGCTCCATGATCAGCTTGGCATCGCGCACCTTTCCCTTTTGCATGACCAACATTTTTCCAGCAAAGTTATAGTCATTAATACTCTTCGCCAGCCTGGAGGCCAGCTCAATCACTGATTCCTCCTTCTTTCTTTCGCTCCACTTACCCATACTTGCCAGGGTCTGCGGCTCACCTGCTCTCCTGCGGGTCTGGCTGCGGGTCACAATCTCACTCCCTGCGCTATCAGAAGCCGCCGTGCTGACAAATGGTGCCACGCTGCTGCAGCCACGACCAGGTCCAAGTCTCTTCTTACCTCCAGCAGAAGCTCCTGTTTTCCTGCGTGCTGCTGGCTTCTCCGGCACCAGTGGCAAACTTTCTTTCGGCATTTCTGATGCCAGCAATGCCTTCACTTCCCTCCCTCCCCCCGAGTGGCCCCAGGGGGAGGAGGTGCGGGACTCCATATCCAACAAAGCCCAGAAAAGTGCACCTTCTCTGGGATCCAAGCTCAGCAAACCTTCCTTCTCTGACCACACCCTGGAAGTTGCAGAGCTTAACCAGCACACACCCAACTCCAGAAGCTGCACTCACTATTCTGCTGGTGGAGTCACTGTGTACATACATTACTTATCCTGTACTGATCCTGAGTTACATCCTGCATTATACTCCAGATCTGCACTCAATATTCTGCTCGTGGAGTCACTGTGTACATACAGTACTTATCCTGTACTGATCCTGAGTTACATCCTGTATTATTACTCCAGAGCTGCACTCACAATTCTGCTGGTGGAGTCACTGCGTACATACATTACTTATCCTGTACTGATCCTAATTTACATCCTGTATTATACTACAGAGCTGCACTCACTATTCTGCTGGTGGAGTCCCTGTGTACATTACATTACTTATCCTGTACTGATCCTGAGTTACATCCTGTATTGTACTCCAGAGCTGCACTCACTATTCTGCTGGTGGAGTCACTGTGTACATACATTACTTATCCTGTACTGATCCTGAGTTACATCCTGTAGATCTTTTTATTATAAAAGTGAAAAACTTAACAATAAACAGAACATAAATATCGCTCACTTGGCATAAAAGACAAACATAAAACAAAAACAAATCATCACTTATATTAACTGGACTTTGCCTTACTTCAGGACAAAGGAACAAAAGCAAAAGGTCCATCTGGTCCAAATAATACACACAGCACACTACACCAACCTGCACTCCAAACTACACTCACTCATCCTCACCAATACATATACACTACAGACTACATATAACAATATACACACGTGTGAGAAAACATCCCTAACTCACAGGATCCAGCCTGAAATCCCAAAAAAAGAAGAAAGAAAACAACTAATAACCGAAGCAATTATATAATAACAATAATGCAAATAACAAAAGTAGTAACAATAAGAACAACCCAATACCTTTTTTTTTTTTTTTTATATATTTTGCAAGTTTTTTTTTTTTTGTTTTTTTTTTTTTAATGCCCACCACCTAAAAAAATAAAACCTTACATAATCCTAAACTAACCCTATATCCAGACCAAACCACCACACACCCCAAACAACCCCCTACGGTGCAGCCTGGGAGCCACGCCTGCATCCCAAGTCCGTGCTCAATGTCTATGTCCAGGACGAGCCGAGCTGCACCGCATACACACACCCTGCCCGCCGCAGCCTGAGGGCCACGCCCGCACCAACAGTCCGTGCCCAGTGTTCATTGTCCGGGACGTGTCAAGCTACGGCTGAGGCATAAATCCCCCCCCCCTCCCCCCAATAAACCCCCACCCAACCTATCTATAACCCTTAACCCTATATACAAAACAAAACATACAACATCTTATATTACACAACTACAAACCAACACTACATATTAATACCCGAAAGCCTAAGGTTCAGTTACCTGCAGCCGTACATACTTTATCTTTGACCGAAAACAAAAACTCTACTAGTGTCACACTCAGCCCTCCACCAGGACTGGATATGATAAGCTGGGCACCGACCAAATAGAGAAAAACTATCCCTATAGTTAATCTGTCCCTACAATGTCCCTACTCCTTCCCTAAAACTTACTCCAGAGAAACTGTCCCTACCTCTCCCTATTCTGTCCCTACAAAGACCCTAACAATAAGAAAACTGTCCCTAACGAAATACAAACCCTCTCCATAGGAGAGAGGCCTTAGTCGTGCCCAACCTCTCATAATCCAGAGAGCGCACCTTCACCAGGTCACCCAGGATGTTTCTATTCACCTCATCCACGGGGAGGATTTTCTCTTCCGTCGAAACTAGACACCGTGCGTTCCAAATGTGAAACCTGACCACTAGGCTGACTAAGAATAAAGTGCACCGGTCCCTGCGACCAAGGTCCCCGAATGCCCCATAGACCCATTCCGCATACGAGAGGCGTGCCAACCTGGGCCAACCAATGGAGGCTCCCACCCGTTTGTACACCTCTGTATTAAAGGGACACTGAAGCAGGAAATGCTCCATGCTTTCCAGTACGTTGCTGCACTCCTGGCGGGGGCAACCCCTATCCACCAGTGGCCTGCTCTTCAAGTTGCCCCTTACATACAGTCTCCCGTGGAAACAGCGCCAAGTCAAGTCCCAAAACTTCAAGGGGATCCTGTCAGAATTCAATAAACGTAACCCTCCCTCCAGGTCCCGACTTGGGCAGTCCTTGAGCGCCAGGGGCTTCTGGAAATGGGTCAACAGAACCCTCTTATCGAGGAGTTTCCTCGACAGAGTTCTGATCTCCCACATCCCCAGACCCCACCGACGTATCATCTTCAGAACCACGGTAGCGTAAGCCGGAAGATGCCCGTGCGGCGTGCGAAGATCCTTCACTCGCCCTCCTGTCTCCCATTCCTGGAAGAAAGGCCGAAGCCATCCCCAACAGGAGAATACCCACGGAGGAGCCCTCTCTTGCCAGAGGTTGCCTATATTGATCTTAACAAAGGTGTTTACGAGAAACACCACGGGGTTGACCATAGATAACCCCCCTAGTCTCCTCGTGCGATATGTGACATCTCTCCTAATTAGGTTCAACCTGTTCCCCCACAACATTAGGAAGAACTGGTTGTAGACCCGGGTCCAGAGAGGTTCTGGCAAAATGCATACGCTGCCCAGGTAGATGAATAAAGGGAGCAGGTATGTTTTGATCAGGTTAACCCTTTCCCGAAGGGTCAAAGACCAACCCTTCCACTGGGCCACCTTCTGAGTGGCACCATCGAGCCTGACCACCCAATTTTGCATGGGGTAATCTCCCCGGCCAAATTTGATGCCGAGAACTTTAGCCGAGTCCTGGGGCACTGGAATGGTGTCCGGGAGACCAAATGTAGGATCTCCCCTTCCTAACCAGAGACTTTCGCACTTATCCCAGTTGATGCCGGACCCGGATGCTTCCGAGTAGCGATCCACCTCTGCCATCACGTACTCTGCCTCCCCCCTCGAGGACACAAAGACGGTGACGTCATCAGCGTACGCTGCCACCCTGAGGGCGGCTTCCGGCACCGTCCGATCCATCCCGACCCCCGCCATAGGCCCACCATCAATCATCCTAAGGAAAGGATCAATGGCAAACACGTACAGCAAGGGGCTCAGAGGACAACCCTGACGGACGCCAGACCCAACCTCAAATGGGTGGCCGACCCAACCGTTCAGTAGCGGGAAAGTCTCAGCCCCCGCGTACAATGTCCTGAGCCAATTGACAAACCCCACTGGCAGGCCATATCTCAGAAGAACAGACCAGAGGTACTCGTGATTAACCCGATCAAACGCTTTGGCCTGATCCAAGGACAGCAGGTACCCCTCCCAGTGACCAGCCCTACCCTGCTCCACTGCCTCCCGGACACCTAGAACAGCACTAAAGGTGCTACGGCCTGGAACAGAGCAATGCTGGGCGCCCGAGAGGAGCCGGGGTGCAAACTTGACCAGCCGATTAAACAGCACTTTTGCCAGAACCTTCCTGTCCGTATTGAGAAGCGCTATGGGACGCCAGTTCTCAATACGGCTCGAGTCTTTACCCTTTGACAGAAGGATCAAAGCCGACCTCCTCATTGACTTTGGGAGAGTGTCCGAGGAAAGACACTCATTGAAAACCTCAGTCAAGAGGGGACTCAAGAGGTCCTTAAAGGTCTTATAGTACTCAGATGTTAAGCCATCCGGTCCTGGCGATTTTTTGAGCGCAAGCCCATCAATCGCCAGTTTAACTTCCTCTATGTTGATCTCCTCTGTCAAAACATTAAGGGAGAGGTCATCCCCTGGCTCAGGAACAGCTTCAGCCAGGAAAGCCGACATCACATCTCGATCTAGATCCCTCTTCCTCAAAAGGTGCGAGTAGAAGGATCTGATGACTTCCAGAATCCCTGATCTGGACCTGTTCAGAGATCCCGTACCGTCGATCAGTCCAGTGACAACTTTACGATTCACTGACATCTTGCAGTTTCTGTAAGGGTCAGGTGAGTGGTACTTCCCGAAGTCCCTCTCAAAAACCAAAGATGCGTGCCTATTATACTGGCACCCTTTGAGCAAAGACTTCACTCTGGAGATCTCCTCGCGGCTACCTCCAGTCGAGACGAGATGTTCGAGTTTCCTCCTCAGGCCCTGATAAAGACGATACTTACTCAGGCTCCTGAGGCTAGAGAGCTGGCGGAAGAACCTCGCAGCCCTGATCTTGAACATCTCCCACCACTCTGACTTACTGCTACAAAGATCCAGTAATGGTACCTGGCTCTGCAGAAAATCCTCAAAGGACTGTCTTATCTCTGCTTCCTCCAGGAGTGATGAATTCAGCCTCCATAAGCCTCTACCCATCCGGGGGGTCTCTGCAACATTCAGGGAAAACAAAATCAGACAGTGGTCGGAGAATTCCACCTCAACAACAGAAACTGGTGAAGAGATGGCTTCCTCCTTCAAATAAAACCTATCTATTCTAGACCTGCACTCGCCTCTATAATAGGTGAAACCCGCGTGGCCTGGGGTGTGCCGGATGTGGACATCCACCAGGCGAGCTTCGCTAGCTATGCTATTAAGCGCGACGCTATCATAAGTCAGCTTGCCTAGGGAGCCTCCCCTGTCACGGGTCCTCGTGACTGCGTTAAAGTCACCCCCAAAGATCACCTGCCGACTAGTAAAAAGATACGGCTTGATCCTCATAAAGAGATCCTTGCGGTCCCGCTTGGTTTGGGGACCATAGATGTTGATTAGCCGAAGCTCTTGTCCCTTCATGAGAACATCCAGGATCAGGCACCTCCCTATTTCTAACTCAATAACCCGTCGGCATTCAACTGCTGCGGTAAAAAGTACCGCCACTCCGCTATATGGCTCGGCCGCAAGAGACCAATAAGATGGACCAGACCTCCATTCCCTCCTTGCCTTGTGCACAGCTGCCAAATTTGGCAGCCTGGTCTCTTGCAAAAACAAAATGTCGGCTTCAACGCGGCCGAGAAAATCAAAGGCCGCAAATCTAGCCATATCAGACTTAATGCTGGCAACATTAATGGATGCCAGCGTCAACGGAGCGGGTGCCGCTTTCTTCTTCCCACCCCCCTTCTCATCAGGGTCTGAGGATGACCCCTTGCCACGTTTCTTGGACACTGAAAGGTCCATGGCAAGGGGCTCCTCAACCTCGTCCTCCTTGCCACTGGGCTCTGGGCCAGCCCTCCCCCTGGATGTCACCAAACCCCCACAAGAGGAAGGCTCAGCACCCCCTGTAGGCCTCACGCTTGTCCTAGGCACCTCTCCCTCCGAGGACGAGAGAGCTTGGTACCTGTTGGAGAGCCCAACAAGAGGAGAGTTTGGATTGCCTTCCTGCACCTGGCCCGTTGCAGGGGAAGATTTCCCTTCCCTTTTTTTCATTTTCTTGGAGCCCTGCTTGCGCTTTTTCTTTTGCCACTCATCCTTGCCCTCACCCACACTTTCATAGTGGGAAGAATCTGAATAAGTGGCATCCTCTTCCCTTTGGATCCTCCTGACCTCCTCATCCAGCTCCCTGTCCCCTGGAGCCTCAGCCACATGATTTGCGTCCGGAGCAGGGGCCAGCATTGACCCACCTGCCACCTGGGTTTCTACCAGCTCCCTGCCCCTTCCGCGCTTCTCTTGGCGCCTTAGCTTGGCTGCCCCAGCATGTTTGTTCTTCCTTGGCTCCTGGGCTCCATCGCCTCTGCTGGTCCCCTCCCCTGCAGAAGCAACCTCACGGCTCTCCTCCGCTGGGGCCATGACCGCATTGGCGAAAGAGCGCGGACAGCGACTGAATGGGTGACCGAGGTCACCACACAGGTGACACCTAATCTCTGCACAAGATGCCGCAAGATGACCTACCTCGCCACACAGAGCGCACTTGATGACGTTACAGGCTGCACTCAAATGTGTGGGGTCGCCGCACTTGTGACAGAGCTTCGGCTGCCCCTGGTAGAAGGCCAAGATACGATCCCTGCCAAGGAAGGCCGCGGATGGTATGTGGGCCACCGAATTCCCTGAACGCTTAAGTTTTACCATAAACGTCCAGGCTCCGGACCAGATGCCGTGTTCGTCCCGGTTCTTATTGGGCATGTCCACCACCTCTCCGTACCGACTTATCCAAGTCATGATATCATAACAAGAGAGGGACTCGTTACGAGTCAAAACGGTCACTCTCTTGACTCCAGTCTGGCGGGTTACCACTTGTGCAGCGAAACCACGCCAGCCGGGCTCGTCCTTCATCAGCTCATAATTCCCCCAGAAGAGCTCCAGGCCCTCCGGGCGAGCAAAGCTGATGTCGAACTCAGACGAGCCGTAGGGGTGGATCAGGGCATAGATGTCATTTGCCCTGAAACCCATCTTCAGCAGAAGCTCCACCACCTTACTCCTGGATGGGCACGCGTCATTGCCTCTCCACTGAAGACGAGCCACATTCCTACGGCCAATGTCCTGCCCGGTTGTCGGCAGGGACCAGACAGTCTCCCCCCTTTGTTCTCGGAAGGCACCAAGACCATGTCTCTCCACCCAGAGAGACAAATCCACAACTCTGCCCCCTACATTCATCGAGCTCTCCCCCCTCCTCAAGGCCTCCAGGAGGCGCTGTTGCAAAACGCCGTCCCCAGAGCCCAAAGACAAGGAGGACGCCTCTCCCCTCCCTCCAGCGGCGACACTGGCATAACTTCTACCAGATGTTGTCGCCGCTGGAGGGGCGACTGGATCCTGACCCACGCCCTGACTACCCTCCGAAGCCCCACCCACCCGTACACAAGGTGGCATACTTGCCGGGGAACCGGGGACAGCTGTTCCTGCAGGAACAGGGGCAGCAGGAACAGGGGCAGCAGGGGTACCAACAGCCGCATCCATTACCTCACTCACTTCTCCATTCGCTGCTGGACCAGGACCCATGTAATCTTTACCATTAACTTTCCCTTTATGCCCTGAGGGCAAGTCCATGGCACTTCCGGTGGGTGGCTGAAGATGCACTTCAACATTTCTCTGGACATTGGTGGCTGTAGCTCCGCCCACCTTAGCCACTCTAGGAGTTGTAGTTCCTCCAACTTTCCTTGCAGGATCTTTACCATGTGTGGGAGGATCGGCAGACCCAGCCACCACCCCCTGCGCCCCCTCCGCACCGGAAAGGCGCTTTAGGGACACAGGGGGGACAGCTAAGCCACCACCGGTGGGACCTGGTGCCGGATCACGCCCCCCTCCCACTGGGACGTGACCAACAGCGCCAGCACCTCTGGACTGGCCGCGACTCTTCGCTTTCCCAATGCTCTTCTCCACCTCCTTTACTCCTCCATTCCCACTACTAGCACAAGCGGGCTTGGAGTTTTGGGCCGCATTAACCCTCTCTTCCCCAGTCCCCTGCACCGGACCCACCACAGAGCCCGGGACTAGGAGCTCAGGGTTACCACCCTGGTTTGACTTTGCAGCCAAACCAGAGTGCTTGGTGACATAAACAAACTTTTCTTCAATATACGTTTTTTCCTTTTTCCTCCTCTTTTTGCTTGAGGTCTCCGGGGGTAAATCATTCCCGAAATAGCAAGACTGCAGCCTCTCTGGGGACTCTTGCAGCTGTATCTGCCGCATTATCAGCGCCCCCTCTCCACTACTGCTGCAGCTATCATCAGTGTCCTCTGAATCAGACTCGCCTGATGTGGAGGGCAGGCTGACCTGTTCAGCTGGGATGCTGGGCCCTGTAGTCCCACCTGGCAGTGCTGATTGCTGCTCTCCAGAGCACCCAGCTCGACCATCCTGAGCAGGATCGGATTCCACCGAGCTGCTGCTGCTGGAGTGCCTGGCAGAGCGCTCTTTAATAGCACCGCTGCTCACAGACGCCATTTTGATAAACCTCTCGTCATTTAACAGTTTTTCTTTGAAAGGTCCACTTCTTTCCAGGATCCTTTCCCTCTCCTCCGCATAAAATTCAATGGCCTCCTCACAAGCTTCAATCTGCCGTGATATGGCCAGTTTCCTGGTACGGGATTTTGCCCGCTTCGCATCATGTCGGGCAGCGTGCAGCTCCTGCGTATATTTATTCAGCTGCCTCCCGACATGTCCATAGTCCTTCATATATTTGGCGATACGGGTTGCCACATCCGTTACAGACTCGCCCTCCCTGCGATCAGCCCAACTTGCCTGCGTACGTTGTTTTTCCGCATGGTCCTCCACTCTCTTCCTCTGGCTCCGAGTCATCTTGGGCTCCTCCAGGGGAGTCAGGGTGACATTGCTGCCACTCTGACCTGATCTTCTCCCCTCCTGGGGTGCAGTCCTCCCTCCCCCCGACCGAAGCCGGAGGGAGGAGGTCCGGGACTCCATGGCTGGAGCAAGCCCAGCACCTGTAACCTTGGCTGGGTAAGATTCCTCTCACTGCTGACCACACCCTGGATCCTGCAGAGCTCTCACACACCCAACCTTCTCCAGAGATGCACTCACTATTCTGCTGATGGAGTCACTGTGTACATACATTACTCATCTTGTACTGATCCTGAGTTACATCTAGTATTATACTCCAGAGCTGCACTCACTATTCTGCTGGTGGAGTCCCTGTGTACATTACATTACTTATCCTGTACTGATCCTGAGTTACATCATGTATTATACTGCAGAGCTGCACTTACTATTCTGCTGGTGGAGTCACTGTGTACATACATTACTTATCCTATACTAATCCGGAGTTACATCTTGTATTATACTCCAGAGCTGCACTCACTATTCTGCTGGTGGAGTCACTGTGTACATTCATTACTTATCCTGTACTGATCCTGAGTTACATCCTGTATTATACTCCAGAGCTGTACTCACTATTCTGCTGGTGGGGTCACTGTGTACATACATTACTTATCCTGTACTGATCCTGAGTTACATCCTGTATTATACTGCAGAGCTGCACTCACTATTCTGTTGGTGGAGTCACTGTGTACATACATTACTTATCCTGTACTGATCCTGAGTTACATCTTGTATTATACTCCAGAGCTGCACTCACTATTCTGCTGGTGGAGTCACTGTGTACATACATTACTTATCCTGTACTGATCCTGAGTACATTCTGTATTATAATCCAGAGCTGTGCTCACTATTTTGCAGCCTTCAGAGCTGAAATCTCTCATCATTCCCTCTTTATTCAGTGTCTGAGCAATCAGTGATACAGGTGGTAGAATACAAGAGGTGGTGAAATATCTTCCCCCCATTAGTGACCACTGAGATCTGTCTGTCATCCCACAGGAGCGAATGCTTGCACTGCAAACCCTTGCCGTCTCTTATGTCTGCCCAAGGTCAACAACAGCAGAGTCTGTCAGTGTCCTGAGGGAGTGAAGGAGGAGACGTCGTCCTCTGGAGAGTGTGAATGTCCACATGGCTACCAGCTGAAGAACAAGATCTGTGTCAAACAAGGTGAGTGCTGGGGGTCAGGCTCACACGAGCGGGTCGTATTCCGTATGCGGAGGGCTGCAGCGGATTCTGGCTCGGAGTCTGGCCGGTGACCCTGCGTATGGCGTGGAACTGTATTGTGTATGACCGTGTGCTCCCGCAGGCGGTCATGGGCAGTACAGCTTTTTCTTTGTATGTATTTCCTGCATCGTCGCTTAGCGATGACGCGGGAACCGCAGCGTATATGCAATGTACTCGCGTATGAGCGGCGGGTATATCTGCGACCATATAGCACAATGAGCTCTATGGTTGTGGATTCCTCTGTAAAACACAACTAGCGGCGTTTTATTTTCCACGTGTGGATTACGCAATTCCTACCCGCTGATGTGAGTGGAAGGGTGGAATCCAATGTATTTGATTGAACTGCGAATCATACAATCGCAGGATCCGGTTGCGTGAGACCGGTCTTGTCCAGAGATTTGCAAGGTTAGAACATGAGGGTCACTTCGAAACTAATGCCTCCTGTCCTATTATCTTGGCACAGGACCTCGGAGTTGGATGTCAGTAGAGTTTGAACGTTCTCGCCAATATCTGGTAAATGTTGCCGCGTGACAGATGGTAGCAGGGGGCAGTCTGACAGAATGCGTAGAAAGCTAAAGATGTAGCTGAGTTCCACCATGCAGAAATAATTGCACCCATTGACATTCGTTGATGCTTCCTGAATGTTTGCGGAGACCAAACCGTAGATGTTAGCGCAGTGAGGCGGCAGACGGCGTGACTCAACCGTCATGAAAGACGAACCACATTCCACCGTGAAATGGAAAGCATCTCGATCAGCTCATCCATGCAAATCGGCAAAATATAACCAGGCAGCGGCGTAGGGGGCGGAGTATAGGCTTCAGTTCTCTGGAAATGATGATCCGCTGATTCCTTCGGATGAGCCGATCGAGACACTCTTCAATTTGAGAAGAATCTGCACTAGCGGCAGTACTTGGAGTAGATATACATGTACGCCATATACAGTAGATTGATCACACTTTATAGCAAACTGTGATGATGGTTTGTGTAAAATCAGATCTCCAGGCTCCTCCCTCTTTTTGTAGGCTCCTCCCTCCAGTCTTTGCACATCAGATTCCTGATCGTATAATCTCACTGGTGATTAAAATCTCTTGTGAAATAATAATTGGCTATACTTTTTTTTCCTGAGCTTGTGCTTATAAACAAAAACCAATCCTAACAAGCAGAGCTGCAGTGTAAAGCATTGGAGAAGGGTGCAACAGCAGCTTCATCCTCTGCTGAGACTATTTCAGAGTCCAGTAGACAATGGCGGAGCCGCTGATGATATCTGTGCCGTAGTAGAGCGTCCGTCAGGATCCGTTTATACAGGGCTGTATCATTTTGGTGGTTTCTGTGCATTCTTGCAGGGATGACGTCTTTTTTCTTTGTTTCTTTGTAAAATGCAGAGAACTCCTGTCTGCCGAGTCAGTACCGCTGCTCCAACGGGCACTGCATCAACAGCATCTGGCAGTGTGACAACGACAATGACTGCGGGGACATGAGCGACGAGAGAGACTGCCGTGAGTCGGACATCGCTGCCACATCTCATCTGCCCTCTAGTAGAATGTATTCACCTCTTCTACAGTCAGGCTCTTCTATCCTGAAATGACTGATACCAGCGAGTAATAGATAGTATTCATCCGTCCTACAGTCAGTCTCTCCCCAGTGTGAAATGGCTGATACCAGGGAGTAATAGATGGTATTCATCCGTCCTACAGTCAGTCTCTCCCCAGTCTGAAATGGCTGATACCAGGGAGTCATAGATGGTATTCATCCGTCCTACAGTCAGTCTCTCCCCAGTTTGAAATGTCTGATACCAGGGAGTAATAGATGGTATTCATCCGTCCTACAGTCAGTCTCTCCCCAGTTTGAAATGTCTGATACCAGGGAGTAATAGATGGTATTAATCTGTCCTACAGTCAGTCTCTTCCCAGTCTGGAATGGCTGATACCAGGGAGTAATAGATAGTATTCATTCGTCCTACAGTCAGTCTCTCTCCAGTCTGAAATGGTTGATAACGGGAAAAATAAATTGAGGAGAGGCTGACCATAGGACATGTGTGTATGCTTCCTGAAATGGCTGATAACAGAGATCAATAGATTGTATTTGATCTATCTACATTCAGGCTCTTCCATCCTAAAATGACTGATACCAGGGAGCAATAGATGATATTCATCCGTCCTACAGTCAGTCTCTCCCCAGTCTGAAATGGCTGATACCAGGAAGTAATAGATGTAGAGGCTGACCATAGGATGTGTGTGTATGCTTCCTGAAACGGCTGATAACAGGGATCGATGGATTGTATTCATTTGACCTGCCTTCAGCGTCTCCTCAGCCTGAACTGGCTGATAACACAGAGCAATAGATCACGGAGAAGCTGACTGTAGGGCATGTGAATAGCCTGAAATAACTGCTAGCAGGGAGCACCCAATTGTACCCACTAGCCCAAGGCCAGCTGCACATGACCGGGTCGGATTCCGTAAGCGGGAGCCTGCAGCAGAATCCGTCCCTGACCGTGGCCGGCGACCCCGTGTACCTGATTTCTTGCCGTCGGTCATGTGCAGTACAGTTTTTTTTTTTTTTTAATTTTTTTTTTTAAATCCATGTTTTTCCCACGCCGTTGCTAGGCGATGATGCGGGTACCCGCGGCCTATCCGCACTGGCAATGTCGGTTTTAACAGCGCCCGTTCAGTCCTCTCCTACAACATCTTCCTCGTACAGCGAATGGGAAAGACTGAGCGATTCTCGTTTGAACGAGCCAGCGATGTATCTGCCTGCGTAAACCGGCTGCGTGAGAGCGAAGCAGCTAGCCGCGACGTCACTCGCTCGTTCAAATGATAATTGGTTAGTCTAAAGGAACCCTGAGGCTGGCTTCACACGGGGGGTTTGCAAGCGGAATTTCGGCAGCGGGCATTCCACTGCAGAACAGCCACGAGAAGCCTCCAACCCGCACCAGAGCCGGCGATAACATTGACCTGCTGCGATATGGAATTCCATGTCAGTTTCCGCACGGTTTTGTGCGGGTTATTTCTGCAGCTTGTGGGCGAGATTTTCAAAATCCGGGCCACTTTGCTGCTACTAATTCTGCGGCAAATCTGCCCCGTGTGAACCCCACCTTACAGCCGGTCTTAAATGGCTGCTAACGGAAATATACACCGCATGTATTGTTAAAATCCATATTTCTTTCTTAGAAACCGCATGCAGTTTTTGATGCTTTTTTAATTGCGGACGAAATTCATGGGAACACAGCCATAGCCTTTCCTCAGCCTGAAGGGACTGGTAACAGGGAGCAATAGCTGTAGAGCATGTAAATGCAGCCTGATATACCTAATAGCAAGGAGCATCCAATTGTATCCACCTGTCCTACAGTCTCTCCCCTGCTTGAAATGGCTGATAACAGGGAGCAGTAGATTGTATTTTGCATCGCACTGTACAGGCCAGGCTGCAGGGTAGATGATGATGACACTGTATATCATTCTCATGTGTCTCGGGTTCCTGTGTACTACTGTGTGGCCGATTCTTTGTGTTGTCCCCTCAGCCACCACAGAGTGTGACCCCGATACTCTGTTCCGGTGTCAGGAGTCCGGAACCTGCATCCCCCTGTCCTATAAGTGTGACCAGGAAGACGACTGTGGAGATAACAGTGATGAGAAGCATTGTGGTGAGTGCCACTATGACGTTCGGACATGTCGGGCCTGTCTGTCCAGCACTGTCCTCCTCTTAATTTTCCCACTTGTTATATCATCCCCCATATTGTATCCAATGCCCTCATTAGGCATAGGGAACTGCAAAAGTCCACCCATAGCCCTACCGGCTCTGCACACCTTTCCCTTAATGTTTTTGAAATTTTTTTAAATACTTCTTAACAGCAAAATGAAAACATACTTAACTTTTCAGAATAAGCTGTTGAGTGTTTACATGGGGAATAACACTATTTGTGGTCATTATTTGACTTGTATCCTATATTTATCACCAGTTGCAGGTGGTTTCTGTAATTTTAAGTTCCAGGAATTTGTGGGAGGAGTCTAGGCATTATGCTGCCCTCTATAGACTGCACAGAGAAAACTGCAGATTCTGCTCCCTAACTGTCTGTAACACACACAGATATATTTTCATCACGGAGGATACAATTGCAACACTGAGCAGTGTAGATGTAATTTCAGTAGTTAAAACAGAACAAACAAACTACTAACGACCACTTGTCTGTATGTATGTGAGTGAATCTGATAGCTCAGTTTCCTGGCAACGTTATAGCTCTGCCCCTGGTGACGTCATTGCAGGTCCTAACACACTGAGTATACAACTAAGCTGTTATTATGTCAGACACAACTCAGCGGTCCTAACAGAACACACTGACCTACCACCACCACAGAGATCCAGTAGGCTGAAGGACCTGTAGTGATGTCACTGCTGTGAGAGGAGCCATTCTGAAGTCTGGTAGTTCTATATACTGGATAAGCCAACAGAAACTGCCAGGACCTGTTACGATGTCACCGTCATGTGATCACATGTGTGGGTGGAGTTAGGGATCACATGACTAAGGGCTCACCACTGTATCTAGGAGCTGTGTGTCATGTGTGCAGTCAGCATAAACGTAGTAGAGCTGCAAGTGGCTGTTTGTCTAATGTTCGGTGCGTGTAATGTGTATAGTCAGCATAGATGCATGTCATGTACCAGAGCTAAGTTTGTGACGCGCATGTCATGTAGCAGATCTAGGTTTGCAACATGTGTATATACTGTGGCACAGCTGTGTCTGTCACGTGCATATAATGTAGCAGAGCTGTGTTTGTACCGTGTGCATGTCATGTCTGTCAGGCCCATGTCATGTACCAAAGCTGTGTCAGTGACGCACATGTCATGTAGCAGAGCTGAATTTGTAACATGCGCATGTACTGTGGCACAGTTGTGTCTGTCATACACGTATATAATGTAGCAGAGCTGTTTGTACGGTGCGCATGTCATGTACCAAAGCTGTGTCTGAAGACCAGGCTAACAATATAATTTCTCGTTTTGAAAATAAAAATTATCCAAAGCAGTTGCTAAAAGATGCATACCAAAAAGCACTAAACAGCAAAAAATTAACCCAAAAAACTGAAATGAAGTTAAATACTTACAGTAATAACACATTTTTAACTAAATTTAGCACAGATCACAACAACATAAAAAGGATAATACAAAAAAACTGGCTAATTCTAAAAAATGATCCCTATCTTGGCAAAATATTAGAAAAAACTCCCAAAATTATTTTTAGAAAAAAATAGAATGATTGGCAATTGTTTGGCCCCATCAAATCCATTAAATAAAAAAGAAAAAAATAATTTAGTAAAAGGGAACAAAGATGAAATAACGAGAGTTTATAGATGTAACAGTACTAAATGCAAATGTTATACACATGAGCCATAAACAAAATTTTGTACAAAAAGATGAGGAAAAAATACAAATAAAAGAAAAGATCACATGTAGAAGTAAGAATGTTACTTATTTATTAGAATGCCCCTGCGGCTTAAGATACGTTGGGAGAACAACTAATAGTCTAAATATCGGAATTAATCAGCATCGGTACAACATAAAAAGAGGGTACAAAAAACATAGTATATCAAAACATTTTAATGAAAAACATAACAAAGACTGTAAAAAATTGAAATTAATTCCCCTTGAAACTATAAAACAAAATTCAATAATGAAATTAAGACGAAAAGAGATATTCTGGATCTATCGCTTAAACACCTTAAAGGGGTTGTCCCGCGGCAGCAAGTGGGTCTATACACTTCTGTATGGCCATATTAATGCACTTTGTAATGTACATTGTGCATTAATTATGAGCCATACAGAAGTTATAAAAAGTTTTTTACTTACCTGCTCCGTTGCTAGCGTCCTCGTTCCCATGGAGCCGACTAATTTTCGCCCTCCGATGGCCAAATTAGCCGCGCTTGCGCAGTCCGGGTCTTCTGCTCTCTTCAATGGAGCCGCTCGTGCAGAATGCCTGCTCCGTGTAGCTCCGCCCTGTCACGTGCCGATTCCAGCCAATCAGGAGGCTGGAATCGGCAATGGACCGCACAGAAGAGCTGCGGTCCACGGAGGAAGCAGACCCCGGCGGCCATCTTCAGCAGGTAAGTATGAAGACGCCGGACCGCCGGGATTCAGGTAAGCGCTGAGCGGTTTGTTTTTTTAACCCCTGCATCGGGGTTGTCTCGCGCCGAACGGGGGGGGGTTAAAAAAAAACCCGTTTCGGCGCGGGACAACCCCTTTAATTATGAGCCATACAGAAGTTATTCACTTACCTGCTCCGTTGCTGGCGTCCCCGTCTCCATGGCTCCGTCTAATTTCGGTGTCTTCTGGTTTTTTTAGACGCGCTTGCGCAGAAGGGTCTTCTCCCTTCTGGTCGGTCCGGGCACGAGCGGCGTTCTGGCTCCGCCCCCTTCTACGCGTCATCGCGTAGCTCTGCCCCGTAACGTGTGCCGATTCCAGCAAATCAGGAGGCTGGAATCGGCAATGGAACGCACAGAGCCCATGGTGCACCATGGTAGAAGACCCGCGGTGCACCATGGGAGAAAACTGCAGTGCATCCCTGGGAAAGGACCAGTGGCCATCTTTAAAAGAAGAAAAGAAGATGCTGCGCAAACTGGGAAGGAGGTAAGCGATTTTTTTTTTTTTTTCCCAAGTACAAACGGTATTGATTTTAGCGGGGCAGAATGCGGGGGTAGGTTGAAAAAAAAAAATTGCATTTCGCCGCGGGACAACCCCTTTAATGCCAGGGGGTTTAAATGAAGTGCTGGAGAAATTTTAAAGAAAATAACAAAATAAAAATAAATACAGATAAAAAAACAAATACACACACAGACACACATATATATATATATATATATACACTATCATTAATTCATTATATACAGAAGAATTCTATAGAATATACTAATAATTTTATAATGAACAAATTGCATTCTATTGAATAAATAGATTTTTTATGAATTAATAAAATTTCTAAAATTTAGGTTTAGATTATAATAAACGATTAATCTTAGCAATAAAAATAAGTGGACAAAACAACAGAAAACAGAACAATAAAGTTAATTGAAAAAAAAAACTATAGAACGCAAAGCATTCCAGGAGAGCTCCGTAGATTGACAGGTGATTAATAAAGATGAGCGAACACCAAAATGTTCGGGTTCGCGTTATTCGAAACGAACTTCCCGCGATGTTCGGGTGTTCGTTTCGAATAACGAACCCCATTGAAGTCAATGGGCGACCGGAACATTTTTGTATTTCGCCGATGCTCGCTAAGGTTTTCATGTGTGAAAATCTTGGCAATTCAAGAAAATGATGGGAACGACACAGCAAGTTCTCCTCTGCCACAGCTGTAACAGCTGTGGCAGAGAAGAACGATGTTAGCCCATTGAATTCAATGGAGCCGTCAATACAGCCGACTCCACTGAATGCAATGGGCTGCCGGCGATCGCGGGATGAATTGTCGGAAAGGGGTTAACTATATAAGCCCTTTCCTGCAATTCATCCAGAAATGTGTAAAAATAAAAAATATATATATACTCACCTGGTGCCGACAGACGGAGTTCAGCGCGGCAGGCTGCAGTTCTCCTGAACTGCTCTGAACAGCTGTTAGTAGTATTCAGCAGCCGGGGATTTAAAATCCCCGCCTGCTGAATAAGATGCCTCTGAATGGTCACAGCCTGACCAATCAGAGGCCAGCCCTCACTCACACCCATTCATGATCGCAGGCAGCCCATTGCATTCAGTGGAGTCGGCTGTATTGCCGGTTCCATTGAATTCAATGGGCAAACATCGTTCTTCTCTGTCACAGCTGTTACAGCTGTGGCAGAGAAGAAGGATTTGTCTTCTATATGTTCTCAATGGGGTTGGCGCTGCTGCCGCCGGCCCCATTGAGCGCATATAGACGAACATCCGAACATCGTGTGGTGTTCGTTACGAATAACGAACATCCCGAACACCCTAATATTCGCCCGAGCATCAAGCTCGGACGAGTACGTTCGCTCATCTCTAGTGATTAACAAATCACCTCCCCAGAAAAGACCTGCCACTGGTGAATAGATTGAGCGTCCCACAATGAGATTATCCACACTATATAAGGATGGATACATAGTATTGTCTGTATAAACTTGATAAAGACAAAATAAGTGTCGAAACGCGTTGTTTTATTAAATAAGAAAAAGATTAGTTTCTTCTACGACGCGGGATAGTTTTTATTTCTACCCGTATAGAGCTGTTCCTGTAACGCACATGCCATGTAGCAGAGCTGTGTATGTGACGTGCATGTCGTGTAGCAGAGCTGTTTCTGTGCCACGCATGCTATATAGCAGAGCTGTTTCTGTCAGGCGCATGCCACGTAGCAGAGCTGTGTGTGTCTGTCACACGCCCATGTACCACAGCTGTTTGTGTGACGTGCATGTACCAAAGCTGGTATTATAATTTCCTAATAATTAGTAGTTAATTACTGTTAGCTGCAGCCAGTGTCTGTGTGAGTCTTCTATTTTGATAGATCAGACTATTACGGACGCGGCCATACCAAATAAGTATTTTTGTATTATGATTTAGATTCTTTTATTATAAATATGGAAAAAGGAGGGGTGATTTAAACTTTTATTACTTTTTTTTTAATTAGTAAAACTTTATTGATCTTGTTTTCACTGTTTTCCTCTTTTTAGGGGACCATGCTTTAGGGGACCTGCAGTATGATGTAATGCCATAGCATTACATCATACTGCGATCGGGCAGGCAGTCTATCAAGCCACGCCATGGGGACGGCTTGATAGGCATCCTGCCAGGACAGCCCTGGGGACTTTCATAAGGCCCACGGCTGCTATGACCACCGTACAGCTCCCTGCGATCTCATAGGGGGTGGGGGGTATTTAAATGCCGCTGTCAGAAAAGGGGTAACAGCTTTGATCAGTAGCGTGGCTGATCAAAGCTGTTGCCGCCTGGTGTCAGCTGTAAGGAACAGCCGTCGCCCGCGGTGTTTAATGTATATACCCTAACGCTGCAGGACATAAATGTACACCCTGCAGCGGGAAGTGGTTAGACATACAGACCACCACTGGCTTCTCGTTCGGCGCTTCACATTCTATATAAAGCATGGAGCGTGAGAAGTCAGCGAGCCAATGAGGATTTTCATGCTGGTTGAAAGTGAACGACCAGCGAATTGCAGACAAATAGTGGGCGATGGCATTTAGATGCGACGATTATCGCGCAAATTCGTTCGGTGTTAGTCGGCGAATGCATTTACACTGAACAATAATCTTCAGATTCTCGTTGGAATCTTAAGATTGTAAGAGCATCCTAAGAAGGCTTTGTACCTAACGACAGACAGTGATTGCAAAGCAGTTCAAAGGGAGACCTCTAGTGGCAGACACTTAACCCCTTAACGACCGGGCCATAGTGTTTTTACGTCCTGCAGCTGCAGGACGTGTATGGAGGGAGGTAGCGCCGCTATCTTCCTCCATACAGCGCGGGCGTCAGCTGTTTATTACAGCTGACACCCGCGAGCAATAGCCGCGCTCGGCCATTCGGCCGATCGCGGCTATTAACCCTTTAAATGCCCCGAATGCTGTTTGGGGGTCCCGCACGGCCCCCCCGCGGTGAGATCGGGGGAGCCGTGCAGGTGTCATGGCAGCCGGGGGCCTAATGAATGGCCCCAGGGCTGCCTTAGCAGACTGCCTATCAAGCCATTCACACAGGGTGGCTTGAAAGACTGCCTGTAAAAAAGCAGTATGATGTAATGCCATAGCATTACGTCATACTGCAGGAGCGATCAAAGCATCGCATGTTAAAGTCCCCCAGGGGGACTTCAAAGTAAAGTAAAAAAAAAGATCAATAAAGTTTTTTAAATTGTAAAAAAAAAAAAAAAGTTATAAAAGTTTAAATCACCCCCCTTTTGCCATATCTATTATTAAAAAATCTAAATCATAAAATAAAAATATGTATTTGGTATCGCCACGTCCGTAAAAGTCCGATCTATCAAAGTAAGGCATTATTTTTTCTGCACGGTGAACGTCGTCCGAAAAAAAAAATAAAGAACGCCAGAAATGCATTTTTTTAGTTACCCTGTCTCCCAGAAAAAACGCAATAGAAAGCGATCAAAAAGTCGTATGTATTCCAAATTGATACTATCAGAAACTTCAGGACATCCCTCAAAAAATGAGCCCTTGCACAACTACGTCGACGGAAAAATAAAAAAGTTATTGCGCGCACAAAATGACCGCAGAAAATAATTGAAAAAAATGTAATATCTTAAAAAAAAAAAAATACAAGTACTACAGCAAAAACAATACTATATAAGTTTGGTATCGTAGTAATTGTACCGACCCATAGAATAAAAATATCAGGTCGTTTTGGTTGCAGTTTGTGCGTCGTAGAAACAGGACGCACCGAAAGATGGTGGAATGTCGTTTTTTTTCCATTTCTCTCCGCAAAGAATTTTTAAAAAGTTTTTCAGTACATTATATGGTACAATAAATAGTGGCATTGAAAAATACAACTCGTCCCGCAAAAAACAAGCCCACATACAGCGACGTCGATGGATAAATAAAGGAGCTACGATTTTTTAAAAGGGAGTAGGAAAAAACAAAAATGGAAAAAAGCAAAAAAGCCAGGTCACTAAGGGGTTAAACATGCTTTACAGCGGTAAAGCAACAACATTTTTCTCGCTCGTGTTATTGGGAGACACAGCAAAGACCATGCGATGTAGCTACTGCCACGGTCTTGGCTGTGTCCCCCAGTGACACGAGCGAGAAAGAGATTTTACGGTGAGTACCGTATATACCGGCGTATAAGGCGACGGGGCGTATAAGACGACCCCCCAACTTTCACCTTATACGCCGGTATTACAGTGGAGAAAAAAAAATCAGTACTCACCTCCCCCGGCGTTCTGTCGCGCTCCGGCAGGATGTCGCTCGCTCCTCGTCCCCGGCGCAGCATTGCTTTCTGAATGCGGGGCTTGAAATCCCCGCCTCCAGAAAGCTAATACACACGCCGTCAGCCAGTTACATCCATTCAATGACATCATTGAATGGCTGTGATTGGCTAAAACACACGTGGCTTCAGCCAATCACACTATTCAATGACATCATTGAATGGGTGTGATTGCTAACACACGTGCGCCTTCAGCCAATCACAGCCATTCAATGATGTCATTGAATAGTGTGATTGGCTGAAGCCACGTGTGTTTTAGCCAATCACAGCCATTCAATGCTGTCATTGAATGGCTGTAACTGGCTGACGGCGTGTGTATTAGCTTTCTGGAAGCGGGGATTTCAAGCCCCGCATTCAGAAAGCAATGCTGCGGCGGGGACGAGGAGCGAGCGACATCCTGCCGGAGCGCGACAGAACGCCGGGGGAGGTGAGTAATGAATTTTTTTTTTTACACTTTTTTTTTTTTGTATTACTGGGACTTCAGAGCAGATTTTTCGGGGTTCAAAAGTCGTCTTATACGCCGGTATATACGGTAAGCAATCCTCTTTTAATGCACGCACATCCCAAAAATGGTGAGATTAACATTAGTTAGTAGATAAGTATAAGTTTTCTGAAAAGTTAGTGCCCCTTTAACCCCTTAATGACACGGCCTATTCCGGGGTTAAGGACGCAACGATTTTCGGCGGATTTTCATCTCCATTTTTCAAAAGCCATAACTTTTTAACTTTTCCGTCGACGCGGCCGTATAAGGCCTTGTGTTTTGCGTGGCGAACTGTGGTTTTCAATGGTGCCATTTTTAGGTACATAAGACTATATTGTAAAACTTTTATTATTTTTTTTATAATAACAGATTTTTTTTTTACGACGTTTATTTTGCAGCGTAAATGATGCAATCTATTTTTTCTGCAGGTCGGTACGGTTACAATGATACCAAAATTCTTATATATATATATTTTTTTTTTCACTTTTCTACAATAAACCCCCTCTTTTTGAGGAATTTTTTTTTTCTAAATCGCTGCATCCAAAGTCCAATACCGTATATTCCGGTGTATAAGGCGGCGGGGCGTATAAGACGACCCCCCAACTGTCACCTTATACGCCGGGAAAACAGCGGAGCAAAAAAAAAAAATCATTACTCACCTCCCACGGCGTTCTGCGGCGCTGCTGCAGGATGTCGCTCCCTCCTGGTCCCTGGCAGAGCATTGCTTTCTGGACGCGGGGCTTGAAATCCCCGCCTCCAGAAAGTTAATACTGTGATTAGCTAACACACGCCGTCAGCCAATCACAGCCATTCAATGACATCAGCCATTCAATGACATCATTGAAAGCTGTGATTGGCTAAAACACACGTGCCTTCAGCCAATCACAGCCATTCAATGACATCATTGAATCGCTGTGATTATCTAACACACGTGCGCCTTCAGCCAATCACAGCCATTCAATGATGTCATTGAATGGCTGATGTCATTGAATGGCTGTGATTGGCTGACGGCGTGTGTTAGCCAATCACAGTATTAGCTTTCTGGAGGCGTGGATTTCAAGCCCCGCATTCAGAAAGCAATGCTCTGCCGGGGACCAGGAGGGAGCGACAGCCTGCAGCAGCGCCGCAGAACGCCGGGGGAGGTGAGTATGATTTTTTTTTTTTTTTGACACTTTCTTTTTTTTGTATTACCGGCGCATAAGACGACCCCCGACTTAAGAGCAGATTTTTGGGGGTTTAAAAGTCGTCTTATACGCCGGTATATACGGTAACTTTTTTTTCCATGTACGGAGCTCTATGAGGGCTTATTTTTTGTGAGACAAGCTGTAGTTTTTATTGGTACCATTTTGGGGAACATACGGCTTTTTTGATCACTTTTATTGCGTTATTTGGGAGTCAAAATGCTAAAAATTAGCATTTTGTCTCAGTTTTTTTTAGCGTTTTTTGCCGTGCAGGATAAAAAGCATGTGCAACGCATGTGCAACGATACCAAATATGTGGGATTTTATTTATTTATTTTTTTTAAGCTAATATGAGAAAAAGCACCTAAAAAGGTTTTTTTTTTTTACATTATTATCTTTTTTTTTTTTACCATTTGTGTCCCTGTAGGGGACTTTCACCATTGCACCGATGATCGCTATGATAAAGCATTGCAGGACTTCTCTCTTGCAATGCATTATTGCTTGTTACAGCGATCACAGGCACTGGGAATAAAGGATTATATCACGAGAGCCCGATGACGTCACAAAGGGAGCGCACTGCCTCTGTGAACCCTTCCCATGCCGCGTTCTATGCGGCAGGGAAGGGGTTAAAGGGGTTGTCCCGCGAAAGCAAGTGGGGTTATACACTTCTGTATGGCCATATTAATGCACTTTGTAAAGTACATTGTGCATTAATTATGAGCCATACAGAAGTTATTCACTTACCTGTTCCGTTGCTAGCGTCCACGTCTCCATGGTGCCGTCTAATTTCAGCGTCTAATCGCCCGATTAGACGCGCTTGCGCAGTCCGGTCTTCTCCCTTCCGAATGGGGCCGCTCATGCCGGAGAGCTGCTCCTTGTAGCTCCACCCCGTCACGTGTGCCGATTCCAGCCAATCAGGAGGCTGGAATCGGCAATGGAGCGCACAGAGCCCACGGTGCACCATGGGAGAAGACCTGCGGTGCATCGTGGGTGAAGATCCCGGCGGCCATCTTACTAAGGTAAGTAAGAAGTTGCGGGAGCGCGGGGATTCGGGTAAGTACTGGACGGTTTTTTTTTTACCCCTGCATCGGGTTTGTCTCGCGCCGAACGGGGGGGCTATTGAAAATAAAAAAACCCGTTTCGGCGCGGGACAACCCCTTTAACCGCGGGGGTCGCATCTCCGATGCACCCCCGCGGTTGCAGCGGGAGGCTGGCTATCACTGACAGCCGGCTCCCGCTGCCAGATAGTGTGAGATCGCTTATGATCTCGCGCTATCACCAGGACGTACGTTTACGCCCTGTTGGGGGAAGTACCCTGCTGCCAGGACGTAAACATACGCCCGAGAGTGGGAAGGGGTTAAATATCTAATGAAATTTCAACTATTTTCTATTATACTCTGTTTCCATGACTTACAATTTCCAAAATGTTTACTTGTTGTCAGTGAATGCAAAACTACATCTGACCTAATTTTTCTCACAGCAGAGGGCTTGATACAATTGTCTCCAATTTTCTTATCTATGAGAGAGACTTGTGCTATTTGTGCTGTTCTAAAGGCCCTTTTACACGCAATGATTATTATTTGAACGACTGAGAGTAAATGAATTACCTTTCTAGCATAAAATGCTGAACATTTAAACATACAGATAACCGTCTGAAATCCTCTCATTGGCTAAAGTAAAGGCCCATTTAGACACAAGGATTCTCACTCAAAAGACATCTTTTTGGCGATAGTCGTTGTGTGCATTTACACAGCAAGATGATCGCTCAAACGGCAGTTTGAGTGACACTTTTGAGCAGTCACCTTGCATAAGCTGTTAAGTAGCTAATTAGCTACTTAACAGCTTATTAGTGTGTAACTGAAGCTCACGCAGTATACAGAAGACAAGTAGGACTGCAATCTTCTGCATACAGCTGTTCTCTTCTCGGAGCGCTCAGCTGTTATATACAGCTGAGCGCTCCGAGCAGGCTATACAGAAGACAAGCAGGCCCGCTTGTCTTCTGCATACAGATGTTGTCTTCTTGGAGCGCTCAGCTGGTATACAACTGAGCGTTCCGAGCTGCGGCGTATACAGAAGACAAGCGGGACCGCTTGTCTTTTGTATACAGCTATTTTCTTCGTGGAGTGCACAGCTGGTATACAGCTGAGCATTCTGAGCGGGGTATGCAGAAGACAAGCGGGTCCGCTTTTCTTCTGCATACAGATGTTGTGTTCTTGGGGCTCTCAGCTGGTATACAGCTGGGCGCTCCAAGCGGGGCCACATGTCTTCTGCATTCAGATGTTGTCTTGGATCGCTCAGCTTTCATACAGCAGAGCGCTCCAAGCGGGGTATGCAGAAGACACCTGGAGCTCTTGTCTTCTTCATACCTGTGATTTGTTCTCCGAGCAGGATACCAGCTGTAACAGTAGTATCAGCGGTATCCCGCTGAGAACTCCATGCATGGCCCTGATAAGGCAGTTCGCTGTCTTTTACTAACTAAAAGTCAGCGATTAGTGAAAAGTGCATGGCGGCTGCGCATTTAGACACAACGACTATCACTCAAAGGATGGCTTTTGAATGAGACTCCTTGTGTCTAAATGGTCCTCAAACACTATATGACCTTTGCTCATGTACGTTTGTGTTTATGTGAGCAATTGTCTTCTGCTGGCATGAGTAAACAAGTAATCATTGTGCAAACAATCACTCCTCCCCTCAAGTCTTTCAGTCATTGAAAGACTGAAGGAATGCCACTTAAATGAGACAGAAAGCGAACTACATAACAACTATTTTTATGCAGGCTGAAACTAATTGATAAACAAGTGAACGAATAGTGCCTGATGGCTGCACGTCTATACGTAACGATTATCACTCACTTTCCCCCCGTTTTGAATGAATTTTGAGCGATAATCGTTGTATTTAGAGATGAGCGAGCGTACTCGCTAAGGGCAAATACTCGAGCGAGTAGTGCCTTTTGCGAGTACCTGCCCGCTCGTCTCAAAACATTTGGGTGCCGGCGGGGAGAGCAGGGAGGAACGGGGGAGATCTCCCTCTCCCCCTCCCTCTCCCCCTCCCTCTCCCTCTCCCCGTCCCACAACAAACCCCTCACCCCCGCCGGCACCCAAATCTTTTGAGACGAGCGGGCAGGTACTCGCAAAAGGCAATACTCGCTCGAGTACTTCCCCTTAGGGAGTACGCTCGCTCATCTCTAGTTGTGTGTAAAGGGGCCTAAACGCAGTGTTCATCCAACAATGCTAGAGAATTCACAGCAGAAATCGGGGGCTCTGCTACGGAGGAGTGCTGCAGATTTGCAAGCAGATCAACCCGAGTATTGGCCCCATTTATTCAATGGGACTCCTCTTCAGCATTTCCACCCAAAATAGTAGCGTTTATTACTTGTTTTCATGGCAGATTTTTTCCTATGGCGGCACCTGAAATCCACTTAGTAAATTTCCGTCTTCTGTAAACAGGGTTGCAGAAACCTCATTCGCATGAACAGGATGCGCATTGTTTTCATATGTGACATGAATCTGTGCCAAATCTGAAGTGTAAACATACGCTATAGTGTTACAGTAAGATGTCCTTCGGAATGAAGTTGCCATCTCAGCATTGTCTTATAACCTCTCTCTTCTCAGAGGCCCATCAGTGTAAAGAAGACGAGTTTAACTGCAGCTCCGGGATGTGTATTCGACAGTCGTGGGTCTGTGATGGCGACAATGACTGCAAGGACTGGTCTGACGAGGCCAACTGTACAGGTAGATCCCAGATCCGAGCACTAGTCTCTCCATCTATTGGAGGATTGGATTTTTTCATTACATATCCGTCTGATCCTGAAGTGAATCTCCACTTTTTACCACCAGGTCATTTTGAGATCCAACATGCTGTACTGACTTATTTCATCTTGTATCTTTGTATGAGTTGGAGCTAGCTTCTGATATGGAACTCAAAACGCTCTGCGCAGACATAGAGTTACATAATCATATTCTGTCTGCTTGCAGCCACCACTAGGGGGAGCTTACTGCAGACTTGTTATACATTGAATTCTATAATAAAACAGTAAGCTCCCAGTTCCGATAGCACTGTGCTGAAGTGCTCGGTTGGTTCCGATAGCGCTGTGCTGAAGTGCTCGGCTTTTTTCCGACAGCGCTGTGCTGAAGTGCTCGGCTGGTTCCGACAGCGCTGTGCGGAAGTGCTCGGCTGGTTCCGACAGCGCTGTGCTGAAGTGCTCGGCTGGTTCCGACAGCGCTGTGCTGAAGTGCTCGGCTGTTTTCCGACAGCGCTGTGCTGAAGTGCTCGGCTGTTTTCCGACAGCGCTGTGCTGAAGTGCTCGGCTGTTTTCCGACAGCGCTGTGCTGAAGTGCTCGGCTGGTTTCCGACAGCGCTGTGCTGAAGTGCTCGGCTGGTTCCGACAGCGCTGTGCTGAAGTGCTCGGCTGTTTTCCGACAGCGCTGTGCTGAAGTGCTCGGCTGGTTTCCGACAGCGCTGTGCTGAAGTGCTCGGCTGGTTTCCGACAGCGCTGTGCTGAAGTGCTCGGCTGGTTTCCGACAGCGCTGTGCTGAAGTGCTCGGCTGGTTTCCGACAGCGCTGTGCTGAAGTGCTCGGCTGGTTTCCGACAGCGCTGTGCTGAAGTGCTCGGCTGGTTTCCGACAGCGCTGTGCTGAAGTGCTCGGCTGGTTTCCGACAGCGCTGTGCTGAAGTGCTCGGCTGGTTTCCGACAGCGCTGTGCTGAAGTGCTCGGCTGGTTTCCGACAGCGCTGTGCTGAAGTGCTCGGCTGGTTTCCGACAGCGCTGTGCTGACGTGCTCGGCTGTTTTCCGACAGCGCTGTGCTGACGTGCTCGGCTGTTTTCCGACAGCGCTGTGCTGACGTGCTCGGCTGTTTTCCGACAGCGCTGTGCTGACGTGCTCGGCTGTTTTCCGACAGCGCTGTGCTGACGTGCTCGGCTGTTTTCCGACAGCGCTGTGCTGACGTGCTCGGCTGTTTTCTGACAGCGCTGTGCTGACGTGCTCGGCTGTTTTCCGACAGCGCTGTGCTGACGTGCTCGGCTGTTTTCCGACAGCGCTGTGCTGACGTGCTCGGCTGTTTTCCGACAGAGCTGTGCTGACGTGCTCGGCTGGTTTCCGACAGCGCTGTGCTGACACGTGCTCGGCTGTTTTCCGACAGCGCTGTGCTGACGTGCTCGGCTGTTTTCCGACAGCGCTGTGCTGAAGTGCTCGGCTGTTTTCCGACAGCGCTGTGCTGACGTGCTCGGCTGTTTTCCGACAGCGCTGTGCTGACGTGCTCGGCTGTTTTCCGACAGCGCTGTGCTGACGTGCTCGGCTGTTTTCCGACAGCGCTGTGCTGACGTGCTCGGCTGTTTTCCGACAGTTGGTCGGAAACAGAGGGCTAAATTTTCTCATCTCAACCATGACAGCTAAAGCGCTCATCCGAGTGCTGCCACTGCTCGCTAGCTGAAGATGTGATCAATAGAAAGTCTATGGGCTCATCTTCAGCTAGTAAGCAGTGACAAAGCTTGGATGAGCACTTCAGCTGGCTCATTCCAGTGATCAGTGGGGGTCTTATCAGCAGGACCCTCAGCAATCAAAACTTCTGACATGTCCCTATGAAATGTGAAAAGTTTTTAAGAAGCACAGTTACACTTTGAATGTAGTCAGCACATAACTCATTAGCCTGAAAGGGACATTATGGTGACACTACGTTATCCCCTATTCACAGGATAGGGGATAAATAGTTGATTGGTGGAGATGCGACTGCTGGGACCCCCAATTAACAGAACGGGGGTTCTGTGTTTTCTGAGAGACCGATAAAATAAATTTTGACGGCAGCACTGACAATAAATGAATGACTTTTACAAAATTTGACTGTCTTTGAGTGACTTGATTTCAACACCTTCCTGTATGGAGATGCACATTTATTAGTGATCTGTGCTCACGTAGTGAAGAGTAGGTTCAATGGGCTTTCCAGGGAAATACTCTTGATGGCCTATCATCAGGATAACATATAATATCCAGCAGCACTCCCCCCTAGTCCCAGATATTGGGGGGAATTTCTAAGACTACCAATAAATGCACAGCCATCCAGGGAGTTGTGAACCATCAGCTCCAAAAGTCATGGAGATATATGATCTAAAGTGTGGCAGTATAAATGGCGCAAACAGCTTCTTTATAAAAATAAAAAATATAATAAAGGCTCTTTTTATAAAAAGCTGTTTGCACCATTTATACTATCAGGATAAGTCTTCAATAGTTGATCTGCCATGGTCTGTCGCTCGGGACCCTGACCAATCAGCTGAGGGTGCGCATGCTTTCAGCGCCGCAATAACAGGGTTCGAGGCGGAAGCCTCCGCACCGACCTCTGTGTGTAGTGGCCGGTGCTTGTAACTGCAGGCACGGCTGTCGTTGAAATTGCGCTAATAAAACAAAGTCTGCCTTCATAACATATATCAGACATTTCAAGGGCCCATATGGATTGTTGAGGTATTGTTTAGGACAAAGACCTGCTCCATCTGACGATGGGTTAATGTACCAGGAAAACAGAATGATCACTGCTTACACGGAACAATGAGCAAGCGAGCGAATAATTATTTTTATGCCTGCATAAAATGAGCGACGAACGAGAAGCGAACACATTCTCGTTTACTCGTTGGCCGTGTTTACACTGAGCAATTATCGTTCAAGTTCGCATGGTTTTTTGAACGATACTTGTTCTGTGTTAAGGGGCCCTTAGTCAAAAAACGTGTCAGCAGAGTCTGCAGACATCCTGATATCCTCCGCTCTCTTACCTGTAGCCATATCACACACCTGTGAACCCCCAAGTTTCCAGTGTCACGATAACCACTGCATCCCCCAAAGATGGGTGTGTGACGGCGACTCCGACTGCCAAGACAGCTCAGATGAAGACCACACCATATGCGGTAAGAATCAGAGTGCAGGCGCCACAATCTGATACTGTCAGTTACTTGTACATTCATGACTACGCTGATCTCCTGCATTCCAGAAAAGAAGTGCAATGGATTCCAGTGCAGAAACGGCACCTGCATCCCATCCGGGAAACATTGTAATGGTGTGAAGGATTGCTCAGAAGGCGAAGACGAACAGACCTGCGGTGAGCCTTGTGTCTTAACCCCTTAATGACAATTTACTGTCTTTGATGGTGGGCAACAGAATTCCCAAGTCTGCAGTGTTTTGGTGTCTCTGCTTTAAATCTCCATCCCCTGCAATCTAGCCATTTTTGCCTTCTAAAGTCTACAAAGTGCTCATTCAGCAACATGTAGTATACAGAGGCAGTGCCAAATGTCACAGCTTCTTTCTAGACACAGCGATTTTCGCGCAAAGCCATTTCTTGAGTGATAATCGTTGTGTGTACCTGCACTGACATTGTGCAGTTTTCGTTAAGCCGTTGCTCATTGCAGCGTGCTGAAAGACGACGATGAGCCTTATCAGGGATTCACAGCTGGATACAGCTGATACTAATGTTTCAGCTGTATCCGGCTCCCTGATGACAGGCTGGGTATGAAAAACAGCTGTCTAGCTGTGTTCTCCATATCCCGCTCGGAGTGCTTGGCTGCCAGGCGCTCCGAGCGGGGAACAGCTGCATCCTTCGCTCTGAGTGCAAGGGGATCGCTCAGCGTTTGAGCGATTACCTTGCGCTGTAAAAAGAAAACAATGATTATCGCTCAAAAGATTTTTTTCAGCGATAATCGCTCTGTCTAAACCAGTGTTAGGGTGGATTCAGACGACCGTATATCGGATCGGTTTCACGCTAAGCCGATATACGGTGTCCTCATCTGCAGGGGGGGGGGGGGAGGATGGAAGAGCCAGGAGCAGGAACTGAGCTCCCGCCCCCTTTCTGCCTCCTCTCCTCCCCTCTGCACTATTTGCAATGAAAGGAGGCGGGACGGGCGGGGGCTAAATTACGAGAATTAGCCTCTCCTCATTGCAAATAGTGCAGAAGGGCGAAGAGGGGGCAGGAGCTCAGTGCCTGCTCCTGGCTCTTCCAGCCTCCCCCCCTGCAGAAAGAGACGACGTATATCGGCTGGGCGTTAAAACCCAGCCGATATACGTTCGTCTGAATCCAGCCTTAACCTGATGATCACCCCTGGCAGGGCATACAGCAGGTGCTGGATCTTAGCAGACGTTTTCCCCTGATGGTTCCTATGAATGACCCAGTTGCATTGGAAAACTGCAAAAAAAAAAGCCCTATATGGCACAAAGAATTACCCCTCCCCCCAACACCCATGGGCTCTTAGGTTTGAGTTTTGTATCATGGGCAGGAAGTAAGTAAACCCTTTAACCTGTTCAGACACTCCAGTATAGTGACCGGTGCACTAATTTCACTCTTCTGTCATTAGTTTTGTTCAGCAGTTTTGAAAAATTTACATTTGAAAGTTTGCAGCGCCCAGCAGAGGAGTCTGATGCAGCTCATTAATATTCATATATTGACTGCTCCCCTGCCCTGCTCCAGCCTGCTGCTGATTGACAGATTTCTCCTTCTGCCCAGGAAGGGCTTATTCACATGACCATATTAACCAGGTATTTCGGCGTGTAAAAAAAAAACCCCAAACGAAGCATTGGATTTCAATGGCTTCATTCAGACTAACGTTTTTTTCCACGCAAAATATAAGCGCGTGAGAAAATAGGACATATGCCATCATCCTCAGCCTGTTTGCAATGGTAAGGGCAAATAGTGGCGAGGGGGTGGGTGCTCAGTGCACTGCTCCTGTCCCGTCCCGCCTCCAGAGAAGGGCAGCGTATATCGGGCCGGGCGTGAAAACCCGGCCAATATACGCACTTCTGAATTAAGCCCTCAGGGCTTAAGCAGATGGCCGTGTTTTAGTCCTATTATGCAGCCGTGAAAATCATGGACGCTTAACAGGACGAAACAAACCCATTGATTGGTTCCGGCAGTAAGCCCTCCAATAAAACTTTGATATTTCTATTTTGTATATGTCATTTTTTTCCATCATGAAGGAATATGGGGTAAAAGTACATTTACACGTGTGACCTCTTCCCCACAGAGCCCCTGTGTACTCGCTACATGGATTTTGTATGTAAGAATCGGCTGCAGTGCTTGTTCCACATCATGGTGTGTGATGGAGTTGTGCAGTGCCACGATGGCTCCGATGAGGATCCTGCATATGCCGGCTGTTGTGAGTATTGTGCTTCCTAGTTATATATATATTAGTATGAGGTCTGTTCTAGTGTATCAGTCTAGACAATCCCCTGTGAGCTGAACGCAGCAGCACCACAAATCTTTCTCCTTTCCTGATAGTTTGTTACATTGTATCAGTGCAAGTTAAATCTTTCAGTCTGGAGTCCAGGCCCTTTGCTTCACAGAGGATTGTCTAGACTAGATACAATTGTAGCAAGTCCTCAGCTGTGAGAAGTCTGAGGATTTACAGCATATGCAGTAAAGTAACTTTTTTCCTCCTTTGATGTTTTCTCCTAGCTCGAGATCCAGAATTTAAACAGAACTGCGACTCTCAGAGTTTTTCGTGCCAAAACGGAGTCTGCATCGGGCTAGTTTGGAAGTGTGATGGCATGGACGACTGCGGTGACTACTCGGACGAGGCGAATTGTGGTGAGTCGCCATCAACCAATTGCAGTTTAATGGAATACAGTTGGCTAAGACATTATATTAACCTTTTCCCGCTCTGACTTACCGGTACGTCATGGAGCTGCGGGGTATGTATGAAGAGCGGTTGCGTGGCAACCTTTCTTCATACAGTGCGGGTGTCGGCTGTTTATAACAGCTGACACCCGCGGGCAATAGCCGCAATCGGCCGTTCGGCCGATCGCGGCTATTAACCATTTAAATGCTGCTGACAGCGGCATTTAAATCCCCAGAACATCCGCACGCCCCCCCCCCCCCCCCCCCCCCCCCCCCCCCCCCCGGTGAGATCGGGGGAGCTGTGCAGGTGTCATGGCAACCGGGGGCCCAATGAAAGGCCCCAGGGCTGCCTTACCAGACCGCCTATCAAGCCATCCCCATGCTCCCAAAAGGAACGACCCCCAGTACTTCCATGAGGACCGGTCCACGATCAGAGGAGAACCAGAGTACAGAAAACCAGGGACAAACAGAAACTCACAGCAAGTTAGAGACAAAAACACAATGCCAGACAAACAGAAACACAGGGGATAAATCCGAACACAGGAGCCAGACAGGAGAACGGAGCAAGCTTAGTTGATCAGGAACACTGAAATATATCCGGCACTCCCACCCAGGAAGAGCTGGATTATAGGCAGTGGGGGAAAACTGATTGGCTGACAGAGCTGTCAATCACCAGCCACCACCGCTGCTAACAGCTGCAGGACTGATAAATCTAACTAAACAGGACCGAAAACATGAACCCTAGCTAGACAGGATAGAACCCACAGAAGCAAAGGTGTGCTGGCAGAGAAATGACAGAGTGCTAGCTATGACGTGACACCTCCAAGACTGCCATGTATCTGCTGCCCTAATAGAATGCATGTGGAAATACAATATACTGCAATACTAAATATTGCAGTATACGGTATAAGCGATCAAACAATCACAAGTTCAAGGCTCCTAAAAAATAATTGAAAACCTTTTTTTACTATTGTAAACAATAAAGAATAATGACAGTTTGAAACCCCCTTTTTCCCATATTTATAAAAAAAACATATTTGGTATCGCTGCATCCGTAAAAGTCCAATCTATCAAAGTAACACATTATTTATCCTGTACTGTGAATGTTGTCAGAAAAAAATACACATTGACAGAATTGCGCTTTTTTTGTTTACCCTCATCACTTCAAACCCCCCCCCCCCCCCCCCCAAAAAAAAAAGGCGTAATCGTGTGTTTTTCTCATTTCACTACACTTAGGAATTTTTGTTAATATTTTTTTTGGTACCAATAAAAAACATAACTCATCCTGCAAAAAAACAATTCTCCAGTCAGGAAGAAAGAGCAAAAATCTAAAAAGAAAAAAAGGTTAAATGTGACAGGATTCTATACAAGAAAAAACTGAAATTCTGGATAGACTTCTCTAATGGTGTGTATTTTGGCCACGTTCCTCCCATTACCCGGCTGTGTGTGTGGGGGGGGGGGGTAAGGCAGTATGAAGCGCACCCGTGGAGGCCGGAGCGTCTGTTATGTTTTATACATTATCCTCTGATCTTCAGTCCTGAATAGTAGGTGGATCGCAGCACACGTATCACCTGTCGGTGTACAGGGAAGATATTCCTCTCCAGATGGTGCCCGCTCTCAGAGGTCCTGGATCCTGGACCGTGTTCCAAATAGCAAAAATACGTACGAGAGCAGCACTCCAGGGGTTAAATCCAAGTATAAATCTTTATTGCCCACAATGTTTCAACTCTTACTCAGAGAGTCTTTGTCAAGTGCTGAGTAACATACACACATGAGGACATTAAAGGAGAGACAATAAATGTATAAATAAAAATTAATGAGCATGATTCAATATGCGTGGATGTCTTACTTATGAGGTCCCATGGTCATCAATCTATAGTTCTATGCTGGTAATATAAATGGAGTATAACTACGGGTCTTGCTCTATGATGGATATATATGTACAATTGACTGGGATCAGGATTTGGCTAGACTCTGGATATAATATATACCTAGTACAACAAATCATGGTAGTGATCCGATTTGCGCTTAGGCATAAAACGACATGATATAATAACTTGTGGTGATGTAGGTTGATTGATAGTGATGTCGAGACATACTCTCACGGGATCCACGGTGGGGTCTCTTGAATAGAATGATGTCTTTAACATATAATATGGAGGACCCTGCACATGCGCAATGAATCTGCAGCAAGACGAATGCGGAGTACGATACGTCTCTATGTCCTAGTAGCTGGTGCGTGTGAGGGGAGCCTTGTGCAGGCGCCGAACACATGATCGATCAGCTGATGGTGACGCCAGTCTGGTGAACACTGAATGAATCTCGCGATACTTTGGACGTGAGGTACGGATAGGAGTGACGTCATCAACGCGCGACCTTTCCAGCGACGGACGGAGCTACTCATGGGGTTTGACACCACTGCATTTAATTTGTTTTTGATATGCTGCATCGGTAATGTGAAACTGATTCACCCAATGATGATGTACCTATCTTAATCTGTTGATGATACTATGTATGTGATTGGTGGAGGTGGAGTCATGGTGATTATTTAATGTCCTCATGTGTGTATGTTACTCAGCACTTGACAAAGACTCTCTGAGTAAGAGTTGAAACGTTGTGGGCAATAAAGATTTATACTTGGATTTAACCCCTGGAGTGCTGCTCTCGTACGTATTTATCCTCTGATCTTGGTGACCGCTCTGCGATGCTTCATTTCCCCTTGTGTTTACATGGAGAGCCCTCTGCTATATTGACTGCTCAGCCTAATATTGTACACTATATCTCACTCTGCTGCAGCGAATCCTACGGACACCCCTGCATGCGCCCGATACTATCAGTTCCAGTGTGAGAATGGCCACTGTATACCCACACGGTGGAAATGTGACGGCGAGAACGACTGCGGGGACTGGTCGGACGAGAAGGATTGCGGAGGTGTGTCATTAAGCCATGCGGCGCAAAAAAGTTTTATTATGGTTATTTAATGTCTGTGTGAATATAGTAATGTTTCCATTATTGGGAAAAATATGGGGAGTGGAAGGAGCCTATGTGTCTGTTGTAGATATCGGAGACATACTGTCCCACATAGGAGGAGGGCAGTTTTTCTGTTTTCGCTCAATTTGTCTTTTCTACTGAAATGTGAAGTTTTCTGTGCAGAAGAAAAACACTTAAAAATAAAATATTTCTCCCTCTCTGAACAGAAACCATTCCTCAGACGACCGTACAACCGTCCACGTGTCCAGCTAATCACTTTCGGTGTGACAATGGGGTCTGCATCATGAACACATGGGTTTGTGATGGCTACAAGGATTGCATATACGGCTCTGACGAGGAGGGCTGTCCTACCATTGGTATGTGTTATGCGTGTTCCCCACCCCTGTATTTCTGTGGATCTTACCCTTCCATCGGTTGTTAATCCAGAGAGATTATGCAGTTTTAAGTGAATAAGCAGATTACAAAGAGCGTCATTATCAAATAAAGAGATTACTGCAATATCCTTTATCTTATGTGCAGGTTAAGGCCCTTTTATGTAAACACGGGCATCGTGCGCTTTTTGTTTAAACAATTATTTTAGTTAAACTTAAAATCCATCACTCAGTCGCTGAAAGACTGAGCAAATACCCGTACATTCCATTTGAATGTATTTCGCTCATCTTTCAAAAGACTGCAGAATGTTCTCCCCGCAGCATATTTACACTAGCCACAAGAACAATTTAATCTGCCAGCAGCCTCAAGGAGAGCAAAGGAATGTGTCGGCAGCTGTTTACACAGCTGGGCATGTGTTTAAACACATGCTGGGCTCTGCAAACAACTTCTGGAGGTCCTTTTACATGCAAATGAAGATGATAAAGTGTTAAAGGCCATTAACTTTTTATGCAAATAGATTTGCTAAATCTTTCAATCTTTCAGTCGTTTGAAAGATTATCTTCGCATGTAAAAGAGCTTTTCAGAAGCATTAGGTAGTGTATAGATTGCTGTGAGCATGGCCGGCTTAAGCTGAATGCAACCGTTCGATTGCACGGCCACCGCTTTGGGGGACAACTAGAGAATGTAGCATGCCCACTCACCTTAGATCTGCCACTCACCTTAGGTCTGGCAGAATTCTTAAATCTTTGTGCGGCAGCGTCTTGTAGAGTTACATGTATTATTCCCCCTTGGCTCCCCAACACCACAATCCCTTAGTTTTGCTATTGTATGTAGGTTATGACCTTGATTCTGGGGCTGTATTTATGTTATAAGCTTGCTTCTCATATTGTATCTATGTACTGAGGTTGATATATACCGTATTTATGTACTGAGCTTGTGTAACGTCTTCCAGCACTAGACAGGTATGGAGCCACGGGTGTAGTTACCGTGCAGGTCCAGAGAGTAGTCAGGGGGAAGCCAGAGGTGGGTATCGTTGTCAGGAGAAAAGCCAATGGTCGGTATCAGGTGGTCTCAGGTTTGCTTCTTGAGGAGGAGGAGAAGAGCTTCATCATGTATGAAGCACAATAATCTGACAAGGAGCCAGGAGAAGGGCTAGGCTTAGATAGGAAATCCTAATTCGAAACAGGGCGGGGCCAGTACAGGGAGGCAGGAACTAGGCTAACAGCAACATAGAACAAGGCGAGGTTCAACAGGGAAGCTTGTCCAGCAAGCTGGATAGCTCAGTGGGTAGAGCCACCATCCGTAGCACAGGAGGTGCCAGGTTCTAGTTCTGACAGCTTGATTCTGGTGCTGTATGTATGTTATGTGTTTGGTTCTGATGCTGTATCAATGTTAAGCGCTTGGTTCTGGGGCTGTATTTATGTTATGAACGTGGTTCAGTGCTGTATTTATGTACAGAGTTTTATTCTGGTGCTGTATTTATGTACAGAGTTTCATTCTGCGGCTGTTTTTATGTTATGAGCTTGTTTCTATTGCTGTATTTATGGTATGAGTTTGGTTCTGGGGCTGTATTTATGTACTGAGCTTGTTTCTGGAATAGGTATGCAGCTGTTTCTGCACAAGCTGACTGCATATCAGTGCAGTAATTCTGCATGGGATGCCATCTAACCTAGGGCCGGCATTGACTGTGAGAGTCCATAGCAAGTGTACAGATTACTCTGCGAGTCCATAACGAGTGCACAGATTACTGTTTGAGTCCATAGTGGGTACTCGGATTACGGTACTCGCAGATTACTGTGAGAGGTCTATAGCTGTAGCGGTGCTCACACTGGCTTTTTTCCACCTTCCTCCAAAACGGATGTAACTAAGAAATCAGAATAAATTACAGTTAATTGTGTGTATTTTAGCAACTTTCTTCTGTCTTTCCTGGCGCCAGCCACCAACGCCACTGTGCCCAGCACCACAACACACGACCGATGCAGCAGCTTTGAGTTTGAATGTCAGAAGGGGAAATACTGCGTACCGAAGTGGAAGCGTTGTGATGGGATCACAGACTGCCAGGACGGCACGGATGAGCTTCACTGTCGTAAGTTTGGTATTATCCTGATAACAGTAAGCAATAGTTATTATTCACCTGTCCTAGGGGTCGCCTCTCCCGGCTTTTAATGGCTGATAACAGGACAATAATACATTGTACTCACATGTCATCATGTCTCCAGCCTGAGATAGCTGCAAACAGGGAGCCGTACGGTCATGTTCACATTTGCGCCCGGCCTCTGGCTGATTTTCTGTTGTTTCGCTCTATTCTCTGAGCCGAACTGAAAAAATACCAGAACTGGCACGTGCCGGATCTAAGTGGCACTGGATGGACCCCATTGACTATAATGTCTTTGCACCCTTTGTTCTCCGCAGCCACACATAGACCTTCCTCATGTGTGAACGGTTCTCTGTGTGACGATGGCGAAGCCTGCTTAGTGCTGTCTGACCGATGTGATAGCTTTCTGGACTGTTCCGATGGCAGCGATGAACATAACTGCAGCGGTAAGAGATATTCTCCATACTGGCAATAATGATAGGTTGTTCCAATGTATCAGCCGGGGTTCGAGTATTTGTGATTACATCACCTTTGTTCGTGTGACCTTTTGTAGGGTCATGTCATGACATTTGACTTCTATCCCACAATGCTTGCCTCTGTGCAACCTCAGTTAAAACATCCACTAGTCTGGCAGATACTGGACTAGCAGACTTTTTAACTTCTAAAACTCACCTGTTCTAGATGACAGTGTGGTCTACAAAGTTCAGAACCTGCAGTGGTCAGCCGACTTCTCTGGCAACATCACCCTGACGTGGGCGCGCCCCAAGAAGATGTCGCTGTCAGCCTGCATATACAATGTATACTACAGGTAATGTATCCAGAACACTGCACCCCATACATAGCATAGAGCACCACCTGGCTGTCATTTTCCAGTATTGCATCTCTTGCCATTGATCTACTTGACCCCTCATTCTGTCTCCCTCTTCTTGATGTGACTCTGAAGGGTTATCGGGGAGAGTACGTGGAGGCTGCTGGAAACTCACAGCAGCAAGACTGTGTGTGTATTAAAGATTCTCAAACCAGACACAACGTATCAAGTGAAGGTTCTAGTGCAATGTCTGCGCAAGGTGCACAACAGCAATGACATGATCACTCTACGGACCCCCGAAGGATGTAAGTATCGTCCCACCTCAAACATGTCCTTGCTTCTATGCTCTCTAAAATGCTAATTGTAGTACAGGGTGTTTCACTCAAAGTGCAACCTAAAAAGTTTACAATATTTGTGTTCAGCACATTGATATCTCACAAGAGTGAATACTGACGCTTACTTGGTTTTTGGTGAGCTAAGAGTCATCACAGAAGATGGTGAAAAGGGCCACCGGCGACCTCCAAGCACTTCTGCACTCAATGCTCCATGTTGTGGGCACGTTGCAGCGCACTTACATCAATTGCCACAATTTAATTACTAATGTTGTACCTCAGTCCGGCAATCTTGCTGGATTTATTCATGAACACTTTACTCTTCAAGCGGCCCCACAAGGAAGAAGTCTACCGCTGTAAGGTTCAGTAATCTTGTTGGCCACAGACCCTTCAAGATGATCCTGTCCCCAAAAACGGAACAAATTTCTGCCATGCTCTGTTGGACTTTGACATGTCGCCCCGTCTTGCTGGAAGTAACCATTCGGCACCTCCTCATCATCCAACTGCTTCACAATGTCTGTGAATATTGCCAGGTAAGGTTTGGGGTGGATGGTGTCGTTGAAGACAATAGGACAGGACAATGCGCACCACAGACAGACTTTCGTGGATTTCATGAGGGTTGTGGCCCAAATCCATGTGTTTTGGCTGTTCACATAGCCACACAGATGGAACCACATGATGTCTAACCGTTCCTGACCTTGGCCTGAATTTCACTGGAACCGCTCCACAAACTTTACTATATCATACGACTGCAGTTCTTGAACAACCGTGACGTGTTAGAGTTGGAACTTTGCTTGCTCAGCGTCTGACATGTTGCCAAGGAATTACCAGTTTCTTCTGATAAACGACGAAAAGAATTTTGCCTGGAATTGAGCATACGTACCCTCACGTCCCGGAGCGCGGCCGCTGACATCTTCGACACCCTTCCTGATGAGCAACCAACAAAGTTCCTACTGTTTCCGGTTTGTTTGCTAGGCTGTTTTCTTGATACAGTATAAGCTTGAAACTTTGTCCGAAATTGGTGCCGATGTTCCATGAACCAACAGGTCACTCAGTACATGCACACCAGAAAAAACACCCTCTTCCGCACTATTCCTAAAAATGAGTACAGTTCTACATAAATTATGAGCCGAAATAAGAGTTGTGCTTGGAGTGAAACAGCCTGTAATAGAAGTGGTAATTTTATAGGTTGCATTTCTGTCTAGAAGCTCACAGAACAGGATTGGCCTTCTGCCTCCTTATGACATTTGAGGCACAATGTAGCTCTGCTATTTAGATTGGTTTAAAAGGACTCAGCTGGAACTTGCCACCCAGAAGAGCAGGAGGAGCTGAGCAGATTGATATATAGTTTTCTGGGAAAAGATTCAGTATAACTTGTATTTTATTCATTTATATCTCTGCTCATTCTGACCTGAACAGTCCAGTGGGTGGTGCTATTAGTGATTGGGCGGTCCTATCAGTGATTGACAGCCTTCCCTGTATGTACAGTTATGCACAGATAGCTGTCAATCACTGATAGGACCGCCCAATCACTAATAGCACCACCCACTGGACTGTTGAGGTCAGAATGAGCAGAGATATAAATGAATACAGTACAAGTTATAATGAATCTTTCCTCATAAAACTATATATTAGTCCGCTCAGCTCCTCCTGCTCTATAATATGCTGCCTGCAGTTTGGATAGCATGTTCCAGCTAACAGATTCCCTTTAAGCTCTGCCACCATGGAAAACTGCTTTTGATTTCAGCAAGGATAACATGATTGTATACTGCATGTAATTAAAGCGCCAGAGAGAAAAAGATTAGAAGGAAACTGCTGTTCATAGACTGAAGGGAGGAGCTTCAATAGGGGGAGGAGCCTGGAGAGTGGCTTTAATCCGTAAATACTTACTGCAACTTTCATGCTGTGCAAATGCATTTCCTACTGAATAATACTAATATTACTATTAAATCTTTATAGTTCCTGGTCAACCCCAGCTACGACAGCTCGACCTGAATAAACATCTTCCATCCAACATCATCTGCTGCTGGTCTCCCCCTGCAAACGCTAACGGGCTAATTCGTGAGTATGTGGTAAGTGTGGTATTATCTGCCACAAATTAAGTCTGATTACAGAATCCAATAGTTGAGGCAGAAGACAAGACTGGGCAGAGCACCCCCGTGGAGTAGAGACCGAGGCAACGGTGGCGTGTGAGTGTACCCTAACTGAGCCAAAGTCTGCAAGAATTAGGTGTATTTTAGAAGGCTAAACGTTTGCAGGCAATAGGTGCTGCCAGCCTAATAGTCGCTGACCAAAGGCATTGTTAGCGTTCCAAGGTGAAGTAAGAGGAGGTAGAGAGCTGAGGCTCTGGCGCAACCTGTTGGTACGTGGTAATTCATAGTTGACATTGGTTCAACTAAAACAATACTTTATTTCAAACTAGCAGGTAACACGTTTCGAGGTGCACAGACCACTTCATCAGACAGCTGCATTCATACTAATAGTTATAAACTGTGAGTGGTGGAACTATAGGGTAGGTCACAGAGTTAAAGTGTCACACCTCACCAGATTGTACAGAAGCTGGCCCACCTAAACAGTTCCCAGGCTGCTTACACAATGGAACAAAGAACCTAAACCACCACAGGTAACGTGTGTAATAATAGGTGGAGAGGGAAACTTTCCTTATATGAATCGGAATAGGAGACCGTACCTGCTTGTAGCAGATTTCCCGTCCTGATAAGAACGCACCCAACCCATGTTCCCTGGCCACTCACTGTTCCTACCTGAGACAGAAGTAAACAACTAACTAAGAATACAAGTACCACCAGCAACCAGAGTACTTAGCTTGAATGAGCAGCGCAAAAACAGGAGACCAAGATCCAGCTGTGATTCCAACAACCATTAGATGAAGGCTGAGAATAATCAGCACAGCTCCACAGCCATGACCGGAATAAAAGCCCTCCCTAATTGCTAGGTAGATGCAACAGGTAGCAGAACACTCCCATTGATCATCTCACCGGGGCTAGAAAAAGCGGAGAGGAAAATCCAAAACTAGACTTCCATGAGTGAAAAACAAAACCTGCCACAGCATCAAGTTTAGGTATAGAATAGGATATAAAAAAAGAGTAAATAAAAGACTTGCACACAAAAGATTACTGTTTATATGCCTGCATATATGTGCATTTTATTATTCCTAGCACCTGTTGATACTACAGTTCATGTCCTTTTTGTCAGCTGTAAGTACATTTCTTTCTTGTTAAGAGCATCGGCCGCGCTCCTCTATAACTATACATTTCTTTTATGGTAGCGCCATTGTTTTATAATTAATTTTTTATTTCCATTATTATTTTTTGATGTCTTATTATGGATCTGATTTATGTCTTATCTGTTGTATACTTATAATTAGAGATGAGCGAGCACCCAAATGCTCGGGTCCACGTTATGAGTCGAGCCTTTCGTAAAATTCGAGAGCTGTACTCGAGTAACGAACCCCATTGACTACAATGGAGACTCGAGCACTTTTGTATGTGGAATGCTGGGTCCCGAGGTTTTTTTTTTCTTGGTTCGTGTGTTTCTCTCACATTTTAGTGAAGCGCTAAGTGGGGAGTGTTTACACTCGGGGAGAAGTCAGCGATCCAGCGATGATTTTCTTGCTGGTTGAAAGTGAGCGACCAACAAACTGTAAACAAGTAGCGCACGAGGGATGTGCATTTAGAACATTAACTTACAAACTCGTTCATGTTAACTAATTTTGCACGATAATCGTCCCATGTAAATGGTCCTTAATACATGAGCATTGCTGGCCAGTCAGATCAGCATGTAATGTCCAAGGGTTCCTCCACAGGGTTCCTTAGGGCGAAGTGTAAAATTTAGGTGCACTATATGCAGAGAACAAAACCCATTAATTTCCTTTTTTGGGGAGATGTGCAAATGCGCTGCGCAATTCCGTGAAAAAATGAACGCATCTGGAACTCATTAAGCTAAATAGCCATTTAAATCAAGACGTATTTATATTCCGGGCTCAAATAAACATGCCCTGCGTGCGCAAAAAGTACATTCAAATATGATGATACGTGCACAAAAATGCTTGTATATAGCGCAAATACATTGAGCTGAGACGTGCGCAAAAATGCATGTGCCCATGTGAAGCAGCCCTTACTCTACTGATTAGAGATGAGCGAGCACCCAAATGCTCGGGTCCGCGTTATTCGATTCGAGCTTTTCGTAAAATTCGAGAGCTCTGCTCGAGTAACGAACCCCATTGGCTAGAATGGGAGACTCGAGCATTTTTGTATGTGGGACGCCGGGTGCCGAGCTTTTTTTTTTTTTTTTTTGGTTCGTCCCTCTCTCTCTCCCTCTCTCTCCCCCTTCCCCTTCCTGCCAGACAAAAATTTTCAAGTGACGCGTGCTGTGGTGGGGAGGGGCCAAAACAGGCACATCACAGCGGGGAGGAGCCAAAAACTGGGGCAGGGTCGAACACGGCTTGATGCTCGTTCCAGAGTACGCTAATGCTCAAACGAGCATCAAGCTCGCCAGAGTATGTTCGCTCAACTCTACTTATAATCTGTACATTATGTGCTGCATTTTAATGTCTGACTAAAGGGTTGTGCTTTATGTTTTTACTGCTTTATGTACTCTTTTTTTTTTTTTTTTTTTTTTAATTTTTTTTTTAAATCTATTATGTAGCCAAACTTTATCTGTGTCACCTACCATTCCCGGTTTCTACCACTCCACCACTCACGGTTTATAAGGGTCTCTTTAGATCTGCTGATTTCTCCCTTGAACGAGGGAACAATGCTGAGCTCGGGCAGCCTGTTTATACAGGCAGATACATCGTCGGCTCATTCAAAAGAGAAACCGTTCAGTTGTTCACATTCGCTGTATAAGTGACTGAGAACGTCTGAAACGATCGCTATTTAAACTAAACGATTATAGGTCAACAAAAAAAAACTTTTTGGAAGCATCAGGCTTAAAATCACGATTTTTTTAATCAATTTTTGGCGCTGATTTCAAATCTGTTCTTAGTTTTTTTCCAGCACGTCTAGTTATTGAGATATTCTAAATTCCGTTTTTGGCATACTGTATATCGTTAAGCATATAAATATAATTCATTATCTAATATTTATTTAGAACTGAATAGTTAATTAAAACATTTTTCATCCATTCAAACTTTATTAACGAATATAAAATTAAAAGCAACATTCTCATCACACCTATCTATCAAAATCTCTGTGAATATGACTTTCTTTTGTAGACTTTTTCTGGTTCATCACGATAAAGCATCCAACAGTAGTCAGCCATCATGCTTTCATTCCAAAACCCTTGATAACGTGTTTTCATCACCTGTATATCTTGGTGGAATCGTTCACCTTGTTCATCGCTCACAGCGCCCAAGTTTTATGGAAAAAATGTCCATCGTCGTCAGGTGTAAATTCGACATCAGTCGCGTCTGTAGACGCATCATCAATCACCAATTCGTCTTCGACAGAGTCCAAACCATTGGTCGGTGTTACTGGAACAGGCAGGGAGCTGTCGTGAGGAACCGGTCTAATGGCTGAATCCAAATTCGGGTACACAATTAGGTGCTTATTTTTCGACGAAAATCCGTTGGTATTAACAGCACAAAAGTAACAGTCAGTAAGATGGTCTTTCGGTTCTCAACAAATCATAGGTACAGCAAATCGAAAAGAAGGCTTCCGTTTGTTTAACCAATCTCGTAATAGGCTGGAACAACCGGTACAAACCACATGTGGCGCCCACTTTTTGTCCTGATCTCCCAATGGACAACCAAAATACAATTTATAAATTTTCGAAATTTCGGGTGTAATTTTTCTTCGCTGTGACAATAGCGTAAATTGCCCACAAATGTAACAAAAGGCGTCTGGTGAATTTTTGCAATTTCTAGCCATTATAAGGCAATTTGAGTAAATTCAATGAGTCTGAAAAAGAGAAAACTGGATTAATTTTTGCGTTAAAACCATATCTTAGCACAAAAACGACATATGTGTATCTCAAGATTCAGACGTGCGGGGAAAAATCTGAAGACAGATTTGGAATCAGCGAGAAAAACTACATCTAGTACACCTAAAATTAAAGCTGATGCAAAATCAATGTTGACCGGTGTATTGGACGAGCCAAACGATTTTTATTTCTGCATAAAATGAGGCATAAGCGAAAAGCGAACAATTTACCAGTCGCCGTTCGATCATTGGCTGTATCTACACTGAATTATTACCATTCATTTTGGCTCGTTTGAACGATTATTTGAATGATAATAATCGCTCTGTGTAAAAAGGCCCTATCTTAGTATGAATGTAGCTGTCTGATTAAGAGGTCTGCGCACCTTGAAACTTGTTACCTGCTAGTTTTAACCCCTTCCTGCTCCAGGACATACATTTACAGCCTGGAACGTCGGGGTATGTATGAAGAGAGGTTGCGGCGCGATCTCTCTTCATACAGTGCAGGCGTCAGCTGTTTATTACAGCTGACACCCGCGGGCAATAGCGGCAGTCGGCCATACGGACGATCGCAGCTATTAATCCTTTAAATGCCGCTGTCCATTCTGACAGCGGCATTTAAATCCCCTGAAAGATGTTCGGGGGTCCCATACGGCCCCCCCGCAGTGACATCGGGGAAGCCGTCCAGGTGTCATGACGGTCGGGGGCCTTGGGAAAGGCCCCAGGGCTATCTTGAGAGACTGCCTATCAAGCCATGCCCGTGGGGTGGCTTGATAGGCTGCCTGTCAGAATGCAGTATGACGTAATGCTACAGCATTACGTCATACTGCAGGAGCGATTAAAGCATCGCATGTTGTAGTCCCCCAGGGGGACTTAAAAAAAAAGTAAAAAAAAGATCAATAAAGTTTTATTAATTGTATTAAAAAAAAAAAGTAATAAAAGTTTAAATCACCCTCCTTTTGCCATATCTATAATAAAACAATCAAAATCCTAAAAGAAAAATACATATTTGGTATCGCCACGTCCGTAAAAGTCCGATCTATCAAAGTAGTGCATTATATACCCCGCACGGTGAACGTCGTCTGAAAAAAAAAAAGAAAGAACGACAAAAATGCACTTTTTCAGTCACCCTGTCTCCCAGAAAAAGTGCGATAAAAAGCGATCAAAATGTCATATGTATTCCGAATTGGTACTAACGGAAACTACAGGACATCCCGCAAAAATTGAGCCATCGCTGAACTACGTCGACGAAAAAATAAAAAAGTTATTGCGCGCAGAAGATGGCGGCAGAAAATAATTGAAAAAAATTAAATGTCTTTGAAAAAAAAAAGAGTAGTATAGTAAAAAAAAACTATACAAGTTTGGTATCGTAGTAATCGTACCGACGCATAGAATAAAGTTATCATGTCGCTTTTGTTGCAGTTTGTGCGCCGCAGAAACAAGACGCACTGAAAGATGGAGGAATATTGTTTTTTTTTCATTTTACTCCACTTAAAATTTTTTTTGCGTTTTTCAGTACAGTATATGGTACATTAAATAGCACCATTGAAAAATACAACTCGTCCCTCAAAAAACAAGCCCTCATACAGCGACGTCGATGGATAAATAAAGGAGTTATGATTTTTTTAAAGGGGGGAGGAAGAAACAAAAATGGAAGAAAAAAAGGGTCCGCGTCATGAAGGGGTTAAATAAAGTATTTTAGAGAAAACTGATTTTATTGTTTTCACTATTCTACGGGTTATCACCTACCAACAGATTGCGCCAGAGCCTTAGGGTCCTTTTACACAGAACTCATACAGCCACTTTATACAGGCAGACACATTGTTTAAGTTGAATCTGAACGCTGTTTACACCTAACGACTTGTAAACGAGTGAACAATGATTTTTGTGCCTCCATTAAATGAACGGCGATCGATAGGCGAATGCTTATCGTTCAAATTTACATGATCCAGACATTTTGAACGATAATTGTTCCATGTAAAAGGGTCATTAGAATCCCAATATTTGACACTGATCAGACAATCTCATCATTGTGCCGTTACTGCTACCTACTGGTGGAGGCATTGTACTGCACTGTACAAGTTAAATAGCGGTGCTCTCCTTGATCTAGGTGGAGTATACTACAAACACTTCCAAGGGCTGGTCGTCTTTCAGCACACAGGACCTGTGCTATAATATTCACTATACAGAAGCCAACACGCTGTATTCAGTGCGGGTGAGTACAATGAATTAAAGGGATTTTCCTGTATTTGGGTTCTTTCGAACACCTGCTAGTTTCCTCCTTCCCCTGGCTGCCAGAGAGGACAATCTTAAGTTAGGGCTGAGACGTGTTTCCTCCATGTTTCCCTGTATTCTAGAACACATCCTTTTATACTTTGTGAGCCACATTCCACAATGGCTGATGCTCAGTCAAATATGTTAACTTATTAAACGCAGAAAAGGAGCAAATCGTGAAATTTCTATTTGCAGATAAATCATTTTGACATTTCATACAGTGGTATGACATCACCCATACTGTCATTATCCTGGCTATGTATGTAGTATTGATAGTGGATGTCCTATTGTAGCAAGTGAATTTACATGATCATACCTTAGAGCTCCTATGGAGAGCCTCTTAGCAGAAGCTCAAAGGCCACTGGTAGGGACAGCCGTTCCAGGGAATAGCACATTCTTTCATACAGTAGTGATTCATGAAATATTTCAATTTTTTAATGGGATGAAAAATAAAAGATTTTTTTTACTTAACAGGAATGCACTTTCTTCCAAAAAACAGGCCTTCAAAAGTAATTGTTTTAGCTTTACAAATGCCTGAAACAAGAATACAGATAATTGGGTCAAAAACTTCAAGCAAGGGAGGCAATTTTGAAATAATTTTCTATAAGCAAAATAGTTTGAGGCACTGCCGCAATGTGAGGGCAGATAGCATTACTTTTAAGCTTTTTCAAACCAGTGGCCTTACCTTAGATACCAGTCTAAGGCTGGGTTCCCACGGGACGGAAATCTCATGGCTTGGCCGCACCGAAAAGTCGCAAGATTTCCGAGGGAGAGCTGCAGCTTCAAAACCAAGGGCATTTCGCTGCGGGATTTGGAGCGGTTCAGCCGCCGGCATTCCGTTGCGGCTTTCTCTCCCCATAGAGAGGGGAGAAGCCGCAACGGAAATAAAAAAAAGGAATTGACATCCTGCAGCTGTCAATTCTGCACCGCATCGCCGGCTCCACCCGACTTTGCTCCAACGGATTGGCCGCCTCGTGTGTACGAGATTTTTGCAAAATCTCATCCACATGGCTGGCTAATCCTGGAATTAGGAGCTGCGGGCGGATTTGCCGCATAGAAATTCTGCACGGAATTTCTACAGGAAAGCCATCCCGTGTGAACCCAGCTTAAGGACTCTTTCACACAAGCATTTTTACATGGGTTATTTAGCAGCAATTAAAATCACGACCATGAGAAGCATTGGATTCCAATGCATTCATTCACATGGGCGATTAAAAACGTCCAACCAGTGAAGATTGGACATCGGTGGCAAAATACACCGGCCGATGTTTGACGTGGCCAGGAAAGATAGATCTTGCCTTATCCTTCGGCCGCGATCAGCTGGCTGCTCCCATAGACTTCTATGGAAGTTGCCGGCAAAGGGAGGGGGGGGGGGAGTTTTGTAGCGGCTAGCGCTGCTAAACTGTGTCAGCTGGCTCTATTTAAATAATAGAACCCTTGCTGAGCATTTATGCCGGCCGAAGGAATTTTGGGCTGCGGCATATATATACTACACTCAGCCGTGTGATTGGGTGAGAAAACGTGAGATTTAGCCGTAACTTGGTTGTGGCTCTTTCTCGTTCATGCGATTTTTGGGCAGGATGTGGCTGGCGTGAAATCACAACGCTCGTGTGAATGAGGCCTAAGTGGAATTTTTTTCGATGCCTGCCCCTCCCCAGGTCATAATATAGCACCAGAACCAAGCTCAGTACATACTGTAAATACAGCACAAACCAAACTCCGTACATGCAATACCCGAACAAAACTCATAACATAAATACAGTAGGAGAACTAAGCAATCGTGTTTCGGGGGTTCTGCAGGCACTGAGATCAGCATGTTCTCATGATCAGTAGGCAACCGGATGTCATCTTAAAAGAGTCTTAAAACACAACATTGTATTTTGGGAAACCTCCTTCAGTTCCTTAGGATTTTGTATCCATTCTGTAACACTTGCCTTGATTGTTTTCATGATAAACTTATAATTTTATTTGTTAAAGGTGGCCTCTGTTACCAGCCGGGGGGCCGGAGAATGGAGTAGCATTAAATCTATCAGCACTGCAAAAGGTAACGCTGACATGATAATCTGTATGGTGTCACGTCTTTATCTCCTGGGGCTTGTTGGCTCATTTAACCCCACTGTTTTAATGGACACAGACAATCCGTAAAGACGGGCATTGTATATAGGGATAGGTTTCTGCATATACTGATATTTGCATTTCTCACTGTTTTTCCGTTAGTTGTGCCCCCTCCAAACATCAGAATTCAGACCATCATAGAAGATACAGTGGAGTTTACGCTGAAAGTGGACTCTGATGTTCTGGTATGTCACATCCTGGTCACATTTACTCAATGTTTCTTTGCCAAATGTAAGACAGGTGTTAGCTGGATATAAGATGCATAAAGGAGAAATGGTATATTCTGCATTAAACAGTGATGACCTGTCATGTGAGAATGCAGTGAAAGGCTGCACAGCCCAAAAGCAACAAACCCATTTTTACTTATTTGTATGTCCTCTACTCCCTACCCTATCTACTTTCCCTGATTGCGGTCTTCCATCAGGTCTCCCATTCTTCCTGCTGGACTCTTCCATCATATTTCCCCCTCTTCCTGCCTGCACTCTTCCATCATGTCTGCCCTTCTTCCTGCCTGCACTCTTCCATCATGTGTCCCTCTTCCTGCCTGCACTCTTCCATCATGTCTCCCCCTCTTCCTGCCTGCACTCTTCCATCATGTCTCCCCCTCTTCCTGCCTGCACTCTTCCATCATGTCTCCCCCTTTTCCTGCCTGCACTCTTCCATCATGTCTCCCCTGCTTTCTGCCTGAACTCTTTCATCATGTCTCCCCCGCTTCCTGCCTGCACTCTTCCTTTATGTCTCCTCTTTTTCCTGTCTGCACTCTTCCATCATGTCTCCCTCTCTTCCTGCCTAAACTCTTCCATCATGTCTCCCTCTGTTCCTGCCTAAACTCTTCCATCATATTTCCTCCTCGCACTCTTCCATCATGACTCCCCTTCTTCCTGCCTGAACTTTTCCATCGTGTCTCCCCTTCTTCCTGCCTGCACTCTTCCATGATGTCCCCCCTCTTCCTGACTTTACTCTTCCATCATATTTCCTCCTCGCCCTTCTCAATCATGTCTCCTCCTCTGTCTGCCTTCACGCTTCTACCATGTCTCCTCCTGGGTTTCTTTCTTTAAAGCCCTTTGTTGCCTCGTCCCTCCATTTTTCAGCAAGATACGTCTGGATTGTTTTGCAGATAACTGGTTATACGGTGACCTTATCCTGGGAGTTTGACACCCATGTGCAGGAGAGAAGAACTTTACAGCTTGATGGACGGAGTGTATCACAAAGAGGTGAGCATCCTTTGGACTTAACGATTAACTTTTGCTGATATAATGCGGCGGGGGGGAGGGGGGAGGGGGGGGATGTTAGCTTTCACTACATTTAATGTCCATACAGTGTCAAGTCTACACAACATTTCACAGAATACAAATCGCTAAGCTTGAGCAGACACTGAACAAGCAGGGAATGCTGGGAAACTTAAACTTTGAAGTCTCTAGATTGAATGCAGTTCTTGAGTATAATACAGGATAAGTTATGTGATTCACTTGAATGGGGCTGAGCTACTCCCAATGTACGTGATGTCACTCGCCTGAGAAGAGGCCGAGCTGTTCACCTGAGCTCTGTGGCCTCGTCAAACAGCTGAGTGGTGGACCTCCACCTATCAGATATTGATGACCTATCCTAAGGGTAAGACCTCAATATTGGAGGCCCGGAAAATGCATGAGTACACATGACCATATCCCGCAGTGCAGTACAGGTGAGACAGTATGTACCTATTGAAGGGTGGGGGATGGGTGTTGGTGGCTCTTCATATTCTTACCTGTAAAACGTGAAAATACTGCAGTTGGACACCGGATGACGCACTACCGTATCTGCACTGGTAACATTTGTCTACGTGGCTCTGTGCTACTTTGTTATTACCTCCCTTTGTTGCTTTGCCTTAGTGACCAATCTGACAGCACAAACGGAATATGAAATTTCTGCCTGGGCAAAGTCCTCTTATGGTGAGAGCTCCGTGGCGTTTGAGCACTTTCGGACCAAAGGTACAAGACCAACAGCGCCAAGTCTTAAAGCGAAAGTGATTAATCAGACGGCGGTGGAGTGCAGCTGGGTGGGCACGAGGAATGTGGTGAGAATCACTAAGATTTGATCTTTTTATATTTTCATTCTTGATCGCTTTTTAGTCCAATCACATCCACATCTGTATTTACAATGCTGCTGGCTGCCACATAGACTTCATGAGCGCTCATGCTGCGTTGCATTATGGGAAGAAGGATCAGACTATTGTACTATGCCTGGTGTAACACTTGACCCGCATCTATAATGTTGTGCTTTGTGCCAGTGAACTCACAGACACGTCATCTGTCTCTGTGCCAAATTCTTCATTACGGCGCATTGCACTTCAGAATTCTGGAACACTTTATAGAGCGCCACCATGCACCAAAATTCTGCCTGAGGTTCATTAAGTAAACCCCCAGCAGATTAATAGTCTGCTTGTCATTGGCGCCGTAAAGGAAAGTTTGAGATGGATGAAAGATGAAACATAATGGGAGATACGTCTGCGCTCAGAGGCGTAACTTGAAGCTCCTGGGCCCCAATGCAGAACCTGTAACAGGGCCCAAACTATAATGCTTTATTCATAGTACTGGGCTCCCTATATGGAGAAGAGAGGCCTTATGGGCCCCCTAAGGCTCCTGGGCCCGGTTGCAACCGCATCCCCTGCATCCTCTATAGTTACGCCCCTGCCTGCGCTAGTAACTTGTCTCCTGATCTTCCATCTGCAGACCTACGGGGTTTTTTACGCTACGTCGTTCTCAGAGCTGCACAGGAATCCACTGAACGTCACAACGACTCTTCACGACCTAATCATCAATGTGAACAGAGACGAGCAGTACTTGTTCTTGGTGAGGGGATAGAAAACTGCTTGCTTTGTAGCTGATGCATGTCATGTGATCTGGATAATAAGAATCTCTTCTTAGGTGCGGGTCACGTCTCCTTATCAAGGTCCTCCATCAGATTACGCCGTGGTCAAAATGATTCCTGACAACCGCTTGCCTCCGCGCCATCTTCACGCCGTGCACATGGATAAAACCTTTATCGTCATGAAGTGGGAGTCTCCGTACGACTCTCCAGACAGCGAATTAGTGAGTTATTACCTCCCTCAGTGATACCAGAAACAGGCTGGAATTATTGGCTTTGTAGGATATACCGGCTTCATAGCCTGCCTTATTACAGAGGTATTCTCCCTCCACACATTATTGGCTTTGTATGATATGCCGGCTGCATAGCCTGCCTTATTACAGAGGTATTCTCCCTCCACACACTGCGGTATATTCCACTGTCAATATCTGCACCAATATCCGCATGACTAAATGCGGATTCTGATTCAGATTTGCTGGCAGAATTAAGCCATTTTCAAATTCACATCAAAATCCACATGTAGAACTTGCAGATTTCGGTGTGGATTATTATATTCTGCAGCTCCTGTAGATTATGTGGTCAAGCTCTTATACATATAATCACTGTATACATTTCTGCAATTTTCTAATGGACTTTGCTCTTCAGCTCTTCATAAATTTCAAGATCTATGCTTGCTGTCTGTGAAATGAATCATTCTTGTTTCCATTTAGTGGTTGAAAACCTGGATATACCTATTTTGGTACAGGATGCTTCATTGTACGGGTACCTTCACACGTGCCAGAATGTTCCGTTGTTAAAATCCACATGCGGATTTTGACACTGAATTGCCTGCGGAATTAAAGGGGTTTTCCAGTAATACACTTTTGATACCCCACCTCAGGATAGAACATCAATAGTTGATTGGCTGGGGTTCGCCACTTGGGCTCCTGGCTGATTGAAGATGCCACGGGGCTCATGTGAGCGCCGCAGCCTCTTTTCTGGCCAGTGATGTCATGTACATTGGTCACATGGCCTGAGAATAGCTGTCTAATTCTAGTGAATGGGACTAAGCTGCGACACCAGGAAGAGCTGATGTACAATGTACGGCGCTGTGCCTAGTATGGACTGAAGTGACAGCGGTGCTCTCTGAAGCTTCGTTGTCACTTCAATCAGCAGGGATTCTGAGCGGCGCATCCCTGACTATCAGCTATCCTGAGAATAGGGCATCACTGGTGTGGCTCTGCTAAACTCCCTCCGCCTCTTGCCAGTAAAGGGAGGGGGCGGGATGGTGTGGGAGATTAGCACATTAGCTCGTGCCCCATTCCACCCCCTCCCCTTGCTGGCAAGGACAGGAGTTTAACACGCTAGCTCCTGCCCCCTCTATTTGCCAGCAGCCGGAGAGGGGGAGCGAGTTTAGCAGAACTAAACTCCCCCCGCCCAATGGTATACCGGGCTGCAGAGTATATACGTCGCGGCCCTGGATGTCTGAACGGGCGACAAAACGAGAGATGCAGCCGCAACTTGGTTGTGGCTGCCTCTTGCGCATGCTATTTTCGGCCGTGATGCCCTATCAGAGAGATGTCTTCAATGATACCTTGTAACCAACCTATCAGCTCGTGTGCCAAGACCGGTGTAAAGTCTGCATTCACAGTCAGTAACCAGAGATCTTACATTTATCATATTTACGATCCCTAAGGATCCTGTATTCTGATCTGTGCTGCTATATTCTGCATTGCGGGCTCGCTCACCGTATGTAGCAGAGCGCAGTCAGTTGCATACAGCCCATCGCCGCTCTCTTTATATTCCAGACGTACATTGTCTCCATCAAAGACTTAATAATGAAGACAGAGAAAAGTTACAAAGTGAACACCCGGAACAGCACCGTAGAGTACAAGATCGGGAACCTGGAGCCTGGGGGGAAATTCAATGTGATCGTCCAACTACGGAACATGAGCAAAGAGTCCAGTGCCAAAGTCAGCACAGGTGAGAAGGAACAGCCAGGTCATAGAATGGGAAGAAGCAGCGCCTACATAGGGCGCATTCATTGTTGCACTCCAAGCATGCTCAGAGCATGGAAAATATAGTCCAGAGGGCACACTTGTTAGGGAGAGTGCTAATGGTAGTGATGTTTTGGACAATAATAGCCCTGTGTAAAGGCACCATAACACGTAAAGGCACTATCAAGCTCGCCCTAATTTATTTTTTCTGCTTTTTTTCAGCGTCCCTGTCTGCTCCGGAAGCCTTGAAGCTCATTATTGAAAAAGATCACGTTCTGCTGTTTTGGAAGAGCTTAGCGCTAAGAGAGAAATACTTCAATGAATCCAGAGTTAGTATATCAGCAACTTACATAAGGAGTAGAGCCTGTGTTATACTCCAGCGCTGTGCTCACTATTCTGCCCTGGAGTATAATGGGCTGTAACTCAGGATTGGTGTAGGATAAGCAATTTATGTACACAATGACCCCACCAGCAGAATAGTGAGTGCAGCTCTGGAGTACAATACAGGATGTAACTCAGGATCAGTACAGGATAAGTAATGTATGTACACAGTGACTCCACCAGCAGAATAGTGAGTACAGCTCTGTAGTATAATACAGGATGTAACTCAGGATCAGTACAGGATAAGTAATGTATGTACACAGTGACTCCACCAGCAGAATAGTGAGTACAGCTCTGGAGTATAATACAGTATGTAACTCAGGATCAGTGCAGGATAAGTAATGTATGTACACAGTGACTCCACCAGCAGAATAGTGAGTACAGCTCTGAAGTATAATACAGGATGTAACTTAGAATCAGTACAGAACTACTTTTATATAGCTAATATTTATATGTGAACTGTAAAATGGTGGGTAAATTCCCTGTGTGCCCTCATTTAATTCCATGACCTGCAGTGCCCCCTATACTTGTTCATCATGATCCTGCTTCATGGAGTTCACCAGCCTAGTTATTAATATTACCCTGGCTGTTCAGGGCTCTCATCTGTATGTAGCTGCATGTGGCTCTTATTTGTGTCTGCGGCTGATCATACAACGTCAGTAGAGCAGCGACAGATTGAACATATGAAGGGGGCGGCTAATTGCTGCAATATGTGCGGACACAGTGAAGACTGCTACTAGTAATTACACAGCTGTAACTGTATATAACATTATAGACTTACAGTATGATCTGAGGGTCTGTGTAAAGTCCGTAGATGTCCTCTATGGAGAATCAGGGGTGCCATATTTTATTTCGGGGCCTTTGATACATTCTGCATTGTCCTCCTGTTGCTGCAGGGTTATGAAGTGCACATGTTTGACAGCTCAAATAACGTCTCCACCTTCCTGGGAAACACCACTGAGAGCCCCTTCAAGATCTCGAATCTGAAACTGGGCCACAGCTACACATTTAGTGTCCAGGCCCGATGCCTCTACAGCGGTCAGATCTGCGGGGAGCCGGCGCTGCTTCTCTATGACCATGTTGCTACGGGTAAGAGCTCTGCTGATGAAGAGGGGATGGATGGTCAGTGGTCTTTTGTCCTTGCAGATTATCTATACCTGGAAGCTTAAAGTGATCCCCCGGCCCTGGACAAACAAAGATGGCCGTACCGCATCTCTGACTACCTGATGCACTATGCATTAGTATGCATCACTAGTCTGAGACACTACACACTGCTTTGATTGGCTAGTACTGATCATCTAAGCAGAAGTGAGCAGTCAGAGCAGCATGTAGTGTCTCGGGGCTCCTTCACACCAGCAATCGCGATTTTGCCGTAAAAAAAATTGTGGATAAATTGTGTCTTTGATCCCGCAATTTTTGAGCATTGCATGACTGAAAACATCGCAAATCGGTTTCATAATAATGCGTTTTCACTCACACTCCAGTGTGAAAACAGCTTTGGGCTTTTTTCACAGGAGCACATATCGGCCGGCATTTTCACGGCCGGCCAATATGCGCGGTGATGTGATGTATTGGATTCCAGTGCATCAGATCACCTGGGCATATGACTGAGACGTAAAAGCGCCCGGCAAGGCCAATGTAGCACTGGGCGTTTTTACGCCGGGCCCAAAAGATAGTGCTAGAATCTTTTGGTCCGGACTACGTCTGCCGCTGTATGGGCTCCTATGGGAGCCCATAGCAGCGACTGTAGGGAGTTTAGCAGCGTGGCTGCTAAACTCCCTCCCTCTGCTCCCCTTCCCCCGTGCAGGCTCACCTCTCATCTCCTCCCAGCTCGTTCTGTACAATGGAAGGTTGCGGAGCTATGCACCGTCCCGCCTCCTCTCATTAATGGCTATGGACAAGGGGCGGAATATGGGCGGAGCTAAGCTACCACCCTCTCAGACGAGAGGTGATCCTGCAATGGGAAGGGAGGGGAAATGGGCATATGCATCGGGCCCCATGCCGTGTGAACGGGCGCACAAACATTAGATTTGTGCACCCGCTCACGAGCTTCTACGGCCCAGATGTAAGTGTATATTGGCCAGCTGTGGATACACCGGCCAATATGCGCTCCTGTGAAAGCAGCCTTAATCTAGCGACGCATACTAAAGCTCAGTGTGAATGAGAAGTGGTGCAGCCATCCTTGTTTGTCCGGGACTGGAGAGTCGCCTTAACGATTGTGTAATGAAAAGGTCTTGCCGCTTGTTAATATATTTTGTATTTAAATTCTTCACCATCTCTGCTTGCTGTCATTGAATGGTTTCAGTCTTGTTCTTGTGCTTTGCAATATAAGTATTTCATTGGCAACATCAATCTGTACTGAAAACTTACATTAAGAGTGCATTTAGGCCACTTTCAGAGTGTATCACAGGCACATTTATGTGTCCGTAATACAGACAAGTTTCCCAACCCGACCGAGCTCAAAGCATTATAGATGCCATGAGTCCAGTCCAGGATACCCGCGGTCGGTCTAGGACGCTTGCATAAATGTGCCTGTGATACTCCGTAAATCTGGACTTCTGGGATATTGGATGCATTGACTCCTCTGCTGTTTCCAGGAATGGACTCCCTGCCGTCCACTAGTGTCCAGTCCTCAGACGTAGCCTCTGTAGTGGTCCCAGTCTTATTCTTGCTGTTAGTGGCCACCGGTTGCGGCTTCGTCATATTGTACACGCGACATCGGAGACTTCAGAACAGCTTCACAGCATTTGCAAACAGTCACTACAGCTCGCGCCTTGGAGCGGCTATCTTCTCATCCGGGGATGATATAGGTAAGACAAGAGCTGAAGGACGATTACTGGGGACCAGTATAATGTTGTTGGCTACTGGTTACCCCTCTGCGCTTCTTCTCTGCCCTAAGTTCAGTGGCGATCCTTCCCCTAATTAAAGGGGTTTTACAACATTTGAAAAAAAAAAGTTACCCCAGCAGAGGTAACGATTACTTACTTTCCACCCTGTCTTCATATTAGCCCTGCCGCTCCCGTCTCCGCTCATAACGTAAGCGCTGATGTCACGTTCATCGCTCACATGACTGCTGAAACCAGTCGCTGGCCTCATCAGTCATATGTACATGAAGGACGCAGGACTGCGGAGGTCAGTGATTGGCTGCAGTGGTCACGTGAGGGGACCAAAATGCAGGGGTTAAGGTTGGTGGTGCTGGACTAAAAGCACGGTGAAAGAATAATAGCTATATTCATTTTTTATACAATTACCAACCCCGGGGCAATTTTGTTTTTAAGTGTTGGAAAACACCTTTGGGGTAAGTTCATATTTCAGCAATTACCAATAGAGGTCACTAAAATACGTGTCCTGTACCCATTTCCACCCCCCAAAAATTACATACAAGCCAGACCTATGAATAAATATGCAGTAAGCCAATTCGTAAACATGCATGGCGAATCCCTAGAGGACAGTCTGATATTTCCACTGCACACAATAACCAATATAAGAATAAATAGCCTGTATAAAGGGTCAAAGTGCCTAATACAGAGCAGCAAAATAAGAGCTGCAACATAAATGACTTAAGAAGGAGAAGATCGCAGGACCCCAAATAGTATGGAAATCTGAGACCTGAAATAACCGGGTTAGCCAAAGAGGGGGGTAGAGGCAAAAAGCCCCCACGCATCACCCTATCCAAATAGTAGGTCTTTCTCAGGGGGGACATTGTGGAATTCACTCACTGTATTGCAGTGAATGAATTCCGCAGTGAGAATCGGCGCAGTTTCCGCAACAAACAGAGCATTCTTCAGGTTTGGAAATCTGCAGCGTGACTCTATTCCACTGCTGATTTTTTTTTTTCCCACGGTAAGTGAATGGGGTTTGCTGAAAAAAAGACTACTATCTTTTGGAATAAAGAATCTCTAAACCAACAACCTGCGTCACAGGCGCCTAATTAAGGGTTATCACAAGCAAACTTGGACATAAAGGAGTTCTGCCTTAAACAAGCAGTCTCCTCACAGAAGTAAGTCATAGACTCCTAGAATGGTAGAGTTGGAAGGGACCTCCAGGGTCATCAGGTCCAACCCCCTGCTCAGGGCAGGATCACTAAATCATCCCAGACAGATATTTGTCCAGCCTCTGAAGACTTCTATTGAAGGAGAACTCACCACCTCCCGTGGTAACTTGTTCCACTCATTAATCACCCTCGCTGTCAGAAAGTTTTTTCTAAAATCTAATTTGTGTCTCCTCCCTTTCAGTTTCATCCCGTTGCTTCTAGTCTTTCCTTGTACAAATGAGAATAGGGCTGATCCCTCTGCACTGTGACAGCCCTTCAGATATTTGTAGACCGCTATTAAGTCTCCTCTCAGCCTTCTTTTTTGCAAGCTAAACATTCCCAGATCCTTTAACCGTTCCTCATAGGACATGATTTGCAGAACGCTCACCATCTTGGTAACTCTTCTCTGAATTTGCTGGGGTGCCCAGAACTGGACACAGTATTCCAGATGAGGTCTGACTAAGGAAGAGTAGAGGGGGATAATTACCTCATGTGATCTAGACTCTATGCTTCTCTTAATACATCCCAGAATTGTGTTTGCCTTTTTGGCTGCTGCATCACATTATTGATTCATGTTCAGTCGATGATCTATTAGTATACCCAAGTCTTTTTCACATGTGCTGCTACTTAGCCCAATTCCTCCCATTCTGTATGTGCTTTTTTCATTTTTCTTCCCCAGATGTAGGACTTTGCATTTCTGCTTGTTAAATACCATTCTGTTAGTCGCCGCCCACTGTGCAAGCTTTTCTAGATATTTTTGAATACTCTCCTTCTCTTCTCTAGTGTTAGCTATCCCTCCTAGCTTTGTGTCGTCGGCAAATGTGATCAGTTTCCCATCAATTCCCTCCTCCAGATCATTTATAAAAATGTTGAACAACACTGGGCCGAGGACAGAGCCTTGTGGTACCCCACTAGATACATTATCCCACTTGGATGTGCAGCCATTTATGACCATTATTTGAGTACAGTCACTCAGCCAGTTGTGAATCCACATAACAGTTGCCTTGTCAATCCCATATTTGGTCATTTTTTTCAAAAAGTATGGTATGAGATACTTTGTCAAATGCTTTACTAAGGTCAAGATATACTATATCCACCGCATTTCCATGATCAACCCAGGCAGTGATACAATCATAGAAGGAAATTAGATTCTTCTGGTATGACTTGTTTGTTACAAACCCATGCTGGCTCTGGTTAATTACTCCATTTTTATACAAGCACTTTCTTACATGCTGTTTAATTTGTTCAAAGATCCTTCCCGGTATTGAAGTCAGGCTCACTGGCCTGTAGTTTCCTGGATCCACCTTCTTCCCTTATTTGAAGATGGGGACAATATTTCCCCTTTTCCAATCTTCTGGGACTTTTCCTGTTCTCCAGGAATTTTCAAGGATTATGGCGAGTGGTTCAGCAATTACCTCCGCTGCTTCCTTCAGTATCCTAAGATGTAATTCTTCTGGACCTTGAGACTTGAATTCATTTAAGTTAGCTAAGTGTTCTGTCACCATCTCTCTGTTTACAGATAGCCTGCATACTTTTATTCCCGCAATAGCACAGGGAAGATCAGCTGATGTTCCATCTACTTTCCAAGAGAAAACAGATACAAAATAGGAATGTAAAAGTTTGGCCTTCTCAACATCATTCTTAACGAATTCCCCATTTTCATCTTGTAAGCATCCAATAGCATCTTTGACTTTTCTTTTGACATACCCGTTTTTTATTAATCCTTTTTTGTTGCTTTTGGCCTCTCTTGCAAGCCTCAATTCGTTATTAGCTTTAGCTATTCTGACACTTGCCCTACAGTTTCTGCAGACGGCATTATATTCTTCTTTAGATATCCCCCCCTCTTTCCATTTGATAAACATATTTCTCTTCCTTTCTATCATGTGTGTAAGTTCTGTGTTCATCCATCCTGGTCTCTTTAAATGCTTCCCATTCTTCCTTCTTTTAGGGATTGTTAACGATTGTGCTTTGAGAATCTCATTTCTCCATATTGCCCAACCTTCTTGGACATTTCTGTCCTGAAGATCATCCAGCCATTGGATTCTTCCTACCATCTTTCTGAGTTCATTAAAATCTGCCTTTCTGAAATCCAACCTTGAGGTCTGAGTCTTCTCAGGTCTTCCTCCCTTGATTATCCAAAATTTAAGAATAGCATGATCACTGCCTCCTAAGGTAGTGTCCTTTCTGTTGTTCTCTCCTTGTATTCTTACCCAAGTACTCCAGATTTCTTCCTGTACCGCTCATTAATCTCTTCCCATTTACCTGGAAGTGCAGCTTTTCTGTACACATTGTTATATTCACCTCCTGGATTCTGTTTCCTGCCATCTAAAAGCCTCATCACCCATAAAGTAGACCAACCGTTATTGAGTAGGTGTTCCTAAAGCGGTGATTGTTCAGTATATAAGGCATACGTGTTTTCCAACGAGCCTCCCTGCACTCATGTGTTTGTCCTTGTTTCTGCTCCTTTATGCACACTTTGACCCTTCTCTCTTCTAATAGGCGATGACGATGATGACGCTCCGATGATCACCGGCTTCTCAGATGACGTCCCCATGGTGATAGCATGAAGCTCTTTTTTTTTTCCGGGTTTAAACCAAATGATGTAAATATTTTCTTTTCTGAGGAATCGCTCGTCTGTTCTTTGGATTTCCCGCACTTTTCAGTTGCGATATGTTATTTTTATATGGGCCAAAAAAAAAAAGAGAGAACACTTTGTCGTAGTCGACTGTGAAATGCAAAACAATGTTTTTGTTAACCAAATATCGCTGTTTGCGTCCGCAGAGTGTGACCCCCTTCAGCCCGGTACGACCTTCTTCCTATTGTCTGCTGTAAATGTGAAGATATGTAATATATATATAGAGCCTGTGCGCCGCTGGCTCGCCCCGGACGCCACGCTTAGGACTTGGGACGTTCCGCGAGGTGCCTTACTGACTTCTCCGCAGGGCTTTTGGTTACAGGAGGAGACTGGTCGGCGCAGCTTCTGAATGGCCCTTGCTTCCCGCCGGCGTTTGTAGGTTCAGGGAGCGGCGCTGAAGGGATTAATCTTTTCAGACTGTATTTAAGGGTCGCGCATGTCCTGTCTATTATATTCGTCCACTGTGTTCCTCCAGTCCTGTGCTTAGGGGTACGACTCTTGTTATCACTATATTAGAGGATGACGGTAAATGATCTTTTTTACCCCAAAAATCTAAAAACATCCCCAATTAGTCTTTTTTTTATAATTGTTTGTCTGGGTGACAACTGGTAGTGCCATTACAGTACCCAGTGCTGGTATACCTCAGCTTTCTCACATCTGTCAAGCAAGGTATCTATTACTGCTTAAGTAGTCAGGGCTTTTGGAAAACTGGGTGACAACCAGTAAAGGTGAGTTAAATGGGACTAAACTATTCTTGGCCTATCTTCAGGATTGGTCATCCATAGTTGATCTGCTAGATCCGCCATTCGGGATCCCTAGCGATTAGGTCATTGAAGAGGCTTATGATGTCACATTCATCTGTCACATGGTCTAACAGCAGCTCAGTCCCATTCAAGTGAATGGGATTGAGCTCCAATACCAAGCACAGACACTATACAATGTATGGCGCTGTGCCTGCTATGGGCTGAAGTGACAGCAGCGCTCACCTGAACAGCTATCAGCTGATGGACTTGTATTCCGAGCAACAGACCTCCACCAATCAACTATTGATGGCGTATCCTGAGGATAGATCATTTAATAGTGTAGTCCTGGAAAATCCCTTTGTGCTTCCATGGGGATTCTCATCCAGCTTTCTCACACTCCTGAGAGGGGATGCATGGCTGGAACTAGGCAGATTGGGCTTTTAGGACTCTCAGAAAGCTGGGTGACAACCTGTAGCACTCCTATTGAGGTTGTCATACAGCTTTCTCATGTTACTGATTAACAAATCTGCCTGAAAATGAATGTATTATTTTCTAATGGGCCTTTCAAGACTCTTGGAAAGCTGGGAGACACAAAATATGACAGTTGTATGGCCTCTATTTTGGTTGCCACCCAGCTTTCCTCAACCCAGATATAAGTAATAAACAGAAGCAAGGAATTTTTAAAGGGGTTGTCCAGGACTGTTACTATTGATGACTGTCCCTAGGACAGACCAATAGTTGATCGGCAGAGCGGTGTCCGTCCTGCCGAGTGCTGGGAGCAGATGGAGCTGTCTATTATGCAGCAGCCCGGTTTAGTACTGCAGGCACAGTTCCCACTGAATTCAATGGAAGCCGTGCCTGCAGTATCAAACCCGGCCATTGCAGTGTTGACAGCGCTATCTGCTTCCAGCGCTATCCACATTGACAGCACCCCCAGGTGATCAGCTAATTGGCGGGGATCCGGACCAACTATTGATGACCTGTCCTGACTGAGGATAGGGTATCAAGAGAAATAGTCCCCCTTAATGTTAGAAGAAAGCCCTGTGCTCGTCAGCTGTACCCTTTTGCTGTCATGTCATGTGACATCCTTCCCCATCAGCGGGAGTTTTGCGTTGCGTTGAGTGTCCGCAGTTGTGGACCTCCCGAGCTGCACTTGTCATTCTCCCGTCCTTCCAGTAAATACATGATGATGATCTTTCCACAAAGCGGCTCTCCGGAGCGGCAGCGTTCAGGATTGTGACTGTATATAGAGTATATATATATATATTATTTGCATCTTTTATTATTAATGTTATAATTATTCTGTGTGAAGTGAATGGGTTTCTGCACTTTGTTCCCCACTGTGATTTTATGGACTGTGCCTGTTATTGCGCCAAGGGAATGAGAGCCACACAGCTGACTGCCGTTACACTGTGCCATGAGTGTGTAGCTGCCGGTCGGGTTAGAGTCGGTAGCCTTTGGTTGGACCCCCAGTTTTAGTGACAGGTACGTTATTAGTTCTGCTTTTTAAAGGGCCGGTCCAGTCTTCTATAATCAACATACTAAGGCAACTTTCTAATATACTTTGTTTCAGTGTTTTACCAATTTCAAGATCTCTGTTGTTGTCAGTGAATATTCTTGTATCAGGACAGATGTTTAGCCTCTGGATGTCACGCTCTCCTACCAAAAGTTATTGGACACCTGCTAAGAATCAGAAGTCGTATTTATTACTTAGTGGAGCTACTTTGACCCTTAATGACATTGGATACTCTCCGTGGTATACTTTCTACTAACATCTGATACACTTCAGCTGGTATTTCCCTCCATTCATCCTGCAAACATCTGGCAAGTTCTTTCAGAGAAGATGGACGATGTTCATATTTACTGACCCAACATTCCAGTTCGTCCCAAAGATGTTCAGTAGGTTCAGGTCGGGACTCTGTGCGACCAGTCCAATATTTAAAAATCCACATCCTTAAACCCATGTAAACCGCATTGGATTAGTGACAAGGCGTGTTGTCTTGTTGGTTTTATGGCCGACCATTCCCAGAGTATTACAACATTGTCAGCAGCACGTTATTGTCTAGAATGCCAAGGTACATCTCAATGGTTCTACAACAAACGGACGGAGACCATGCCACGTAAAGCATCCTCAGATCATAACCGAACATCCGCTGTACTTCACTCTTGGCACTCAGTCAAAAGGCGTTCCCCAGGCTCCTCCACACCCAGGTACCTCCATGTGATTTAAAAATGGAGTAGCATGATTGAACCATTGTAGACAGGCTGATGCAGCTTCTCTGAGAGAACTCGCCATACATTTGCAGGATGTATGGAGGGAAATGCCAACTGAAGTCGATCAGGGAGAGAGTATCCAATGTCATTAGGACGTAATGTCATATACATTAAAAGGGTTTCCAGGACTTTTGCTTTTGATGACCTCAGGATTTGTCATCAATACTTCATTGGCTGAAGTCCGCCAAGATTGCTGCTGAACAGCTGATCTCCGGGCCTGCTGTCAGTGTAGACAGTGCTGGAGGCAGATGGTGCTATCCGTATTGCAGTAGTCCGGGTTGGTACTGTAGGCACAGCTCCCATTGCATTCAATGGTAGGTGTGTCTGTAGTACCAAACCAGGCGGCTGCAATGTTGGCATTGCTATCTTCCCTCAGCTCTGCAGCACTAACGGTGGGCCCAGGGATCAGTAGGGAATCAGCCAATGATCTATTGCTGACCAATCCTGAGTATAGGTGATCAATACTAAAAGTCCTAACAAGCCCTTTTAATGTATCCATAGGGCTCCATTTACTTCACTCAGTGTCCTCTTGGTCTCTGTCTCTGGCCTGAACCCCATACCTCCTTTTTCAACAGTATAGCAAAAAGGGAAGCAGACTGTGCTTACCCACACAGAGGGCCACCACACAAAAAAACTGTATACCGTGCATTATACATGTTTATTACAGTGGGAATCTATGGGCCATGTATAACTATACAGGGGCCTACATTGGAGCCTTCTGCTGGAGGTATACTTCAGGAGCATATACTATGGAGGGCTTGACCGCTGGGTGCATAGAGCCTTTAGGCTAAATTCACACTGGAGAGCACAACGTCGTTCCAAGAAAATCACCCCGATCTTGCGCTGCCATCATGCATTTTTCACTCCAATGCAAGGCGTTTTTCAATCAAACGCGGTTCGCATCACTTCTGTGAAATTGCGATCTTCAGGCGCGTTTCACACGCATCAGAGATTTGCTAAGTTTTCCCATTTATTTCAATGTGAATGCCATGTAATGTCTTTAAAGGTACAAATGATAGCGATGCGCGTGGCGATCCGAGGGAACGCCAAAAGATAGAATATGCTGCAGTTTTTGACCTCGCAGTGTAAGCTGCACGGGAATAAAAATCGATAGTGTGAAAAAGTCCATAAGAGTCATATTACCGCACAAAACTCGTGCGAGATTCTCGCCCATGTGAATAAGCCCGTACACTATACATTGTTGTATTGACTAAATACAATGTAACAAACTCTCAGCTGTATTAAATTAGCGCAGATTTTCAGTCTCTGAATGGAAGCAAGCATGTTCACATTCACTAACAGCAGCCATCCTGAAAGTGATGAGGCATTAACGGAGAATTTACTAAAAACTCCGCGCCCCAGGCTTTAGCAGCAGTAAGCTGGGAACCAGCGCGGGTCTCTTGGTGCATCTTTGTATGTCTGTGCACTAGGAATGCATATCTATTCCAACTATGAGCTGCTGTAGATTTGCGCTAAAATTTATAAGTTGTAACAAAATAGACTTTTATCCCCTATCCGTTGGAGAAGGAGGGGGCAGCACAGGACCCACGTTCTGTGGTTCGGAGCAGAGGTGCGGCCCCCACCGATCATGCTTTTGATTGTGGTACAAACCCCTTTAAATGTATCGGGCAACGGGAGTACATGCCCCTCCCACTAAGCCCCATTCACGTATCTCGGGACTTTTCCAAAGTTTAAACAAAACTGTCAACTATTGCGCAACTCTGATGTGTACCATAATTTGCAACAAGACCTAATTTTGGGACACCATCTGTAATCAAGTCTGTTAGAAAGTTGCCAAACTTTTTATTTTACCATGATTAAGTTTTATGTACAATCTGAATAGCTAAATGGTTCATCTCAAGGTGCCGGTCAGGGGCCCAGAGAGCGTGTGCCCCCCGGGTGTCTGAGAGGGCTCACAGGCGGAGTGGCATAGGGGACAAGCCATTTTCCAGCACCTGACTGGCAGTTTGGGAAGATTGTTTAGTGGGGGCAACTGCGCCTCCCAGTTCAGTGTCGCTCGGATGTATATAAGATAGAGGAGCCATTATATCTGTTCTCATCTCTGCACTTCCCTTCTTCTGGTCAGTTTTTGGTATTTTACTCCTGACTGACCAGTCATTCTTTGCCTACATTGGTCGCTGGTCATTATTAATACCCTGTCACCTGAACGCCATTGTTATGCTCTCAGCACACGGACGTTTTTCTCTTATTTCCATTGGGCGTAAAGAAGTCGATTTGTATCAGGGCCCTAAAATCTCAGGAATGTAGCGTAGTGCCAAGTCAGTGCAGCGCAGGAGCGCGGGCTGTTGTGTGGCGGCTCGAGTCGTTGGATTTGATGCGCCGAGGATCCGTTCATGTTTTCATACATCTTTGTAACAATGTATCTAGTTCGTATGTGAAAGTCCGTGTGCGCCATTTGTTCAGAGATATTTTTTTATGTATAGATATGCCTTGTCTGTTAAAATACACTTTAATGCTCTTTCTTTTCCCCTCCCTCTAAATCACCAGCATCTAAAATTGCCAAAATCTTCTTAAAAGAACACATTACAGAATCCGCTCGCTGCTTTTAGGTAAAGATGTGATATACAAGGTCATCTATACAGAACTGCTTTACATATATAATGCCTTAGACTCTAGTCCTATCCAGAGCTGCACTCAAAATTCTGCAGTTTACCTCTTTTTCTAGATATCAGATTACCGCTGTTGCTCCTCTGTGCCGCTGTGCATTGTGAGAGATGTAGTGTTTGCAGCGGGCATTGTGCAAGAGTCTGATGTTAAGGAAGAAAGTAAAAAATACCGTCCGTCTCCCACAATGCAATGCTATTTGTAGTTTGTAGATATATTGTTTCCTACATTAGGCTACTATATAGAGTTTTACTATTGATGACCTTTCCTCAGGATTCCTCAGAACTGCTGCCAATCAGCTGATGCCTGGGTCTGCTGTCAGTACGGACAGAGCCAAAAGCAGACAGCCTGACAGAATGTGGTATAATGCAATACTGTGGTATTGCATTATACTGTATGAGCAAGTGCAAGTTCAAGTTCCCTATGAAAAGATGAGTTTAAAAAAAGTTATTGAATTATTAGAAAAAAAAAGTAAAAAAAAAAAACAAAAAAACTTTCCCGTATTTAGAATAAAAAAAAAATCAAAACAAACAAAAATATTTGCTATCACTGTGTCCATAAAAGTCAGATCCATCAAAGTCACACATTATTTGTCCCGTACGGTGCACATCAGAGAAAGGGGAAAAAAAGATCAGAATTGCACTTTTTGGGGCAGTCTCCAAGAAAAAATTTTTGTAAAAAACAATCAAAGTCATATGAACTCCAAAATGTTATCAATGGAAACTTCAGGACGTCCTGCAAAAAACGAGACAACATACAGCGTTTTCACAGCCGGCCGATATACGCTTCCATCTAAACAGTTTCCCACTTTCCCTCCCCCTCACCGACTCTCTGCCTCTCTTCTCCTCTTCGGCGTTTGCAATGGGAGGGGGAGGGACATGGGCGGAGCTAAGCTTGCTCTGTCCCGCCCACTCCCATTGCTGCCTGCGGACAAGGGGCGGGAGCTTAGTTCCACCCCTGTTCCACCCACTCCCATTGCAAACCACTCAGAGGGGAGGAGAGAAAAGAGAGTCGGTGAGGGGGAGGGAAAAGGGGGAACTGCTTAGATGAATGCGTATATCAGCCGGCCGTGAAAACCCGACTGATATACGTTCGTGTAAATAAGCCCATAGCATAAAACATATCATGTCATTTTGCCTCCGTATGTACGATATCCCTCACCCCACCCCAATAAAGGGTGGAATTGCATTTTTTTTTTCCATTTCACACTTCTTAGAAATGTTTTGGAGGTTTTCAGTACATTATGTGTTACATTTAAATAGCACCATTGAAAAATGTATCCTGTTCCTCAAAAAACAAGCCCTCAGACAGCTGCGTGCGTCGGCAAGTAATTAAGAGTCACGATTTTTTTGAAAGTTGGGAGGAGAAACCGTAAATGTAAAAAAAAAAAAGAAAGAACCGCGCCATTAAGTGGTTAAACCCCATTCAGTAGCCTGATGTACAATATGCTACATTAGTGGCAGCCAGCAGCATTGTGAGTGCAGCTCTGGTTGGAAGTTGGAGTTAATGAACTGCATGTCAAGTTCACAAAATGAGTAAAGCAAATGGTGTATCGGTAAACGCAGCCTAGATGGCACGAGGTTTTCTACATTCCACACCCCCGCGATCCGTGCCCGCAGCACAGGTACGATATATTTGCACATTCACTACCCCCCTCCTTCTTGTAAGCAATATGAAATGACTCTACGTGCCATATCCCTGGACGTCGGTGTGATGTGCAGCAGCGTCCATTTATCATACATTCCAGTAACATGTGTTACTATAGTTACTTTCAGGAACATATCAGCTTTCTATCTGTATTTAAAGGGGCGCTCCAGTCCTCATGACATATAAGGGAATTACATTGTAAGCAATTACCTATCCATCCTAGCATGTATAGTCAGGAGAGAAGAAGCTTTCCCACCGTTTCCTTCAGCAGGAGACTGTTACCATGGGTGGGTGGCCAGCAAAACCTGCCCCATTCACAGAGTACAGGCTGCCTTAAATTCCACTAATCTGGCATCCTCAGAGCCACATCTATGGAACCCCATAGAATGAAAATGCCAGACTGTCAGGTTTAAGGGGTCTTTTCATGGCTTAAAATTGTATCACAACCACTCTGTTCTTCCTGGTTGCTGCTGACCAGGACATGTGACTGCTGCAGCCAATCACTAGTTATAGAAAGTTCTTGCTGTGCCCAGTGATTGGCTGCTGCAATCACATGTCCTGCTCAGCAGCAACCGAGAGGAACAGAGTGGTTGTGAGGCAATTTTAAGTAATAGGAAAAGCCCTTTAAAGAGGACCTGTGAATCCAAAATCAGTTTTGTGTACCATTCAGGATTTCCGGACTATTAGGTGTCCGTTTTACTATAATAATGTGATTTAAAGGGGACCTATAGTAGATAATACAACTCTCTGAAGTATAATCTGTGTGATTCCCTCTCTGTGCTCTGATTGTTGGACCTATGGTGCTCCTGCCTCCAGGACAACACTCCCTGGACAAGTCATGTACTGACACAACAGTGCAGACACCTTTAAAGGGCCACTCCGGTGAATGTTTTTCATTCATTATGTAACTAGTTCCCAGTACATCATAGACTGTTAGTATTATCATGGTGTGTTAATCCTTTCTATCTGGAACTTCCTGGGGTCCTCCTCCTCCTCAAGTGGGTCATGCGATCTCATTCTCACCACCTGGGAATTACCTGGCTTTATGTTCTCTTAAGAAGTCAGTTTTTCCATTGACATGATTCCCGTGTGATATTACATGGACTCTACCACACAAGCTCTTCATGAGGGGAGGGGTGTAGAAAGTCCTATCACAGTTACCTCTCATGATTAGAGGCTCCTGTCACAGTAATAATGAAGGAGATCATAGCACATCGTCCTGACTGTATGATTGTGCTCTGTAGTTTATTAAGGGAAGTATAGAATACAGAAGGTAATGGCAGTGTCCTCTCAGCAGGCAGAAATGGTACTGTTTTTAGCTGATCATGTGATGCTCTGCTGATGCATCATGGGAGTGTTAACACAGCATAGAGAAAGTGAGCAGGGAGACGTCTCATCATCAAGATGATTCGTGATAAGCATCAGATGGGGCTGCACTGCATGGAAGAGACTGCAATATACAGAAGAGACTTCCAGAGTTTGATAGGCAATCAGGTGAGGAGCGCAGGGATGAAAAAGTATGTTTTCGCCGGTGTGGCCCTTTAAGTAGTTGCTCAAAATACAATTCCCTAATACAATATTTTAAACAGCTTCACCCCAGAGTTCCCCTTTAAGGAGCCGTCTGAAAGATTTTCTGCGTTTTATATCTAATAGACCTGAGCCGGTCCTGTCTGTACGTCTTCTCCTTCCTTTAATGCCATCAGCTGCCGCTTCTTGGATGGTGAAGGACCGTATCGTTACCTTGGTTGGGTCAGAGTGCGTATGTTTAGCATAAAACATAGACTATAAAGTAAAAAGCTTCAGCAGTTCTGCGCTCAGTAGCCCGGTATAACAGTGTAACCCTCCTACTGCTCCTCTGTATATACATGCCACTCTGGCCACCACTACTTACCCCCCAGTACAGCCCCTCCAGAGGGTTACTCCGCGTCAGACATTCTTTGGTTCACATTATTTGTGCCTTTTTTCTTCTTTTCCTTTTCTGTGTTTTGCACAATTTTTGGATTTAATGTTCATTGTTGTTTGTTTTTATTTCCTCTGCATTAAAATTTATTTGGATCAAACGGTTCGGACTTCATTATTTCAGATCAGTGCACATTTTTTAGGGGAATTATGGTAAAAAAAAATGCTAGGGGTTGTACTTTCCTAACAGAAGGAAAGCACAGATTGTTGTCCGAAATTTGGAGGTGCGAAGAAGTGGCCTGTAGATGGCAGTAGAGTCTGGAGAGAAGTCCAAATAGACGAGACAGGAAAAAAAAATAGCACAAATTTAAAGGGCACCAGACCCTAATAACTCAGCTAAGAGAACATCTCTATAATACAATCGTACATGCAAAATGAAAAATGGAGCCACGGGATAATAAGGTATCTGATAGTGAGAACCTTCCACAGGAGACGTGAATGGGCATATTATAACTGGTCTGCTGTATAGCCCATCTGTGCTAAGGAAGGACAAGTGTGTGAGGACACGTTAGTTGAAGCACCAGCATAGTGTATGGCTATAATAGCCTGACTGTTCCTCCGAATGATTCTTAACACCCTCCTCTCACCCCTTTCACTGGATCACCTTTCGCTGAGTGTTTCTCCTTGATCGCCACAGTCTTGGTATACATCAGAAACCCCACAGGTTGGTTGTGGCCCCGGCTAGTCTAGCACCGATGACCAGATCTTGTTGGAAGTAGCGCAAATCGCTGAATTTTCACAGCCGCAGAACAGGACAAAGCCATTGATTTCAATGAGTTCGTTTTCAATAGGCGGGTTCTCACACGTTAATACTACACGCAAAAAAAGGTAGGACTATCCCTACCTTCACACTTTTTTTCCCCAAACTCACGCTGAATGATCTTATGCCTGAGCGATTATCATCCACTCTCTCTCGTTTGAGCGGTTTTTGTTTTTTTTATGCTAATTGTTCCATCTTCAAGCACCTTTAAGGCTGCTTCACATGGGCGTATTTGTGCACAGAATAGGACCCATTGACGTTAATGGGTTTGTACAGATTTCACAATTTTGTGCACTGATTTCTCGCAAGCGCAAAATAATAGAACCAGAATTATTTTTGTGCGCATTTGCGCATCAGTGGTGGCCATAGAAGTCTATAGGGGTGCGCAATTCTGCAGGAAAAGGAACACATCTAAAACTTATTAGGCTAAATGGCCATTTAAATCGGGGTTTGTTTGTCCGCCGCACACAAATGAACATGCCGTGCCAGTGCAAAAAGTACATTAAAATACACCGGTGCGCAAAATAGCCTCATATATAGAGCAAATACGGTGCGCTGAGGCCTGCACAAAAACGCATGCGCCCGCGTGAAGGAGCCCTGATACTGATGACGTTTTGGTACCTTTTGCCTCACTAGATCACAACCTTGCGGGTCACATTGTGGTACGTTTTTCTAAACTTTCCGGTACAGAACTGTGACCTTCATATCCTGTGCCGAGGACTAACGAGCTCTGTGCAGATACAGTAAATGGCGGTATCGGGGTGCGTTCACACAAGCGTATATAGACCACATTTTCACGGCTGGCCAATATGGAAACCAATGCATCAGTTCAGATGGGCGTATTCCGAATATGTAAAAATGGCAAAGATAGCGCATGCGGTGGAACCATTTTTTTCCAGCCAGAATATGGCCGGTCCCATAGACTTCTATGGGAGCTGCCGAGGAAAAGGGAGGGGGGAGGGAGTTTAGCAGTGAGTCAACAAGGGGCGGAGAGGAAGCAGGAGTTTAGCACACTGGCTCCCGCCCCTTTTCCTTGCAGAACTAAACTTTCTCCCCCTACCCAACGAAGTTTTATCGCCCATTCACACAATTTCCGGACGTGCTGTTGGTGTGACACGGCCGTATAAAAATCTTCACCCTCGTGTGAAAGAGCCCTCAAGGCGGTAAGTAGTTGCTGCGGCATTACAGGCTTTGCATCTCCCCGATCCCTCACTAACGATAATGTCTGGTTGCTTATAAGGCCCGTTTAGATGGAACGATATCATTCACAAAATCATGCAAACGAGCGAAAGTGAATGATAATCGTTCAGTGTGAACTCAGCCAACGCCGGACAATAATCCTTCACCGTTCATTCATTTCCTGCAAGCATGAGAATCATCGTTGGCTCATCCACTAATCATTCGGTCTAAATACCGATCATTCAGTCACTTAGGCCTCTTTCACACGGGGAGCCAGGCGCGCAAAAGTCACGTGCGTAAAAAACGTGCGCCTATTAGAACCAATGCTTTCCTATGGGAGGGTTCAGATGAAGGAATGTTAGACGTGCGGAAAACATCTGAACGTTCCGATAGGAAACCATTGGTTCTAATAGGCGCATGTTTTTTGCGCGCATAACTCCCCGTGTGAATGAGCCCTTACAGAGCGAACGTGAACGAGTTTTACTCTTCCGCCCATGTGAAGCCGGCCTTAGACTCGATGTCCCAACGAGAAGCGAGCAGACCCCCCGCTTTGGTCCCTTTGCTTCTTCTGTGACAAGTTGCTTGTAATTTGGTGTCAAGTATTACATTATTCTCTAAAGATGGCAATGCGTGAAATCCGCACCAAAATCCACCACAAAATCGCGTGTAGACTTCGGTTTGGAATGGCGCAGGAGCGTTTTGCTTTTAATTGATCCTTTTTTCGCCTTTAAGGAAGTGGTTAGTGAAACAAAATGAGCAAGGAACTAAACCGAAACCGTATGTCCCTTTTTTTTTTTAACGGATCTCTCAAAAAACACAACATTTCTCTCTGTTTCCGTTTCCTTACTCGCACGTTTAAGGGATTTTGGCACAAAGAAAGTGAAAAGTACTGAGCTGCAATACCACCTCCAACCTGTCAACAGGTGAGGTGCTGTGTTTTTTTTGTTTTTTTTTTAAGAAAGAAGCCATTTTTTTTTAACCCTGTACAACCCATTTAACGTATTTAGTGTGTCAGCTCCGAGTCTGTACGGCGATATGAAGATCTGCCGCTGTCAGCCATTGAAGCGTACGGACATCCGTTTGCTTTTACACAGAGTGATGATTGTTGTTCGCAGACATCCCGTTTATTAGGGGATCTCTACGCAAATCCTTCAAATACGAATACTTTAATCTCGACGACTTTGAATCAACCAGCGACTATTTTTTTCGTAAGCTGAAACGACTGGTGAGCGACGTATCGCTCGTCACGCCGTGTTTACGCTTGAACTTGCTCTTTTGAATGATTATTAGATACGCGGCGAATTAATTTTCTCGCTGTCGGCAATTGGCGAATCGATTTGCGGGACTTGAATCGATCAACCGTCTTGTCTGTCGGAATATTCCTGACATGAGACCCCTCCGCTCTCCCGGATCCCCGCGGCCCCCCTAACATTTCCTCCTGGATTTCTCTTTTGTCGGACGAGCCTTTGTGCCTCGTTACCCCCGTGGAAGCCAATACAAGAGCTGTGAGCCCCCCATGTAGCCGCCGCTGCCAATAGGTTATTTGTCCTGTTGGAGGAGAAGAATGTGCCTTTCTGCGGCTTCCTGCTGATCGCACTCCATTGGTTCATACGGCGAAATAGAAAAACCAATCCGCTGCGACTTTGCCCTTCACGTCCTAGCAACAAGCCGGAGTCTCTCTCCTGCAAGCTGACACCTGGATAATGACATCATGAAGAATGGCGTTGCAGCAGCGAGGCCTGCGCTCTCCATTTTTTTTCTTCCACTGTCTGCAGCGAAGTTCATCCGAGGTGTCGCAGTCTATAGTCTTAAAGCGACAGAGCGACTGCAAATTTGCAGCTGCAACCCAGGCTGCTCCCCCCCTTCCTCCTTGAGCGCAGACATCTGGGAAGGGAAGGGTTAACGTAACGCAGGTTGTGAATGCAAAGCAGCGGGCGGCAGCGAGTTACCTTTTTTTTTCTCATTCTTTTCCGCACTGAATCGCTCGATTCCTGCATATTAATAGGAGGCGAGGATTCAGCCCACATCCGTTATTGTTCGCTTTATCGCGGCCGCGCTGGCGAATGTGCTGCGGAGCTGAAAATTAGGGAGTTTTGTTAATTATTATTCTTCATTTGCATTTTGTTTTTTTTTGTTTCTTCAATTTTAATGATGTACTTTTTTTTAACCCTTTACTAAAATACCGTTTTTTCCCCCCAATTATGTATAAGGGTATAATCACACGAACGTTTTTTCCGTCTGATTTCTGTAGCGAAAAAACGGTTCGAAATTCGATATTAATAGAAAAAATTCATTTTAATATGAATATTCAAATGGGCGTTTATTTACAATCAGTCCGAGTAAAAAAAAAAAAAATGTCAGCCTGCCCAATCTGGGTACAGGGATCGCCCGTTCTACTCAATGGCTGCATTAAAAAAACGGATGGCACTTGCATGATGTCAGTGCGGTCCGTATTTAAGGCATGTAACCATGGGGACTAGCGATGAGCGAGTAGTGCCTTAGCCGAGTATCTCCCTGCTCGTCTCTAAAGATTCGGGGGTCGGTGGGGGGTGGGGAGAGGGGAGGAACAGAGGGGAGATCTCTCTCTCCCCCCCCCCCCCCCGCTTCCCCCTGCTCCCCACCGCAACTCACCTGTCACCCGCGCCGGCCCCCGAATCTATACAGACGAGCGGGGAGATACTCGGCTAAGGCACTACTCGCTTGAGTAATGTGCCTTAGCGAGTATACTCGCTCATCTCTAATGGGGACCATTAAAAAAAGAACAGGAGAAACGGAAAGTGTAGAGCTTGTATACGGGTGTGTTTTTTTTTTGTTTTTTTTACTCGCGTAAAAAACGGATGCAAATCACAAATATGCATGAAAATCGCAAGAAAAACGGGACAGATTTTTCAGGTCCAAAAGGGAAAATATCTATCTATATATAAGATAGATTCTTATCAATTATTTTCTTTTTTTCTTATAAATTAAGGAACTTTTCACAGCGTCGGGTTTTGGCGGCGGAATATGCCACTGAGGATGAGGATCTGCATCCAAATCCGCACCTAGACATACAGATTGTGGTGCAGAATCTTGCGCATTTTGCGGTCAAATTCCACCCGTGTGAAAGTCCCCCAGGCTGCATATTTTCACTTCATTTGGTCCATATTTTGCGGACCGTAATGCAGAGCCAATCTGAATTTAGGAATCGGATCACATGACCAGATTTTTCACGGCTGTATTTTAAAACTGCCGCATGCGCTACTCTTGTTCGTTTTTGCCTGCGCATTTGCACGAGAAACTCGGCGGTGATGTTTTTGTAAGAATAAGCATCGCTGACACTCAGACATCTCAGGAGCAAAATTACGATGTGAAGGAGCCGTTACGGAAGTGTTACGTTCGTCTGAAACTGGTGTAATAATATATTATAGAATATATATTCTAATTGTTTGTATTATAGTTAATTGGTTTTTTCCTTCATGTTTATTATTCAAAGTTTTTTTTCCCATTAAGATTAGATTTTTTAGGTTTTATAACATTTTTATTAGTAGTAATTTTATTTTTTTCTACTCATTTCATTATTTATAGTCTTTCTCATTAGAATATTATTGTTTATTTCATTATAAAGTGTTCAATTAACACACTAAACACCCCAAACCTTTTACAGGTGTTTGTAAATACGCAGGCTTTTGGCAAAGAGCTGCCAGAGACCGCGTATGACTGTGCGTGTACTGCGCATGACCGTGTATGACTGTGTGTACTGTGCATGCCCACGTATGACTGAGTGTACTGCGCATGACCGCGTATGACTGTGCGTGTACTGCGCATGACTGCGTATGACTGTGCGTGTACTGTGCATGCCCATGTATGACTGTGCGTGCACTGCGCATGACCACGTATGACTGTGTGTACTGTGTATGACTGTGCGTGTACTGCGCATAACCGTGTATGACTGTGCGTGTACTGCGCATGACCGCGTATGACTGTGAGTGTACTGAGCATGACCGCGTACGACTGTGAGTGTACTGTGCATGCCCACGTATGACTGAGTGTACTGCGCATGCCCACGTATGACTGTGCGTGTACTGCGCATGCCCACGTATGACTGTGCGTGTACTGCGCATGCCCACGTATGACTGTACGTGTACTGCGCATGCCCACGTATGACTGTGCGTGTACTGCGCATGCCCACGTATGACTGTGAGCGTACTGCACATGACCGCGTATGACTGTGAGTGTATTGCACATGACCGCGTATGACTGTGAGTGTATTGCACATGACCGCGTATGACTGTGAGTGTACTGCGCATGACCGCGTATGACTGTGAGTGTATTGCGCATGACCGCGTATGACTGTGAGTGTATTGCGCATGACCGCGTATGACTGTGAGTGTATTGCGCATGACCGCGTATGACTCTGCGTGTACTGCGCATGACCGCGTATGACTCTGCGTGTACTGCGCATGCCCACGTATGACTGTGCGTGTACTGCGCATGCCCACGTATGACTGTGCGTGTACTGCGCATGCCCACGTATGACCGTGCGTGTACTGCGCATGCCCACGTATGACTGTACGTGTACTGCGCATGCCCACGTATGACTGTGCGTGTACTGCGCATGCCCACGTATGACTGTGAGCGTACTGCACATGACCGCGTATGACTGTGAGTGTATTGCACATGACCACGTATGACTGTGCATGTACTGCGCATGACCGCGTATGACTGTGAGTGTACTGCGCATGACCACGTATGACTGTGAGCGTACTGCGCATGACCACGTATGACTGTGAGCGTACTGCGCATGACCGCGTATGACTGTCAGCGTACTGCGCATGACCACTTATGACTGTGAGTGTATTGCACATGCCCGCGTATGACTGTGGGTGTACTGCGCATGCCCGCGTATGACTGTGAGTGTACTGCGCATGCCCGCGTATGACTGTGAGTGTACTGCGCATGCCCGCGTATGACTGTGCTTCTACTACGTATGACTGTGTATAACTGTGCGTGTACTGTGTATGACCGTGTATGACTGTGAGTGTACTGCGCATGCCCACGTATGACTGTGAGTGTACTGCGCATGCCCACGTATGACTGTGAGTGTACTGTGCATTCCCACGTATGACTGTGAGTGTACTGCGCATGCCCACGTATGACTGAGTGTACTGCGCATGCCCACGTATGACTGTGAATGTACTGCGCATGCCCAGGTATGACTTTGAATGTACTGCGCATGCCCACGTATCTCGCACACACATAGACGTCCGCAGCGTGACTCTTTTTTTTTTAATTCCCCACTCTGTTTAATAGCGGGTTGTGTATGAAGACGCCGCCCATATATAATGTATTGCATGTAGACAGCGTTGCATACACCTCCTATATAAGTGTATAAGGCTCATGCTGCGTGGTACATGGAGAAATAGAGCATGCTGCGATCTATTTCTTGTGCGTATCTACACGCAGCGTCTACACGCACATGTGCAGGGGTCAATGAAAGTCAATGGACGAGAACACCGCGAATGAAAAGGAAAGCATTGAAATCAATTATTTTGTTTTTTCCCGTTATGCGACAAATAACACACAAATACCCTCCCATGTAAAGTCGCCCCGGGCCAGATACACCATGCGGAGTCCTGCAGATTGTGCATTAGAAGAGACTTTTCACACGGGGCAGACTTAGTCCCCGCAGACATTTGTGTCACAAGTCATCCATATGGGAGGTGGAAATCCGCACCTGATGAAATCCGCACGTCTTTAATTCAAAACCGCAATATTAAATTCTGCAGCGGAAAAGCTTTTTGCCGCGGAACTGTTGTTCTGGATTACCAACATACTTCTATGGGAGCTGCCGAAAAAAGGAGGGGGAGGGAGTTTAGGAGCAGCGAGCGCTGCTAAAACATTCCGGCTGGCTCTATTTTACCAATAAGGGCCATGCTGAAGATTTATCCTGACCGAAGAAATTCCAGGCTGTGGCCTATAATGCAAATTTTGGCCGCGGCTCAATCACAGCTATCTGCAGTTCATGCCATGTGGCTGGCATAAAAACGCAACGCCCGTATGAATAAGGCCAAAGGCCTTCCGAGCCCCAGATCACGCCGCCTGTGTGAAGTTAGCCTACAGCAAAATCCTCTTAGAATCTTCCAGCAACAGATACTGACCATTACTACGGCAGCGCCATTTAATATTGCCGCTATCCAAGAAAAGGAGCTGGAGAGAGAAGAACTTAGAATTTTTTTTGTCAGAAGCTTCGATCATTTTTTTCTCCACTGTTGTTTTTTTGGTATTTTGAACTTTCATTGTAATATTTTCTGTTTTCTTTCCTTCCTGCAGGATAAGATCTGTGTCTCGCCTCGCCCTTCCCCAAACGTCTCTACTTCGCGCCTTGCAAATCTTTAACTGAAACTATTGATTTCCTCAGCATTTTGTGCCCTTTGCCTTGTGTGAGCAGAGGAGGCCGCTGTAGTTTCCTGCAGCTCACACAGGGTATTAGTAGAATCTGTAGAGGATGCTGCTGAATTACTGGACTTTCCAGATCATTGGATCTTTGCATAAGATAAGGTGACCAGACGTCCCGATTTAGGCGGGACAGTCCCACTTTGGGACCTTGTGTCCCACTTTCCCCAGGGTCCCAGATGGGACAGCCATTTGTCCCGCTTTTTGAATGTCTGCCCCGCTTTTGTCCCATTTTTGGGACCCCATCGAGGTGATTATCAGCCGTGGTGCCGCAACTTGTCCCCCGCTTTGAAACGGCACTGTACTATTTAGAACGATGGAGGGAAGATCATACCTTGTGATAAGCCCCGCCCATGACCAAACCCCTTTGTCCTGGCCTGACCCTGGGAAATTCTGGTCAAATTTTGTATAATTATATATACCACACCAAGCAAACTGATATATCCTATATCTTTACATACTGCACCACACTGATACATACATAGTGATAATGATATATACTGATTAATACTACACCATACTGATACATACATGCTGATACATCAAGATGCATATACTGTACCATACAAACTGATATGTAATAATATATACTTATTGTCAAAAGAAATCCCTCCCTTACAAGTTGTCAGAATGGAATAACAGTTTTTCTGTGTGATTATAATGCTGATATAAGTGATTACAATATCAGAGCAAAAGGAGACTTTATTGTGGAGAACTGACCTCTGCAATGGAGGCTCTAGAACCCTGTTGCACCGACGCTAGCTTGGATACAAAATGTGATAGACGCGGGCATGGAGGCTCTAGTACCTTGTTGCACCGACGCTAGCTTGGATACAAAATGTGATAGACGCGGGCATGGAGGCTCTAGTACCTTGTTGTATCACCTCTAGCTTGGCTACAAGATGTGATACAGGCGGAATGGAGGCTCTAGTACCCTGTTGTACCGCCTCTGGCTTGGATACAAGATATGATACGGGCGGGCATGGAGGTTCTACTACCCTGTTTTACCACCTCTGGCTTGGGTACAAGATGTGATACATGCGGGCATTGTGGCTCTAGTACCCTGTTGTACCACCTCTAGCTGGAATACAAGATGTGATATGGGCAGGCATGGAGGCTCTAGTACTCTGTTGTACCACTTCTAGCTGGAATACAAGATGTGATATGGGGGGCATGGAGGTTCTAGTACCCTGTTGTACCACCTCTAGCTTCGATACAAGATGTAATACGAGTTTGCAGAGAGGCTCTAGTACCCTGTTGTACTGCCTCTAGTTTGAATACAAGATGCGATATGGGTGGGCAAGGAGGCTCTAGTACCCTGTTGTACCACCTCTAACTTATATACAAGATGTGATACATGTGGGCATGGAGGCTCTAGTACCCTGTTGTACCACCTCTAGCTGGACTACAAGATGTGATATAGGCAGGCAAGGGGGCTCTAGTACCAGGTTGTACCACCTCTAGCCTGGATACAAGATGTGATATGGGTGGGCAAGGAGGCTCTAGTACCCTGTTGTACCACCTCTAGCTTAGATACAAGATGTGATACGTGTGGGCATGGAGACTCTACTACCCTGTTGTACCGCCTGTAGCTGGAATACAAGATGTGATATAGGCAGGCAAGGAGGCTCTAGTACCCTGTTGTACCACCTCTAGCTTGGATTCAAGATGTGATATGGGTGGTCAGGGAGGCTCTAGTACCCTGTTGTACCACCTCTAGCTTGGATACATGATGTGATACAGGTGGGCATGTAGGCTCTACTACCCTGTTGTACCGCCTGTAGCTGGACTACAAGATGTGATATAGACGGGCAAGGGGGCTCTAGTACCAGGTTGTACCACCTCTAGCCTGGATACAAGATGTGATATGGGTGGGCAAGGAGGCTCTAGTACCCTGTTGTACCACCTCTAGCTTAGATACAAGATGTGATACGTGTGGGCATGGAGGCTCTACTACCCTGTTGTACCGCCTGTAGCTGGAATACAAGATGTGATATAGGCAGGCATGGAGGCTCTAGTACCCTGTTGTACCACCTCTAGCTTGGATTCAAGATGTGATATGGGTGGTCAGGGAGGCTCTAATACCCTGTTGTACCACCTCTAGCTTGGATACATGATGTGATACAGGTGGGCATGTAGGCTCTACTACCCTGTTGTACCGCCTGTAGCTGGACTACAAGATGTGATATAGGTGGGCAAGGGGGCTCTAGTACCAGGTTGTACCACCTCTAGCTTACATACAAGATGTGATACATGCGGGTATGGAGGCTGTAGTACCCTGTTGTACTGCCTCTAGTTTAGATGCAAGATGTGATACTGGTGGGCAGGGAGACTCTAGTACCCTGTTGTACCGCCTCTAGCTTGGATACAAGATGTGATACATTCGGGCATGGAGGCTCTAGTACCCTGTTGTACCACCTCTAGCTTGGATACAGATCTGATACAGGTGGGCATGTAGGCTCTACTACCCTGTTGTACCACCTATAGCTTGGATACAAGATCATTGTTCCTTATGTTACTGTATACTGAGGGTGGGTGATGGCATGAATATACTTGGGGACAAATGGTGACATATATCGTTATGTCTACCAGGAGTGGTACGAAAACGGGGTGCGGTAAGTGTCAGAGGTGCGGACAGGTAAGAAGCTCTTCACTCAGGGTACTTTTACACAGGACGACTGTTGGGTGCAGAAGCGCCCAACCGTAGTCCCAACGACTATCACTCCTGTGCTTTCTCACTGCAGTAATGGAAATTCAGTGAATGGAGGTGGAGCGCAACCGAGATCTCTTCTGGTCACCGAACTCCATTCACTGTGAACAGACAGTTGCTTAAAGATGACCCTGAGCGAAAAGTCGCTCATTAGTGGTTCAGTTTCAGTGAGCTAAAACAAAGCGACTAATGAGCGATTTTTCACTTGGTACTCCGCCGGATGCTACACTTACATGAGACAACTATCACTTATTATCACTTGATTTTTCGGCCGATCGTCAGCCCATGTAAACGTAGCCTTAGTGCTGAGGCCTTGTTCACACTTCGTGTAACTTGGAAAGTTTTGACTTGCGGGCGCTCTGGGGCAGATCTGTTAAAATCTTTAGGCCAGTTTTCTGCCATAGAAAAGTCACAGAGTTTGGCAAACAGAATCTTGTATGTCAAAATACGCAACTTTTTGATATTTTATGGAGGTACTTTTTTTACAAAGTGGGCAAGAATTAGTGCCACAGAACATGGCTGCTTGCAGCCCATCACATCTATATATATAAAATTGAATGTATGCGTGTCTGTCTGCGTGTCTGTGTGTGTGTCTGTCTGTCCTTTATGCGCTACTACACCATTCATCCGATCGCCATGAAACTTTGGGAAGTTGTTGAGTACACTCCTGGGAAGATTATAGGCATAGTACAACTATCCTACGATAGGTGCCGCGCGTACGAGCATCGTCGACAGTTATGCCCCCCAGACAAAGATCGTTTGATTTCCATCTCAAGCACAAAAGCAAAAGGCATTACGAGCAACGGGATGCGTGTTCAACTACAAAATGATGCATTCGCCGAACGTATCACAAGACAATTCCTGGATATTGAGAATGCTGAGGTAAAATAAAAGCTGTGCTGTGATTGGTTGCTATATATTATACCGCTGAGGTAAAATAAAAGCTGTGCTGTGATTGGTTGCTATTTTTTATATTGCTGAGGCAGAATAAAAGTTGTGCTGTGATTGGTTGTTATTTCTCTTACTGCTGACGTAACATGAAAGTTGCACTGTGATTGGTTGTTATATTTTATACTGCTGAGGTAACATATAAGCTGCCTTGTGATTGGGTGTTATATATTATACCACTGAGGTAACATGAAAGCTGCGCTGTGATTGGTTGTTATATATTATACCACTGAGGTAACCTAAAAAAGCTGCGCTGTGATTGGTTGTTAACTAGATATATAAAAACGAATGTATGTCTGTCTGTCTTCGCAGCAACGCGCGACGGGTAAGCTAGTATATATATATAAAATTTAATGTATGCGTGTATGTCTGTCTGTCTGTCTGTGTGTTTGTCCTTTATGCACTACTACACCATTCATCCGATCGCCATGAAACTTTGGGAAGTTGTTGAGTACACCCCTGGGAAGATTATAGGCATAGTACAACTATCCTACGATAAATGGCGCGCGTGTGAGCATCGACAGTTATGCCCCCCCCCCCCCCCACGTAGATCGTTTGATTTCCATCACTGCCACTAATTCTCTCACTTCGCGATGTCATAGAAACTTGAAATTTGGCATGAGCATTGATTATGTCATAAATAGGAAAAGCTAATAGGTCCCAACTCAATTATTCAATTCTAAGCGCCAAAGAATTAGCGTCCAAATTTTACGTACGGAATCTAATTTTCTCGCTTCCCAATGTCATAGAAACTTGAAATTTGGCACGAGCATTGATTGTCATAAATAGGAAAAGCTAATGGGTCCCAACTCGATTATTCGATTCTATGCGCAAAAGAATTAGCGTCCAAATTTTACGTACGGAATGTAATTTTCTCACATAGAAACTTGAAATTTGGCACGGGCATTGAATATGTCATAAATAGGAAAAGTTAATGGGTCCCAACTGGATTATTCAATTCTATGCACAAAACAATTAGCGTCCAAATTTTACGTACGGAATATAATTCTCTCACTTCCTGATATATATAAATGAATGTATGTCTGTCTGTCTGTCCTTTATGCATTACTACACCATTCATCCAATCGCCATAAGACTTTGGGAAGTTGTTGAGTACACTCCTGGGAAGATTATAGGCATAGTACAACTATCCTACGATAGGTCGCGCACGTGCGAGCATCGTCGACAGTTATGCCCCCAGACAAAGATCGTTTGATTTCCATCTCAAGCACGAAAGCAAAAGCCATAATGAGCAAGCGTGTTCAACCAGAAAATGATGCATCCGCCGAACGTTTCGCAAGACAATTGCTGGATATTAAGAATGCTGAGGTAAAATGAAAGCTGTGCTGTGATTGGTTGCTATTTCTTATACTGCTGAGGTAAATGAAAGCTGTGCTGTGATTGGTGGCTACTTCTTATACTTCTGAGGTTGCATGAAAGCTGTGCTGCGATTCGTTGTTATATATTATACCACTGAGGTAACATGAAAGCTGTGCTGTGATTGGTTGCTATATATAATACCGCAGAGGTAACATGAAAGCTGTGCTGTGATTGGTTCCTATATATAATACCGCAGAGGTAACATGAAAGCTGCGCTGTGATTGGTTGCTATTTTTTATATTGCTGAGGCAGAATAAAAGTTGCGCTGTGATTGGTTGTTATTTCTCTTACTGCTGAGGTAACATGAAAACTGCGCTGTGATTGGTTGTTATATTTTACACTGCTATGGTAACATGAAAGCTGCGCTGTGATTGGTTGTTATATTTTATACTGCTAAGGTAACATGAAAGCTGCGCTGTGATTGGTTGTTATCTAGATTTTTAAAAACGAATGAATGTATGTCTGTCTGTCTGTCTGTCTTCGCAGCAACGCGCGACGGGTAAGCTAGTTTACTATAATTGATGAAAGCGGCATACTGGTGCTGCTGATTTTGACTCTGTGGCGGATGTGAAAATACTGCAGAATGTGAATGTACCCTTAATGTAGTAATATCCGCTCACCTGTCCGGGCTGTATACACACTCAGCACATGCAGCGTATTGTTAGGCAGTGTAGCTTGCTCCTCCACAAGGCAGCCGTCTCTTGATCAAGCTATCAGCTCGGTATATACACATCAAAGGCAGTTTACCTGAGGAAGAAGCTTGTCTCCGCCCTGCAGATTGCTCTGATCGCCCGCTTCCATCCACAGTAAAGAGATACTCGTTCATCTGTTTATACAGGCCGATCATCACTCAGCTTCTATGCCTGATTTATCTCAATCGTTATCTCATTCATCTCTGTCATTCATTATCTCAAGCTTTATCTCAATCTTTTTATCAATCATGACTTTCTCAATCTTCATCTTACTCATCTCTGTCAATCTTTATCTCAATGATCTCTATGTCAAGCTTTATCTCAATCATGTGTATATATAAATCTTTATCTTAATCATCTTTGTCTTTATCTCAATCATATCCATGATCTCAGTCATCTCTATGTCTTTATCTTAATCATCTCTGTCAATCTTTATCTCAATCATCTAAATATAAATCTTTATCTCAATCATCTGCTGTATATATAAATTGTTATCACAGTCATCCCTATGTCTTTACCTCAATCACCCCTATAGGCTGGTTTAGACACAACGATTATCGCTCAAAAAACCTTTTGAGCGATTTTTGTGTGATAATTGTTGTATTCTTTAACAGCACAAGGTGATTGCTCAAACGTTGAGCGATCACCTTGCGCTCCGAGCGGAGGATGCAGAAGACAAGCGGGGTGTCCTGCTTGTCTTCTGCATCCAGCTATTCCCCACTCGCAGCGCCCGGCTGTCATACAGCCGAGGGCTCCGAGGGGGTTATGGAGAACAGAGTTGGACCGCACTGTTCTTCATACCTAGCCTGTCATCAGGGAGCGGGATACAGCTGAAACAATAGTATCAGCTGTATCCCGCTGTGAATTCCTGATAACTGATTGCTGATCAGCTAATAAGCTACTAATGGGTATTAGTACCCATTAGTAGTTTATGCAAAATGATCGCCCAAACCGTCAATCAAACTGTCTTTTGAACGAATTTTGAGCAAGAAAGGTGCATGCAAAATACGGAAACATTGAAAGAAACCAATCGGCTCTATTCACTGCGTATTGCGCACAAATATGTGAAGTCGCCGTAAGGCTGGCTTCGAACGGGTCACATACGCTGCAGGCTTTCCCCAGCAGAAAACCCACAGCAGAATCCGTTCTTGCGGATTTGTGCACAATTTGTTTTTAGAGGATCTGCTGCGGGATTTAACCCCTGTAATACAAGCAGCAAAAATCCACAGTATAAATAGGCATGCTGCAAAATTAGGATTCATTACGAAAAAATTTCTACGCCGGATTTTTGCAATCCCCTCCATACGGCTTGTACTGTAAACGCTACAGAGCTGCCGCAGCGATCCTCAGCGTTTACGAACCGTTTGAAAACGGCTTTTATTTTATTTATTTTTTTGTTTTACGTAAGAATTGAATATCCGTTACTCAGCAGCTCAAGGGGTTAATTGTTGCCGTGTGACGGCGGTTGGATATAGGGTACGTTGTTACGGGTGCGCGGATCGCGGCCCCCCAGATTTTTGCTTGGGCTGCTGTCACACAAGCTGTTTGCACTCAGCAGGAAAGTATCCATAGAAAATGGATATTACTGGCAGGGGAAGCACTTCCTGAGCTGCGCTACATATGATATGGACCGGGGGTGATAATCACTGCTGGGACAGGTGCAGCAGATGGAGCAGACTCCGCCGCCGCAATCACATCCACAGACTCTCCTTACGGAGGTTCATCTGCTAGAGTCATACCGTCTCAGCAAAACCCATTTAGAACACAAATCTGTCACAAGACACCAAAGTTACGGGGAAGACAAGGCAGATAAGTGCAGCAACTTCTGCATATTTGTGACATCTTGGATTACTTGCTAACTAGGTGACTATGTCCTTGTGGATGTTAGTAGGAAGGCTGGGGCCGTGTATTTATATACCCCACCCTATTGATAGGAAGGGCTAGGAAGATGGCGACCAGGACCGTGACCATGGATGGTAGATTGCTACGTTAGGTCTTTATTGCTTATAGCATATATAGGCTGGGTTCACACGGGGGCGGAAATCCCGCGGAATGTCTGCAGTGGGACTGCACGGAAATTCCGTGAGATTTCCGCAGCAGAAAGGCTGCTTCAAAATCCGCTGCGCAGGTTTTTAGCGGTTTTACCGCCTGCATTCTGCTGCGGAAGTCTCTCCCCACAGAGAGGAGAGAGCCCATAGCAGAAACGGAGATACAATTGACATGCCGCGGATCTGAATTCCGCACAGCATGTCAGTTTCAGCATGGCCTGGCCGCAGCAGACTACCTGCAGCGTGTGGACAAGATTTTTGCAAATCTCGTCCACTTTGCTGCTTAGTCTCGGGCTTAAGATTACAGGCAGAATTTCCGTACGAAAAGTCCGCAGCAATTCCCCCCAGTGTGAAACCAGCCATATAGTAATAATAATACTATTTGCTTTAATTCTACAGATAATTATCACGTTTCTTCAGTATTGATGAATGGCAATTTCCATTCCATAATATCCATACATTCTATAATGTGTAATACCCTTATTTACCACCAGAGGGAGCCAGGTCCAGACATGCCATGCACTGATCTTAATTCACAACCATTTCCCTCAGTTAAAAAATATTATAATGAATGTACAGATTACAGGACATCATTGAGTGTGGAGCATCTAATATTCTTCTGTAGTTCTCAGCAGTGCTGGCCTTTGGTTATATGGCGCCCTCAGTGGAATTAATTTTTTAGTGCCTCCCCGTCATAAGCAAAAACTACATGTAGCACAGACCTCCTGTATTCTGCTTGTGACGAAAGCAACAATATAGCAGCATACCTATACCAGAAGAGCTCAGTGAATAAATACTGTACTAGAACCAAGCTCATAACATAAAAACAGCACCAGAACTTCAGTACATACAGACAATACCAAAACCAGGATTCTAGCATAAATACAGCAGCAGAACCAAGTCCATAGCTAGAGATGAGCAAGCACGCTCAGATAAGTCAGTTAATCGAGCGAGCCTCGCTCTTCTTGAGTAACTGCATTCTTGTCCGAGCGTGCTCGGGGGGTGGAGGGGGGCCGGGGGAGAGAGAGAGATAGATATCTCTCACTCTCTCCCCCGCTATCTCCCACCACCCCCCCGAGCACGCTCGGACAAGAATGCAGTTACTCGAGAAGAGCGAGGCTCGCTCATCTCTATTCATAACCTAAATATAGCACCATAACCAACCTCAATGAATGGAATCAAAACCAAAACAAGCTCATAACATAAATACAGCACCAGAACAAAGCTCAGTACACAAAAACAGAAAAAAACATTCTCAGTACATAGCTACAATACCAGAACTAAGCTCATAACATAAATGCAATCACAAAAACAAGTTCATGACATAAATACAGTAGAAGAACTAAACAATGGTGATTCAGGGGAGCCAATGGGCTAACATTGGTGCTCTGGAGCATCAAACAGAGGAGACAAATCCAGTGCTGATCCTGAGTTAGATCCTGTATTATACTCCAGAGCTGTACTCACTATTCTGCTGGTGGAGTCACTGTGTACATACATTACTTATCCTGTACTGATCCTGAGTTGCATCCTGTATTATACTCCAGAGCTGTACTCACTATTCTGCTGGTGGAGTCACTGTATACATACATTACTTATCCTGTACTGATCCTGAGTTACATCCTGTATTATACTCCAGAGCTGCACTCACTATTCTGCTGGTGGAATCACTGTATACATACATTACTTATCGTGTACTGATCCTGAGTTACATCCTGTATTATACTCCAGAGCTGCACTCACTATCTTGCTGGTGGAGTCACTGTATACATACATTACTTATCCTGTACTGATCCCGAGTTACATCCTGTATTATACTCCAGAGCTGCACTCACTATTCTGCTGATGGAGTCACTGTGTACATACATTACTTATCTTGTACTGACCCTGAGTTACATCCTGTATTATACTCCAGAGCTGCACTCACTATTCTGCTGGTGGAGTCACTGTGTACATACATCAGTTATCCTGTACTGATCCTGAGTTACATCCTGTATTATTCTCCAGAGCTGCACTCACTATTCTGCTGGTGGAGTCACTGTGTACATACATTACTTATCCTGTACTGATCCTGAGTTACATCCTGTATTATACTCCAGAGCTGCACTCACTATTCTGCTGATGGAGTCACTGTGTACATACATTACTTATCTTGTACTGATCCTGAGTTACATCTAGTATTATACTCCAGAGCTGTACTTACTATTCTGCTGGTGGAGTCACTGTGTACATACATTACTTATCTTGTACTGACCCTGAGTTACATCCTGTATTATACTCCAGAGCTGCACTCACTATTCTGCTGGTGGAGTCACTGTGTACATACATTAGTTATCCTGTACTGATCCTGAGTTACATCCTGTATAATTCTCCAGAGCTGCACTCACTATTCTGCTGGTGGAGTCACTGTGTACATACAATACATTAGTTATCCTGTACTGACCCGGAGTTATATCCTGTGCGTGTGGCGCTGATGAACGAATTGTGCACGATGGCTGCACCTTTACACAGAATGATTATCGCTCAAAAGATGGCTTTTGAGCGAATATCGTTGTGCCTAAATGGGCCTTTAGTCCGGCATGTATACTGTGACTCCGCTGCCTGCATATCTACATGTAATATAGACCTACACTAGAAGGAGGGACGCTCGGGACCATCCTGTTAGTGAAGTGGTTGCAGTCCTTGGAGTCCTCTCACTGCAGATCTCCGTCCCGGGAAGGTCCTAGGACCCAGTAGAGAGCGGACTGGGAGCAGCAGTCGCCAGCAGCCGCCACGTTCTGCTCACAATATTTGCATTACTTCAGCTTTTTCTATATTTGTTGACTGACAATTCTCTCCCACTCTGCTGGCAGCCGCTGCGGCGATTACAGATAGCAACCGGCTGAGTGGTTACCAGTGCCACCAGTTTAACAGACTGGGAGAGATGGGAGGTCAGCGGGGCAGCGGGCATGTTCACCCTGCAGCAGGAGGAATATTATTAGCACATACAGGAAACTGCAGTCTGCCTTCTCCTTGCTGTGCAGGCGAATGTAATCTGTTATCAGCCACTTTAGGCTGCGGTGAGTTCAGATGAAGACTGGGCTGTAGGACGGATGACTACAGTCTATTGTTCACTGGGATCAGTCATTGCAGACTAATGGTCTGTTTACACGGGCAGATTATTGGGCACAAACGCTGCTCGTTCGCCTGCAATCAGGCCACGTACAGGGACCAATCATCAGCTGGCAAAGGAACAAATGCTCATTCATCAGCTGATCAGCTCGTCTATACGCTCGCTGCTTGGCGGTACATCTCCATGTATGAACAGGGGGATATACAGGGGCCGATGAATGATTGCATTAGTGATCTTTTGTCCCCATAAACCCATTCTCAGCCCTATGTAAAAAAAAAAGCATGAAACGTGCACCGATCAACATGTATGTCGATCAGCACCCGCTACATCGGGCTAAGAGTTCGTTTTTTGTAAGAGGGCCACAAGGGTGCATTCACACATTGCTCATTTGCTGCACATTTTTTTCACAGATTTGGACTGTACTTTCATACAGCAAGAAACGCTTGTGGCTGAAACCTTTTCCAGCTATGGAAGCCAATGGCTACATGATCTTAACGATAATGCCTGAAAAATTGCGCAGCCATTGATTATGGCAGGTGGGCGGACTTTCAGCCACAAACACGTTAGCCTAAAGGCCCTTTCACACAATGGGATTATTGTGCGAAGCACTCGTTAGATTGAGCGGATTGCATAATAACTATAAGGCCTCCTTCACACAACCGTATGCGTTTTTACGTTTGCCCGTACGCAGTGTTTTTTTTTGCATGAATGGAAATTTGACCCGATCGAGTCCCGATCAATATTTGCGTATTCCATGCCATTCACATGGCGAGCTGTTGCGGGAATGTAAAAAAATACACTGAAGCGATGAAAAGCATTGATTGCTTTAAAATCCTCGGAATGTCAATTTATGCCTAATTAGGGCCAGCTGTTCTTTTTTCCCAGAGTTGTACGCAGGGTAACTCCCTCCCCCCTCCCTTTTTTCTAAGTTCCATAGAAGTCTATGGGAGCTTCCTGCGCATTTCGGCAAAAGATAGGGCAAGACCTATCTTTTCACACGACTAATAAAATACGTGACTGAAAACGGTCGCGTATGTCCTATTTTTCCAGGCGCAATTTTTTTTTACGTGGCAAAATAAAAATCGCTCTTCTGAATAAAGGCATTGAAATCCAATTCTTAGCATGGTCACGGTTTTTATGAGATTTTTAATGCGACGAAGTGCCTGCGGTAATACGGTCATGTGAATAAGCCATTAGGTGTAAACATGTGCTGACCTAAAAATCATCGTTAGTCTGACACCACATCAGCCTATGTAAACAGGCAGTCATTCATCTCTGAACGACTGCCTGTTTACTATGATTGGAGGCAGGTGGCCGGAGTGATCTCCAGCCCGCTCCACCTCCACTTGCAGCATCCGAGGAGCAGACCCCAGCCTAGGAGACAGCGGGGTAGAGTAGTTCACTTGTCACGGTGGCTCTACTGTCTTCCACCAGAAGGGTAACTGGGGACACGTCCAAGGGGCGAGGACAGACTATTTTAAATAGGGAAACCCACTGGTGGATTACCTTAGTCCTTTTGTCATGGGTGACGCCACCATTTCTTCTTCCACGGTGATCTCTCAGAGGAACAAATAAGAGTATGTACACACGGGGCAAAGTTTAAAGGTCAAACTGGGAACGGTCAGAGAAGTCGTTCACTGTAAATCAACTAGTAACAGCTCCAACAATTATAGTCCACTTTACATCCACCAGCAGTACAGTAGTGCAGAGGAACACATGATGCGACAGTGAAGAAAACACAGGAGAACAGAGTGTCTTACACAGGCCTAGTTATCTGTGGTTGTCTGTTACCGGACACCGTCTCTTGAACAACTCCACCAACACTCGGTACTGGTGCATTATGTCTCCACCAGAACTAGGGGTGAAGACATAGGTTGGTCGGCCAGAGTGACAGGGAACACCCATGTCACTCCCCCCCCCCCGTAGCACTGTACATGTCATGAGCACCCGTTCCTGTGCTGTGTTGGCTGACTCTGGAAAGGACTGACAGCTTCCCCATAGTATCTTACATGTGCTCACCACCCCGTCCTGCGCAGCAGTAGCCGGTCCTGAATGTTTCGTCCAGCCAATCACAATCTGTGGCCGTCCACTTTAACTGAGTCCACACAACCCAAGTGTCCACCCATTCTGCTGGTGGAGACATAATGCACCAGTACCCCAACACTCTACTGGTCCACTCTCACAGAATTTTGTGCACAGAATTGCACTCCACACTGCATGGCGGGAAACTCGCACTAATTGCGGCACTCTTCATATACACCACTCCACACTGTGTGCTGGATTACGGTTTTCTCCAGCAGGCTTTGGGGTATTTTGTCGCTTTCCAAATTGTGTGGAAGCAGTATGCGCACACTGACCAAGTCAAACACAAGGTATGAATCTCATGTTAAAAATGGCTCTCCGTCCAGAAACAGCCAGACAGGGCCTTTTATTGTACAGACACACAATGGGCGTGCAACAGGTTACATCAGTAACATATAGGATTCTCATTTGTCGGATCATACAGAATCCCCCACCTCTCTGCCCACCTCTCTGCCCACCCTCTCTCACGTCCGCCATAGTATGGACTTTGTATTCTTTAGCATGCAGACAACCTTAAGGAATTCTGTGTAGTTGACAAGATGTGTTTAACTAGCTTGTGTTTGAAGAGTGGAAGGGGGCCTAGGTAAACACACAGGATATACACGACACTATGGCCCTTTAACTTCTTAGAAACTGGTTGAGCAACTTCGATGTATTTAGAGCAAATACATCACCCATCCATTGGCTAGCAAATACCATGATTAGATTGTGTGTGTCCTTTGAACTCCTCAGAGCTGAAAGTCATTACAATAGCAAAATACATTTGGGTTATATACAAATAGCGATAGACATTTTATACTAAATAATTATCATGTCTATCACAATCCCCCCTTAAAATGTCTATCCTCTAATTCTTTATCTAATTTTCACAGTCTTCTGCGCATGAGCCTATAACCGGAGCGCGTTGAAGGTTCGTTTTAGGGTCTTCAAGGGGGTGTAGGACTTGTCCACTCCTTCTGGGGATGCATCCAGCAAACTCATGATGGGAGCGGCTTTTCCAGCATCAGTTTCACAGGTCTCTCTGACACAGGGGATAACACAGCGGACTAGAACAGAAAAGGTAACCATCAGTTCACATACAACAGCGACGCCCGTCTGTGCCAGGATCCTTTACCACCCGCTCATCCATGGCGAGTGCTGGTCCCAAAAGTTAGCTCTTTTTAGTTAGTGCGGTCAGCTTCTTAATGGCAAGTGCGTCTTTACCCGCGGGTCACGTGTCGTCTAGGATGTAGGTATGACAAGTCTCCCCTATCATCTTTCAGACACTCCCCTTTTTAGCTAAAGTCGTCTCTAAGGCCATTCTATTTTTAAAAAAGTCATAGTCGAGGTAGGTCCTATTGGTCGACTAGTCCCTATAAGGCGTCTCTAGTATAATTTATAAACCACTGCTAATTATAATAAACATAATTAATCCAGTCAACATTTATTTACCCTAATGATCAGGAAAGTGGACTCGAATCTAGTTTTAACTTGGTCTCTAATTTTTAAAACTTGTCAGGTACCCCCCTTGGCTATCCCATGACGTCAATGTACACGTGTAGATCAAAACTACCACCAGGGGTCTCTCTTCTTGCTCTAGTATAATGTTACAATACTAGTAGCGTGCACAGGTACGCACGGCGTGGGACTCCCTAATCTTCACCCACACCAATGTCCCTCCTGGAGATAGTCCTAATGGTGAACACGTCCAAGTCGCCTCACCCTTGCGTCAGGGTTTTCCCACTGCCCGTAAGTCCCTACTCCTAGGAGGGGGGGGATCCCTACCTCACCTCAGAGGGAGGCCATGGATTCCCTGGGCTCATTTCCGGGCATCCATACCCTCTATCTGTACAAGTTAACACCCCACAGGGTGTGCCCTCGCCGGAACCTAAGGTCTTCTGCACTATCCCTAGGCAAATGGGAATTCCACTGACAATCCATCTTAGGAGATCGGGGCAGGCGCAGTACTAGTACATTTCTCCTTTTTCTTTGGTAGCGCATGTGGTTGGCATTATCGGAACTGGCTCTTCATCTTTTTCAAACAAGGGAAACGTTGGTGTCTGACAGGATGTGGAGGAGCATAAGGGCTTTACTAAGGCACACTCCCCTGTCCAATTACCCTCCAGGCGGGTCCTCTACCTCATGTCTCCACAAAGCCAGTAAACGTCTCCTAAGGACTGGACCTGATTCTGCATCTATTCCCCTCCTATCATACTGTAGGAGGAGCAATACCCGTTGGTGAGTTCCCCAAAAATCTCCCTCCACCCTGCCTATTTGCCTGGCAGGTGTAGTTTCCAGGGTAGTCAGTAATACTCTCTCCGGTGCAAAACACTTAAGTAGTTATAGAGTATTCCTTCTTCCATTTCTCACGGACAGTGTAATTAGCGGAAATGTTCGTGAAGAGACTAATAAACCACTCTTCAGCATCTACAGGGAGATTTAGGGGGACCATCCCCGAGTGTAGTCGGGCACTACCGCACACGCAACAGTTAGACTTGTTGCTCCTGTTAGCATTGTACCTCATCAACTCCAACCAGAGATTCTGGTCAGAGTAGCCAGTCGCTACTGTCAAGGTGTCCTCAAAAGTAGGGTCGGCTATGATCATCATGTTCGTCAAGGTCTTTATCTTACGGCGGAGGGGGTTAATTATGGGCACGGGACTAAGTGAAGGCTTCCATTCGGCTGCATCTACCATACCCCTTATTTTAAACTTCCCTAAGGGATCTATCCTCCCGTACCGGTATGTCCCCAGACTATAAGTCTCCCCGTCCCCCGGGCTTGGATCTCCCATGGTTAATGTAAAAACCGCATTAAAACCAAGCAACATACTAAGTTCAGCCTTCCAATACCTGCTGTCCTTATTATTCTCAAGGAGGGTTATACGACTAATTAGGGATTTCCCGCTCCTATTTTTCTTATTTAAGGCACTTCGCGGTTTATAGGACTAGTCTGTTCCTGCGTTCCATCCCACTAATCCCCAATAACGGCAGTCTTCTCCCCAGACGTTATCAGTGGCGCAAACATATTGTATTCCCCGGGTATATAAGTCATATAACCAGCTGGACTGAGCTAAATCTGGCCTGCGGTGGGATCTTGCGCCTAGACACGGGACCACAGTACAATAGTCGAAGGAATATGCGGCTACTTGAGCATTGGACGAGTTATACTAGAAGGTAACCATACCCCCATATTCTTCCGACTAAGGATTCCAGTTGCTACCTTCCTCTCTCACTAGCCCTAACCAGAGTAACGTCTTTGGCACAACTAAGACTGGTCTCCCGGATCTGAAGCTTTCTTACAGTATGAAGCGTTGATCCATGTAAGTCTTTCGGCTAGTTTCACAGCTGTGGCAGTAGTCAGAAGCACCTGGTAGGGGCCATCAAATCGGGGCTCAGGAGGGTGCTTCCTGGGGAACTTCTTGATGCACACCCAATCCCCAGGCTGCAAGATATGTGTCCCAGTGTCTGCCTCTGAGTCTGGAAGAGAACACCTGTGCATAGGCTTTGGTTAGTTCTTTAACAACGGAAATCACATACTCAGTCAACACATCAGATTGTAATTGTAACTACTGAGGATAGTAACGACCTAGTCTTGGGGCTAGCCCAAACAATCTCGTAGGGAGATAATGTATAATCCCCCCTGGGTTCATATCTAACACTGTATAAGGCTATTGGATGACAGTCTTTCCAAAGTGGCGTCATTTTTAAGTATCTTACTTTTAGCGTGCCACTACGTCTCTCCACCTTTCCACTACACTAAAGGTGGTACAGTATGTAAAAGGCCTGGGATACACCCAGAGCAGACATGACATGTTACATTCACCTGCGAAGTTTATACCTCTGTCTGACTCTGAATCACCTCTGGTACCCCATATTCACAGTTTACCTCGTTCATGAGCTTCTTTGCGGTTACCTACTTGTTTACCTTGGTAACAGGGTCGGCCTCCAACCTGCAAAGACATCAACAACAAGCATGTATTCCTACTTCCCAACAAGTGGGAGCTGAACGTAGTCAATTTGCAATCCCTGAAATGGGTAGAGTGGTCCCGGCAAGTGTGGTGTGGCAAATTTACTTCTGCCCTGACTTACCCATGGCATAGATCATGCTAAACCGGACAAATGATGCAGCAGCTACAGAGAACCTAGAAGTCGCCCAACCTCTTTCAAGCGTCGTCGTCATTACTGCTTTACTAGGTGGGTCTTTCCGTCCATCAGCTGGGCCATCATGGGATACAGGAACTGTGGTGGGCAAGTGCTGTTGACTGTTCACCATACGCTGTCCTGTTTCTGCTGTTCCCATATTAGTTCATTTATCCTTTCCTTCCTTGCTGGCTTGTAACTGTAAAAGTCTTTAGCATATCAAAGTCCAAATTTTTGTCAATGTCCAAAGTTTTTTTACCACTGACTCATGCTGTCAGTATCTTTCTTCTTTCTTCCACGGCTTGAGGGCCGCTGCCTTTGCTGCGCTGTCAGCGAGGGTGTCGTCTCTCGCCTCTCCAGTGTAGGAATCGGTGCGAACTCTCAACTTTGTCAGGTAGAAGCAGGGCCTCCATGCGACTCTGTACCGTTGCACCATTCTCAATTGGTTGTCCTGCTAAGGTAAAAAACTGTCTGGCCTTCCATATTGGGCCGTAATCATGAGCTATGCCAAATGCATACCAGGAGTCAGTGTAAAGGATTGCCGGTCTTACCTCTCGCCACTCTACACGCCTCAGTGAGGGCCTTCCATTCCGCTTATTGTACTGTGACATGCGGAGGCAGAGCTTCTGCTTCTAGGACATCTTGTTGTGTGACCACTGCATATCCGATGTGGAGTCATCAATCCTCACCCTGGTACCATCTGCAAAAAGCTCAACATATGCATTATCAACAGGGGTTCTGGTAACTGTTTGCATATCTGCAGTTTCTTACTGAATTAGTACTAAATAATCGTGCTGATGTTCTATTTCACATGGCTCGGAACCTTGTAGCACAAAATCATTTATTTATTTTTTTCAAACCCAATAGCTGATCTACAACACCTAGATCATCTATGACCCAGATCACCTATGCCTCCCCCCTTTTGAACCGCAATACTCAATGGAAAAAGAGTCATTGCGTTCAAACTAGTAAACCAAGAGGCACAAAAACAAGCACTTTGTAGGTCAAGGTGACATTGTATGCAGCGAAGTCTGAGCGAAAATCTCCTTAAAAAAAAATTTTTTTTTATTTCAGGTCGCAGTTAGCATTTTTTAACACAAGGGGGCGCCACACAATTCAAATTTTACGTCACCCAGTGTAATAGTATTTCAGGGTATGGCCAGCGTTTAGCTTTTACTCTCCTGTCGGAATATAATTATAGCTTCAGTGTAGACTGACACTAGAATATACAAAAGGCTTAAAGAAAAACTAAAGAATACGGATGACTTAACATCCTACTCTGGGCAATTCAGTCCCTCTTTCTTCACATAAAAAGTAAAATTACTTCACCAAATTGCATGAAAAAGTTTGCTGGGTGACTATAGGGAAATTATTCCATCTGTAGGAGCCTTCCATAACATCATCTGTCTGAGCATCCATTGGAGAAGCGGGCAGTGGAAAACAGAGCCCCTGGGAACATGAGAGAGCGTCCCCTGTCATGTATTCCCGGCCTCTGCCCCCCATGCATCAACTCCAATCTTCCATGCGCTATAAACCAGCTTAGTCATCTACTATGTCCCAAGCTGCATCTCCACAAAGGTTTGTTTCCCTGAACTTATCACACATCCAAAGTGGCCACATCTTGGAGCGTAACAAAGTCTGGTCAAACAAAACCTTACTTCAGACAATCATGATGTTAGCACTGGATACAGTGGCATTGGGAAATATAGGCTTCCCAAATGCAGCAAAATGGCCGCCAGAGGCAGAAAGGGGCGGGGCTACAAATCTCCCAAGTGAGGCAAAATGGCTGCCGGAGGAACGGGCGGGGCCAGGGGCAGCAGCACTCCCAGGTGAGGCAAAATGGCTGCTGAGTAGCAGCACTTCCAGGTGAGGCAAGATGGCTGCTGGAGGAGGAAGGGGCGGGGCCAGGTCCTGTCCCGGATGGGGAGGGACCGGAAGTAACATCACACACCCTGAAAGTGAGCACATGGGGGGAAGTAACTTCAGGGTGGGGGCAGGCCTCACTACATTTACTGCAGAGTCACACTATGTTGGATTGTAAACATTGCAAGCACGGCCGCCATTACAGGGAGGGGCCGCAGTCAACACAAAGACATTACATTGTTCATAAGCAATACACATACCCCCCCTACATGCTTTCCCCTCTTCAATCTCTTAACTACATTATACCTCCTTCTAGCAATCTAAAAACACATTTCTTTCTGCTAGGCTTCCTGCTCATCTTCTGAAAACTTTCTACAACCTATCTTACCTGTCCATGACCTAACATTTCTTTCTGCAACTTTTCCTGGTCCTTCTCTTTGTATAACATTTCTACATGTTCAGTAAACTCTGCTGCCTTCAGCAACCAGATGACAAGCTCTCTGACCTTTGGCCTTGCTCACTTTGCTCAACTCTATGCTACCTGCTTATTCTAGCCTATTCGAAGTTTCTGCACACAGTACTGTTTCTCTTGTAAAATCTGCTTTCTTCAAATCCTTCCCATATAACCTCTTTCCCACTCAGATTACAATGCACATTAATTCTACAAAACACAGGGAACGACAAAGTAAACAGAAAGGGTTAATTGGAAAAAGCTTTCAGCTCACTCTTATCAGCAGCCCTCCCCCCAACAATAAACACTGCACATTCTTTCTATAATACCAGACAGACGGGATTACTGGAGAATACCCACAACGGCTCAAGGTATATATATATCTCATCCACCTTTATATCAACCCAAGGTATATATCTCATCTACCTTTATATCAACCCAAGGTCTACTAGCAATCCCGAAGAGCACTTCCTGTACACGTCTTAGACAGGACATTTAGCTATACACAGAGACTGACGATTATTTTCAATGACCAAAACCTCAATAATATTCTGGAGAAATCAGCCGTCACAAAGCACGACTATACTTCATACGTATATACCTTTCCACATATGAGAACATAACACGCTCAATCATAAAGTTAAGTATACGTATCATAAATCTTCCTAACCTCACACTAGTTTTACCTAGGAGCACGTGTCACTGGCGTGTTCCCTCAGACTTAAACAGCCGAGTCCGCCCTCCCGACACATTAACCCTCACAGAATTTATCTCTTGGTCTTGTATACACAATTTTTAACCGTCTCAGACATAACAGCATACACAGCGTACAAAATACCCCTAGACAGGTAACGTGGTGATTTTCCCGAGTGGACAGAACTAGAGTTATTACCTGTCTTTCAGTGAAGGTCCAGTCTGGCTCAGGAACAGGCAGAAAAGCAGTCAGAACCCAGCTTTGACACAGGTAGATAAAGCAATCTTACCGTGTTCTGTAGATTTTCGGGCCCCTGAGTTCTGCGTGCCATCTGCCGATCTCTGTACGTTCCAGGCTGTGACCTCACAGATCCACTCGCCCACCCAGGGACGCCAATTGTGCTGGATTACGGTTTTCTCCAGCAGGCTTTGGGGTATTTTGTCGCTTTCCAAATTGTGTGGAAGCAGTATGCGCACACTGACCAAGTCAAACACAAGGTATGAATCTCATGTTAAAAATGGCTCTCCGTCCAGAAACAGCCAGACAGGGCCTTTTATTGTACAGACACACAATGGGCGTGCAACAGGTTACATCAGTAACATATAGGATTCTCATTTGTCGGATCATACAGAATCCCCCACCTCTCTGCCCACCTCTCTGCCCACCCTCTCTCACGTCCGCCATAGTATGGACTTTGTATTCTTTAGCATGCAGACAACCTTAAGGAATTCTGTGTAGTTGACAAGATGTGTTTAACTAGCTTGTGTTTGAAGAGTGGAAGGGGGCCTAGGTAAACACACAGGATATACACGACACTATGGCCCTTTAACTTCTTAGAAACTGGTTGAGCAACTTCGATGTATTTAGAGCAAATACATCACCCATCCATTGGCTAGCAAATACCATGATTAGATTGTGTGTGTCCTTTGAACTCCTCAGAGCTGAAAGTCATTACAATAGCAAAATACATTTGGGTTATATACAAATAGCGATAGACATTTTATACTAAATAATTATCATGTCTATCACAACTGGGAAAGAAGAAGGGGTTCACGGCATTAGCAGTCTATCCGTTCAGCCTCCTCCATCTCTCCTAGTACTCAGACTGAAGGTGTCTGAGTACAGGCTAACATCAGGCCTTTGCTCCTCTCTCTCAGCATTCAAAACTCCAACCAACCACCTTCATGCACCTTGCACCCACATATACATAACAAGGTCACATGACAAACAAATAGATACATTTACAGACATCTCCCAGACAGTAACCCATTCAGTGCTGCAAAGGTGCAATACACATCATATTCATACACATAGAAGACAGTGGAAATACACATAAGCACAAGACTACATAGATCATTCAGAAACTTCCAGAACATATACACATCAACTTCTGTGCACTACAAACTCACTAAGTGATCTTTTCTCCTGTGTGAGAGCATGAGAGCGATCATTGCTGGGCCGACTGTCGGCACTTTAGACAGTGTAAAAGGGCCTTTAGATGAGCAAGTTCAGAGTGTCCTGGCCTGACGGCGGGTCTCCTCTATACCTTACTATGATGCTTGGAGTTTGGGGCAGGAGGTCTGCGGTCTGGCTGGGACACTCGTCCTTATTACAAATGCATACAGTGGCTGGAATGCCCATATCTGTCACTGGCCTAAGGAGAAGCAGACTGTAGGATACGTGACTGCCCCCTATTGCTCGCTGGTATCAGTAGGGAGATGCTGCCTCTAGTGTTCATCAATGATATATTGAAGTGACGAACAGAGACAGTGCAACCTTCCCAGAACACAATCGTTCTTCATGACCCTGTGGCCAAGGTGCCCCCTCAACGTCCTGTCTTCTCTTTAGTCTTCATGTGTTCAAGTAGGCATTGTGGTGTTCTTCAAAGTCTCCACCAAGAGCAAAGATGACAAGACATTTATGGTCTTAGGACTTATTGTCTGTATGAAACAGCTCATGACATGTCCCATTCCTGTCCATATCACAGTTGAGAAATAGGACACACCAATGCATGTGAATGCGCTGTGTCCGTGTACATCAGAATGCATGCGCTGTCTAGGCGAGTTGCACTTGTCACCCTTTTCTCATTATGGCCAGAATACACAGCGGTGTCAGAATGAATGGAGATGGGCTGCGCACACGCGGCCACGACTCCATTTATTTCCTGACGGAAATAGCCGAGGCTTGTAGTCGGTTAACTCCAGTATTTCCATGGAATATTAATGGAGCGGCACCGTGCATGCATGACCATCACTCCATCCAGTCTCCTCACTGCGACAAACTGGACCCCCATTCTCAGGATCGGTGGGGGTCTCAGCGGTTCGACTCCTACCCATCAGATGAGACTTCTATTGTCTATCCTGTGGATAGGTGATGAAAGTCTATCTTGGTACGATCGCTTTAAAATTCAGTGATTTCAATAAGGGAACTTTCACACGGAAAAAATATTTCTGCAACACCACAGTAAAATTTGCCGCCATGCCACAAATTTCTGCACCAAAATCCATATTCCTAGCTGTGGACTTTGATTCGGAATTAAATACTGTGCCGTCAATTCCGTATCGGAATCCGCTTTTAGCCCTGCAGATTGTGGTGCGGAATTTTCCACCCAGCGAATTCTGTTCGGTGTTGCGGAAATATTTTGCCCATGTGAAAGGTCCCTAAGGCATCCTTCACACGAGTGTGACGTAATCACGCTCACCGGTGGAAGAGGTAATTGCGCTCTGATTGGAGCCCAATCCCGTCCTCTGGCGAGTGGATCTACACTCCTAACTCTTCTTTGCCTCGCTGCCGGTCCTGTTCTCATCGGCGCGGGAGACACCCTAATTAGTTTTTGGCGTTATCGATTAACACCCTGAAATTGTGCCGTACATAGCGCAAGTTCATCGGGAAAAGGGCGCATTTGCGCAAACCAAAAACTACTATGAAGCCTCAGGTGCGCAAATGTGGCCCAAAATAGGGCATGTTGCATATTTCCGCCGTCGGTGGAAACACGCAGAAATTTGGCCAAAGTGAGTGCACCCATTGGGTTTTAATGGTTGTAGTTCCGACAGCCGAATTTCTGCGCGCAAAGTGAAGGGGGCCAAAGGCCTGGCTCACACAAACGTATTGGCATCGCGCAGTATGCGTGCAAAATATGTGGTAAATAGAGTCAATGAAAGTACATTGATTTTCATTGTTCCACTCACACTTGTGTATATTTATTGTGTATGTTACGCGCTTAAGAGTCCTATTGTTCTCTATGGGTGCGTTCGAAATACAGTGCGTACGCAATTACATTAGAAGGAAATTGAAAAAAAGAAGAAACCAGGCAGCCCTCTGAAGACCCCGTGTTATGGGTGTTATGAATACTTAGCTCTCTTCATACTGAGCTACAATTCATGAACAGAATGCCAGAACTGCAGTAGGAAAGAGGGAAGATTGATGTCACCGAATGCCCAGATCCCCCCTTATATATAGGGTGCAGCAGAGATAGCCACAGATCATCTCCGAGGGGGTAGAACGAGCTCCGTATTATTATAGTGTTGTCAGGGTCCGCGTCGCTGCAGCAAGCCATATCACAAAAGACCAGTTAACGGGATTAGCGAGGATCATCTCGGATGAAGAAAAATCCAATCCATGAGACAATAAGCTAATTATTTGTAAATCAGATTCAGATTATATCAACAGGCGTCTGCGGGGGGAAAAAAGTCACAACAGTAATAATGGTGGCATTATGTTCCAGATCGACACAAGTATGGATGGTGAAGACAGGTAAGGGCAGCTCCACCACTATGACAAAGGCAAAGTGTTCTCCGGAGCTTGATGTCCATCTGTCTGCACCTAAGCCATAAATAATTGGGGGTGAGGCCTTGTTTTCTATTGTCCATATGTAGGTCTTTGGGGCTCAGGAGGGTTGAGATCATTCAGGAGAGCAGCACCTCTACAACAGAGAGGCACCGGGATGGACAAGCTAATGGCAGCCAAAAGTTACTTCTATAGGTTCCTCTTCTACCAAAAGTATTTGGTACTCCAATCAGTAGAATGGAATAATGACTCTTATTAGCATGTCATGTTTTCGCCAAACCTGTGAAACATGAGGTTCCTGGACCCTCATACAAAATCTGTACCAGGACCCCCATCTACAATGTGTCATATACTATACAATACTGGTGCCTTCTTATATAAATATGGCTATCATTCATTACTTTTAATAGATGAACCGTAGAATTGAAACCCAAGTGTAGAAGAAGCTATTTACTTCCGTCTTCACCAATGTCACCAATCGGTATTCTGCCCAGTCTTCCATGTTCTTCAGCTTTGTAGTTGGTTTCTGATGTTTCACACTCTACAGACAAAATATGAGACCACATGGCTCGCTTTAGCTATGTGTGACCCGTGCGGTTGCTCAGTACATAAACATTGTACTAAAACAAAGCTCATAGCATACATACAGTACCAGAACCAAGTTAGTACCATAAATGCAGCCCCAAAACCAAGTTCAGTACCTATATACAGAACCTGGCTCTTTACATAAATACAGCATCAAAACCAAGCTCATGCCATAAATACAGCACCTGAATCAAGCTTAGTACATAAAATAAATGCAGGCCGCAAACTAAGTTCAGTATATGTATGGCAGCAAGCTCATAGCACAAATACAGCACCAAAACCAAACTTATACCATAAATATACAACCAGAAGCAAGTTTATACTATAAATACAGCACTAGAACCAAATCTATGCCTTAAATGCAGCACCAGAAGAAAGCTCAGTACATCAATACCTTACCAACTTGTAACATACATACAGTACCAGAATTAAAGCTCATAACATTAATCCTGCATCATAAGCAAGCTCAGTGCATAAATACAGTACCAGAAAAAGTTCATAATATCAATACATCACCAGAAACAAGCTCATAATATAAATAAAGGGCAAGAGCTAAGCTCATAGCGTAAATTACGGGACAAAAACGAAGCTCATGAAGAAAATACAGTCCCAGAACCAAGCCTGTAGCTTATAACATTAATATAGCACCAGAACCAAGACCATAATTTAAATGCAGTACCAGAACCATGCTTATTAGATAAATACAGCATAAGGAACTTCTCATTTATCTCTATCAACCTCAAAGGTCAATACAGGGATAAATTATAAAGTTAGGTTTGAGTTTGTATTATGTGAAATAACATCTCCCAAATGGACCTGAACAATGGTAAATAAATGCTAGCAGTTGTTATTTAGCAAGTAAGAATGCTTCCACTCATCATCACTCTGCAGATCGTATAGTGACTCAGGACTGATCAGATGCAGTCAATGGCAAATTAAACATTTACATATAGTGACATAATCTGTGATTGGACTTGTTCTACTTTTCTTCACCATTCAGCCCAGACCACCATGACAACCTCTCCCAGCCACACTTTGTCGTTTTAGAGTTTGTCGCACAGATATCTTTGACTGTTCTCTTTTTTGATATCCTGAACTCTTATATTAAGGCAAACTCTTAATAATGCCACACAATGCGCTACTGTGCCCCAAGAAAATAATTGAACCATACACCGTGCCACCTGAAAAGAGTGCCAGTGCTACTAACTGTGCCTGTGAATATAATATTGTGACACATTGTGCCCCCTAAAAATTGTGCCTGAAACACAATAGTGCCACTCACTGTATACTTTGTGTATAAGTGCCATACATTGTGCCCATTGAAAGTTACAATGTAGCACACTGTACTTTCCCCTGAATATAAATGTTCCACTTCCAACACTCTGAAAGATAAGTGACACATATAGTATGCCCTGAAACATGTCCCCCAAGTAGTGCCATCTGAAAGTAATGCCCCAAGAAATAAAAGTACCCTACATAGTGTTCCCAGAAAAAGTGCCTCATGTGGTTTCTACCTGAAAGAAAAGTGTCTCATACAGTGCCTACAGTGCCCTACATAATGCCCCCTGGAAGATAAGTGCTATGCATGAGGCACATAAATGGTGTTAGTGCCTCTGCATTATACCTTTGAAAATGAAGTGCCAGCTTACAAAAAAGAATAACTGTCTTTGTTGTGGTGCAATTATTTAATAACTAGATTGACCCGATATTCGCTACGCGAACATAAAATGTTTCAAAACTGATGGTTGTGAACTTCTAAATCTGCTGGTTAGGTGATTACTTAGGGTGTCACTTCGTATTTGGAGCAGATATCTAATATAAACAAAGCCTACAGGTTTCTCTCTGTTTGTCTGTCTGTCTCTGTCATTCTGTCTCTCTCTGTCTTTCTGTCTCTCTCTCTCACTGTCTGTCTCTCACTCTGTCTGTCTCTTTCATTGTCTGTCTCTTTGTTTGTCTCTCTACCTATCTGCCTCTCTCTCTATATCTGTCTCTTTCGTTGTCTGTCTCTCTCTCTCTGTCTATCTATCTGTCTCTCTCTCTTTCTGTCTTGGTGTCGCTCGGTCTCTTTTGTTCTCTTTCTGTCTCTCTCTGTCTGTCTGTCCCTCTCTGTCTCTCTCGCTCTCTCTTTCTGTCTCTACTGCTCTCTTTCTCTGTCTCTCTATCGCTTTCTCTGGGTCTTTCTATTGCTCTCTCTGTCTATCGCTCTTGTTCCGCCTATCTGTCGCTCTTGTTCTACCTGTATATCACTCTCGTTCTGTCTGTCTATCGCTCTTTCTTTGTCTTTCGCTCTCTCTATTGCTATCTTTCTCAATTTGTCTCTCTATCACGTTCTCTGTCTGTCTATCGCTCTCTGTCTCTCTACGCTTTCTCTCTCTGTTTCTTTATCACTCTCTCTCTGTTTCTCTCTCTATCGCTATCTCTTTCTCTCTATTGCTCTCCCTGTCTCTCTCTATCACTCTGTCTCTCTATTACTCTCTATCTCTCTTTCTGTCTATTGCTCTCACTTTTTCTGTCTATCACTCCCTGTGTCTCTCTATCGCTTTCACTCTGTTTCTATTGCTCTTTCTCACTGTCATCTCTGTCTTTATTGCTCTCTCTATGTCTCTCTATTGTTGTCTCTCTCTCTATTGTTGTCTCTCTCTCTATCGCTCTTTCTCTCACTGTCTCTCGATCGCTCTCTCTGTCTCTCTATTGCGCTCTCTGTCTCTCTATCGCTCTTGATTGGGCAGTGTATGGTGCAACTTAGCAGTGTATGTTGTGTTGCTTAGCAACTAGAGATGAGCGAGCACCAAAATGCTCGGGTCCTCGTTATTCGAGTTGAGCTTTTCATAAAATTCGAGAGCTCTATTCGAGTAACCAACCCCATTGACTTCAATGGGAGACTCGAGCATTTTTATGGGACCCACCGGTTGCCAAGCTTCTTTTTTTTTTCATGTACGTGTTCTCTCTCTCCTCCGCCAAGTTAGCCACAAACTACCGTTGACGTGTGCAGCGTCACAGCGGGAAGGGGTCAAATGTGACACGTCAGCGACGAGGAGGGGCCAAAACTGGGGCGGAGTCGAACACGGCGTGATGCTCTTTCGAGTAGCGAGCACCATTGAGTATGCTAATACTCGAACAAGCATCAAGCTCAGAAAAGTACGTTCACTCAACTCTATTAGCAACGCTTCACTCATTCGAGTGCATGCCTGAAGCACAGTAGCGCCGCCCATAGACTTAGCATTGTAACTTTCAACCTGCCTGACAGGTGCCTGAATGTATTAAACTCACATGTGATGATTTTACGGCGGTGGTGAGCATGTGTGTCATCTAATGACACCAACATCATACACCAAAGTTACAGCAAAGGGGTCAAAGTGTGGTGCACGAAAAAGCATGTAGGTTTATTTAGATTAGATGCAGGCCCTGATTGGTCTGATTCAGGCAAACCTGGTGTAGCGTCCGGGGAACGGGCCCCAGCCAAGGACACAGCGGGGTAGAGTTTGGGCCTTGTCACAGGCCTCTACCATCTCCAACTTGGAGGGTAACCAGGGACACGTCCAAGGGGCCGAGGGCATGCTATTAAATAGGGTAACCCAATAGTTCCATCCTCCGCGGTAAATTCTAGACGATAGAATAGAGTCCACACACGCAGAGTTGAATTTTAAAGGCAGAACCGAGAACGGTCTGTCAAGCTGTTTACTTGGAACACAACTTGAATAAATCCACAAACAGTCCAAAACAGTTTCACATCCACCGACGAGACACTGGTGCAAGAGGACACGTGGTGTGACGGAGGAATCATGGGAGGACTAAGGGACTTTCACAGGCCAAGTTATCTGCGGATCTCTGTTCCCGGACACCTTTCCACTGACACTTACCAACTCTCTACCGGTACACACTCTCGGAGCAGGGCATAGACGCAGCGCTGCATGGTGAGGACTCGCAATCCTTGCGGTTTCTCTCTCTGACTCCTTAATTCTCTGGCTTAGAAAGAGGGGATCCAAAGCACGCATATGCCATTCTCTCAGCCTCTTCCATCTCCCCTACACACAGACTAAAGGTGTCAGAAAGGCTCCACACTCCACAGCAAGACTGACCTGAAGGCCCAGAGAAGACAGCCAGCCAAAAGACCCATTCATGCACTTTGCAAAAACATATATAAAACAAGGTCACATGACATACAAAAGGTACATTTCCAGACATAGCCCAGACAGTAACCCATTCAGTGCTGCAGCTATGCAATACACATCATATTCACTCACATAGAAGACGTTGACAATACATAAGCACAAGACATACATAGATCATTCAGAGACATCTAGATAGTTTTGTACATTGACTTCTGTACAGTACACTGGCTTGTGAGAAATGATGAAAGCAGCGCTATGACATCGTTACACTGCCTGCATCACAGAAAGGTGCCTAATGACGGACCAAGGGTTTCCTTACATCTGTCTATGAAATTACAGTACTTAATATTATCTGTTTAATAAAGATGTGGATACAAATAAGAGCAGGGGGGAAACTCAATCTACATTCATTGCAGTGGGAGACCGCCTGCAAGTTCCTGTTACAATCAGCAGGAAAGCTCTTGTTGTATCGTTATCGTTTCACTTTTAAGTTGTCGTTGGGGCAGTTGCCAGGCAAATGTTCTCACAGATAAACCACTGGACAGAATCAGTTGATCACTTTGTTCAGTATACATTGTTAAGGAGCATTTGCTATTTGTTAGCCTTCCTGCCGTACATATACAGTGCTTGTTGTATGTCAGTGTATGGCAGAGATTCTATGCCTATTAAGCCCTGCCTGTGGAAGGGCTTAAAAGGGTATTCAGATCTAAAAAGTTATTTTTCAAAAATGTTTTTTACAGTGCACATAGTAATAAAGAATAGCCTCCTTGTCTTTGTAGCGCTGCTCTCTCTTGCAGCGGATGTTGGCTATCTTTAACAAATAGCTCCAGCCTATAATAGCATGTATTAGAGAAAACTTTGATCCAAACTATTACCCCTTAGATACTGCTAAAGGAGGGGGTTTCCTCTGACATCGGAAGGGCTCACCTCCGACAAGATCGCAAGCTGTCATTTGGTTATCATGTTAACTTGGGGCCTTGTGAAGGCCTTCAGGTCTGCAATTGATTTATGCCTATTAAATCTTGCCTGTGGCAGGGTTTAACCCATTCCCGCTGCAGGGCGTAAGTTTACGTCCTGGGAGCGGGGTACTTCCCGCAACAGGGTGTAAACTTACGTCCTGGAGATAGCGCTGGATCATATGTGATCCAGCGCTATCCCGCAGCGGGAGCCGGCTGTCAGTCACAGCCGGCGTCTCGCTGCAGCAGTGGGGGGACATCAGAGATGCGCCCGCCACTGTTAACCCCTTCCCTGCCGCGATCTAAGTAGATCGCGGCAGGGAAAGAGTTCACAGCGGGAGCGCGGCTCCCTCTGTGTCTCCGGCCGGAACTTGCGATGTCATCGCGAGAGCCCGGCCTGTCACCATGGCAACAGGACGCCAGACACTGGCGTCCTGTATTGCCTATGCCTGAGATCGCTGTATAAGCGATAAGGCATGGGAGAGCAGTAGCTCTGCCATGCCTTATGACAGCGATCATCAGGGCAGTGATTAAAGTCCCTCAGAGGGACACAAACAGTGTAAAAAAAAGAAAGATTTAAAAAATGAATTAAAAAAAATGTAAAAAAAAAAGAGTAAAAAACCCCATTTTTTATGCTTTTTCTCAGATTAGCATAAAAAAAGGTAAAAAAAAATAAAACCCCACATATTTGGTACTGTCGCGTCCGTAACGATGCGTACAATAAGTTGCACATGCTTTTGACTGTGCACCGAAAAAAACGCTAAAAAAAAGCTAAAAAACTGAGGCAAAATGCTCATTTTTAGCATTTTGCCTCACTAAAAACGCAATAAAAGTGATCAAAAAAGTTGTATGTACGCCAAAATGGTACCAATAAAATCTACAGCTCGTCTCGCAAAAAATAAGCCCTCATAGAGCTCTGTACATCAAAAAATAAAAAAGTTACGTGACTTTGAATGCAGCAATTTAGAATAGAAAAAAGATTTCCAAAAAAAAGGGTTTTTATTGCAGAAAAGTGGGAAAACCTAAAAAAAATGTTAGAATTTTGGTATCGTTGTAACCGTACCGGTCTGCAGAAAAAATGGAAAGTCTCATTTATGCTGCATGATTAACGGTGTAAAAAAAAAATAAAAAAATCTATGGCAGAATTGATGCGTTTTCTCTCTCTGCTATCATTAAAAAAAAAAAAAAAAATTTTACAATATAGTCTATGTACCCAAAATTGGCATAGATAAAAACTACAGTTCGCCACGCAAAAAACAAGCCCTTATACGGCCGCGTCCACGGAAGAATAAAAAAGTTATGGCTTTTGAAAAATGGAGATGGAAAAATACCAAAAAATCGCTTGGTCCTCAACGCCAAAATAGGCCATGTAATGAAGGGGTTAAAGGGTATTCAGGGCAAAATTTTTTTTTCAAAAAAATGGCTTTACAATGCCCATAGTGTAAAATAATAGTTTTTTTGCCTTTGTAGTGCTACCATCCTCACTCTACCAGTTCCCGTGACATTCGCTGATTATTTACATCCAGGACTTCACTTCAGCATCACATGTGGCCTGTTCTTCCTCTCCAGACTACAAAGTCCAGCATCTTCTGCACCCATTTCTGTGCCAGCACTTCATAAGACCACCCCTTGCCTGTTTCTGGGCCTGTCTGCCTGCCCATCCAAGCATTTCAAACCAGAACTCAAGAGGGCAGGCACAGGACCAGAAGCCACCAATATCAGCACAATGAACAAGGCGTTACTAGAAGAGAGAAAATTCGATCAGAGATGGGTTTTGTGATATGCGGAGCATAGTTGCGCATAGACCAGGGTTTTTTTTTCTTTTCAAACTCTGTGCTAGTGCATGCGGGTTTTTTAAAAAACGTGGGAAGAGAGGTCCTGCCCTATCAGTCTTGCACGTAGTATTAATGGACAAGAATATTGGTAGTGAAAATGAAACCAATGAAATCATTGAAATGATTATCACGGCCACATAATGAGACCAAATCACGCCCATCTATTTAAGCCCTAAGTGTTAATTTAGTTTACTACTATTACCGTGTGTTTCCCTGAAAATAAGACCCTGTCGTATAATAATTTTTGCCCCAAAAGAGGCACAGGGTCTTATTTTCAGGGGATGTCTTATAACAGCAGCAGAGCGCTGCAATTTAAATTGCGGCGCTCTGCCACGATTTTACTTTCACTTTTGGAAGCAGCGTTCCTGCCTCCGACAGTGGCTTTATCACACGCCATCATTAATGAGGTATGCTAAACGCAAAAAATAGAACAGACAGCGCTTGAAAAACGTCTTTGAGCGCATGTCTGCAAGGCTGCCATTGTAATCAATTTCGATTACCAGGATGTTCAAAACGTTGTGGTAATTGCATTATGAACCAATCACAGCCATCGCATTAAATGGCTGTGATTGGTTCATCGAGCGCTGCATTGATTGGCTGTGCCACAGTGCTCAAGAACCAATCAGAGCCATTGCTTCCTGCAGGCGGGGTTTACAAACTCCATTACCAGGAAGCGATGTTCTGGCAGCGACTACAAGCAAGCTGCTAGAACTCTGCAGACTAGCAGGAGGGACCGGGACCGTGCTTGGTAAGTAGCACGCCGACTTTTTTCTGCCATGATTACCACAGCGTTTTGAACACCGCGGTAATCGAGGTATAATGCTCCCATTGATTGGGTGGCAAACCAGACATCAGCTGCAGCAAATGTATCAGAAATGGAGGAAAATTTGATTCCGTTGAGGTGTTTCTTCAAATTAGAAAACAGATGATAGTCCGAGGGTGCCAGATCAGATGAATAGATAGTAGAGATGAGCGAGCATACTCGTCCGAGCTTGATGCTCATTCGAGTATTAGGGTGCTTGAGATGCTCGATTAAACGCGCACTGACCATTGAATTCAATGGAGCCGGCAATACAGCCGGCTCCATTGAAAGCAATGGGCTGCCGGCTAGCGCGGGATGAATTTTCAGGAAGGGCTTAAAAATATAGGCCCTTACCTGAAAATCATCCTAAAATGTGTAAAAATAAAAAAAAAATGTATACTCACCTTTTTCGCTGCAGCCGGAGTTCAGCCGCATCTGTCCGGCAGTTCTCCTTAAAATCCCCGCCTGCTGAATGAGCTGCCTCTGATTGGTCACAACCTCACCAATCAGAGGCAGCTCTCACTCACACCCATTCATGAATTCATGAATGGGTGAGTGCTGCCTCTGATTGGCTCAGCGCAGGGACCAATCAGGGGCAGCTCTCAGCTGTCATTCAGCTATTGTGGCTTAATAGTGAGACCTTGGAGCCCGAAATGCAGCCCTGCATGTTGCTCCTCGCCTGCCCTATCCATTTCTGTGTTTTTTACATGACTTTGGTGATGTGCTAAGATTTTCACAAATGAAAACCTTAGCGGAGCACCAGTCATATACAAAAATTCTCGAGTCGCCCATTGACTTCAATGGGGTTCGTTACTCGAAACGAACTCTCGAGCATCACTGAAAGTTCGACTCGAGTAACGAGCACTCGAGCATTTTGGTGCTCGCTCATCTCTAATAGGTAGTATGATTCAGTTCGAAGCCCAGGTCAGCCAGTTTGCTCTGGGTGACGGCCACTGAGTACGAGGAAACATTGTCCTGCAAGAGCAACACCTTTGCTCAACTTTCCATATCTTTTTATATGTACTTCCATGTCTCCTTCAGTTTAGCATGAAGTGTTGTGTAGATCATGATGGTAGACCCCATTAGAAGGTAGTCCACAAGTAGTATTCTATCTTAATTCAATAAAGACTTCTGCACTCTGAACTTCTTTGGACGCGGGGAACCACTGTGTCTCCATTCTTTTGACTCAGGATCATACATAAATCATACATGTCTCATCTATTGTCCAGTTGAAACAGGAAAGCATCAGCATCCTGCCAAAAATGCTGCAGAATTCACTCGGGCATACTTTTTATCTGCTAAGGTTTCGGGACCCAATTGGCAGACACCTTCCTCATGTCCAGATGATCATGAATTATGGACTCTACCATTTCTCTGTAAATGCCCAGAGCCTAGGCTATTGTTTCAGGAGAAATTTTGTGGTCTTCCAGGATTATATCATGGATGTGTCTGTGGTTTCTGGAACTGTCACCACCGGAGGTCTACTGGAATGGTCTTCATCATCGGTGTTGATGTGGCTGGATTTAAATTTGATAACCCAATTTTCTCTGTGCAATACGAAGGGCACTTGTTTCCTCATGTTTGCCCCGTGTCACCATGAATATCTTTGGCTGACATCCCTTTCAGAAACATGACCTTCATCCCTGCTCTGATCTCCTTTGCAGTGAAATCTGCTGCAGACACTGCCATGTTGTTTTCAAAACCTGCATAAAATAAAAATGGTGCATGAGATCATGTTAAATTTTGCTCACAAATAACTTAAAAGATTGAGGGTGCATTGCACTGCAAGATGGCTTTTGAGCGATCATTTTGCATAAACTACTACTTGGTACTAATGCCAGGAGTTTTAGTCAAGGAACAGACCACCTGCTGTTCCTTGATTACATTCCTTTTGTTCTTCTGGTGGGGCTGACAGCTCTGAACAGCTGATACAATGTTATCAGCTGTACTCAGCTCTTCCTGGGCAGAGCACAGCGTGCGGTCCTGCTTATCAGTTGTTCTGCTGAAGGATGGTTTTCAAGCCGAACTGATAACTGTCATTTGGCAGAAAACTGAAAGATGGGCACATTTAGTTACAATGATTATCGCTCAAGGTACGGCTTTTGAGTGAATTTTGAACGATAATCGTTGTGTCTATATGGGCCTTAAGCGTTTAAATGGTATAACTTTCATTGGCATGAAGACAAAGGAAGATTGCAAAGCCAAAGGACTTATCAGCACCCCTTGTATTTATTTTAAAAGTAAAAAGGAAATAACACAAGGGCAAACTAGATGGACCATGTGGTCTTTAATGCCATCAATCTTCTATGTTTCTTAACCCCTTAGGAACAGGATGTTTTGTACCAGGCACTTTTTAGGGATTTTACCCATGTGGTGGTTTTACTATCAAAATTATTTTTGCAGCGTTTTTTTTTCTGTGACATATAGGGCGATTTTTTTTAAACATCTTTTTCACTGACTTTTTTTTTCTGTTTTTTAGTTTTATTGGGGGTAAAACGCTAAAATAATGATTTTTTTTTACATTACTGTTTTTTTTTAAAAAAAAATTAATATATTAATGCTAAAATAAGTTATGGGAACGGGTTCCTCATTTTGTTTTGGATGTTTTGATATATAGTATTTATGGTTTTGGGTTACAGGGCGCTTATAGCGAAGGTTTCGGTTGGCGTCAGCTTTGGGTTATTTTCTTTCTTATGTATACACTACCGTTCAAAAGTTTGGGGTCACATTGAAATGTCCTTATTTTTGAAGGAAAAGCACTGTACTTTTCAATGAAGATAACTTTAAACTAGTCCTAACTTTAAACAAATGCACTCTATACATTGCTAATGTGGTAAATGACTATTCTAGCTGCAAATGTCTGTTTTTTTGTGCAATATCTACAAAGGTGAATAGAGGCCCATTTCCAGCAACTATCACTCCAGTGTTCTAATGGTACAATGTGTTTGCTCATTGGCTCAGAAGGCTAATTGATGATTAGAAAACCCTTGTGCAATCATGTTCACACATCTGAAAACAGTCTTGCTCGTTACAGAAGCTACAAAACTGACCTTCCTGTGAGCAGATTGAGTTTCTGGAGCATCACATTTGTGGGGTCAATTAAACGCTCAAAATGGCCAGAAAAAGAGAACTTTCATCTGAAACTCGACAGTCTATTCTTGTTCTTAGAAATGAAGGCTATTCCATGCGAGAAATTGCTAAGAAATTGAAGATTTCCTACAACGGTGTGTACTACTCCCTTCAGAGGACAGCACAAACAGGCTCTAACCAGAGTAGAAAAAGAAGTGGGAGGCCGCGTTGCACAACTAAGCAAGAAGATAAGCACATTAGAGTCTCTAGTTTGAGAAACAGACGCCTCACAGGTACCCAACTGGCATCTTCATTAAATAGTACCCGCAAAACACCAGTGTCAACATCTACAGTGAAGAGGCGGCTGTGGGATTTTGGGCTTCAGGGCAGAGTGGCAAAGAAAAAGCCATATCTGAGACTGGCCAATAAAAGAAAAAGATTAAGATGGGCAAAAGAACACAGGCATTGGACAGAGGAAGACTGGAAAAAAGTGTTGTGGACGGATGAATCCAAGTTTGAGGTGTTTGGATCACAAAGAAGAACGTTTGTGAGACGCAGAACAAATGAAAAGATGCTGGAAGAATGCCTGACGCCATCTGTTAAGCATGGTGGAGGTAATGTGATGGTCTGGGGTTGCTTTGGTGCTGGTAAGGTGGGAGATTTGTACAGGGTAAAAGGGATTCTGAATAAGGAAGGCTATCACTCCATTTTGCAACGCCATGCCATACCCAGTGGACAGAGCTTGATTGGAACCAATTTCATCCTACAACAGGACAATGACCCTAAACACACCTCCAAATTGTGCAAGAACTATTTACAGCAGAAGCAGGCAGCTGGTATTCTATCGGTAATGGAGTGGCCAGCGCAGTCACCAGATCTGAACGCCATTGAGCTGTTGTGGGAGCAGCTTGACCGTATGGTACACCAGAAGTGCCCATCCAACCAATCCAACTTGTGGGAGATGCTTCTAGAAGCGTGGGGTGCAATTTCTCAAGCTTACCTCAACAAATTAACAGCTAGAATGTCAAAGGTGTGCAATGCTGTAATTGCTGCAAAAGGAGGATTCTTTGACGAAAGCAAAGTTTGATGTAAAAACAATGTTATTTCAAATACAAATCATTATTTCTAACCTTGTCAATGTCTTGACTCTATTTTCTATTCATTTCACAACGCATGGTGGTGAATAAGTGTGACTTTTCATGGAAAACACAAAATTGTTTGGGTGACCCCAAACTTTTGAACGGTAGTGTATATTATTGTTTTATTCTGTAATTTTGTTTTACTTATTTATGTAATTATGTTTTTACTATCAATGTCCCCCATGACGTCATGTAAGACCTCCTGGGGGACAGTTGCATTTTTTAAATTTTTTTTTATTTGATACTTTCCCACTGTAGCTGGGGCATCCATAGGAGCCCCAGTTACAGGGGAACACAACCCCTGTAGTGACATTAGTCACTGACAGAGCTGGTCTGGGTCTACTATGACCCTGCAGTCCTGCTATAGGAAGGAATCTTGGCAGTCACGTGCCCTCCTGCCTTCTCCTCCGGGTTATCAGCTGTTACTAACTGCTGACAACCTGTCCTATCTCTGATTGATTGCAGAGGCAGGAGGCCTAAATCCCCACAGTAATTTTACATACGGCTGGGCTTTAAGCCCAGGACCAGGCGCCATATATTTTCTGTGCCTGGTCCTAAATGGGTTAATTTCTATTGTAAGAATGTGAAGATAGAGAGCGCTAGAGTGCAACCCAAAACAGGATTTAAAAGAACCTTCTCCACACTGATTTCTGGCCAACTCCAGAGTGAAATATGACAGCAGGGAATGCTGTTCATGTCCTGCAGTAAGTTGGTGAACCACAGACCAATTGGAGACAGAAGGGTGTTCTTAGGACTGGCATCCAGAAAGGACTTGATTGACCTCAATGAGAGATAAAGTGCTAGGGAGGGACTTCCGAAAAAGTATTATTTGTCCTTAGAGGTTATTTAAGGCTGGAACAGGGAGATAGTGCCCCATGTGTGAGCTTGGCAATTATTATTTTCATAGCTACAATTATTTGAAAGCTGAATAAAGCTATTTCTTTTGGATGGTCTTTAGCTTCTCCGCTATTTATTTGGCACTCAGCACCACAAACACCTCTGTAGAGTCCAGGAAGCCGCTACCTTTGATGCCAAATTACCCCCAAGTGTCACACTATGATAGAAGCCAATAAAAGCCTGCCCTTTATAAGGAGAACACAACTTAAGGCTCCTTCAACAAGAAAATATTAGAACTTCTCATCAAAGTCAAATTTAAACAAACCCTCATTCCAGTGAGCTGCTTGGTTCATCAGAGTGGCCACATTCAGAGCTGTGAACCACAGTAACCCCATATGTAGTCTATGATCACGTCAATCATCCGTATGACCTATGCGGTGGTGTGAGAGCCCACTGCTAGGATCGATCAATCCATCCACCCCTGCTATGTCCAATTGTAATTCCCTCTGTATATCTAAGGACCAGACTTAGGACCTCATTCTACATCTGCTCCCTGCAGAGACATTACTAATTAATATCATCAGGAAAGATCACAAGACATAGTACACAGGGCTCAGATATAGGGATAACAATGATCAAAGTGAACCTGCCATCTATAAGGTACACAAGCAGCAGGGAGATGTCTGAGAACACAGCTCCACACACAATATATAATACCCCATGTGCGGGTGATAGGCAAAACATTGATGCAGGTATATGCCGATCAAGGAACCATCTGATCACAGTACATTGTATTTAATTTTATTACAATTTTTAATAAGGAATACCTCAGTGCTGAGTGAACCAAAACAGTCAAATCATGCTTCAGGCTGAAATTACGGTTTAGCACATACTTGAACCTTGGGGGGTTTGTGTTGGCTGAACCCGCTAGAATTCTTCTTTTTTCTTCTTGTCTTCCTTATTTTTCTCTTCCTCCTTCTCTTTTTTTTAGTTTCTTCCTTTTCCTTCTTTTTTCTTTCTTTTCCTTTTTCTTCTTTCCTTTCTTTTTTTCATCACTAGGTCACTTGTAGGTGACCTAAGAGTGTTAAACAGGGCTTTTATGGCTTTCAAGCAGTATAATAACCGGTTTTAGAGGTATTACTGAAATTCCGGTTTGGTTTGAACTAATTCAGACCAAACCGAACTCTTTGCTGAAATGTGGTGAGCCAGCTGAACCAAACTTTTGAAAAATTCACTCAATACTAACCTTAATGTCAAAAATTGGCCAATCCCACTGGCATATTTTGGCAAATCCCTACATGAAATTTAATGTGCCCAACCTATAGGCGATCCATCACCCAAAAGAATCATATGGCTCCCAGCAGGTTGCAGAGAATCATGGCATCTACCCAAAAATTAGAATTTTATCTGAAACCTACAAATGTCACAGAAGGTAAATTGTGACACTGAAAAGGAAGTCAATAATGCAACACCTGATAGACTGCAGGGCAGGCTCAATCGCCGTAGACCCTAGTAGAATGCAGAGAGACATACTATGATATGGAGGAGCTACTTGTTCAATGTAGACTTAAGGCCCATTTAGACACAACGATTATCACTAAAAATTCGCTCAAAAGCCATCTTTTGAGCGATAACATTGCATCTAAACGAGTGGCCATCGGGCACTATTTGTTCATAGGTGATTTCTAGCAAGCTAAAAATTAGTGATGAGCCTTATCAGGGCCGTATGCTGATTTTTGCAGTGTGCAAAGCTAATAGTATTCTTTCAGCTGGTATCCTGCTGGCAGTTCTCAGTTGAAAGCTCCGAGAACAATGCAACTGTTTGCATATACAAACAGCTGCATTGTTCTCCGACCTATCTCAGTGGTATCCCACTCCGCCTACATTACCTCTTAAGTAGCTAATTAGTTATGGAAAGATAATCGTTCAAAACTGTCACTCAAACTGTTGTTTGAGCGGTAGTTTTAGTGTAAATGGGCCTTAATAATGCAACCCACTCACTCAGCCCAGATTGAATATAAATACTATAATACTGACCACTATGTACAAGAATATAACTACTATAATACTGCCCCTATGTATAGGAATATAACTACTATAATACTGCCCCTATGTACAAGAATATAACTACTATAATACTGCCCCCATGTACAAGAATATAAATACTATAATACTGCCCCTATGTACGAGAATATAACTACTATAATACTGCCTCCTATGTACAAGAATATACCTACTATAATACTGCCCCCTATGTACAAGAATATAACTACTATAATACTGCCCCTATGTACAAGAATATAACTACTATAATACTGCCCCCTATGTACAAGAATATAACTACTATAATACTGCCCCTATGTACGAGAATATAACTACTATAATACTGCCTCCTATGTACAAGAATATAACTACTATAATACTGCTCCCTATGTACAAGAATATAACTACTATAATACTGCCTCTATGTACAAGAATATAACTACTATAATACTGTCCCCTATGTACAAGAATATAACTACTATAATACTGCCCTCTATGTACAAGAATATAACTACTATAATACTGCCCCCTATGTACAAGAATATAACTACTATAATACTGTCCCCTTTGTACAAGAATGTAACTACTATAATACTGCCTCATATGTACAAGAATATAACTACTACAATACTGCCTCCTATGTACAAGAATATAACTACTATAATACTGCCTCCTATGTACAAGAATATAACTACTATAATACTGCCTCATATGTACAAGAATATAACTACTATAATACTGCCCCCTATGTACAAGAATATAACTACTATAATACTGTCCCCTTTGTACAAGAATATAACTACTATAATACTGCCCCCTATGTACAAGAATATAACTACTATAATACTGTCCCCTTTGTACAAGAATATAACTACTATAATACTGCCTCATATGTACAAGAATATAACTACTACAATACTGCCTCCTATGTACAAGAATATAACTACTATAATACTGCCTCCTATGTACAAGAATATAACTACTATAATACTGCCTCATATGTACAAGAATATAACTACTACAATACTGCCTCCTATGTACAAGAATATAACTACTATAATACTGCCTCCTATGTACAAGAATATAACTACTATAATACCGCCCCCTATGTACAAGAATATAACTACTATAATACTGCCCCCTATGTACAAGAATAGAACTACTATAATACTGCCCTCTATGTACAAGAATATAACTACTATAATACTGCCTCCTATGTACAAGAATATAACTACTATAATACTGCCTCATATGTACAAGAATATAACTACTATAATACTGCCCCCTATGTACAAGAATATAACTACTATAATACTGTCCCCTTTGTACAAGAATATAACTACTATAATACTGCCTCATATGTACAAGAATATAACTACTACAATACTGCCTCCTATGTACAAGAATATAACTACTATAATACTGCCTCCTATGTACAAGAATATAACTACTATAATACTGCCTCATATGTACAAGAATATAACTACTATAATACTATCCCTATGTACAAGAATATAACTAGTATAATACTGCCCCTATGTACAAGAATATAACTAGTATAATACTGCCCCTATGTACGAGAATATAACTAGTATAATACTGCCCCTATGTACAAGAATATAACTAGTATAATACTGCCTCCTATGTACAAGAATATAACTACTATAATACTGCCTCATATGTACAAGAATATAACTACTATAATACTGTCCCCTATGTACAAGAATATAACTAGTATAATACTATCCCTATGTACAAGAATATAACTACTATAATACTGCCTCATATGTACAAGAATATAACTAGTATAATACTGCCCCTATGTACGAGAATATAACTAGTATAATACTGCCCCTATGTACAAGAATATAACTAGTATAATACTGGTCTATGGGTGCAAAAATCTACCTATTATAATATGAGTGGAGTTTGTATTATTACAGAGCAGCAGGGAATACAGTGTAAAAGAAGGAGTTTCTTTCTTATTCTATATATCAGCAAATGTGAGGTTGTGATAATTCTACTGTATAAGGTCACTGATACATTGTGTCCTCCACACTTTCCGCTCTCTCCTGTAACTGTGGATGAGCCTCTACTCTGGGCCTGAGCTGATCCTCCAGATTATATCGAGTGCGGACACCTGTGAGATGCAGGACATAAAAGCAGCATTGAGGCATCTTGGCACGGTGTGCCTGGGAACGGCAGGAAACAGCCGCTGTCATTGTATCTTCACATCAAAACATTCTCCTGCTCAGAGTGAGAAGAAGGGGACAGGGTAGAGTTACAGCCGCTCTCCATGGGGAACATTACACTGAAATGTCACTTCAACCTTCTAGAGCAGATTGTCTGCAGCCTAATAGAACCGCCGCTTTCACAGAACACATTGTATGGCGTAAAAGATGGTGGAACACCCTACAGCCTACCCTGCACAGAAAGACACCTGATGACCAGAAGTTCAACCGTCACTCATAGGAAGAAAAAGGATTTATTCTTCTTAGGTTCTTAGTCTAATTTCCCTGTCTTAGAGGCACGCTGGGGCTAATTTCACAGGAAGTCAATTAACCTATCAGGGTAATGGGACTTGTTATTTGTATATTCCACAGAGCTTCCAGGTAATTTATGTATTACCCCCCAGTAAGCTGGGTACTCATTTTACCGACCTCAGAAGGATGGAAGGCTGAGTCAACCTTGAGACGGCTACCTGAACCATCCGAGGATTGAACTCACAACCTTCAGGTCATGAGTAAGAACTTAGGGCTGCATACTTCTGCCTTAACACTTTGAAGTGTGGGAGGAAATATGGAGAACATACAAACTCAATAGTTATGTAACTATTCGATGGATTTGAACTCGGGACCCTATAGTCTACAGGGCACATTTTGGACCTGCCCTTACAGCTTGTTGTAAAGATGTATGTTCACCCCCAATAAAGCCATAGGATATATAAATACACACACATATAAGTATATTTATATACTATATAGTATATTTAGTCTGCAAAACGTATAAGTTATTGCAGTACAGTGATCACCGGAGAGGTTTTTTTTCTCATTGGGGTTAATTACTTTTCTCTTCTCCAACCAGCCTAGATCGCCATAATAATTACTTTCAGCCATCTCTGTACAATTTTTGTGCATAAACCTTTTGGGCTCCTCTCTTTTCCAGCTCATCTCCACCTTTACAAAAACATTCATAGATTCCCAGATGGCAATTATGCCCCCCTTGTTGCCTCACACAGTAACAGTACTCACTTAATTGTGCCCAATAAAGTAAAATTGCCCCCTCTGTGTCTTCATATAGCAATAGTGCCAACTTTGTGATCTTATATAGGAAAAGTGTCCTCACTCTCCCCCGAAATAGCATTAGTGCCTCCATAATCATGCCCCCATATAGTATAAAAAGCCACCTTTGCGCCCCCATTTTCTAATAGTGCCTTCATGTGCCCTTCATTACATAGTAAACGTGCCTTATTTGTGGCCCCATATAGTAATAGTACCCCCTATGTGCCCTCATACTGTATTAGTGTCCCTTTTGTGCCTCCACACTGTATTAATGTCACCCTTTAGTAACAGTGACCCCAATATATCTAAATTGGTTGTTTTGTGTCTCAATATAGTCATAGTGTTCTCTTCGTGCCCCCATATAGTATTATTGCTCAGTTTGTGGCCCCTTTGTGCCAATGTAGCAATAGTGCCCCAATATGCTACTTCTTCCCCATAGAATATTACTGTGCTCCTTTGTGCCAACTGAAATAATAAGAGAAATATCAGAATAGTGAGTGCAGCTCTGAAGGATAATACAGGATGTAACTCAGGATCAGTACAGGATAAGTAATGTATGTACACAGTGACTCCACCAGCAGAATAGTGAGTGCAGCTCTGAAGTATAATACATGATGTAACTTAGGATCAGTAGAGGATGAGTAATGTACGTACACAGTGACTCCACCAGCAGAATAGTGAGTGCAGCTCTGCAGTATAACACAGGATGTAACTCAGGATCTGTGCAGGATAAGTAATGTATGTACACAATGACTCCACCAGCAGAATAGTGAGTGCAGCTCTGTAGTATAATACAGGATGTAACTCAGTATCAGTACAGGATAAGTAATGTATGTACACAGTGACTCCACCAGCAGAATAGTGAGTGCAGCTCTGGAGAATAATACAGGATATAACTGAAGATCAGTACAGGATAAGTAATGTATGTACACAGTGACTGCACCAGCAGAATAGTGAGTGCAGCTCTGAAGAATAATACAGGATGTAAATCAGGATAAGGATTGGTATTGTATGTATACAATATATATACATTGTATGGCCTCATGCACACGGGCTCTCACGGATTCTGCTGCTGAATACTGCAGCGGAATCCGCCCGTGTTCGCAGGCATGGGCATTAAAAGACAGGTTCTTACCTCTCTGGATCCAGCGCAGGTCTCCTCCGTCACGGACGGATCTTCTTTCTTCAGCACGGTGGATGCATCCGGGCACGCCGGCCCATGCGCCCAGTGCATGCGCATTCCTTTTTTTAAAAAATCTCCTGCTTTCTCACGGATCCGCGGCACGTCTGCAGTGACAGTTGCTAGTGTGCCGCGACCCGGACGGCTTCCACTGACTTCAATAGAACCCGTACCTGCGGGACTTCCAGGAAAATAGAGTATGCTGCGAATTCTTCCTGCGTGTGTGATCCGCACGCTGGAAAAAAAAATCACATCCGCATGCTTTTAGCTGCTCTGCGGGCGCCCATGTCTCCCTATAGGTGGCTTGATTTGCGGATCTCCCGCACGTGTGCCAGAAATCAAATCCCCCCATGTGCATGAGGCCTAATAACTGCTGTTTACAAAAATAATATAATTGATAAGTAAAATTCCGGACATAAGGAGAAAATAAAAACAAAAATAAAAAAAATATATACTTTGCTCGAAAAAGGCACTTTGTCGCGCTGAAGCGTGTTGCAACTCCTATTGCTAATAAATATGGAATAACTAGCCATTTAGCTATAGAGACAATTATTTTTCCCGATTCATCGAGTGCGGAGTGTTTTTTACTTTCCCCTTATTTCTGGAGTTTTACTATACGCATATGCCCTCTGAGGACCAGCGGGCATACTCTCCCTGAGGTCTCTCCAGATTATCTGGATAAGGACGGGATCTAAGTGTCACCGTCATAAATACACAGAGAACCAGGACCCAAAGGTGCTGCTGGGTTATACCCTCACTAGGATTTCCCGCTTGGCACCAGGTAAGTCCCTTTCTTTAACCCCTTCAGTGGCAGGTTTATTATTAGCATGTCATGCCTCACAGGGCAGAGTCAACAATGCAATTTAATCTCGCAAGTATTTGAAAGTACTGTACTACTATGACAGTTGGTATTATGGCATGGAAATCTCTGGCTCTTGCTGTGCTGAGTATGCAGTTCAAACCCCGGAAGATTTCAGATGACAGCTTAGTGCTCTGCACATTTCAGCACTAGAGCTGTCCACGGAAATCTTTCGGGGTTTAACTGCATGGTCAGTGCAGCAAGCCCCGGAGATCTTCCGGGCGTGCCACTAAAGGGGTTAATGCACTTATGCATTTATCTTTTATGCATTTAAACCAGATGCTACCCCCACACAAGGTGCTGTTCATTTGTCTTTAATATAATTGATAAGGATTGGACAGTCCCTTAAATACTCTGCATGAGGTGAACCTCATTGTGACAGGTGGTGATAAGCAACAGCTGGGACTCCCCACTCCTGTAAGGTGGGTGTCAGGGTGAAGTTCTGGCCCTTATGTTCTTGCGTCTACTTGACAGGTACTCTTTAATTGTTATTTCACTTTTCAGAGTAATTTCAGGACACATTGTAGCAGACCAATCATTTGCAGCACTTTCTCTGTGGAAACGACGTCTTTTCCAATTAGCTCCAGGCTGGAGTTTTTCTCGGGGGGAATCTTCAGGCTCCGATGAATTCACTGGAAGCTACTTTGATTATAATTAAAAAGAAAGCTAATTAAAAAGTTCCGTGATCCAATCCTGCAGAGGATAGAGTGTGACAGGCACAGAAATTACCTGGTGAGCGTTGCCTTATCCTGCCCATAGATGGAGGTGACCCTCAGCCACCGCTCCAAGGTCAAATACTTCATGCTAGATCCACATCTCAGGTCCAGACAAACGGGGGGTTAATATTTACATTCACCTGTGCAGCCACTTTGCAGTATCAATATTCACCAGCAGTACAGAGAATGTAAGTGATTATGCTGATGTTATAACCAGAGTCACATAATGACAGAAGGGGATCCTGATGACATACAGTAGGGAGCTGATCCAGTGGGAGGGCTCAGATGAGTTACATAGCGGACAGAGCAGCGCAGAGTATTTCAGGAGAGAGGCCACACACTGAGGGCTTATTCACACGAGCGTATATCGGCCGGCATTTTCACGGCTGGCCGATATACACTACCATCTGATGCAGATGTACTTAGAGGACCACCCGCCCAACGGAGTGAGTGGAGGACGCGGACACCATCGTCTAAGTAGGTAAATATTAATACTATATAAAGATGCTCTATTTCTGTTAAAGTATGGCTTGAAAAAGGTGCTGTTATGCACGGAAACGCGTTGCCATAACCTTGTCTTCAAAGAAAGAAAATCATTTCATCTGTATATGGGCCTAGACATCATGCGTATATCGTCTACATTTACTTGCTATACCATCACTAGGAGGGGGGCTTCTGTAAACCACATACCCCCCCTCCTCCAAAGTAAGTGCCAAATATCATTCTGCATATTGTCATCAGTGACTGATAACTATGAATAACAGGCTGCCCTATGAGCGAAGGATTTTTTTACCTTCAGTACTGTGTGGGCTAGAATATAAGAGGATGAGAGGTATCCTCAGCCTTCCCCTGGCACTGCTTTACCCAGGAGATGCCAGTAGAATCCTGAACCACTGAGGAGAGGAGAGAGTGGAACTGCCATGCAGCGTGCCAAATGTGAGTGCTGACTGGTAGAGAGCCGGCGAGAGTGAAGCAGTTGGTACTGGGAACAGAACCCTGCAGATAACTGGGACTGTAGCTTCTTCTGCTATCCTGTGATTTCCTCTCTGTCGCACCACTTTGTGATTTTGCACCATTTTCATGCTGGTGTGACTTGATGCCTTTGTTTTGACTGTAAATAGTTTTCCAAGTAAACTTTGCTATTTAAAAGTTCCCTATGTGTATTGACCATTTACTTCATCATCTGGAGGAAGGAACGGGGGCGTCACCTGTGACAAAAGACCGTTAAAGGTAAACCACGTATTGGGTTACCCCTGTGCAAGTTTCACCCAGCGGTGACATGGACGGCTCCCATGCTACTCTCAGGGTAGGAGATGGTAGAGCCCCGTGACAAGGCCCAACTCTACCCTGCTGTCTCCTAGGCTGCGGGCCCGCTCCTCAGACGCTGCAACAGTGCATGGAAGGATAGGGACTTTCACTCCCTGTGGTGCCTGACATCGAGGAGGTGATGTCAAACATTCAAAATGGACGCTACTGACAACAGGCGGCAAAAGAAGTTCTGGAAAAGTGTAAGTGGAGTACAACTCCCAAAATTCTTTAAGATTAGGCTGCTGGGCAGGCTGGGGGGTACATGTACTCACGAGACTGTAATCTTAATTGACTCTGAGGTTTAACAATGTGACACAGTTTACAGTTGGGCAAGACCTTGCAAGGGTTAATAGCTGTAGTGATGATATGTATCGTGATGCATAATGTTATGTAGCGTTATACTGACGTGTGATGTCATAATGTTATGCATAAAGGTTTAATGACGTTAGTGTAACGTACCTGATGTGATGTAACAGAGTGTAATGTTTATGAAGTGTCTATGACACAGTAAGCGTAATGGCGCAGTGAGGCACATGACATAGTGAGTAACCTAAAGTAATGTGAATCGAGTAAGGTCATGCGGGAATGATGATGTGACGACCTGTGGAGATATGGATGAAGTCTAAGGCGTGTGACACCTTCAGTAGTTAAGCAACGCTGCTCCTACGGGGCATTTGAGGACGGGCCTGCGGCCATGGAGATGGAGTAATGAGGAGTGACAAAAGGTGCTGATAGTTATGTGAAGAAGTGATGAGTATGCCATTGGCCTTGCTGCTGCCAGGAGGAACTAAAGAGGAACTAAAGACACGTATAAGTTGGTGTAAGATGCAGAGTGATGAGAACGCATATTTTGAGTCTCAGTGGATATTATAAGTGCCATTGATTCTAGAGTACAGTACGTATTGATAGAATATACAAACCCTCCCATAACCTGTTTATTATGCAAAAGTTCAGTAAAAGTTATATTTTTGTAAGAAAAAAAAAGTGCCGCCTCTATGTCCATCTGTCATCGCCGTGTCATTCTGAACCTGTGTCGCACCACCACCCGTGACATCCATCTCCTCTCTCTCTAGAGGGTTTACTGCTGATTGTTTCTTATATCTTGTTACGGTTGCTACAGGTTGTGTACAATTTCTATATGTAGTTTATTGCACAGATATTTTCATTCCTATGCTGCCACTTAGTGGCCAACCTGAATTATTAGCTGTTATTGCATTGTAGTACATGCTGTAGGACCTGTGGTCACGTGGTCCTTTTGGAAGGGTCCTCAAGACTGTTTAGATCATTTTACTTATATGGCATGGTGGGTTTTCTTGCCCATTGAATTTAGCTATGTATAACCAACATGACATTGGGATATGTACCACCATGTTATGTTGGCTGTACCTACATTGATAAGTGAACTGATATTGAAATGTTTTAAAGGAGTTGTCTAGCTCTAAGCTATTGATAGCCTATGCCCAGGATAGGCCATCAATAGTAGATCAATGGATGGGTACTGGTGTATCTTGTCTCCACCGGATGTATGGGTGGAGGTATGGGTTGGCCTCTGTCAGTGACAGGAAACTCCCACGGCAAGCGGGTTGGTTGGATTTAGACTGGCAAGGCACGGCGCACTGAGCTCCCGCATTCCCCATTACATTTGTAGGCCCGCTAGCTGACACATGACCCCAGAGTGCCATATGAGCTTTAGTCCACCCTGGCAGTGCGCTTACATCTGTCCTCCGCTCCTGTTTCCACTGCGGCCGCTGCAGAAGCCGGCCCTGCAATCACTTTCCCCATTCCCCCTGCGCCCACTGCTGCCGGCCCCGCTGTCACTCTCCCCATTCCCACTGCCACTGGGGCCACTGTCAATCTCATACCTCGCTGCAGCGCGTCGCTTTTCCCCTGGCGGCCGCTGCTGCTGGGCTCGCTGTCAGATGACACTCTCCTCGTTCCCCCGTTTGGTGGATGTAGTCGGCCCCGCTGGGGCCTCCGCTACAATTCCCCCTGTGGCCTCTGCAGTGGGGACCGCTCTCACTGCCCTCCCAGCTTGCACATCTGGAAGATCAGCAGCAGTAGCGGCCTCAGCCTTGGGGCTGGCCCCGCTCACATCGGCCGGGTTGGTCAGGAAGAGAGACATTCACAGCAGCAGGATCTCAGCCAATGGAGATCGCGGACCTCGCGCCCCACTAAAGTCGTGGTCGCAGCTTCAGTGCTGGGTAGATGAGGCAGCAGCAGGGGTTAGGAGGGCCCGACTGTGGCAGCCAATCAGCCACTAGGGACGTTCCTTAGCTCAGCAGGGCACGTCTGCGTCAGCCAGTCAGCCGCTGGGGGCGTTGCCTTTGACTGAGGACTGCCAAAGCCTGACATCCGGTGTCGACAAGATACACCAGTACCCGATGGATGTCTGCTGCCTAGGACCCTGCTGTTCAGCAGGATCGTGTGCTCACACACTGCGCTTATTTCTGCCGGAAGCAGACAGCACTGTTAACAGTGCAGTGGCCAGGCTTGGTATTGCAGGTCAAGTTCCCATTAAAACTGCAATACCAACCTGGGCCATTGAAGTGGGAAATATGATGTGCACTTCAGGAAGCAGACAAGCACATTGGAGTGACAAATGGCTAACCAGGGGGGTCCCTGGTGCTAGACCCTGGCCGATCTACTGTTGATGCTATCCTGATCATAGGCTATCAATATTTTACAACTGGACAATCCCTTTAAGGCTGTGCCTCTCCCATTGAGAAGACTATTGTGCACCCCTGAACTGCGTCTGCAACATTTTATAACATCGACTCTCCTGCACCTGACTGCACACTAGACATTGAGGACAGGACATCTATCTATCTTTCTATCTATTTCATATCTATCTATCTATCTATCTATCTATCTATCTATCTATCTATCTATCTATCTATCTATCTATCTATCTATCTATCTATCTATCTATCTATCTATCTATCTATCTATCTATCTATCTATCTATCTATCCTTTGCTCTATATATATAGTTACCTGACAATTCTTGGGCTATGTGCTCGTGGGTGGGCCACGGCTTGGTTGGGGACGTGCAGCCTCTAAGAGCTGCTGACTCACGGGAATGCAAACACTTATAAATGTGAAATCTCTAATGTGACAATTTTATAAGGGTCCGACGTAAAACAAGCGATTTATTGAACTCTTTAATTAAGTGAAAAATGCACGACAAGCGCTGGCAGCCCCCCAGCACAAAACAACAGGGTGCATTCACCAGCCCTTCTGCACAAGGGAAGAAGAGGGAGAGTCTGTAATTTCAGGAGATTGCTTTAATTAAAGAAGACTCTCAATAGTTTCCTTGTTTGTGTCCGAAACCTTATCACATAGTAAGAAAATCACTGATCCTGCATCACACAACTAATACATGACCAAGGAAGACAGGTGAGAAGTACAAGACATGTTCAAAGGAGGAGGAAGGAGAGGAGGAAAAGGAGGTGGAGGGGGGAAGAGAGGAGAAGGAAAAAAGGAAGATAGGAGGATAAGAAGGTGAAGGAAGGAGAAAGAGGATGAGGAAGTGAAGGAAGTTGAAGGATGAGGGAAAGGAGGAGAAGGGCAGAAGAGGAAGTGGAAAAAAGTTGCATAGGAAGAAAGGATGAGAGGAGGAATAAGAGAAAAGAGGTAGAGGATGATGAGGAGGTTAAAGGGAACCTATCATGAACTTTGGCCCCATAAACTACATTATGGGCCTCATAGGTCAGTCAATGGAGTATCCGGGGAGGTAGGTTTCCCACTCACCAGGTGCCCCGATTCTGTGTGGGGGCCCCCCGAAGCCCACGTGCACCAGCAGTGTGACTCTTCTTTGGCCACTCTATACTCTCCCATTTATCTCTATGGAGAGCATGCCAGAGAAGAGTAATGCTGCTATCGCACACAGATTTCCCCTACATTCAATCTCTCGCATGAACATGTCAGCTGCACCTCAAAAACATCACAAGAATTGTCCCTTTTCTCACCGCGGGCACGCTAAAAAATGCTCTCTGTTGCCCTCATCCACTCTCGGCTCGATTATTGCAACTTGCTGTTGATTGGCCTCCCCCTCGACAGACTCTCCCCCCTCCAATCCATCCCGAATAAGAAAGCCAGGCTCATCATTCAGTCCATCCACTAGTCAGACTCCTCTGCCCTGTACCAATCATTGCATTGGCTGCCTGTCAAATACAGAATTCAATTTAAACTCACTACCTCCATCCACAAAGATCTTCATAGCACTGCGCCGTCCTATACTGCGTCCCTCATCTCCATCCACCACCCAGCTCTTGCCCTCCGCTCCGCTAACAAAATCAGATTAATTGCCCCTTTAACTCAAACCTCTCTTTCCCGCCTCCAAGATTTCTCTAGAGCAGCACCAGTCCTCTGGAACGCGCTACACAAAACTATCCGCGCAATCTCTGAAAACACAAAACTTCAGGCATGCTCTGAGAATGCAACTCTTCAGGAAAGCATACCATATTACCTAAACAAAACCCTCTTTACCCCACCTGATAACGTGCTCCCTGTCCTACTGACTGCAATCCCTGCTAGCCGTAATAAACCGCCCCCTGCAGTCATACCGTTTCGGGCCACTATATGGCTCAATTCGACCATTGTGTGTAAAGCATCCCATAGTCTCCACCTCGCCATACCGTGCACATCTCCAGCCCCTTTAACTTCTGTATCAACCCAAGATTTGCAGTATGTAAGCTCGTTGGAGCAAGCTCCTTACCCCTTCTATCTCTATCAACTGATTACTAGATGGCTTTGATTTTTGTTCCCCCTGTCTTGTAAGCGGTATGGAATAAGCCGACACTGCATAAATATAGATTATTATTATTTCAAAGCGCCACGGCGCAGAGACAGGGTACCAGCTCGCTAAAAAGGCTACCTCCCCGAACACCTCTTTCCCTGACCCTTGAGCCTCATGACATAGTTTATGGGGCTCTGGAGCTCAAAGGTCATAAAAGGTTCCCTTTAAGGGTGACTACCCACTACAGTTTTCTTATCACTGTAAAATTCGCAGCGTCTTTTTTTCTGCAGGGGTCTATGGGACTTGTAATGTTAAAATCGCGATCGCGCAAAATCGCGAAGAGGTAGGAGAGGCGTGGGCAGTATTATACTAGTTATATTCTTGTACATAGGAGGCAGTATTATAGTAGTTATATTCTTGTACATAGGAGGCAGTATTATAGTAGTTATATTCTTGTACATAGGGGGCAGTATTATAGTAGTTATATTCTTGTACATAGGGGGCAGTATTATAGTAGTTATATTCTTGTACATAGGGGGCAGTATTATAGTAGTTACATTCTTGTACATGAGGGCAGTATTATAGTAGTTACATTCTTGTACATAGGAGGCAGCATTATAGTAGTTATATTCTTGTACATAGGGGGCAGTATTATAGTAGTTATATTCTTGTACATAGGGGGAGTATTATAGTAGTTATATTCTTGTACATAGTAGGCAGTATTATAGTAGTTATATTCTTGTACATAGGAGGCAGTATTATAGTAGTTATATTCTTGTACATAGGGGGCAGTATTATAGTCGGTATATTCTTGTACAAAGGGGGCAGTATTATAGTAGTTATCTTTTGTACATGGAGGGCAGTATTATAGTAGTTATATTCTTGTACATAGGGGGCAGTATTATAGTCGTTATATTCTTGTACATAGGGGGCAGTATTATATAGTTATATTCTTGTATATAGGGAGCAGTATTATAGTAGTTATATTCTTGTATATAGGGAGCAGTATTATAGTAGTTATATTCTTGTATATAGGGAGCAGTATTATAGTCGGTATATTCTTGTACATAGGGGGCAGTATTATAGTCGGTATATTCTTGTACATAGGGGCAGTATTATAGTAGTTATATCCTTGTACATAGGGGGCAGTATTATAGTAGTTATATTCTTGTATATAGGGAGCAGTATTATAGTAGTTATATTGTTGTACATAGGGGACAGTATTATAGTAGTTATATTCTTGTACATAGGGGGCAGTATTATAGTAGTTATATTCTTGTACATAGGGGGCAGTATTATAGTAGTTACATTCTTGTACATGAGGGCAGTATTATAGTAGTTACATTCTTGTACATAGGAGGCAGCATTATAGTAGTTATATTCTTGTACATAGGGGGCAGTATTATAGTAGTTATATTCTTGTACATAGGGGGAGTATTATAGTAGTTATATTCTTGTACATAGTAGGCAGTATTATATTAGTTATATTCTTGTACATAGGAGGCAGTATTATAGTAGTTATATTCTTGTACATAGGGGGCAGTATTATAGTCGGTATATTCTTGTACAAAGGGGGCAGTATTATAGTAGTTATCTTTTGTACATGGAGGGCAGTATTATAGTAGTTATATTCTTGTACATAGTGGGCAGTATTATAGTAGTTATGTTTTTGTACATAGAGAGCAGTATTATAGTAGTTATATTCTTGTACATAGGGGGCAGTATTAGAGTAGTTATTATCTTGTACATAGGGGACAATATTATAGTAGTTATATTCTTGTACATAGGGGCAGAATTATAGTAGTTATATTCTTGTACATAGGAGGCAGTATTATATAGTTATATTCTTGTATATAGGGAGCAGTATTAAGGTAGTTATATTCTTGTATATAGGGAGCAGTATTATAGTAGTTATAGTCTTGTATATAGGGAGCAGTATTATAGTCGGTATATTCTCGTACATAGGGGGCAGTATTATAGTCGGTATATTCTTGTACATAGGGGCAGTATTATAGTAGTTATATCCTTGTACATAGGGGGCAGTATTACAGTAGTTATATTCTTGTATATAGGGAGCAGTATTATAGTAGTTATATTCTTGTACATAGGGGACAGTATTAAAGTAGTTATATTCTTGTACATAGGGGACAGTATTATAGTAGTTATATTCTTGTACATAGTGAGCAGTATTATAGTAGTTATATTCTTGTACATAGGAGGCAGTATTATAGTAGTTATTTTCTTGTACATAGGAGACAATATTATAGTAGTTATATTCTTGTACATAGGGTGCGGTATTATAGTAGTTATATTCTTGTACATAGTGGGCAGTATTATAGTAGTTATATTTTTGTACATAGAGAGCAGTATTATAGTAGTTATATTCTTGTACATAGGGGGCAGTATTAGAGTAGTTATTATCTTGTACATAGGGGACAATATTATAGTAGTTATATTCTTGTACATAGGGGCAGAATTATAGTAGTTATATTCTTGTACATAGGAGGCAGTATTATAGTAGTTATATTCTTGTATATAGGAACAGTATTATAGTAGTTATAGTCTTGTATATAGGGAGCAGTATTATAGTCGGTATATTCTCGTACATAGGGGGCAGTATTATAGTCGGTATATTCTTGTACATAGGGGCAGTATTATAGTAGTTATATCCTTGTACATAGGGGGCAGTATTACAGTAGTTATATTCTTGTATATAGGGAGCAGTATTATAGTAGTTATATTCTTGTACATAGGGGACAGTATTAAAGTAGTTATATTCTTGTACATAGGGGACAGTATTATAGTAGTTATATTCCTGTACATAGTGAGCAGTATTATAGTAGTTATATTCTTGTACATAGGAGGCAGTATTATAGTAGTTATATTCTTGTACATAGGAGACAGTATTATAGTAGTTATATTCTTGTACATAGGGTGCGGTATTATAGTAGTTATATTCTTGTACATAGTGGGCAGTATTATAGTAGTTATATTTTTGTACATAGAGAGCAGTATTACAGTAGTTATATTCTTGTACATAGGGGGCAGTATTAGAGAAGTTATTATCTTGTACATAGGGGACAATATTATAGTAGTTATATTCTTGTATATAGGGAGCAGTATTATAGTAGTTATATTCTTGTACATAGGGGACAGTATTAAAGTAGTTATATTCTTGTACATAGGGGACAGTATTATAGTAGTTATATTCCTGTACATAGTGAGCAGTATTATAGTAGTTATATTCTTGTACATAGGAGGCAGTATTATAGTAGTTATATTCTTGTACATAGGAGCAGTATTATAGTAGTTACATTCTTATATATAGAGAGCAGTATTATAGTAGTTATATTCTTGTACATAGGAGCAGTATTATAGTAGTTACATTCTTGTATACAGAGAGCAGTATTATGGTAGTTATAGTCTTGTACATAGGGGGCAGTATTACAGTAGTTATATTCTTGTACATAGGGGACAGTATTATAGTAGTTTTTTTCTTGTATATAGGGAGCAGTATTATAGTAGTCATATTCTTGTACATAGGGGGCAGTATTAGAGTAGTTATTTTTTTGTACATAGGAGCAGTACTATAATAGTTATATTCTTGTACATAGGGGGCAGTATTATAGTAGTTACATTCTTGTACATAGGGGGCAGTATTATAGTAGTTACATTCTTGTACATAGGGGGCAGTATTATAGTAGTTATATTCTTGTACATAGGGGGCAGTATTATGGTAGATATCTTCTTGTACATAGGGGACAATATTATAGTAGTTATATTCTTGTACATAGGGGCAGTATTATAGTAGTTATATTCTTGTACATAGGGGGCAGTAATATAGTAGTTATATTCTTGTTATAATCTTGTACATAGGCGGTAGTATTTTAGTAGTTATATTCTTGTACATAGGGAGCAGTACTATAGTAGTTATATTCTTGTACATAAGAGACAGCATTATAGTAGTTATAATCTTGTACATAGAGGGGCAGTATTATAGTAGTTTTATTCTTGTACATAGGAAGCAGTATTATAGTAGTTATATTCTAATACATAGGAGGCAGTATTATAATAGTTATATTCTTGTACATAGGGGGCAGAATTATAGTAGTTATATTCTTGTACATTGCGGGCAGTATTATAGTAGTTATATTCTTGTACATAGTAGGCAGTATTATAGTAGTTTTATTCTTGTACATAGGAAGCAGTATTATAGTAGTTATATTCTAATACATAGGAGGCAGTATTATAATAGTTATATTCTTGTTCATAGGGGGCAGAATTATAGTAGTTATATTCTTGTACATAGGGGGCAGTATTATATAGTTATATTCTTGTATATAGGGAGCAGTATTAAGGTAGTTATATTCTTGTATATTGGGAGCAGTATTATAGTAGTTATAGTCTTGTATATAGGGAGCCGTATTATAGTCGGTATATTCTCGTACATAGGGGGCAGTATTATAGTCGGTATATTCTTGTACATAGGGGCAGTATTATAGTAGTTATATCCTTGTACATAGGGGGCAGTATTACAGTAGTTATATTCTTGTATATAGGGAGCAGTATTATAGTAGTTATATTCTTGTACATAGGGGACAGTATTAAAGTAGTTATATTCTTGTACATAGGGGACAGTATTATAGTAGTTATATTCCTGTACATAGTGAGCAGTATTATAGTAGTTATATTCTTGTACATAGGAGGCAGTATTATAGTAGTTATATTCTTGTACATAGGAGGCAGTATTATAGTAGTTATATTCTTGTACATAGGAGACAGTATTATAGTAGTTATATTCTTGTACATAGGGTGCGGTATTATAGTAGTTATATTCTTGTACATAGTGGGCAGTATTGTAGTAGTTATATTCTTGTACATAGGGGGCAGTATTAGAGTAGTTATTATCTTGTACATAGGGGACAATATTATAGTAGTTATATTCTTGTACATAGGGGCAGAATTATAGTAGTTATATTCTTGTACATAGGGGGCAGTATTATAGTTTGTATATTCTTGTACATAGGAGGCAGTATTATAGTAGTTATATTCTTGTATATAGGGGGCAGTATTATATAGTTATATTCTTGTATATAGGGAGCAGTATTAAGGTAGTTATATTCTTGTATATTGGGAGCAGTATTATAGTAGTTATAGTCTTGTATATAGGGAGCAGTATTATAGTCGGTATATTCTCGTACATAGGGGGCAGTATTATAGTCGGTATTTTCTTGTACATAGGGGCAGTATTATAGTAGTTATATCCTTGTACATAGGGGGCAGTATTACAGTAGTTATATTCTTGTATATAGGGAGCAGTATTATAGTAGTTATATTCTTGTACATAGGGGACAGTATTAAAGTAGTTATATTCTTGTACATAGGGGACAGTATTATAGTAGTTATATTCCTGTACATAGTGAGCAGTATTATAGTAGTTATATTCTTGTACATAGGAGGCAGTATTATAGTAGTTATATTCTTGTACATAGGAGACAGTATTATAGTAGTTATATTCTTGTACATAGGGTGCGGTATTATAGTAGTTATATTCTTGTACATAGTGGGCAGTATTGTAGTAGTTATATTCTTGTACATAGGGGGCAGTATTAGAGTAGTTATTATCTTGTACATATGGGAAAATATTATAGTAGTTATATTCTTGTACATAGGGGCAGAATTATAGTAGTTATATTCTTGTACATAGGGGGCAGTATTATAGTAGGTATATTCTTGTACATAGGAGGCAGTATTATAGTAGTTATATTCTTGTATATAGGGGGCAGTATTATAGTAGTTATATTCTTGTACATAGGAGCAGTATTATAGAAGTTACATTCTTGTATATAGAGAGCAGTATTATAGTAGTTATATTCTTGTACATAGGAGCAGTATTATAGTAGTTACATTCTTGTCTATAGAGAGCAGTATTATGGTAGTTATAGTCTTGTACATAGGGGGCAGTATTACAGTAGTTATATTCTTGTACATAGGGGACAGTATTATAGTAGTTTTTTTCTTGTATATAGGGAGCAGTATTATAGTAGTCATATTCTTGTACATAGGGGGCAGTATTAGAGTAGTTATTTTTTTGTACATAGGAGCAGTACTATAATAGTTATATTCTTGTACATAGGGGGCTGTATTATAGTAGTTACATTCTTGTACATAGGGGGCAGTATTATAGTAGTTATATTCTTGTACATAGGGGGCAGTATTATGGTAGATATCTTCTTGTACATAGGGGACAATATTATAGTAGTTATATTTTTGTACATAGGGGCAGTATTAGAGTAGTTATATTCTTGTACATAGGGGGCAGTAATATAGTAGTTATATTCTTGTTATAATCTTGTACATAGGCGGTAGTATTTTAGTAGTTATATTCTTGTACATAGGGAGCAGTACTATAGTAGTTATATTCTTGTACATAAGTGACAGCATTATAGTAGTTATATTCTTGTACATAGAGGGGCAGTATTATAGTAGTTTTATTCTTGTACATAGGAAGCAGTATTATACTAGTTATATTCTAATACATAGGAGGCAGTATTATAATAGTTATATTCTTGTTCATAGGGGGCAGAATTATAGTAGTTATATTCTTGTACATAGCGGGCAGTATTATAGTAGTTATATTCTTGTACATATGGGGCATTATTATAGTAGTTATATTCTTGTTAATAGGGGGGCAGTATTATAGTAGTTATATTCTTGTACATATGGGGTAGTAATATAGTAGTTATATTTTTCTACATAACAGGCAGTAATATAATAGTTATATTCTTGTACATAGAGGCAGTATTATAGTAGTTATATTCTTGTACATATCGGCAGTATTATAGTAGTTATATTCTTGTACAAAGGAGGCAGTATTATAGTAGTTATATTCTTGTACTTAGGAGGCAGTATTATAGTAGTTATATTCTTGTACATAGGAGCAGTATTATAATAGTTATATACTTGTACATATCGGCAGTATTGTAGTAGTTTTATTCTTGTATAAAGGAGGCAGTATTATAGTAGTTATATTCTTGTGCTTAGAAGGCACTATTATTGTAGCTTCATTCTTCTACATAGGAGGCAGTATTATAGTAGTTACATTCTTGTATATAGGGGCAGTATTATAGTAGTTATACTCTTGTACATAGGTGGCAATATTATAGTAGTTATATTCTTGTACATAGAGGGCAGTATTATATTTGTTATATTTTTGGACCATGGAGCCTACACGCCGTCATGAAGAGCCATTTTGGCCGTTAATATATTGATAGACAATCATCACTCTGTAATATTCATATATTTATATTTCCAGTTTTCACTTTGGGCAACACAATCTATTCTGCACCAGTTGTCAGCCAGCTAGTTACCCAGCTGAGGATGAATGCTGGCTGCTGGTAATTCAGCAGACCTTGGCATTTCTCCATTCAGTGGCTCGCCATACCCAAAGGCAGAGATTTAATTTGAACCGTGTAGCATTGATTTTGGTGAACTAATGGGGGTCTCATTGTTGTTCGGTGTTAACCAGTTGTTAGTCGGAGAGTATGAGAGCCTTTTAATTAACTACTAATTTCTTTTTTCGTGGGGGCCGTTAACCTAATTAACTGCCCTCATAAAGTGTTCTGCAGGCAGGGGAAGCATCATCGCTTTTTAATGCTAAGTTTTGTGCTCTGCTAAATAATTCATTTGAATTTCAAAGACTCATGTGGAGTCATTTACTGCTTCAACATCCCGTAAATCAGAGGATTTTATCAATCACCACGAAACTGAATGGAGAGAAAGTCTGAGAAGTTATATAATCCAAAATACAGCAATGAGATTATTAAACCTAGTAATTTTCCGCCAAAAGTTGTCATGGTCTTAAGATGGACATAGACAGAAAGACTTATGAACAAAATGTTCTGTTTCTACGATATTACCATCCTCCAGGGACAAGAATACATAAATATTATACTACTGCCCCCTATGTACAAGAATATAACTACTGTAAGTATATCCCCTATGTACAAGAATATAACTACTATAGTAATGCCTGTCATGTACAAGAATATAACTACTATAATACTGCCTCCTATGTACAAGAATATAACCACTGTAATACTGCCTCCTATGTACAAGAATATAACTACTATAATACTGCCTCCTATGTACAAGAATAGAACTACTATAATACTGCCCTCTATGTACAAGAACATAACTACTATAATATTGCCCCCTATGTACAGGAATATAACTACTATAATACTGCCTCCTATGTACAGGAATATAACTACTACAATACTGCCTCCTATGTACAAGAATATAACTACTATAATACTGCCCCTATGTACAAGAATATAATTACTATAATACTGCCTCCTATGTAGAAGAATATAACTACTATAATACTGCCTCCTATGTACAAGAATAGAACTACTATAATACTGCCCCCGATGTACAAGAATATAACTACTATAATACTGCCCCCTATGTAGAAGAGTATAACTACTATAATACTGCCTCCTATGTACAAGAATATAACTACTATAATCCTGCCCTCTATGTACAAGAATATAACTACTATAATACTGACCCCTATGTACAGGAATATAACTACTATAATACTGCCCCCTATGTACAAGAATATAACTAATATAATACTGCCCGCTATGTACAAGAATATAACTACTATAATACTGCTCCCTATGTACAAGAATAAAAGTACTATAAGATGTTAGGATCTCATGGATGTCTGATCATAAATAGAGATGAGCGAACGTACTCGTCCGAGCTTGATACTCGTTCGAGTATTACCGTGTTCGAGATGCTCGTTACTCGTAACGAGCACCACGCGATGTTCGGGTTACTTTCACTTTCCTCTGTGAGACGTTAGCGCGCTTTTCTGGCCAATTGAAAGACAGGGAAGGCATTACAACTTCCCCCTGCGACGTTCAAGCCCTATACCACCCCCCTGCAGTGAGTGGCTGGGGAGATCAGGTGTCACCCGAGTATAAAAATCGGCCCCTCCCACGGCTCGCCTCAGATGCGTTATGAGATAGCTGAGGGACAGTGGTATCGTGTTGGATCTGCTGTAGGGAGAGTGTTAGGAGTTAGTGTAGGCTTCAAGAACCCCAACGGTCCTTCTTAGGGCCACATCTAACCGTGTGCAGTACTGTGGAGGCTGCTTTTAGCAGTGTTGCACATTTTTTTTTTTTGGTATATCGGCCGTGCAGAGCATTGCGCCCTGCAGTAATAGTCCAGGGACAGAAGTGTGGAGGCAGGGAGAGCGTTAGGAGTTATTGTAGGCTTCAAGAACCCCAACGGTCCTTCTTAGGGCCACATCTAACCGTGTGCAGTACTGTGGAGGCTGCTTTTAGCAGTGTTGCACTTTTTTTTTTTTGGTATATCGGCCGTGCAGAGCATTGCGCCCTGCAGTAATACTCCAGGGACAGAAGTGTGTAGGCAGGGCCAGAAGACATATATTATAGATTGAATATACGCAGTGGTCCTTTTGAAAAAAATATTTGAAAAAAATCTATTTGGCCTGCCTGTCACTGTGCTCAGTGGGTCCGTGTCTGCTGGGGGTAGTAGTTCTCCAAATAAATACGCAGCCAGCTAAGTGTTACAGCAGGCTTGCGCCAAATTATTTCCTGGCTCTGAAATCACTGGTCTGTTGCAGTTAATAACAGTGCAACACTGCAGTTCCGTGACACAGTCCAGGGACAGAATTGTGTAGGCAGGGCCAGAAGACATATATATTATAGATTGAATATACGCAGTGGTCCTTTCGAAAAAAATATTTGGAAAAAATCTATTTGGCCTGCCTGTCACTGTGCTCAGTGCTCTGGGTCCGTGCCTGCTGGGTGTAGTAGTTCTACAGATAAATACGCAGCCAGCTAAGTGTTACAGCAGGCTTGCGGCAAATTATTTCCTGGCGTTCCGTAAGCGAACTCAGCCTCCAACCACAGGCCAATAAGCGGCACATTTAATTACAGTGTTGTGTTTCTGCATTCCTGGTAATACAGCATGCTGAGGGGTAGGGGTAGGCCTAGAGGACATGGGCGCGGCCGAGGACGCGGAGGCCCTAGTCCGGGTGTGGGCACAGGCCGAGCTCCTGATCCAGGTGTATCGCAGCCGACTGCTGCGGGATTAGGAGAGAGGCACGTTTCTGGCGTCCCCACATTCATAGCACATTTAATGGGTCCACGCGGTAGACCTTTATTAGAAAATGAGCAGTGTGAGCAGGTCCTGTCGTGGATGGCAGAAAGGGCTTCCAGCAACCTATCGTCCACCCAGAGTTCTGCGCCGTCCACTGCTGCAACTCAGAATCCTCTGGCTGCTGGTCCTCCTTCCTCCCAGCCTCCTCCCTCCAAGAAAATGAGACATTCTGAGGAGCGGGCAGACTCCCAGGAACTGTTCTCGGGCCCCTGCTCAGATTGGACAGCAGTGGTTCCTCTCCCACCAGAGGAGTTTATCGTGACTGATGCCCAACCATTGCAAAGTTCCCGGGGTCCGGGGGATGAGGCTGGGGACTTCCGGCAACTGTCTCAAGATCTTTCAGTGGGTGAGGAGGCCGATGACGATGAGACACAGTTGTCTATCAGTGAGGTAGTAGTAAGGGCATTAAGTCCGAGGGAGGAGCGCACCGAGGATTCTGAGGAAGAGCAGCAGGACAATGAGGTGACTGACCCCACCTGGTTTGCTACGCCTACTGAGGACAGGTCTTCAGAGGGGGAGGCAAGGGCAGCAGCAGGGCAGGTTGCAAGAGGCAATGCGGTGGCCAGGGGTAGAGGCAGGGCCAGACCGAATAATCCACCAACTGTTTCCCAAAGCGCCCCCTCTCGCCATGCCACCCTGCAGAGGCCGAGGTGCTCAAAGGTCTGGCAGTTTTTCACTGAGAGTGCAGACGACCGACGAACAGTGGTGTGCAACCTTTGTCGCGCCAAGATCAGCCGGGAAGCCACCACCACCAGCCTCACCACCACCAGCATGCGCAGACATATGATGGCCAAGCACCCCACAATGTGGGACGAAGGCCGTTCACCGCCTCCGGTTTGCACCGCTGCCTCTCCCCCTGTGCCCCAACCTGCCACTGAGATCCAACCCCGCTCTGAGGACACAGGCACTACCGTCTCCTGGCCTGCACCCACACCCTCACCTCCGCTGTCCTCGGCCCCATCCAGCAATGTCTGTCAGCGCAGCGTCCAGCCGTCGCTAGCGCAAGTGTTTGAGCGCAAGCGCAAGTACGCCGCCACGCACCCGCACGCTCAAGCGTTAAACGTGCACGTAGCCAAATGTATCAGTCTGGAGATGCTGCCGTATAGGGTTGTGGAAACGGAGTCCTTCAAAAGTATGATGGCGGCGGCGGCCCTGCGCTATTCGGTTCCCAGTCGCCACTACTTTTCCCGATGTGCCGTCCCAGCCCTGCACGACCACGTCTCCCGCAACATTGTACGCGCCCTCACCAACGCGGTTACTGCCAAGGTCCACTTAACAATGGACACGTGGACAAGCACAGGCGGGCAGGGCCACTATATCTCCCTGACGGCACATTGGGTGAATTTAGTGGAGGCTGGGACAGAGTCAGAGCTTGGGACCGCTCACGTCCTACCCACCCCCAGAATTGCAGGCCCCAGCTCGGTGGTGGTATCTGCGGCGGTGTATGCTTCCTCCACTAAACCACCCTCCTCCTCCTCCTCCAACGCAACCTTTGTCTCGCAATCAAGATGTGTCAGCAGCAGCAGCACGTCGCCAGCAGTCGGTGTCGCGCGTCGTGGCAGCACAGCGGTGGGCAAGCGTCAGCAGGCCATGCTGAAACTAGTTAGCTTAGGAGATAAGAGGCACACGGCCCACGAACTGCTGAAGGGTCTGACAGAGCAGACCGACCGCTGGCTTGCGCCGCTGAGCCTCCAACCGGGCATGGTCGTGTGTGACAACGGCCGTAACCTGGTGGCGGCTCTGCAGCTCGGCAGCCTCACGCACGTGCCATGCCTGGCCCACGTCTTTAATTTGGTGGTTCAGCGCTTTCTGAAAAGCTACCCACGCTTGTCAGACCTGCTCGGAAAGGTGCGCCGGCTCTGCGCACATTTCCGCAAGTCCCACACGGACGCTGCCACCCTGCGCACCCTGCAACATCGGTTTAATCTGCCAGTGCACCGACTGCTGTGCGACGTGCCCACACGGTGAAACTCTACGCTCCACATGTTGGCCAGGCTCTATGAGCAGCGTAGAGCTATAGTGGAATACCAACTCCAACATGGGCGGCGCAGTGGGAGTCAGCCTCCTCAATTATTTTCAGAAGAGTGGGCCTGGTTGGCAGACATCTGCCAGGTCCTTGGAAACTTTGAGGAGTCTACCCAGGTGGTGAGCGGCGATGCTGCAATCATTAGCGTCACCATTCCTCTGCTATGCCTCTTGAGAAGTTCCCTGCAAAGCATAAAGGCAGTCGCTTTGCACTCGGAAACAGAGCCGGGGGAAGACAGTATGTCGCTGGATAGTCAGAGCACCCTCCTGTCTATATCTCAGCGCGGTGAGGAGGAGGAGGAGGAGGAAGATGAGGAGGAGGGGGAAGACACAGCTTGGCCCACTGGTGAGGGTACACATGCTGCTGGCCTGTCATCCTTTCAGCGTGTATGGCCTGAGGAGGAGGAGGAGGAAGAGGATCCTGAAAGTGATCTTCCTAGTGAGGACAGCCATGTGTTGCGTACAGGTACCCTGGCACACATGGCTGACTTCATGTTAGGATGCCTTTCTCGTGACCCTCGCGTTACACGCATTCTGGCCACTACGGATTACTGGGTGTACACACTGCTCGACCCACGGTATAACGAGAACCTTTCCACTCCAGCTCCAGATGGAGGTGGCACAGGATTGGATTTCTCATTGCTTCTGTACAGCATTGTGGACTACCGTCCCGCCCCTTTTAAAGAGGGTCGCTGCCTTGCCGTGCCAACCCTCTGCAGTGTGTGCCTGCGGTTCCTCTGGCAGACGCACTTATAAATAGACATGAGTGTGGCGTGGCATGAGGGCAGCTGAAGGCTGCGCAGGGACAGTTTGGTGTGCGCTGTGGACACTGGGTCGTGCAGGGGGGGTTGGGCAGCATGTAACCCAGGAGAAGTGGCAGTGGAGTGTTATGCAGGCAGTGATTGTGCTTTGTTGGAGGTAGTGTGGTGCTTAGCTAAGGTATGCATTGCTAATGAGGGCTTTTCAGAAGTAAAAGTTGTTGGGGGGGGGGGGCACTCTTGCCGCTATTGTGGCTTAATAGTGGGACCTGTGAACTTGAGATGCAGCCCAACATGTAGCCACTTGCCTACCCTATCCGTTGCTGTGTCGTTCCCATCACTTTCTTGAATTGCCCCGATTTTCACAAATGAAAACCTTAGCGAGCATCGGCGAAATACAAAAATGCTCGGGTCGCCCATTGACTTCAATGGGGTTCATTATTCGAAACGAACCCTCGAGCATCGCGAAAAGTTCGTCTCGAGTACCGAGCACCCAAGCATTTTGGTGCTCGCTCATCTCTAAACATAAAGTAACACTGTACTGTACCCAGCTTTCCAACAATGAGAGGACAGACAATTTCTGTGGCACACATAGGATGTTGTGACAAATTTTTAAACACCAGGCCACACCCCTATTTTGCTATGCTACACCCTCTGTGTCTTATTACAATAATAGTACCTATTAGTGACCCTGTCACACTAAGGGCGCCTTCACACTGGCACAAATTTGGAATCCATTCTTTTGAATGGGTTCACTCACATCTGCAATGTTTTCCTGTATAGTACCACGTTGCGATGCAATGCAGAAAACAAATCGCAGCATGTTCTTTCTTTTCGCAATATCGCTCATTGTTCCCATTGGGGCTGATGGCAGCAGCACTGGCCCCAGTGACACAAATTGGAGAACATCACTATACCCTGCCGCACCTGTGACAGCTGCAGCAGGGGATTCCTTCAGTGATCTTCTCCAATTGATTTCAATGGGACCGCCGCTGCTTCTGCCTCCCCCATTGATAACAGTGGAGAACAGCGCGATCTCCTGCCGCAGCGGTGACAGCTGCAGCAGGGGATTCCTTCAGCTTTATCTTATATGTTTTCAATGGGATCGGGGCAACAGCCGCATCAGCACCATTGAAAAACAATGGGAGAACATGCAATCTCCTGCCGCGACTGTGACAGCCGTGACGGAGATGAGGGGAACCAGGTTCTGGCATAAATAATTCATAAATCTGTCGGTCCAGGGTAGCCACGCCCCCTCCTGACAAGCACCACACACTTTTCAAAAAAGTGGTGAGTCGGCACAGAGATAAAAGTTGTAAGTGTTTGTGTGAATACCCACAAAAACTGGCATTAAAAGTGCTGTAAATGTGTCCCATAATTGTTTGTATTGAAATTGTATGGAGATTTCTCTTACAAACAATATGATGGTGAACAACTAATGAACAAAAAGCATTCTGGGTAAAAGCAAACAAACGATTGCTGTTCGTACACTTCAGCCACTTTTCTGAGCGACTATTCGAACAAAAGCTTCTCAGTATAAAGAGGCCTCAATAGTGCCCTTTACTGACCCTTTTATGAGGTACTCATAGAGCATAGGCTTGGCAGTGGGGTTCCAGTGTTGTGGCATGCTTCCAAGGATGACAGGAGAGCCCCCAATATCCAGGACTGTCCAGTAACAGGGGGTGGGGCTGTGACAACCCCTAGATCTAATGATCTAGAAGCTGGTTATCAGCAGTCTACTATAAACTATGTGGATCCCATGGATGTCTGTCCACAATGCAATTATATTAATATTATAAATGTGCACCGGATTTCAGAGCACGCTCTCTACTATAGAACTGATTGGCTGGAGCCTGGCATATAAATAGGGATTTTTGCTGCATCACAGGAAGAGCGCAGAGTACTGTACAGGGAGTTGAGACATTGAAAGTTAGAGTAGAGCTGCTGCTGGCTGAGAAGGGAGAAAAAGGTTTTCTGCTGAGAGGACCCAGGAGACTGCCGGCTACAAAGGGTAGAAGACGACAGAGCAAGATTGCGGCGCACTGAAGACCAACAGATTGGCTTGGGAACAAGGAAAAACAATGGTAGAGTCATGCTCATGACTACAGATAAGTTTAGATCAATACTGCAAACTGTAAGTGAGGCCAGCCTCAGTAGAACTATTGGGTCTGCAGAATGAAAGGAGCAGTTCGTTACCAGGCCTGCTATAGTAGATAGGTTTAATAGTACGGACACTCAACTTTGTGCAAGTTTCAGAATATTGCATGAATATGCGGGAACTGACTTACCTAAAAGACTGTGGCGGGGCATTGGTCACAAAAAGTGAAGTGTACTTTGCATTTCAAAATCTATATATTTTTTCTAGACGGAATAAATAAAGTTTTTTTCCGGGACATTAAAAAATAATTTGACGGGCTTGAAAGAAAGAAAAGTTGAATACTTACCTGTTCCGGAGGCTCCCCATTCAGCGCTGCAGCCCTGGTGACCCCAGTCCAAGGAATCCGGAAGAGGCAGCAGGTGTTCACATGGCGTTCATTGTGCACATCACCACTGAAGGCTGTGAGAGGCTGAGTGGTTGCATGAACAATGTGCGGCATGTGGCCGCCCACCGCTTCTCTGTTTGTACTGATCCTATACAATTTGAAGGTGCTGATTGCAAATATGAAGTCAGAAAAGATGCATTAGGTAACATTTTATACATATGAGGAATTTTTGTGTACACCTTGTTCAGTGCAAATTGAGGAATTACCAAACACGTGAAGAACATAATAACACATAATATGGTCTGATACAAAAAGAGAAGTTTGTAAATGAAAATAAATAACTAATTGGCACAATTTTTCTTTTTTTTTCAATTTTCTATTTTTTCTATAGCTAGTTGCAAAGGCCTTATTCACACGACTGTATTTAGCCTTAAATCGCCAAAAATCGCGACCATCTGAAGCGTTCCAATGTATTCATTAAGATGAATGATTTTAGGCCGTGTAAAAAAAAAATCACGCCAGGAAAAAAAAGCACATACACGACCGTCTCGGTAGCCAATTCTATAAGCCGCGTCAAAAGAGGTCTTGCCCTATCTTTTGCCAGGATATGTAAGAAGCAACTGTAGACTTCTATGGGAGCTGAGAAAAAGGAAGGTGGAAGGAATGTAGCTGCGTCCAATGCTGGTTAAAGAAGACAGGTGCCTCCATTTAAGCATTAATAGTCCTTCCGAGAATTTGTGCTGATCGAGGGATTTTTGCGCTTCTGCTTATTTTTTTTACCAATATGCAGCAGCGGCCCATATGAATGGCATGAAATAGGTGAATCAAGATCGGGACTCGATCGTGGTAATTATTTATTCATGCAATCATATGGAGCGTACGGGCGAACATATAAATGCATACGGTCGTGAGAAAGAGGCCTAAAGGTAGCTTATACCATGTTCCATATTAGCTTTTAAGACATACCTATGTGTATGACAAGATGGTATGTAAGTGCCAGGATGTGTAGTAGTGAGCTTAGGGTGGTTTCACATCTCCATTCAGTGAGCAGGGAAAGCGAATCTTATGATGGAGCCGATCAGTGCCGAATGGACCCCATTGACTATAATGGGGTCTGTTGGCTTTGCACTCAGCTGCCCTGCTTTTTCTTCCAATATCTTCTGCCAGATTTGTCATGGAACCCCTGACCAAAGGTTCTAACGCAGATGTGAAACCACCCTTACAGCTATAAAGCATAGCATATATGGTATCTAATCTAAGGAATCAGATGTTACTTAATCGTGAAGTGTCACACATCATTCACCTCTGGTTTCTTCTTGCACAATGATATAGTAACATAGTAACATAGTATGTAAGGCCGAATGAAGACAATGTCCATCTAGTTCAGCTTGTTTATCCTCCTGTGTTGTTGATCCAGAGGAAGGCAAAAAAAATCCAAGAGGCAGGAGCCAATTAGCCCATTTGGGGGAAAAATTCCTTCCCGACTCCCTAATGGCAATCAGACTGTTCCCTGGATCAACCCCTAATAGTTCCTACCTGCCTGTATACCCGGATTAATAATTAACCTAAGATTTATATCCTGTAATATCCTTCCGTTCTAGAAAGACATCAAGTCCCCCTTTAAACTCCTCTATGGATTTTGCCATCACCACGTCCTCAGACAGAGAGTTCCACAGTCTCACTGCTCTTACAGTAAAGAACCCTTTTCTGTGTTGGCAATGAAACCTGCTTTCTTCTAGACGTAGCGGATGCCCTCTTGTTATCGTCGTAGTCCTGGGTATAAACAGATCATGGGAGAGATCCTTGTATTGTACCCTCGTGTATTTGTACATAGTTATTTGATCACCCCTTAGCCGTCTTTTTTCTAGAGTATATAATCCCAGTTTTGATAGCCTCTCTGGGTATTCCAGTCCCATCATTCCATTTATTAGTTTAGTTGCCCTTCTTTGAACCCCCTCAAGCACTGTGACATCTTTCCTGAGCACCGGTGACCAGAACTGTGCGCAGTATTCCATGTGAGGCCCGACAAGTGCCTTATATAGTGGGAGGATAATGTTCTCGTCCCTTGCCCCTATACCTCTTTTAATGCACCACAAGACTTTATTAGCTTTTGCAGCAGCTGACTGGCATTGGTTACTCCAGTTTATGATGATCTCTTTCTTGTAGACGCTCAGTGCTGCCTGGCTATGACTTCTACTTTGTAGGACTATTTCTGTTGTCCAGTTTTTTGTATTCTGGCCTCGCACCTTCTTTCACAAGAAAAGCTACCTATTGAAATAATTGGATGTCAACGGTCCATGCATCCAGCATGAATCTGAACAATTATCGTTCAGTGTAATTTCCCGCATTAACTGAACGACAAACAAGAATTCGTTCGCTTCTCATTTGTTGTTCAGTTCATGTTTGCATAAGACTGAACGAGGGATTGGCCCGTGTGAACAGGCAGTCGTTCACTTATGAACAACTGCCTGTTTACTGTAAATGGAGGCGGGCAGCTAGAACGATCCCCAGCCCCGATCCACCTCCATTCACGAGCGATGCTCGTTCCTGTGTAAGGACACAAGAACGATTATCACTGGCATGACATGTCAGGCATCTCCACACGACAGGTCATCCTATATAAAAGTACCCTAATGCCTCCTTTATTCATATACCGCAATCATGAAACAGTTCAACATTATTTATCAGCTCTCTGTTTCTTTAATCTTGTTCGAAATGATCAACCATGGATTTCCCCTTGATTCAGTCTTCAGATTCTGGCTCATTTATTACATATGTCAATCATATAGATATGTCGTAAGTGTTTATTAGACACCAAATGGACAGTCTGCTTATCAAAAACAATATCACATATCTACGATTTTTGAGAAAACTGGACCTCATGGAGAAGCGGCGCTGATAGCATTCAAGGTTGTGTAGCATGGTTCCCTTGTCTCAAAGTACTGGTCAGAACGGGATGTTCTGACCAAGCAAGATTGCACTAGATGTAGGGATGAGCGAGCGTACTCGGAAAAGCACTACTCGCTCGAGTAATGTGCTTTATCCGAGTATCGCTGTGCTCGTCCCTGAAGATTCGGGTGCCGGCACGGAGCGGGGAGCTGCAGGGGAGAGCAGGGAGGAACGGAGGTAAGATCTCTCTCTCCCTCTCTCCCGCCCGCTCTCCCCTGCTCCCCGCTGCGACTCACCTGTCAGCCGCAGCGGCACCCGAATCTTCAGGGACGAGCACAGCGATACTCGGATAAAGCAAATTACTCGAGCGAGTAGTGCTTTTCCGAGTACGCTCGCTCATCTCTAACTAGATGTCATATCTGCAAAGTTCTCATAATGCAAAATGTCAATGATATAATATGACACGCTAAGGCCGCTTCCACACAGGCAACATGATATTGGCGCGGGGAAATCCTAGGGAATCGCATTGGTGGTCCATGCAATATCGCTGCATATTCTGGCGGTGATATCGTGATTTTGTGTCGCTACAAAATCACAAGTGGTACTACAAAGTTGCGCGACTTTGTAACACCACGTTTGAGGATTTTTGGCTGGAGAGGGGCATGAAATATAAGCCCTACGCTGAAAATAAGCCCTAGCTGCATAAAAATAACATAAACCCCCCAAATACATCACCTAAGAAGCGCTGTCCGCTCCACAGCGTCTTGTTCCTGGTCCCCGACAGTTGTCTTCACACATCTCTTCTGGTCAGGGTGCGTCACTCAACTAATGGCTGTGATTGGTTCATTGAGCTCTGGCTTTGATCGGAAGTGGGGATTTTCCAATCCCTGACAAGAAGAGATGCCTGAAGACAACTGTCGGGGACCCTAGAGAAGACGCAGTGGAGCGAAACCACTTCTTGATGTATTTGTTTTTTTATGCAGCTAGGGCTTATTTTAGGGCTTTGACTGTAGGCTCTCCTACTGTCAAAGTTGCATCGCACTGCACAAAAACTGTGTTTTTGTGCGATGCAACACAAAGAAAGGATCCAAAGGGAAACATGGGCTACAAAATATCGCAAATCGTGGCTTTTTAGAGCATGCCGCGATTTTGTATTCTCGCAATTTTGCAGGCTCGTGTGAAAGAACCCATAGGAAAGCATGGGCTCTACATACATGTGATTAGTCACACTATCACATTACGACAAAATCGCCCATGTGGAAGCGGCCTGAAATATACAAGATGGAGGACGGATACAAAATAGATACACATTTATTACTCTAACAGTCTCCCCTTTTGCAACTGCTTCCTCCTGCTACACAGCCCCCCACAGTTACAATAGTATGATCTTCATTCTCATCCCAAAAACTTGTCACCAACACTGCAGCCACTTTGGATGTCACTATCTTGGATTCAACTCTAACTTTTCCAGTGGGAAGGTGGGGATGTGACATATCAAATTACTTTCCAAATTCCATGAAAGAGGTTCTGTCACTGATAAACCAAAATCTGGATGACGAAAAAAACGCTGAAGTTTGGCAACTGCACTATGGGTCATAGAAGGTCTAGTTGGGTGGCATTGATTGAAATTTGCGGCAATGACACATGTTCTTCGTTCACCTGACATAAGGATAATCTCAATGCGTTCTGCTTAACATGACGATATCATTGACATTGCTGTGATGAAGAAAAATCATTGCATTAACATGAGAATGAATAAAGTTATGTTAAAATGTTCTTTTTCTGGTGAAATTCTCTGCCAGTCTGATATATCACACACCTACCTCCCCTTTGATAAAATTAGAGTTAGAACTAAGATGGTGGCACTCAAAATGACTGTTAGTTGGTAACATGACGTAACAAGTTTCACCCATCCCACGCAGCTTGTATGCAAAAGTGGATCGCCGTCTGCCAAACCGTTTTCAATTTATATGGGTTTTTCCACACTATTGAGACACTCTGTATTATATTCAGTGATGTCAGTAACAGGAGGCGGAGCTGTGACTACCTCTCTGACATGACATAGAGCAGTGATGGCGAACCTTTTAGCGACCGAGTGCCCAAACTGCAACCCACAATCTACTTACTTATAGCAAAGTGCCAACATGTCAGGGGGCGGGGCTTATCACAATGTACTATTTTACCCCTGTTGTTCTGAAAAGGACAGGGCCACTTTAAAATAGACAGCGTGCAGATTTTGACTGCTTTTTGGATGTGGAAATGCTGCAGAATGTCCTCAGCAGAAATTTGCGTGGAAAATTCTGCAGCATTTCCACATTCAAAAAGCAGTCAAAATCTGCACGCTGTCTATTTTGAAACAGCCCTGCCCATTTCCGCCACATGTAAACATACCTCAGCGATAATAATGACCCCCCAGCAGCCCCAGCAATAACAGTGACCCTCCCAGCGGCCCCACCAATAATAGTGACCCCCCAGCGATAATAGTGACCCCCTTCCACAGTGGCCCCCAGTATCACAGTGACCCCCTCCCACAGTGGCCCCTAGTATCACAATGACCCTCCACAGCGGCCCCCAGTATCACAGTAACCCCTCACAGCAGCCCCCAGTATCACAGTGACACCCCACAGCGGCCTCCAGTATCACTGTGACACCCACAGCGGCCCCCAGTATTAATATTTACACACCATAGTAGCCCCCAGTAATAATATTGACACCCATAGCAGCCCCCAGTAATAATAGTGACATCCCACAGCGGCCCCCAGTAGTAATAGTGACACCCCACAGTGGCCCCCAGTAGCAATAGTGACACCCCACAGCGGCCCCCAGTAGCAATAGTGACACCCCACAGCGGCCCTCAGGAGCAATAGTAACACCCCACAGTGGCCCCAGTAGAAATAGTGACACCCCACAGCGGCCCCCAGTAGCAATTGTGACACCCCACAGTGGCCCCCAGTGTAATAGTGACATCCCACAGCGGCCCCCTATCACCCACCGAGAGCCACATACTTACCCCCTCCTCCTCGTGAAAGTGCCGGTCCTCCTCTGTCTGGCGAGCCCTCCAGCAGCGCTGATCGCAGGTGCACCCTGATGTCAGTATGCTGCGGGACACCTCCTCCCCCTGCTCTCGTGGAACCAAGTAGGAGATGTCGAGGGAGGGGAAAGGAGGATCCCGGCTGCACACTGACGTCAGTGTGCACCGGGATCAGTGCAGATAGCAGCACTGCTGAGTGAATGCCGGCAAGGGAGCCCCTGCCGGTATTCTCTATCGTGCTGAGCGGCCGACAATGACCCGTGCCAGCAGGGAGGGCTCTGCGTGCCGCCTCTGTCACGTGTGCCATAGGTTCGCCACCACTGATATAGAGGCTGGTTGTCAGCAGTAATAGATGGAATAGCTGTTAGTGTAGTATAAGATGTGTGGATCTCATGTCTGATCTCAATGTAATTACATTATTATTACATTGTATTCAGTGATGTCAGTAACAGGGCGGAGCTGTGACTACCTCTCAGACATGATCTACACACTGGTTGTCAGCAGTAATAGATGTAATAGGTGTCACTGTAGTATGAACTACATGCGGATAAATATTGTGTAGGAGAGAGATAATATATTGGATGGAGCTAAGCTGCTTTCACACCTATGTTAGGGTCAGTTCAGAGTTTCCGTCTCTCTGCTCCATTGTTGAAGGAGAGAAACTAATATAAAACCGATCATTTTCCCCCCCATTGATTTCAATGGGGGTTCAAAATAATGTAAAGCAAACGGAATGGAAACTTCATAAAATAGAAGCCTTTATGTTTTTTGGAAACTCCATCGAAATCGATGGGAAAAAAATAATCTATTTTTTTCCGTTTAATTTCAGTTTCTCCCCTCCGAAAACGGAGCAGAGAGACGGAAACCCTGAACTGACCCTAACGCAGATGTGAAAACAACCTTAGGCCACTCTCACACATGATGCTTTTTACCGCGAATATCACGACGCCCCGAGCGTCGCTCTAACCGCCCCTATAGATTTCACCGACATGTGCTCGAACGTAGAGTTTCTAATGCCCCGATTTTCGAGCGCTGTCTATTCTATTTCTCCATGTTTTAGCGTTTTTTAACGCACCTGATCAGACATCCCAACGATGGGATGCGTTCAAAAACGCAGCTCAAAATCACGGTAAAAATGCTGCAATTCCGAGCGGCGTTTTCTGAACCCTGTGTGAGAGCAGCCTTACACATGCATGCATTTGTTACATCACTGCAGATATAAATACAGTTTTAATGACTTTAATAACGAATCTTCATTCCCTTCACTTGTTACTTTGTAACAGTCAGCTCCCGGCCGCACAATGGGGACGTTTCTGTTCTGCGCCTCCTCTCAGTTCTTCTTCCAGCTCATGGAAATCTCCCAGAGGTGAGAAAAGGGGCTGTTTGTGAAGTAACAATGTGTTAAATCTGGAAACTTCAAATAAGGATCCATCATTCTATCAATCGCCAACAAAACCGTCCTGTGATTCTTGTGGATTTGATGCGGGAGCTGCTGCTCAGGACGCGGCGGTCCTTTGTGGTGTTAGCCTGGCCAGTCTCTCGTGAAAAGAATCCATTGTTCAATAAAAAATACGTCCGGATCTGTGCTCCACTGCGCCGATAAAATGCCAGTTGATTTAAAAGAACCATCTTGTCTAGAGACGGGATTAGCAGATTAAGAGAGAATGTCATTTTCTTTCTAATGTAACTTTGCTGCTGCCTGCGAGAAATAAAAGGGCAACTTGTTAAAAGAAGTAACTGAGTAACTTCAAGTGGCGCTCCGGCTCTGCTTCATCTCTACCGAACTATTCTGCTCTGCAAACTTGTGAAGTCTTCTGCCCACCAGCTTGAGATCGTCTGCGGGCGTACAGAACTGTACTGTCCCTTTAATTTTCTGTTAATAGGTTGCACATCGCATGCAGAGTTATACATCTAAGGGTATATTAACACGGGGTTACTTTTTTTAGTCCTCATTTTATTTTCATGCAATTTTCTTTGTTTTTGTGATTTTTTTTTTTTTCCTGCTCAATTTTCAGCCATTTTCCATCCAATTTTTGAGTGCGTAAAGAAAAAAAAAATGCATGGCGGGCCAAAAGATATAATGAAAGGTTCTGCAAATGTTTTAATACTTTACCATGGTTGCATGTGTAATTGCAATTGCATCAAATGAGTGTAATCCGTTTTCTAATCCTACCCAATGCTTATATATAGAGTCTAACATGGACTTTAGGTATTGCTGCCTTCCAATTGGTGGCACTGTGGAGGTATTCTTACATCTCCCTTATTTGCATATTACCCAGAGGAGCATAAATGGCCTTTGGAGTTTCCTCACTTACCATCTAGGTGCTCTCCCTAAGGAGAAAAGATAGCGTTTGTGACCCCCCCCCCCCCCCATCCCAGGCCTCTTTCTAGCAAAGTCAGAAACCTACAGCACACTGAGGGCTTAGTCACAAGGGTGCATTGGCGCCCTTACAAAGACGCCTGTCTGACTGAGCCCTTACTGCAGGAAGAAGACGGACGCACTTCAGGATGGACGACTCCCCGCAGCGCAGAAGAAAGAACACATGTTCTTTCTTTCGCAGCTGCGGAGAGACATCCGTCCTGAATTGCGTCTGTCTTCTTCCTGCAGTAACACGGGCGCTGATGCGCCCGTGTGACTAAGCCCTGATGAAGGCCAAAAATCCTGAAATATCTGTCTTTGCATGGGATTTGACTTTGCTTTCAATTCCTTGTCATTGTTACAAGGCTTGTATGAAGAGTCTAACATTGACTTTGAGGATTGCTGCTTTCCAATAGGTGGCACTGTGGAGGTATTATTGCATCTCCCTTATTTGCTTATTACCCAGAAGGAGCGTAAATGGCCTCCTCACTCACCGTCTAGGTGCTCTCCCTAAGGAGAAAAGATAGCGTTTCTGACCCTTAATCCTATTCATGTGCAACAGAATAGGACATGCTACAATTTGTTTTCTTGGACTAGTTGTCCGATAAAAAAAAAAATCGCACGTGGGAATAAAACAATTTTAAATAATATGCTTTATTGCCGCCCAATTTTTATCCGATTTTCTTGGTCTGAAAATCGAACAGAAAAAAACGTCTGTGTGAATACACCCGAAGGGCTCCTGCACACTTGCATATTTTTTGCACGTTTTTTTCATGCGGTTGTCAACGGGCCTTTCTAATGTTAAAAAGGCATCGCAAGTTGGTGCTTTGCAATTTTTGTGCAATGCATTTTTAACATTAGAAAGTCCCATTGACAATCACGTGACAAAAACGCGCAAAAAAACCGCAAGTGTGCAGGAGTCCTTAGGCTGGCTTCACACGGGCGAGAAAATTGCATGAGATTGGTGCACTGCGAGACACACAAATCTCGCTTAGATCTGAAATCCATTCTTCTGAATGTGGTCATACACGAGCGATGTTTTCCTGCCACGCTGCGATGCAGGAAACAAATCGCAGCACGTTCTATCATGTTGCGTTCTCTCGCATCGCAACCCCTTTGTTTGCAATGGGGACGGTGGCAACATCGCACTAGGTGAGAGGTCTCCCATAGAAAACAATGGGGGAAGCTCCATGATCCTCTGCCGTGGCTTTCAGGATCACCATATCCCCTAAGTGATATGAGCCTTTTTTAACATGAGAACGCCTCTCATCCTTGTGGAATTCATGTGGTGGAGAGTGCGACATGGGGGTGGGGTTCACGGTCCGATATTCACGGTACAAACCCCTAGGCAGCTCTCTCTCCAAATACCTGAATTTATGGGATAATATACAGATATAACTCACGCTTGCTCTTAGTTCCAGCAATACAGTATGTAAAATGGCGCAGCTCAGGTCCAGTATATCGCCCCCTGGCTGTATGTACATGACTGGCACTGCATGTTACGGATAGGATTGCAGTGCTGCTGTGATTTAGTCACAATTCAGGAAATCCTATAGTCTGGGCTCTAATCTATTCTGCGCAGAATAAACAATTCCAGGGAGTTTGGACTGCGTGAAAAACTTCCGTACTTTATTAAAAATTGTGCTTAAAACATCATGGCTGCATAGTGTATATTAGGACAGGCGTAAAAGTTGTTTTTTTAAATATTTCTTTCGGGAGACTGAAAAGAGGACTCTCCATAAGGGAGGAGTCTAGGGAGTGGCTTTAACTCCTAGACTTCCAACTTTTTCTCAGTCGTGGAGGTGCTTAAAGGGGTTGTCTGTGACTTAATGGATTTGTTCTATTTTTTCCACAGGCGATCCCCAACAATCTGCTAATTCCTGTTCACACTGTCAGACAGCACTGTCCACAGTACAGCAGCCCAAGCTAGTATTGCAGGCACAGCTCTCATTGAATTCCGTGGGAGCTGTGCCTGCAATGCCAAAAAGTACCAAACTTCCAGCGCTGACCCCATTGCAAGCGGTGCTGAGAATCAGCTGATCAGTGGTGATCCTGATTAGTGGACCCCCACTAATCAAATAAGCAAAAACTGGGCGTAGGTGTAAATTTATAAGAGAAGTACAAACTCATATACTATATTAGCTCAACTTCTCCATTTATAATGTAGTAATCCAGTATATAAACGCGTTTCAGGCGCAGTAAGAAGGAGCCACAATGCCGATCATGTCATTATTTTAATCATTCACACCTTGCTGTTCTACAAGGTACCCAGAACAGGAACTACTAGAAGAAAGAGAGAAGGAAGCTTTGCGCACAGGTCACTGCTATTAAGGACTCATGATATTCTGCAGCTGAGGTGATGGCGCATATGCTAAGGCAGCAGAAATGCAGTCCTAAGCTCTCACTCATAACCTGAAAGTCGTGAGTTCAATCCCTGCATGGTTCAGGTATCCGTTTCAAGGTCGACTCAGCCTTCTGTCCTTCCGAGGTCAGTAAAATGAGTACCCAGCTTTGTGGGGGGAGGAGGTAATAAATAAATTAGCTGTAAACAGTGGAGGAAGTTGGCACTATACAAATAACAAGATTTATCCTTGGGACACATTTTGCATTGACACTCGATCTGATCTGACAGATCTTGACATCCGTGCATGAGAGTTGGGCATTGGACATCTGCAGTGCTACCAGCACCCTACCAGCAAATGGTGGTGTAGCCCCGAAACGTGTTTAATGGATTACTACATTAAAAATGCAGAAGTGCAGCTAATAGCACATGCGTTTATGCTTCTCTTATAAGCTTGTGCCTGCTGCTTTCTCGCCAGCATCTCCAAGAAAGGGGCATGTTCATTCCTTCAAATGGGAGCGACAATGCTAGATCAGAGGTTTTGCCTAATATTTCCATTGCAGAAATGTTCTCATTTTTGTGATGCTTTCCCTTTAAGGCAAGAGCATGAAACAAACTTTCATCAGAGACCTCGTTAAGTATGCAAACCTATGTGTGCCTGCCCGCCGCTCCGTGCAGGATCACTGGGGCACAGGAGTTGCTATGGAGGAGACAGAGAGGATCTTTATTTTTTTTTTGTTTTAAAGCTAAAAATAAAGAATAAAAAAGGTGAATTTGGTAAATTGCACTGCAGCGAGCGTTTCCTGCCACTCTTTCCCTTAAACTCATATCCTCCTTGTGACTGAAGGTTAATTAGATTTTGGAGGATGAAGGAATCGGTAATTATCTTCTTTCATGGGCCTCTCACTGAACTACCTTATTCACCCCCTTTATTCTGAAGACTTTCCCAGGTCTCTCTTGGCTGCAGTTGATCGTTGTTGGCCGTGCTCCATCCTGCAACAAAGAGCCGGCATTCCTGCTGTCTGCATCTAATCTCCAGTGTCAGTCCTTGTTAATGTTTCAGCGTGAAATCAGGGGCTGAGGCTGCGCCGCTGCCGAATATTAAAAGCAAATCACAATTCTGGGCGAATTCTAATAGTCTGTACATTCCAAGAGCAGCGTGATACAATGTAACCTGTATCTGAGGGAACCAGCCAATCAGCAGCCAGTATGGATAGTAATATAATGCCACAAATGGTTATCTACACCCGGCAATAATCAATAAATTATGTGCACATTTATAAAAAAAACGACGTTTTTTTCAGTGGAGAAAAATGGCGCCAAATGTATACAGCATTTTGGCATGAAATTCTTAGTTTGGGGTTGTTGCTACATTTGTTGCAAATTTAAGGCAGATTTATGCTGATCGTGTAACATCTCAGAGCAGATGGTGGTTTGGGTGGTAGGGGGGGCCTTACCTTTTCAGTGTACAGTGTCAAATTGACACTTGTTTTCAATTTTCTATACGTCCAACGCTCTATAATGTGCCTCTGTCAATACAGCTCAGGGTCAGCATGGATTCAAGGGCAGGTCCAAGCTTCTTTCATTGAAGCTTGGATTGACCCTCCAATTCCTAGGAACAAAATTCTTCCAGCAATCGGAGGGGGCAATTATATTTGTGACCACCCTTAGCTACACGTGACTCATGTGGCTGCACAGGGCACTGGCCACCAGCTTATAGGCGGGCACCGGACGGATGTAGGTTGGAGACGATCGTTCCCTATTAGGTCTTTATGACCTAATGATCTGTACAGCAGTGTGGTGTGGTTGCTCTCCTGGCTCTGTCTCCTCCCCTCTGATGTTCTGAGGCACCACTGTCAGTCCATTAATGCCCCCACAACACTATCACTTAGTTCTGCTACTGTATGTAATGAAGTTTGTTCTGGTGCTGTATTTATGTTTGAGCTTGGTTTATGTATGAGCTTGGTTCAGGTATTGTATCTATGTACAGAGGTTGGTTCGTACAGTTTTTTATGTTATGAGCTTGGTTCTGGTATTGTATCTATATACAGAGGTTAGGTTGTGCTGTATTTATGTTATAAGCTTGGTTCTGGTATTGCATTTATGTACTGAGGTTGGTTTGTGCTGTATTTATGTTATGAGCTTGGTTCTGGTATTGTTTCTATGTACAGAGGTTGATCCGTGCCGTATTTATGTTATGAGCTTGGTTCTGGTATAGCATTTATGTACAGAGGTTGGTTCATGCTGTAGTCATGTTATGAGCTTGGTTCTGGTATTGTATCTATAAACAGAAGTTAGTTTGTGCTGTATTTATGTTATGAGCTTAGTTCTGGTATTGCATTTATGTACTGAGGTTGGTTCGTGCTGTGGTCATGTTATGAGCTTGGTTCTGGTATTGTTTCTATGTACAGAGGTTGATTCGTGCTGTATTTATGTTATGAGCTTGGTTCTGGTATAGCATTTATGTACAGAGGTTGGCTCATGCTGTAGTCATGTTATGAGCTTGGTTCTGGTATTGTATCTATATACAGAGGTTAGTTTGTGCTGTATTTATGTTATGAGCTTAGTTCTGGTATTGCATTTATGTACTGAGGTTGGTTCGTGCTGTAGTCATGGTATGAGCTTGGTTCTGGTATTGTTTCTATGTACAGAGGTTGGTTTGTGCTGTATTTATGTTATGAGCTTGGCTCTGGTATTGCATTTATATACAGAGGTTGGTTTGTGCTGTATTTATGTTATAAGCTTGGTTCTGGTACAGTATTAACTGAGTTGTATGCTACTAGATTGCTGATTTCTGTACAAACAGAATACAGGCAGATCAGTGCAATACACAGTACATTGTATTTGCCTTATGACAGGGGGCGGTGGGAGCACAAAAACAAATTCCACACAGGGTGTCAGCTAACCCCTGGCCAGCACTGGTTATATTGCCTGGAGTCCTCCTTTTTTCTGCAGCCACTATTCCACTTCTTCCTGGGGCCCCTCTTTATTTTTCCAATATGGCTGCAATGCTTCTGTCATTACTTGAAGCACACCACGCATCTGCAATGCTGATTCCTCATTGGCCAGCATTGCTCATGTGAGGAACATTGGCCAATCAAAGCAGTGGGTGATGTCTTAGACTACCGGCTCTGACCACTATGTGGACGTCCGACTCCGCTGCACTGACAACAGATCAGAAGATTACCTGATCGTCCGGGATCCCAAGTAGCGGACACCCTATAATCAACTATTGATGAACTATCTTTTGGATAGCTCATTAATAGTAAATCCCTGGAAAAACCCTTTAACTAATTCAGTGTCAGCTGCAGTTGACAAGATTGCATACGACTCAACAAATTCCTTTGAGCTGCAGCTGTAGCTTGAGGCCCTTTCCACACGGGTGACGCGATGTCGCCGTGAAAATAGCAGCGATATCGCATCAGTGGTCTGTGCTGCATTTTCTCACGGTGATATCGCGATTTTGTGTCTCTACAAAGTCACGCGACTTTGTAGCACCACGTGCGAGGATTTCCAGGGGAGGGGGTTGAAATATAAGCCATATCCCGAAAATAAGACCTAGTTGCATGAAAGTGCTGTTAGCTCTGCTATGGCTTCTCCATGGTCCCTGGCAGTTGTTTTCAGGCATCTCTTCTGGTCAGGGATTGGAAAATCCCTGCTTCTAGAAAGCGCCGCTCTGATTGGCTGAGCGTTGCGGACTTTGACAGGAAGCAATGAGGATTTCCTACTGTCAAAGTTGTATCGCACCGCACAAAAAAACGCATTTTCGTGTGATGCAACACAAAGGAATGGTCCATAGGGAAACATGGGCTACAAAATATCGCACACCGCGGCTATATAGAGCATGCCGTGATTTTGTAGTCTCACAATGCCACAGGCTACAAAACCGCCCTTGTGGAAGAACCCATAAGAAAGCATGGGCTCTATATACATGCGAATTGTCGCACTAAAATCGCACGAGAGAATCGTTCGTGTGGAAGCAGCCAGTTAAAATCAATCTGCAGCACCACAAAAAGTCGTAGTGTAGCCAGGGCCGTCTATAAGACTGGAGGACATTTGGGGTACACAGCCCGAGAATGGGGGCCTCCATTGCCCCGGAGAGAGGAGCTGATCCATGAGGCGCACGGATCTCACGTACTCCATTGTTCTCTGTTTTCATAGATGAGAATCTCAGTCATAAAATCAATTCTGATGAGTAAAACATTAGTAATCAGAGAATTCTGTGCCTCCCTTCCCGGGTAGACTGACGGAGCCGCCCGTGTTAATAGGCGCTGCGGAGTGGAGGCTGTTTGCTCTGTCAAGAGGGATCCTGTCTTGATGAATGACAAGGTGGAATAATAGACCCGGGTTCCCATGGTAACCAGACAGCAGAGCCGTGTGCCGCGCATTTTTTCTTTCCAAAAATGAAACCAGAAGCTAAAAAAAAAATCCCCAATTCAGCAGCTGCAGGAGAAGCGCCGTCCGTCCGAACCGTCATGTGATCAGGACATCCCGTGTGCCGTCCACTGTTGTATTGGACCCTGCATATGTACAATACATGTGTTATTGCGTTCGAGAATGCGATTTTAAAAAAAATTAAATTTTTTTTACTCAAATGAATGGGTGTGCAAGTTCACGATTTTCTAACATGGTTTTTGGCGCAGACCCGCACACGGATTTAGCTCTGTCAATGGACAAAATCTGCGTACAGATGTCCGATTTCCACAAATTTTGAGTTAAGAAGTGACACATTGGATTCCAATGCATCAGGTCACACAGGCGTATTCCCGTGGCGTAAGAGCACCTGGCCGGCAAATATAATGCCGGGCAGGAAAGATAGTCCTGGAACTATCTCCCCGGACGGAATACGTTGTCCGCTGCATAGACTCCTATGGGAGCCAATGACAGCGGCTGGAGAAGGGAGGGAGTTTAGCAGTCATGCTGTTTGCAATGGGAGGGGGCAGAGCTGAGCTCCGCCCACTCACATTGCTGGCTGTGGTCAAGGGGCGGGAGCTTAGCTCAGGCCCCGCCCATGTCATTGCAAACAGCCGAAGGGGAGAGGCAGAGAGACAGCGAGGGAAGGCATTGCGGCCTCGGCGTATATGTGCTAGGCTCGGGCCATCTGAACGGGTGCACGTAAAAACGCCAGTCATGTGAATCCAGCCTTAACCATTTGGATGATATTTTAAAAAATATCATCCACTTGGTGCGGAAAAAAAACCCGCAACATATTTTACCTAAAGAGCTGAAATCAGAGTCAAAATCTGCAGCGTATTTAGCGCTATGGAAAATACATTCCATGTAAGCTGAGCATTCTGAAAATGAAAGAGTTAAACATTCCACACATTGCAAAGAGGTAGGGCTTTAAGGCCGACTTCACACAGGCATATTTGTGCGCAATTTCTTGTCTCTCTGTGATTTTTTTCCTGTGATTTTCAGCCATTTTGCATCCGATTTTTAAAAAAAAATAATATTATTTTTTTTTAATACTTTTTTTATGGTTACCATGGTTACATGCGATAAAAACGGATCACAATTGCATTAAAAAAAGTGCAATCCATTTTTTAATTGCACCTATAGTATCGGAGGATTCCAATGAATGTTGTTTTCTCCCCTTATGTGGTCATGATAATCACAGCGACATAACAGGACAAAACGAAACCACCGATATCAATGGATTTCAGTGTTTTCGTTTTCACTAGCGGGATTCTGGCCCATTAATTGTACGGACCTGTTGGGCGGCACCTATCTTCCCACGGTTATTTTCAACCTCCTGGGCTCTGGTGTGGACTTTGAAAAGCCGGCGAAGGGGAAAGGATTACCCTCGTTCAGGCGCAACTACGGTCCGTGCTGCCGAGGGTCGTTGTGCCCATGCTCGCCCGAATAAGCCCTAAGGGTGGATTCAGCCGATATACGTCGTCCTCATCTGCAGGGGGGGGGGGGGGGGATGGAAGAGCCAGGAGCAGGAACTGAGCTCCCACCCCCTCTCTGCTTCCTCTCCACCCCCTCTTTGCCCCCTCTGCACTATTTGCAATGAAAGAAGGCGGGACGGGGCGGGGCTAGGTGCTGCAAATTAGCCCCGCCCCATCCTGCCTCTCCCCATTGCAAATAGTGCAGAGGGGCGGAGAGGAGGCAGAGAGGGGGCGGGAGCTCAGAGCACTGCTACTGGCTCTTCCAGCCTCCTCCCCCTGCAGAGAGAGACTACGTATATCGGCTGGGCGTGAAAACCGAGCCGATATATGTATGAATCCAGCCTAAAAAAGAGATATGTCCATCCAGTTCAACCTATTACCCCCCAAGATTTTTTTTAAAAGAAGCACGATGGGCCAAAAGATGTAATTAAGGCCTTATTCACACAGCGGTTTTACTCGGCTACATTAGCTGCGAGAAAATCGCGGCCGCCTGAAGCGTTGAATTCCAACGTGTTCATTCAGATGAGCAATTTTTAGCCACAAAAAAATGTTGCGCTGAGTATAAAAGGACATCGGCGACCGAAAATGGTGACCGATTTTATACGTGGCCGGAAGAGATAGGTCTTGCTCTATCTTTTGGGCGATATACACTGGCGGCTCCCATAGGCTTCTATAGGAGCTGAATAAAAAGGGAGCGGGAGGGAGTTGTCCAACACTGGGAAAGGATTACAGGTGGCTATAGTTAACCCTTGCAAGACTTTCTGCCGGCCGAGGGATTTCCACGCTGCGGCGCATATTTACGTTAAAACGCTGCAGCCGCAGGTAAGAAATCGCTAATTTTGACTTTGACCTGATAGCGGTTTTTTCCTTGTTATACGTTTTTCAGCCACGATGCGGCCAGCGTAAAAATGCATCACTCGTGTGAAGGAGGCCTCAAAGTGACATGCAATAGAAATGCATTGCAGTCCGTTTTCTTAGCCGCACCCTTGGACTTGAATGGGCAATTTTGGTCCAAAAATTGTAACAAGATAGAATAGGCTGCGAATTTTATTTTTGTTCAAACTGTTCATCTGATGAAAAAGGCGTGAATAAAACCACCTAACAATAAATTAATTCTGCGGTGAACATTCGCGGCATTTCCGTAACAAACAGAACATGCTACAGATTTGAACCTCTGTGTTGGCGGGTCCTCAGGCACATGTGTTATGTCCTCTCCTAATGATGACTAGTTTTAATACTGTTACCATTATGTAGCACCAACATGTTGTGTACAAGGATATAGACACAATGTTTCCATGCCTCCAGAGCTTACAGCATAATTCTGCTACACATAGACTTCATAGACCGTCTTAAAGGATCCTTGAAGAAATCCCAGACCATGAACTTGAATTTCAGGGCCCCTAATTTCTTGCAGTCCCTGCATTATAATTTCCTCTTCTAACGATGTGAATATTGCCGTGGTTGTGGTGCAGGGGAGCTGATAACGGGAACGTGTCGAGGTTTTCTCTAATAATACCGGCTGTGTTGTCATGTCAACCATCGCAGTGGACACAGACCAGAATTCATTACAGCAAAGTCGGTTTTGTTGGCTGCGGTGGGGGAGGGGAGGATGGTGATGTTCTTAATAACACCTCTTATTAGACTTGCCGGGATATCGGGGAGCAGCAGAAGGAAAATATTCCATAGATGTGGTGTGACCTTGTCTCATTGTATCCTGCAGAGTCCTCAGGTTCTGTGATGTCACAGGGCAGATATCTGCTATATTTCCCAAACGTGTGGGGAACATGTCGGGTCCGCAAGAGGAATGACCTAAAGATGTAGAAGTTTTTCTTTATATTTGCCAAAGAAAGCATTGTATGCGATTACTGGAATATTCCATGTGACACATGAAAACCCTCCTAAATCACTTATTGAGACTATAAAATAATGATACGGATTGTACTTCCTGACCCTGCACCCTAATGTTATCACATGAGCAGATAGGTCACTGCTCCCCCCCCCCCCCCCACCCTCTCCAACCATAAGCATATTCCTTTCCTGAAATACTTTGTCCTGCATGGCTACCTGCTACCTTCTACTCAGGGCTCGCATTCACACGACCGTGTGCGTTTTTACGGTCACCGGTACATGCCATAAAATCGCATGAATGAAGAATAGCCTCAACAAGTCTTGATCTTAATTAGTGTATTATCGTATATTCACACGGGTGGCTGCTGTGTATCGGCGAAGAAATACACTGCAGCGCGGAAATCCCTCGATCGGCTGAAATCCTCGGATTGACTGCTAATGCTTAAATAGAGTCGGCTGTCTTATTTTCCCAGTGTTAGACGCAGCTAAACTCCCTCATCCTCCCTTTTTTTTCAGCTCCCATAGGAGTCTATGAGAGCTTCCAGCGTATCTTGGCAAAAGATAGGGCACGACCTATCTTTAGACGCTGCATATAAAATCAGTATGCTTTTTTTACACGGCCAAAAATCGATCATCTGAATGAATACATTGGAATCCAATGCTTCTGATTTTTGCCTGATTTTTGGACATACGGTCTTGTGAATAAGGCCTTAGTCGGTGATTGATCAACAGACCAGCCACTCATATCCTTAAATGTTCTGTGGTCCTGGCTGACCTTAGCTATGTGCGACCCGCACAGTCACTGCGTTTATGTTATGGGTTTGGTTCTGGTGCTGTATTAATATTCTTAGCTATTGTATCTATGAACTGAGATTGGTTTTGGTGCTATATTTATATTACAAGTTTGTAGGGGGGGCAACCAGGCAGATGGGACAATTGCCCCCCCTAGGTCTGCCCAGCCAAGTGATCTTCTTCCTCCATGTCACAGCATCTTGTGGAACTACATGAATCATCCTTCTCCTGGTTCTGACTCCTCCCCTTTGATCTTCAGAGGCACCACTATCAGCCAATCGGTGCCCCTGCAACACAACTGCTTAGTTCTGTAGTGTATTTATGTTACAAGCTTGGTTCTGGTGTAAGATGTATGTTATTAGTTTGATTCTGCTGCTGTATTTATGTTATTAGATTGGTTTTGATATTGTATCTATGTACTGTGGTTAATTCTGATGCTGTGTTTATGTTATCAGTGTGGTTCTGGTGTATTTGTGTTCTGCGCTTGGTTCTGGTATTGTATCTATTCACTGAGGTTGACTTGTACTGCATTTATGTTGAGTCTGGTTCTGTATTTATGTACTGAGCTTGGTTCTTGTGCTGTATTTATGTTGCGAACTTGGTTCTAGTACTGTATTTATATTATAAGCTTGTAAGGGGGAGTCACCAGGTGGATGTAGGCTGGAGTGATTATCCCCTCAGGTCCGCCCAGTTAGATGATCTTATTTCTCCATGTTAGCACTTTGTGGAACTACATGACTCATCCTCCTTCTGGCTCTGCCTCCTTTCCTCTGATCTTCAGAGGTACTGCTATCAGCCAATCGGTGCCCCTGCAACACAACTGCTTGTTCTGTGGTGTTTTTGTTATGAGCTTGGTCCTGGTGTTGTATTTATGTTATGAGTTTGATTCTAGTCCTGTACTTATGTTATGAGCTTGGTTCTTGTATTGTGTCTATGTACTGAGGTTGGATTGTGCTGTGCTTATGTTATCCGTTTGGTTCTGGTGCTGTATTTATGTTATGAACTTAGCTCTGGTATTGTATCTATGTACTGAGAGTTGTCTGTGCTGTGTTTGGTTCTGGTTTTGTATATATGTACTGAACTTGGTTATTGTGCTGTATTTATGTTAGAAACTTGGTTTTGGCACTGTAATTATGTTATAAACTTCATTCTGCTGTAGTATTCATTCACTGAGCTGTTCTGGTGTGGATATGCTGCTATTTTTCACATTTTTGATATGGGCTTTGCTCTGGTATTGTATCTCTGTATTGAGGTTGGATCTGTTGTATTTATGTACTGAGGCTGGTTCTGTTGCTGTACTTATGTATTAAGCTTGTTTCAAGTATTATATTTATGTACAGAGCTTGGTTCTGAGGCTGTGTTTATGTTATGAACTTTGTGTAGTATTTATGTACTGAGCTTGCTTTGTGCTGTATTTATATTATTAGCTTGGTTCTGGTGCTGTATTTATGTTATGAGTTTAGTTCTGGTACTGGTAAGCTGCCATCTTGCTGCTTTTTGCACCAGCAGAATCCAAGCAGGCTGCCTATGAGAGCAATTTATGTCATTTTTTATGATAGGATGCCAATAAACATTTCCGCACACGGTGCCATCTAACCATAGGCCGGAACTGTCTGATGCTGGGGGGGTCTCCCATTTGCTCCCGTCCTGGTGGTCACATTGATGTACCCATTGCACTGTATCTAAACAGATATGACTTGATTTCAGCTGTAACCTCTTTCTTTCTATACAATATACTCTCATCATCTGTCCATCTTCCAGACTCCTCTTGTACAATCACGCTAGTGAACACAAGTGTGTGCTGGCGGCTTACTCATCTGCACAATTACTGCTCTGCAGGAGACCAATGTCATCCTTCTAATTGCATTATAATCGTCACCCTTCTCTATTATATATCAGTGATGCCGCACCATGGAGCTACAGTCATGAGAGCATTGCATAAATAGCAAACCCTTAATATAAGCTTATTACCATGATGGCATCTATTAGCAGCAGGAGGGCTCTTATAATAAGCTGCAGGAATGTAACATGACATGTGGTTCAGCGGGTTATTATCAGATCACTGTACTGGGGGAATGACTGATTACATTATAGGAGGGCAGTGCTGTATAATCAGGGGTAGCAGTCACACCCAGGACTAAAGCCACCCTGGCTCATAAGAAGATACTAGCATTATGTGTGGGGTCTAGTACAGGTTTTAAATCTTCAGTATGTCTTTGTAAACCAGTGTTATCTTAGTTTTGCTTTGCCCCATTTTATTTCGTGCTGTTGAAACATTTGGAAAGCTATACCCAACAGGATGTTGTAAGGGTGTAGGCCCAAGGGTGACATATGGGCTCCCATTGGAAACTTGTGAAATAGAAACAAATGGCCACTTGTAATGTGATGGATGCCCCATTGATTACCTATGGATCATTTGAAAAAAACAAAACATTTGTTTCAACAGGACAGTGTGGTGTGGTGTGAACCATTTATTTGCTCCATCATAGTAGCAGAAAAATAAAATTCAAGCTCTGATGGACCCATTCTCCGCTTGTGGGATTGAAATCCCGGCATGCTGCGATTTGCCGCGATTATCAGCGGTGTGCCTATCTATTAGGCTCATCGCGGAGCCCTGTCAGTGCTCCCCCCTCCTCCCCCTCGGGGGAATATCGCTAGCGATATTCCCTCACGGCCATGGACAGGCAGCCTAAAGGTCCAATTACACTGAGCAATGATCGCTCAAAAATTGCTAAAAAGCGATCGTTTGAGCAATCATCGTTATGTCTAACCGCGCGTCCATCGTGCACTTTTTGTGCACTGCTAGCTGATCGTTAAATTCAGGCCAACCTTAAAATTGTCCTTCGTCCTTATCAGCAGTTCTCCATGGGTAGTGCTGATAGCATTGTTTCCCGTTGAAGAACAACGGAACTGAAAGCAGATAAGAGCCCTCAGGCTATTAACTGCTTTCAGCTAAGGCTTCATTTGCACACTAAATTGCTATTAAGTAGCTGCGTAGCTACTTAATAGTTTATGCAAAATAATTGCTCAAGGCTGTCACTCAAACTGTCGCTTGAGCAATCTTTGAGCGATCATCGCTCCATGTAAATGGGCCTTAACTCTCTTAATGAAAGAGATTTAGACACATCTTAAAAGAAACAGACACAAGCAGTATGAATAGTAATCTGATAACTCACATAACTTTTCTCCTCCATTCTGCCCAGACTGTCTTGTCGATTTCACCTTGAGGGCTTATTCACATGAGCGTACATCGGCCGCGTTTTCACGGCCGGCTGATATACGCAACCATCTGATGCATTGGATTCCAATGCATCAGTTCAGATGGACAATTTTCCAGTGTGCATTCCGGTCGTCTGTTTTTACACCTGCTTGAAAAGAAAGTTCTGCAATAGAGATGAGCGAGTATACTCGCTAAGGCACATTACTCAAGCGAGTAGTGCCCTAGCCGAGTATCTCCCCGCTCGTCTCTAAAGATTCGGGGGCCGGCGCGGGTGACAGGTGAGTTGCGGCGGGGAGCGGGGGGAGAGAGGGAGAGAGAGATCTTCCCTCTGTTCCTCCCCGCTCTCCCCCGACGCTCCCCGCCCCCTGCCGGCCCCCGAATCTTTAGAGACGAGTGGGGAGATACTCGGCTAAGGCACTACTCCCTCGAGTAATGTGCCTTAGCGAGTATACTCGCTCATCTCTATTCTGCAACTATCTTCCAGACGGAATATGGCGGCCGGTTCCATAAATTCCTATGGGAGCTACCAAAAAAGGGAGGTAGGAGGGAGTTTAGCAGAGCCTCTGCTTCACTCCCCCCACTCCCACCCCCTCCGCCCCTTGGCGGCTGTCAGCAAGAGGAGGGGGCATAACAGGATGGGAGATTAGCACACTAGGTCCCATCCTATCTCACCCCCTGCCCTTGTCGACAGCCAGCGAGGGGCGGAGAGGGGGTGGGAGTTTAACACACTAGCTCCCACCCCGTCCCCGTGCTCAATGCTCCCAGGGACTGATGGAAGCGCCCAATGTACAGAAACTTAAGTGAAGTAAACGAAGCCTAAGCCTTTCATGTTTCATCCTCTCTGCTGAACAACAGTATATAATCGTGTGTTGCAGTCTGCTGAGCTACTATGTCCAACCTTATCATGTATGATGCTATATACTGAACTGCTGTAGGTAATTATGTGTGATACTATCTACTTAGTGGATATATCTAAGCCTATTATGATACAGTCTCAGAGAACCACACTGTACTGCACCCCCCATCATTTATTGATATTGAATTGAAATGGTCACTGACTTTTCAACAAGTGTGTGCGCTCATATAACAGCCAATGTGATAACTAGCAAAAGTGCAATTCATATTTTTTTTACCAAAAATGTTGTTTTTGTTATGAAAAATCCCTCTAAAGTTGGCTACTAGGGAGTCTCCCTTCTTTCTAGTTAACTCTCCACTGCCTGCTGTTATGTGATGTTGGTCTTTAGTATCAGAGTCTTCAAGATGGATTACAGGAAGCGGTGGAGGATCTTTGCTTACTCTTGTCTCATGCTGCTCATAGATGTCTATGGAGAGAGGAGATAGGAGGAGGGAGCTGCAGAAAGGAGACTGAAGCAGAGAAACATGCACGCAGATGTGATTGTAACTAAGAAGTGTTTTGTTTCACCCCAATCTTGGGTTCACATCGGCCCTGTTCAGCACTGCTGTATAATGTCCTCCATGTTGCCGTTACTTATGAGGGTGGCTACAGAGAAATAGAGAGGAAGAGATCCTGCTTTTCTATGTGTGCAGTATATGGGAGACGACATAGCTACGTTTCTCCGCTCACTAGCTCAGGGAAGACTGAGAATTAGAGATGCAGCCTGCAGAGAGGGAAAACTGGTAATAAATGCAAGATACAGGTCATATAATGGTCAGATATGTACACATGGCCACCAATTGTAAAAGTCATCCGTAAGGTTAGGTACACTTTAAGTAAAACCCTTTGGAAGCATCTCTCTCTCTACATTACAGTCCCGTTTTCCTCTAGGGTGTACCACCATTAACAAGCATATTTGAACAAGTTGAAGCATTTCCTCGATTATGACACATTTCCTTCAATGCTTTAATACATCCAGCATCTCAGAATATTCCAATTTTCCACATACAACTCAGCTCCTGGCACAAACCCAACTTAAATATGAGTCAGGATCCAGAGTGAGCGTGAGGCTACAGACAAGGAGCCTGCGCAGAAGTGCCCGGCCTATGCTGCCATTTTTATGAATGGTCTGTTGGCATGTAAGAACAGGAAATAATGACTAACTGTGTATATTTATAATCATCTAGCTTCATAATAATCATTACATATAATGGACCAGAGACTCCTGAGCTGACACCAAAGCTTGCCAATCCTTTGTAGGGCTGAATGTGACTCATCATCATCATCACCATCATCTACGTGCGGCGGATTTTGGTTATTTATTCAGGAAGCTGAGGAGAACGCTGCTTCTGAGTCATGGACCATTCATGGATATCTTAATTCATTCTGCTGTGAGTTATCCAGGAAGAATTCTGAAAAGGACACAAGTGACTCAAGTGTAGGGTCTGGCAATGGGGGAGACGGGAGGAACCTGATCCTAAGTGGTGAGTAATAGGATAACGTTCTGTGAAGGCAGCAAATAGAAGAGCCTCCTGTGTTCTCTAACCTGTGACTTTCTACCTGCTGTGAAACTACATCTGCAAGCTGATGTCACGGGTGGTGATGTTGCAACGCACATTCAGGATACGATGCAGCAGAAGGAGTATCAAAAATATACATTAACTTTTACCGTAAATGTACCTAATGCTAGCTACAGCTGACTAAACCCTGAGATTACTAATGCTTTGTGCACAATGTAGAATAATAGTGTAAGAACAATATCAATAATACTATACAAGGATAAGACCCATAAAACAGTTCAGCATTAAAGGGTAACCTTCTAGTCTTTAAAGGTAATCTGTCACCTACTTTTAATCCTATAAACTAAATTAATGGGCTGAAAGTAGGTGACCCGTGGAGTCCGGGAATGTAAGTTTTATACTTACCTTCCCCATTATTCCCCCCCACACCTTGTCAGCACTGGAAGCCACCGTTGAATGAAATTGAGTGGTGCTGCTAAGTAGTCTGCCAACTCTAAAGTTAGAATGAGCGGACTACTTAGCAGTACTGCTCAATGTATTCTGTGGAAGCTTCCAGCGCTGAAACTGGGGGAACAACAGAGGAGGTAAATATAAAACTTACATCCCCAGACTCCACAGGTCACTTACTTTCAGCTTATAAGCATAGCTTATAGGGCTAAAAGTAGATGACAGAGTCCATTTAAAATATGGTCCAAATGGAAGCACAAGGTTCGAAGCTCTGTTCATGTATCTCTATAATGTAGGCTCATGCCCTTGTATCACTGTCTCAGTATGCAAGCACAAGCAATGGAACTCAGTTGAAAATGTGTCTTTGAGTACCAGCTCACACACTGCCCTCTGTATAGTAACTTAGTCTGAAAGCAGCAGTGTGTGCAACAAACTTTCACTCAACCCTATCATATACTCTACACAGTCTGTAGATTCTTTAACAGGCCTGTTAACTATCTAAGATCTTCCTGATCATGTGCACACTCAATATCCGAATTGAGGATGGCCTCACTTACAATTCTATTGCCAGTATTACTGAGTCAGGCTTTTCCCAAGGGACAAGAGTAGCTCTAGCGTGCTTGTCTACTCAGTTCCTTGTTGCAATCAGCTGTTCCTTCCAAGTTGTGGTTGTAACATGGCTACTTTCTTCCTCTCTGTAGCAAGCAGTCTCTGGTCCCTCTGCACCACTCTCTGTATGCTCTTTAAAGAGCCCTTTCGCAGCTAAGGATCCAAGCTTCCATTACCCTCTCCTCTTTACAGCAACAGCAAACTATTGTGCCTCTCTTGGCAGAGTATTCTAATCCATATAGGTCAGTTATAGCATTGGTGGACAGCAGTAAAAGATTTTTGGCACTTACATAACGCTGACGGTCATAAGCTTTTACCACTGGCCACCAATGGTACTACTGACCTGTTTGGATTAGAATGTTCTAAGAACTGTCTGATGAAGAGGCATTTAACTTTGAAACACATTACCTGCTGTCATTTATTGGCATCTCCACACAGGTGTGCAGCTGTATCACAACCAGCTACAAACTTCCAGACTGAGTACTGTTGTATCCATAGCAAGGGGTTTGTGGGGGATGTAGTCCACCCATAATCTCTCATTTACTGCACAAGAAGGATAAAAGACCTGTGATGATGTCACGATCATGTGATCAGGGGGCAGAGCTAAGATTTGGCAACTGACATCACAGGTGCTGTCAACCTCTGCATGTAACTCACACAGCACACACGGAATTACAAACAAGTGGTTGTTAGCACTTTGACTAGTAATTAGGGATGAGCGAGCATACTCGTCCGAGCTTGATGCTCGTTCGAGTATTAGCGTGTTCGAGATGCTCATTACTCGAGACGAGCACCACGCGATGTTCGAGTTACTTTCACTTTCCTCTCTGAGAAATTTGCGCGCTTTTCTGGCCTATAGAAAGACAAGGAAGGCATTACAACTTCCCCCTGTGACGTTCAAGCCCTATACCACCCCCTGCAGTGAGTGGCTGGGGAGATCAGATGACACCCCAGGAATTTAAATCTGCCCCGCCCGCGGCTCGCCACAGATGCACGCTGACAGAGATCAGGGAAAGTGCTGCTGATGCTGCTGCTGCTATAGGGAGAGGGTTAGGTGTTATTTTAGGCTTAAAGAACCCCAACGGTCCTTCTTAGGGCCACATCTGACCGTGTGCAGTACTGTTGAGGCTGCTGGGAGCAGTGTTGCACAAATTTTTTTTTTGTATATCAGGCGTGCAGAGCATTGCGTCCTCAGTCTGCAGTCATTTTACAGAGTATAGGGGGAGTACTGGTGAGGCAGGGAAAGAGGTATACTGGCTATATAGGCAGTGGGCTTTTTTCCAAAAAGTTCAAAAAAATACTGTATTTGGCCTGCCTGTCACTGCCTTCAGTTTACTGCGTCTCTGCTGGGGGTGGTAGTTGGTGAATTAATACCCAGCCTTGCGCATAATTGTTTCCTGGCTCTGCTGCGCCCGTTACATGACCGCCGTCATCCCGCCACAGGGAAACAGTATACATAATATACGCTGCATGCGGTGTCTGCTGGGGGTAGGAGTTGCTAATTAATACCCAGCTAAGCGTTACAGCAGGCTTGCGCATAATTGTTTCCTGGCTCTGCTGCGCCCGTTACATGACCGCCGTCATCCCGCCACAGGGAAACAGTACACATTATATCCACTGCATGCGGTGTCTCTGGTTTTTCACCTCACCATTTTAAAAAATTGAGGCAAAATACTTAAGGCCTACCACTGGGCTTTGTCCACTTCACTGGTTCTGTGCTGTGAATTGCAGCAGCTCAGTCATACGCACCTAGGTCTCACTACAGGCTTGCGCATAATTGTTTCCTGGCTCTGCTGTGCGTTCCGTAAGCGAAGTCAGCCTCCAACCGCAGGCCAATTAGCGGCACATTTAATTACAGCGTTCTGTTTCTGCTCTACTTGTAGTACACCATGCTGAGGGGTAGGGGTAGGCCTAGAGGACGTGGACGCGGGCCAGGACGCGGTGGCCCAAATGAGGGTGTGGGCACAGGCCGATCTCCTGGTCCAGGTGTATCACAGCTGACTGCTGCGGGATTAGAAGAGAGGCAAGTTTCTGGGGTCCCCAGATTCATCTCACAATTAATGGGTCCACGCGGTAGACCTTTATTAGAAACTGAGCGGTGTGAGCAGGTCCTGTCGTGGATGGCAGAAAGTGCAATCTATCGACCACCCGGTCTTCTACGCCGTCCACAGCTGCAACTCTGAATCCTCTGGCTGCTGCTCCTCCTTCCTCCGAGCCTCCTCACTCCATTACAATGACACATTCTGAGGAGCAGGCAGACTCCCAGGAACTGTTCTCGGGCCCCTGCCCAGATTGGGCAGCAATGCTTCCTCTCCCACCGGAGGAGTTTGTCGTGACCGATGCCCAACCTTTGGAAAGTTCCCGGGGTCTGGGGGATGAGGCTGGGGACTTCCGGCAACTGTCTCAAGAGCTTTCAGTGGGTGAGGAGGACGATGATGATGAGACACAGTTGTCTATCAGTGAGGTAGTAGTAATTGGAGTAAGTCCGAGGGAGGAGCGCACAGAGGATTCGGAGGAAGAGCAGCAGGACGATGAGGTGACTGACCCCATCTGGTGTGATAAGCCAACTGAGGACCGGTCTTCAGAGGGGGAGGCAATTGCAGCCGCAGGACAGGTTGGAAGAGGCAGGGGGGTGGCCAGGGGTAGAGGCAGGGCCAGACCGAATAATCCACCAACTGTTTCCCAAAGCGCCCCCCCGCGCCATGCCACCCTGCAGAGGCCAAGGTGCTCAAAGGTGTGGCAGATTTTCACTGAGAGTGCAGACGACCGACGAACTGTAGTGTGCAAAGTTTGTCGCGCCAAGATCAGCCGGGGAGCGACCACCACCAGCCTCACCACCACCAGGATGCGCAGGCATATGATGGCCAAGCACCCCACAAGGTGGGACGAAGGCTATTCACCGCCTCCGGTTTGCACCACTGCCTCTCCCCCTGTGCCCCAACCTGCCACTGAGATCCAACCCCCCTCTCAGGACACAGGCACGACCGTCTCCCGACCTGCACCCACACGCTCACCTCCGCTGTCCTCGGCCCCATCCAGCAATGTCTCTCAGCGCAGCGTCCAGCCGCCGCTAGCGCAACTGTTTGAGCGCAAGCGCAAGTACGCCACCACGCACCCGCACGCTCAAGCGTTAAACGTGCACATTGCCAAATTGATCAGCCTGGAGATGCTGCCGTATAGGCTTGTGGAAACGGAGGCTTTCAAAAACATGATGGCGGCGGCGGCCCCGCGCTACTCAGTTCCCAGTCGCCACTACTTTTTCCGATGTGCCGTCCCAGCCCTGCACGACCACGTCTCCCGCAACATTGTACGCGCCCTCACCAACGCGGTTACTGCCAAGGTCCACTTAACAACGGACACGTGGACAAGCACAGGCGGGCAGGGCCACTATATCTCCCTGACGGCACATTGGGTGAATTAGTGGAGGCTGGGACCGAGTCAGAGCCTAGGACCGCTCACGTCCTACCCACCCCCAGAATTGCGGGCCCCAGCTCGGTGGTGGTATCTGCGGCGGTGTATGCTTCCTCCACTAAACCACCCTCCTCCTCCTACACAACCTCTGTCTCGCAATCAAGATGTGTCAGCAGCAGCACGTCGCCAGCAGTCGGTGTCGCGCAGCGTGGCAGCACAGTGGTGGGCAAGCGTCAGCAGGCCGTGCTGAAACTACTCAGCTTAGGAGAGAAGAGGCACACGGCCCACGAACTGCTGCAGGGTCTGACAGAGCAGACCGACCGCTGGCTTTCACCGCTGAGCCTCCAACCGGGCATGGTCGTGTGTGACAACGGACGTAACCTGGTGGCGGCTCTGCAGCTCGGCAGCCTCACGCACGTGCCATGCCTGGCCCTCGTCTTTAATTTGGTGGTTCAGCGGTTTCTGAAAAGCTACCTACGCTTGTCAGACCTGCTCGGAAAGGTGCGCCGGCTCAGCGCACATTTCCGCAAGTCCAACACGGACGCTGCCACCCTGTGAACCCTGCAACATCGGTGTAATCTGCCAGTGCACCGACTGCTGTGCGACGTGCCCACACGGTGGAACTCTATGCTCCACATGTTGGCCAGGCTCTATGAGCAGCGTAGAGCTATAGTGGAATACCAACTCAAACATGGGCGGCGTAGTGGGAGTCAGCCTCCTCTATTCTTTACAGAAGAGTGGGCCTGGTTGGCAGACATCTGCCAGGTCCTTGGAAACTTTGAGGAGTCTACCCAGATGGTGAGCGGCGATGCTGCAATCATTAGCGTCACCATTCCTCTGCTATGCCTCTTGAGAAGTTCCCTGCAAAGCATAAAGGCAGACGCTTTGTACTCGGAAACGGAGGCGTGGGAAGACAGTATGTCGCTGGATAGTCAGAGCACCCTCATGTCTATATCTCAGCGCGTTGAGGAGGAGGAGGGGGAGGAGCATAAGGAGGAGGGGGAAGAGACAGCTTGGCCCACTGCTGAGGGTACCCATGCTGCTTGCCTGTCATCCTTTCAGCGTGTATGGCCTGAGGAGGAGGAGGAGGAGGAGGATCCTGAAAGTGATCTTCCTAGTGTTGACAGCCATGTGTTGCGTACAGGTACCCTGGCACACATGGCGGACTTCATGTTAGGATGCCTTTCTCGTGACCCTCGCGTTACACGCATACTGGCCACTACGGATTACTGGGTGTACACACTGCTCGACCCACGGTATAAGGAGAACCTTTCCACTCTCATACCCGAAGAGGAAAGGGGTTCGAGAGTGATGCTATACCACAGGACCCTGGCGGACAAACTGATGGTAAAATTCCCATCTGACAGCGCTAGTGGCAGAAGGCGCAGTTCCGAGGGCTAGGTAGCAGGGGAGGCACGGAGATCAGGCAGCATGCTCAGCGCAGGCAGGGGAACACTCTCCAAGGCCTTTGCCAGCTTTATGGCTCCCCAGCAAGACTGTGTCACCGCTCCCCAGTCAAGGCTGAGTCGGCGGGAGCACTCTAAAAGGATGGTGAGGGAGTACGTAGCCGATCGCACGACCATCCTCCGTGACGCCTCTGCCCCCTACAACTACTGGGTGTTGAAGCTGGACACGTGGCCTGAACTCGCGCTGTATGCCCTGGAGGTGCTTGCTTGTCCTGCGGCTAGCGTCTTGTCAGAGAGGGTGTTTAGTGCGGCTGGGGGAATCATCACGGATAAGCGTAGCCACCCGTCAACTGACAGTGCCGACAGGAATACACTCATAAAGATGAACAAAGCCTGGATTTCCCCAGACTTCTCTTCTCCACCAGCGGACAGCAGCGGTACCTAAACAATATGTAGGCTGATGTTCTCTATCACCATAAAAAACGGGGACCTTTTAGCTTCATCAATCTGTGTATTATATTCATCCTCCTCCTCCTGCTCCTCCTCCTGAAACCTCACGTAATCACGCCGAACGGGCAATTTTTCTTAGGCCCACAAGGCTCAGTCATATTACTTTTGTAAACAATGTTTATACATTTCAATTCTCATTAAAGCGTTGAAACTTGCACCTGAACCAATTTTTATTTTAACTGGGCTGCCTCCAGGCCTAGTTACAAATTAAGCCACATTAACCAAAGCGATTAATGGGTTTCACCTGCCCTCTTGGTTGGGCATGGGCAATTTTTCTGAGGTATACACCAATTTTTTTGGGCCATCGCCTACAGTGTAATCCTAGTAATTTTTATGGGCTTCGCCTGCACTCATGCTACAGCAAGGTGTGTGGGGTTGGCCTACACTTTTTGCTACATAAATGTAACTGGGGCCTTGTCTATACTGCAACTACTGAAATGTAAAAGAGACTGTTATCTCCCTAAACTGCTACAACGGGAATATTACTGTGGCCTGTTTTGACTGCTACTAATACTGAAATGGAACTAATACTGTGCTCCCCCTATACTGCTGCTTCGGAATTGTCACTGTGGCCTGTCTTGACTGCTACTACTACTGAAATGGAACTAATACTGTGCTCCCCCTATACTGCTGCTAGTGATATGTTACTGGTGCCTGTCTTGACTGCTACTATTACTGAAATGGAACTAAGACTGTGCTCCCCCTATACTGCTGCTTCGGAATTGTTACTGGGGCCTGTCTGGACTGCTACTACTACTGAAATGGAACTAATACTGTGCTCCCCCTATAATGCTGCTAGTGATATGTTACTGGGGCCTGTCCCTAATGCTACCGCTGAAATATTACTAATTCTGGGCTCTGCCTATACCGCTGCTAATGCTATGTCACTGTGGTGTGGAAATGGAGGCTTCCCAAAGACATGATGGTGGCGAGGCCATTTCCCACCAACGCGGTTACTGTTAAGGTGCATATAACCACGGACACGTGGAGAGGACACGTAGTGCCTCAAAAACATCCCCCTCCTCCTCCAACAATGAAAACATTCTTGGCAAATACCTTTGCATTGGTCCGTCTGGTGGCAGTCCAAGAATTTCACCTTTACCGACACAACAAGAGAGCCCCCCCCACCATCCCCCCGCCACGGCCCACTTAATCCTGGCCACATTCCGAAAACCAACTAAATAAAACCGCGCTACTAGGTCTGCAGTCGCCACCACATTCCCACCAACGCGGTTACTGTTAAGGTACATATTACCACTCTGACTGGGGCATGCACTGTGGGCCGAAGCACACCTGTATTGTATGTGACGTTAGCTCTGCTGAGCAGGGCACTGCAATGGGATACATTTATGTACCGCCGATGGGTTCCAAGGAGCCACCCATGCTGTGGGTCCACAGGGACTTCACATTAGGGATTTGTACCTGCCAGTGTCCATGTATTAAAAACCCCGGTCAGACTGGGGCATGCAGTGTGGGCCGAAGCCCACCTGCCTTTAATCGGACGTAACCTCAGCTGTGCTGGGCAATGCAATGGGATATATTTATGTATCGCTGGCAGCTTCCTGGGACCCACCTATGCTGTCGGTCCACACGGAGTTGTAACTGCATGTGTCTACTTATAAAGAAGCCCAGTCTGACTAGGGCATGCAGTGTGGGTCGAAGCCCACCTGCATTAAACCTGACGTTACCTTAGCTGTGCTGGGCACTGCAATGGGATTTATTTATGTACCGCCGGTGGGTTCCAGGGAGCCACCCATGCTGTGGGTCCACAGGGACTTCACATTAGGGATTTGTACCTGCCAGTGTCTATGTATTAAAAACCCCGGTCAGACAGGGGCATGCAGTGTGGACCGAAGCCCACCTGCATTTAATCGGACGTTACCTCAGCTGTGCTGGGCAATGCAATGGGATATATTTATGTACCGCCGGTGTCTTCCTGGGACCCACCTATGCTGTCAGTCCACACGGAGTTGTAACTGCATGTGTCTACTTATAAAGAAGCCCAGTCTGACTGGGACATGCAGTGTGGGCCGAAGCCCACCTGCATTAAACCTGACGTTACCTCAGCTGTGCTGGGCACTGCAATGGGATATATTTATATACCGCCGGTGGGTTCCAGGGAGCCACCCATGCTGTCGGTCCACACGGACTTCACATTAGTGAGTTGTACCTGCCTGTGTCTATGTATTAAAAACCCCGGTCTGACTGGGGAATGCAGTGTGGGCCGAAGCCCACCTGTATTTAATCTGACGTTAGCTGTACTATCCGGGGCACTGCATTGGGACAAACTACAGGAGCAGTACAGCACTAATGAGATGTGCACAGCTACGCTAGCATAGGAGTCCGCTGTAGGCCCGCGATTGCTGAGGGTTTGTGCAGAGGCCTATGTCCTTGGTACAGTGAAAGTCCGCTTCCTGCCTAGGATTGCTGAAGCTGTGGGCCGAGGCCTATGTCATAGGCGCGGTGCAAGTCTGTCATGTTTGGCCGCTCAGATCAATTTTTTGTTCATGTCTTGGGCTTCCTAGGACCCCCCTATGCTTTTGGTGCAAACTTAGTTCCCATCGCGGTGTTTGACCTGTCTGGTACAAAGGCACTGACTGAATTGGGTAGAGGGCAGAGCGCAGATGGCTTTCCCCTTGCAGTGTGGATTGAGCTATGCGACACCTTGACAGAATGAATACTGTGTGGCACATGGATTCCCCATTGCTATGCCCACGTTTGCAGCTCCTGATGGAGGTGGCACAGGATTGGAGTTCTCATTGCTTCTGTACAGCACTGTGGGCTATCGCCCCGCCCCTTTTAAAGAGGGTCGTTGCCTGGCCCTGCCAACCCTCTGCAGTGTGTGCCTGCAGTTCCTCCTCATGGCAGACGCACTTATAAATAGACATGAGGGTGGTGTGGCTGTGAGGCCAGCGTGTGGCATGAGGGCAGCTGAAGGCTGCGCAGGGACACTTTGGTGTGCGCTGTGGACACTGGGTCGTGCGGGGGGGGGGGGGTTGGGCAGCATGTAACCCAAGAGAAGAGGCAGGGGTGTGTCCCACAGGCAGTGCTTGTGCTTTGTTGGAGGTAGTGTGGTGCTTAGCTAAGGTGTGCCTTGCTAATGAGGGTTTGTCCGAAGTCAAAATTGGTAGGGTAGGGGGGGGGGCACTCTTGCCGCTATTGTGGCTGAATAGTGGGACCTGGGAACCTGAAACGCAGCCCAGCATGTTGCCCCTCGCCTGCCCTATCCGTTTCTCTGTCGTTTCCAGCACTTTCTTGGGTTTTGCAGATTTTCACAAATGAAAACCTTAGCGAGCATCGGCGATATACAAAAATGCTCGGGTCGCCCATTGACTTCAATGGGGTTCGTTACTCGAAACGAACCCTCGAGCATCGCGAAAAGTTCGACTCGAGTAACGAGCACCCGAGCATTTTGGTGCTCGCTCATCTCTACTAGTAATTATTAGAAAATTATAGTACCAGTGTTTCTGGTGGTGCACTGCATCACACAGCTGTGCTACATGGTACATCCATTATGATCCCCACACATCACACACACAGCTCTATTACATGCATCCCGATTCACACACATCACACACAACTGTGGTACATCCCTGCTGATTTCCAAACATCACCAGCTGAGCAGACGTCTGCATACAGTGATCAGCCCCTGGTCATGTGATCCCTGATTTCACACACGGGTGATCACATGACAGTGACATTATCACAGGTCCTGGTTGCTGCTGTCGGCTTATCCAGTATACAGTACTTTCTACCAAACTGCACAATGGCTCCTCCCACAGCAGTGATGTCACCGACAGTCCTTCAGCCCACCAGATCTCTTTTACCAAACTGCACAATGGCTCCTCCCACAGCAGTGATGTCACCACAAGTCCTTCAGCTCACTGGATCTCTGTAGTGGCGGTAGGTCGGTGTCTTCTGTCAGAACCGTTGAGTTGTGTCTGAGATAATAATAGCTTAGTTGTATTCTTTGTATTCTACACTTATTTTGTTATTTTTGTCCTCCCCTTCCAAGAGCCCTAACTTTGTTGTTCTTCTGTCGGTCAGGCTCTGTGTTTTATATATGTTGCAGGACCTGCGATGACATCACCAGGGGCGGAGTATGAGAAGCACCCACACACATACATACATATAACGTACTGGCATCATTGGCTCTCAGTTCCTCACCAACCGTAAGTTTCATCAGTGCTCTGGTCTTCTCTACCATGTATCAATATAATTTTTCTAGAGGAATATCTGATGCTGCTTCACTTCCCATACATCACATTGTTGTTTACATCCATAATTATAAAAAACTTTTGTGGAGTAAATCTTGGATTTTATGTTTGTATCCATTCAGTCACAGCAAGTAGAGATCTAAACAGGATAGTAGATGTTAGAGATCAGGATCAAGAAAGGTAATATATTAGATTGTGTCAGCTTGTCCTATGCTCTGCACAGTATATGGTATTTACATTGTCCATTTTCAGCTGAACCGCCGGTGTAATACATCAGGTACTGTAATATAGGAGTAGAAAGCTCCTTGTACATAAATGATATAATAACCTGTAGACTTCTGCAATTTGTTATGGCTCCTGAGTTTTCATAGAGCCTAAATGGCAAATACCCTGAACTGCATTAGGAACAGCTGGTGTATGATATCTTATGATCAGTAGCGCGGTACCACATGATGCGCGCATCATGATCAGCTCTCAGATAATGTACTTACCTCTCCTCTGCACAGTAGAAGGCAATATCTGTCAATCATGGGTAAACATGGTGACTTGAGTGACTTTGACCGCAGACAGATTGTTGGTGCCCAGAGGGGTGGTGCCACTATTTCTGAAACAGTCGCACTTGTTGGCTGTTCCTGAACCACAGTATTAAGAGGACACCAAGACTAGTTTAGCCATGGAAAGACATCTGTCAGTAGATCACACAGTGGCAGGCCATGTGTGCTTAGTCCTAAAGACAAACCTTGGGTGGCATGTCTGGTATCTCAGCAATCACATTCCACAGTGAACCAACTGACCCAGCAGTACAACAATGGGGAAGTTAAACAAGTTTCCACAATGACCATGCGGCGTACCTTGTGTTGACTGATGTCCATTAGCTGAAGACCGTTATGTCATCACCAACAACGCCTCGCATTGGCCCAACAAACATGGCAATGGATCTGGAACACATGGCGAAAGTTGCCTGGAGTGACAGGTCCCATTTGCTGCTGAGCTATACGGATGGTTGGGTCTGCATCTGGCATAAATAGCATGAAGCTGTATCTTATAGATGCACCATTGGAGTTTAACAGGCCGGGGGGTGGTGATGTCATGGCTTGGGGTGCCTTTTCCTGGCATTACCTTGGACCATTGGTCATCATACCACAATCCTCGAATAGTAAACACCACAAAGTCAACCCTGACCACAGTGCCATCTTTCAATAGGACAATTCTCTGTGTAATGTATCTTGGATCACTAAGGAGCGGTTGGAGGAACACAGCAATGAATCCTCTGCACTGCCTTGGCCTCCAAACTCACTGAGCCATAATCCCATTGAACATGTTTGGAATATCCTGGGAAAGTTCTGCTCCCACTTATCTGCAAAATGTGCCCCAACTGATGGAGCCACTGCAGTGGACATGGAGCGAGTTGATGATAGAAGATGTTTGCCACCTTGTGGAATCTGTTCTCAATGTCTAAAAGTCGTGTTCGCCCAGAAAGATGGACCAACCTGTTATTAAGTAGGTGTTCTTAATGAATTGATCTATCTGTATTCTAAAGCACATTTCTACTGCTCTGTGTGTCTAGCTGTCATTAAATGGCTGAGCGCTGTCTCTGATTGGTCACAGTGCTCAGCCAATCAGAGGCAGCGCTTTCTAGAGGCAGGGATTTTTCAATCCCCAGCCACCAGAATACAGATGAAGACTGCCGGGGACCGAGGAGAACAGCGCTTCTAGGTGAGTTAATGTTTTTCTTTTTTTACAGCTAGGGATGATTTTCAGGGAAGGGCTTATATTTTAAGCCCTTCTCTGAAAATCTTTGCTGCAGGGGTTGCCCCCATAGCATTGCTTTCAATGGAAGGCAGCAGCGCCAGCCTCATTGAAAGCAATGGGATGGCATCTTCTCCCTATCTTTTTAATGGGGCCGGCACTGCTGCCGCTGGCCCTATTAACATCAAGGAGAACCCCTTGGATGTGGCAGCATCCAGGGGTTTCACATCCAAGGAATCCCCTGCTGCAGCTGTGGCAGAGGAGAGTGATCCGCTCCCATTGCTTTCAATGGGGCGGCAGTAGCGCTGGCCCCATTCAAAGCAATGGGATGGCATCGCGCTCCTCTGCCACAGCTGTCACAGCTGTAGCAGGGGATTCTTTTATCCCTGCTGCAGTCCCCTGATCACTGAACACTGTGACACTGCTGTCACAGTGTCCAGTGATGAGACGACTCCCCACGGGGATTAATGGAACCCTTCGGGAATCCCCGTCATCCCTGCGGGGACAAAGGAGTTAACAGTGGGGCATTTAAAAGGTGCTTCTGGCCAGAAACACCTTTTAAATGCCATGATGTAAGCAGCGGGGAATCTGTTACTGTGCAGAAGTTTTCATTAACTCCTGCTCCCATGAGAGTCAATGGAAACTCCTGCAAAACGCGCACCTATGTCCTATCTTTTTTAGGTGCACGCTGTTTCGTGCTTCAAATTCCGCGCATGTGAACGCTTCTATAGGAACCCATTGGTTCTTTGAGAATCGTGCTTTATGTGCGCACAAAGCACACGCTTGTCTGAATGAGGCCTCATAAAGCAGGAGGCTGAGGATGAACAGAGCTACATAATCCTTCCGAACAGGAGTGCGCCAATTCATGAAATTGTGGGAGGACATAAAACATAAATATAAGATATGTCTCTGGCATATAGGATTATCATCCGTCCCAGTGTCGTAGCTGTGGCTGTGATCTATGAGGACTCTCATGGTGGGGGTTCTTTCATGTCACTGACTTGCATGTGAACAGCTCCTTGTATGTTTTCTGTCGAATCTACAAGATTACTTTGTTTCTTTTGCCGAGAACAATCCCATTCTGTCATGTCGCACACTCTGTGCTTTTCATGTGTGTCACATCAGGATTTTCGCTCCTCTGGCTTCCTTGTCCTTCCCCCCTAAATCGTGGCCTCTTTGTGAACTGAGTGTGGAATTTCATGTGCTTGGTTCCCGGACTCCTTTGAAATCCTCGCAGACGATTTTGGCCGCACAGTCAGCTTGTTATACAGATAAAGGAGGGAGCACCTTGGGGCACAGAGACATCAGGAGGCTCAGAGTCCAGGATATTTATGTACTCCGTGTTGTTGCTTGTATAACATATGTGTTGTTAACCTGTTTAAGACCAAGCACCATAAATATACAGAGCTTGATCCTGAGCTTTAATTCCGGCCAATAGTAAAAACACGGGACGAGATCAAAGCTCCTGCAATCAAACAGGAGCAGGTTGGGTGCTCGGCTATCAGAGACAGCTGAGGACCTGGAGTAGAAGACAGAAGCATTTTAAAACGGCTTCTGCCTTCTCCTTTGTAGCCTACATAGCGCTCAATCAGTGCTATGCAGAGAATAGAGGAAGCGGCAGTGCTGTTTCCTCTATCGGTCCTGGAGATCACATGATCGCCGGGTGCTCTCTGGCTCAGCAGAGCTGCAGGGTCCTAGCAGACCCAGGTCATCTCTGTCACTACAGGAGGATGTTTTCCCTGTAATGAGGGCTCCTATGGATGCCCCTGTAACAGCAGATAACTGCAAAAAAAAAAATAACAGTGTAAATGTCCCCCAGGGGTCTTATGTGACATCGTGGGAGACATAGATGTTAAAATAAGTAAACAAAAAATTACTGAGCGAAATACAAATATATGTATTTGTGTATATATATATAATATACAACCCATCGCTCACGTTAACCTATCCGTCGCCATATCCGCCTCGTAATCTGAGGCTATACAAATTTTATATCAAAACATCCAAAACAAAATGGGGAACCCATTACTGTGCTTTATTTTATTGTAAGTATAGTACATTTAAAAATAAAGTTAAAAAAAATTGAAAAATTATTTTTCTTTTAACTTTTTATACACATTACCCATAAAAAAAAAACCAAAACAGAAAAACATTTCAGTGAAAAAAAAGGGGTTGTCCATGAAAATATTATTGATGACCTCTCCTAAAGCAGTGGCTTCCGCTCCAACCACTGTGTTTGTAAGTCGCTATCCGATCAGCTGATCGTCCATGGTCCCGAGGGGAGGGTCCCAGCCGATCAACTATTGATGACCTATTCTGAGGATAGGTCATCAATAGCATTTTAGTGTAAAACCTCTTTATGAAGTTAATGTATTGCAGGGAAGTATCCAAAACATATGTGGAAGGTGAAGAAACTAACACGCTGTAATCAATCAAAAACATAAAAACAGACATACTATATCAAAATGTGTGAAGAAATGTATGTGACAAAAATGTACAGTTTTGCGGCCAATTTCTGTTATTGGTCCAGTGCATCTGAAAATGACGAAAGTCTACATATAGTCTTGTTTAAAAAGTTCATCACAGAAGGGGAAATATAGAAACATAGTCAGTAAGTAATGGCCGTTTTCTGTGATTGTTTTTAATTTTTTATTTCCCCTTCTGTGATGTATTTATATTAGTGTAGGGATCCACCACAACGCAAGGACCCATGAAGTGGTTAGTGGGCTCATGTATCTTGGCCAAAATCCAACTAATGCCTTGCATTTATTATCTATCATTCACATGCAGTGTGGCTTTAAGACTCCAGGGGGAGCCCAGGGTGGCAGTACCAATGTGCTTCACTGTTTGAAGTGCAGGGCAACCCGCCAAATTATTATGGTGTCATTAATAGGTTGCTGGTCTGCATGGTGAACTACATATATCAGAATGGTCAGACACTTTGTATCCACTCTGTGTGGGAGTATACACCAAGCATCCACCCCCTCTATATCAAGAGGCAGTGTGAGTGGCTGTCTCATCAGTGTCCCACAGAGGTGCAATTAGCTCCCTCATCTAGTAGTCTGCTACCTGCATAATGAGAGGATGCATCTATATGCATTCCTTAGTTAGTAAGTATATGGCCGTTTTCTGTGATTGTTTAAAAATTTCCAACCGCTTTGTGCAGGCCTATGTGTCTCCATGGCTACATACTGATCTTACAGTCCTGCACTCTATCTGTCTCCTCTTCTTGATAAATTATGACTTATGAGTAAAGGGTCTTTTACATAGCCCTGTTAGGGGCTACCCTAAAGTTTAAAAAGCTGCTGAGCATGTGCAGAGGACTTTTATTGATTGGTTGAGGCTTTCTCATAAAATCGAGAACTTCTGCTGCACCACTGAGGAGCTGCTGCCTGAGAGATCCCTTGGATCAAGGAAGAGGGAGCTGATGACCAAGAGAGGAGCTCTATGGAGGTCAGAAAGAGAGTTGGACCACACGGTAAGAGCACCAGATTAAAGCTAGCTGAAAGCCGTTACCTGTGCTACCAAGATGGGCAGGGCGCACAGGGAGATCGGAGAATTCATTGGCAATGACTTGTAAGTGAGATTGGCCTTAATACGGTATGAACATCGATAGGGGCAGTTGTAGCAAGCCTGTTATAAGAGGTAGGATTAATATTATGGGCATTGAACTTTGAGCAAAATTTGAGAGCTTAAACCCGGTTTATGGATAGACCAGGGATGTCAAATTCTTTTGTACCGAGGGCCACATCAGCATTATAGTTGCCTTCAAAGGGCTGTTTGTAATTCTAAGACTGTATTTTAAAGGATATATTGAAAGGGGATAAAGAAGAACAGACAGACCAGAGCAAGGGTTTAATTAAAATTGGGGCACAAGTCCCCCAAAACAGACAGTTGACTTATACTGCCAGGTAGTCAGAGAAAAGGAAAAATTATGGGAGTTAGGAGAACCTGGTGAAACGTTGGCAAAAAATTCATTAGGGCAGAGTCCTTACTTACGGGGTAAAGCAGCATTATAACAGAATATCCTCTCTGATCCATACAGCAGGCTCACATGATATGGACTCGCAGGCTGGCGCAGACTGTCCTCTGCAGGATGGTAGCGAGGAATAACCGGGATGTACATGTCGCCTCACAGTCTGAGCCCCAGCAAGTATACCAAAAGCTCCAGGGACAGCAGTAACAGCCACAGCACTCAGTCTGCATGAGCCTGATGTCGCAGTATAGATACAATATGGTATCTGCGATCCCGGTATCCTGCGGCAGGCTGCAAATGAGTCCACAGTGCGCCAGAGGGTCTTCCCAGTACAGCTCAGGACTATCCAATCTAGCAGAGGCTTATCTGTATTCGGACCTTGCGGGCCATATAAAATGACATGGCGGGCTGGATAAGGCCTACAGGCCTTGACTTTGACACATTTCTCCTAGATGGTATCATTAATCAGTGAGTGTTATTGACATTGTTCACAAAGTAATACTGTGATTATGCATTGTGATAGAGTCTTGTTATTCCTGTTTTAGGTAGCAGTAGATAGCACCTAAGAACTTGAAAGTACAACTTCACTTGCTGAACCATCCGTATTTACTTGTTTATTGTTATTTCTGCATCCTAAAATAAATCTTGTATATTTTGGTTACTCCATCTGCTGCATCGTATCGTATTTTTCCCAACCTGACCATGTGCAGGAGCCCGACAGTCAAGCCTAAACATTCGTTTGCCCAATCGTTGGGCTGTGTGTGTGTGCCAAATATCAGCCGACAAATGAGTGAATGCTCATTCATTGGCTGATCAGCAAATCTTCCCTTATGATTTGTAACATAACACACCGAATAATAGTTTAGCACCTTAAATAAAAAGGTCTGGCGCACAAAACATTGGTTTGGCACGTGCTAGATCTGTACATTATCATAAATGATACAGATTATAAGTGATGCATATCTACAGCACAATAAACTGATATGAGCACATTAGTAGCATTTAATATAAGCTGTAAAACGCTAATTACAATCACAATAAGCTGCACAAGCTGCTCCAGGTTCAAAAAATCATGGATAAATCAATTTTTTTACAGACAGTGGAAAAAAACGTCATTTTTACAAACTGTCTAGGAATTTGCAGATGTTTGGTAACCCTGGGATGTAAACCTAATGAACGAGCGCTGCTCGACATGTTCATTGTTGGTCCGCACTTGCTGCATGGGCAGATATCTGCTCTTGTAGAAGGACCCATATGACTGCAGGATCAGACTACACAGGGTTGGTATGTAGTCTGTAACCATAGAGACACATAGGTGAAGATCATGAAAGGTGCCAACCAATATTCATTTCAGTTCCAACTACCCCACCCCCATGCGTGCCTTCTTAGAGGATATCTCCAAGTCACATTTCTTGAGGGTGCAGTTTAGAACAAGGTGTCATTTCCTGTCTGTACTGCAGTTTGGTTTTGTCACTTCCTTTCTGACTTCTCCTCCTTTCCTGTAATGAGGAGGAGACAAAGTAGCACAATATTGTGACAATCTTTGCTCCTAATTAGTAATGAGTAGAGATGAGCGAGCGTACTCGGTTCGGGTGTTTTTGCACCCGAGCACCGCTTTTTCCGAGTAACTGACTACTCGGACGAAGTGGGCGGGGGCGGCATGGTGGAGCGGGGGGTAGCAGTGGGGAACAGGGGGGAGCTCTCTCTCCCCCTCCCCACTCCCTTCTGCAACCCCCCGCTCACCCCGGCGCCCCCCCGAATCTTTTCGTCTGAGTAGTCAGTTACTCGGAAAAAGCGGTGCCCGTAAAAATGGTGTTTAAAGGGGTTGTCCCGCGCCGAAACGGGTTTTTTTTTTTTTCAACCCCCCCCCCGTTCGGCGCGAGACAACCCCGATGCAGGGACGTACAGACAGCTTACCGGAGCGCTTACCTTGATCCCCGCGCTCCGGTGACTTCTATACTTACCTGTGAAGATGGCCGCCGGGAACCTCTTGCTTCGTGGACCGCAGCTCTTCTGTGCGGTCCACTGCCGATTCCAGCCTCCTGATTGGCTGGAATCGGCACGTGACGGGGCGGAGCTACACGGAGCCGCTCTCTGGCACGAGCGGCTCCATAGAAGACTACAGAAGACCCGGACTGCGCAAGCGCGGCTAATTTGGCCATCGGAGGGCGAAAATTAGTCGGGCTCCATGGGAACGAGGACGCTAACAACGGAGCAGGTAAGTAAAAAACTTTTTATAACTTCTGTATGGCTCATAATTAATGCACAATGTATATTACAAAGTGCATTATTATGGCCATACAGAAGTGTATAGACCCACTTGCTGCCTCGGGACAACCCCTTTAACGCTGTCTGAGGGTACATTCACATGTAATGGAATTAGTGCAGATTCTCTGCAGCGGAAAATCTGCAACAAAATTCTCTTTAAAGGACAAATCAATATTCACATCATTGGCGCTGATTGTTGGGCAGATCCGCAGCAGAATTCACCCCTTCAATTCGTGTGTTTTTTCAGAACGAAAAAGAAGAATTTTAGTAAGTTCTGCTGAGACAAAACACCCAAAGTTCAGGTTCGCACTGAGCCAAACTTTTAGAAACGTTTAACCCAAAAGAGGGTTCGACTGTTTTGGTTCGTTCAACACTAGTCCTAATTATGAAATGTAATATTAATTATTCATTAATACGTAACTATCTTTTGGTCACTGAATAATTTACATATTATTCTGAATGATAAAACTACCAGCACAGAAATCATAATGAAATGCTTCACTTATATGCAGGTCACACAATATAGTTCAAATAGACTATATTATGGCTGCTAGCTGCTTCTCCTTCTGTTCATTACCATCAGCAACCTTTCTGTGCAGTACAAGACAAGCCATCCATCCTCTTGTCAGTCGCCCATAGGGTGCATGTTTGCCTGGCCTGCCTCTTCATAGCCCACACACACAGCTTTTTCCTACCTAACCTATCTGGATAATCCTGTAGTTCAGAGGGGTAACTTGAAGCTTCTGGGCCCCAATGCAAACCTGTAACAGGGCCCCCAACTATAATGCTTTATTCATAGTACTGGGCTCCCTATATGGAGAAGAGAGGCCTTATGGGCCCCCTAAGGCTCCTGGGCCCAGGTGCAACCGCAACCCCTGCATCCTCTATAGTTACGCCCCTGCTCTAGTTATTTAACGCACCCTCCTCCACTGGAGGGCCCCTGAGCTATAGGTTGTGCAATGCTCCGAATGATTTCTGAATGATTCTTGGTTCTGACCTGTGCCTATTCACCCAGCTTTCCCATCTTCTCCTATGCTGACCTCGACTTGCTATTTGACCACATTAGTCTGATTGCCTTTTGCCCTTAAAGGAGATGTCTCGAGGAAGCAGTTAATTTTTTTTTTTTGCCCAGTCCCCCCCATTAAACATACATTACAAAGCCCCCCTCTAAATGACATTTCTAGCTGGTTCGTACTTACCGTTCCAGCGTTTCAGCAACTTATAAAAGTTTCCTCAAGATGGCCGCCGGCTCTTTCCCCGTCGCTCGCTGCAGCCCGACGTGCGCGCTCCCGAGACGCCGCCAGCTGTGTCTCCATGGCAACCGGACGCATCGCAGCCGCCGACCAGACGCCCCGCAGCCGCCGACCAGACAGCAGGTAACCGGCGCTAGCCCCCGGCTCCCCAGCGCTAGACCCTCAGCCCAGGTGAAGGCCCCGGAGCCCAGCGCTAGGTTCCGGAGCCCAGCGCTAGTTCCCCCGGCCTAGCGGCAGCCCCCCCCGGCCTGGCGACAGCCCCCCGGCGCAGCCCGGCGCAGCGGCAGCCCCCCCCGGCCTAGCGACGGCGCAGCCCGGCGCAGCGGCAGCCCCCCCGGCGCAGCAACAGCCCCCCCCCCCCCGACCCATCACTTACCTGGGAGGCTTCTCGGGGCTGCTGGGCTGGGCTGGGCTTCTCCGCTGGGCAGCTCCAGTTTCTGCACCTTCCTCTAACAGAGGATGGTGCAGAATGGCCGCTTCAGCGCGCTCCCGAGCAGTGACAGCTCATCTGCGCATGCGCAGAAGAGCTGTAGCGGGGAGCACACTGAAGCGGCTCGTGCTGAATGGAGAAGACCGGACTGCGCAAGCGCGTCTAAAAAAGCAAGCTGCCAGCGAATTTAGACGGAACCATGGAGACGAGGACGCTAGCAACGGAGCAGGTAAGTGGAATAACTTCTGTATGGCTCATATTTAATGCACAATGTACATTACAAAGTGCATTAATATGGCCATACGGAAGTGTATAACCCCACTTGGTTTCGCGAGACCACCCCTTTAATCTCTGCCTGTCTCTCTGTTTATGCATAAGGTGTGTGGAAACACCTAGAAGGTGAGTGAGAAGACTTATAAGGCCATTCATGCTCCTCTGGGTAACATATGCAAGTAAGGAAGATGGAACAATACCTTTGCAGCATGCATAGCTTTATAAGCAGGGGCGTAGCTAAAGGCTCATGGGCCGGGGTGCAAAAGTTTATCTTGGGACCCCCCCAACTTCTCTTAACTTCTTAATGCAGAGCCGTAACTTGAAGCTCCTGGGCCCTAAAGCAAAACCTGTAACAGGGCCCCCAACTATAATGCTTTATTCATAGTACAGGGCTCCCTATACGGATGGAGAAGAGAGGCCTTATGGGCCCCCTAAGGATCCTGGGCCCAGATGCAACCACATCTCCTATAGTTACACCAGTGCTTATAAGTCTCCTCACTCACCTCCCAGGTGTCTCCACACACCTTCTAGATGATACTCTTCCCGAGCTACTTTACAGGCCTCTCACTAGCCAAGCCAGTACCTTACTGCACACTGATGAGGGGCAAAACCCGAAACAGCTGTCTGTGTATGGATTTCTGGCTTGGTTTTCAATTATTAATCATTATTTTAGAGACTGATTTAAAGGGTCTGACATTGATTTGCAGGAATGCTGCCATCCAGTAGGTGGCGCTGCAGAGGTATTGTTCCATCTTCCTTATTTGCATCTGTTTATGCAAATACTCCATTTGTCTTGAACTCAATCTGTGCATCAACTAAGTTTCTGCATATGTCTCTGGTACTACTAGTACTGTTCATGTCCGTTGTCACTGCACTGAGACTACTCTTAGGGTAATGGCCTGAAGGGTCCAGCATCTAACGCCAGGTCCCACTTGGATAGGGTACAGGGTGAAAACCATTGGATCCCTAGATGATGCCTTCAGGAGTAGCACAGAGTTATATATCGGTCAGTGGTACGGTAGATCTACACCTGCCGAGAGAATGAATCTTATATACAGCAAACCATTGCTTGTTCAGTGTCTTCACAGAGGTTGCCCTAGATGTGACTCCTGTGTTCTATTTCCATGGGACACTATAGAGTCATCTGATGTATAATACAAACTAACTGCCCAATGAGTCATGGGGAATTTTTGATGACACTAGTCATCAAAAGTGAGTCAATTTGTTATCATGTGGAGTCAATTTGCATACCACGCAGTTTCTGGGGTGAGACTATGCAAAAATGCTGCAACTTTTTAACCCCTTAAGGACATAGCTTACTTTGGGCTTGAGGGCTCAGTCACAGGGCCGCATCGGCGCCCGTGTTACTGCAGCCAGCAGACGGCCGTACCTGAAGACGGACGTCTCTCTGCTTCATTGCCGGTCATGTGTTCTTTCATCAGCGCTGGAGAAGAAGCCGTCTTCAGGTATGCCCGTCTTTTAACTGTCAGTCACACGGCGCATCAGCGCCGGTGTACGGGTGCTGATGCGCCCATGTGACTGAGCCCTAAGGACGCTATGACTTTCGGCGGATTTTCATCTCCATTTTTCAAAAGCCATAACTTTTTTAATTTTCCGTCGACACGGCCATATGAGGGCTTCTTTTTTGCGTCGGGAACTGTACTTTTTACTGGTGCCATTTTTGAATACATAGACTATATTGTAAAACTTTTATTAGTTTTTAATTTTTTTTTACAACGTTAATCATGCAGCATAAATGACACAATACATTTTTTCTGCTGGTCGGTATGAATACAACGATACCAAAATTCTTTTTTTCTTTAAGGTTTTTCCACTTTTTTGCAATAAAAATCCTTTTTTGGGAATTTTTTTTTTTCAAAATCGCTGCATTCTAAGTCCTATAACTTTTTTATTTTTCCATGGACGGAGCTCTACGAGGGCTTATTTTTTACGAGACGAGCTGTAGTTTTTTTTATTGGTACCATTTGGGGGCACATATGGCTTTTTTGATCACTTTTAGTGCGTTTTTTGGAAGGCAAAATGGAAAAAATTGTAGTTTTGTAGTTTTTTTTTAACGCTTTTTGTCATGCAGGATAAAAAACATGTTCAATTTATTGTACACATCGTTACGGATATGACAATACCAAATATGTGAGATTTTAATTGTTAAATTTTTTTATGCTAATATGGGAAAAAGCACAAAAAAAAAGTTTTCTTTTTACTTTTTTTTTGTAACATTTTTCTTTTTTTTACATTATTTTTTATCTTTCCATTAGACTTTTTATGTCCCTGTAGGAGACTTGTACAATCAAACCTATGATTGCTATAATAACAGCGATTATAGGCAATGGCAAAGCAAGTCGCCTGTAGCTGGTGTCCCGTTGCCATGGCAACCAGATGGGCTCTCTATTATTATATTGTGAGAGTTTGAAGACGTCACAGAGGGAGCACGCTCCCTCTGTGAACCCTTTACTTGCCGCGATCAATGTATATATTGATATTCCAGGACTAGCGCCACCTACTGTTCATATTCTGTGTCCACCTCAGTTATTATTCCAAGGTGGGTCACACATACTCAGACCTGTTTCTCTGCAGTAATGTTGTGTCATTACTCTCTCAGCATCACATCTGAGAAGCATGCAGCTTCAGACATTGCTGGTCACCACACCAGGAATCCCTCCACATACCTAGTGGAGCAGAGAGAAGTAAGACTGAGCATGTGTGACCCCCTCAGAGCAAATATTGAGATAAACAGAATAAAAACAGCAGGTGGCGCTATTCTATCATTAGTTCTGGAATATACAGGGTTATAAACAGCAGGTGGCGCTATTCTAACAATAGTCCTGGAATACCTGGGGTTATAAACAGCAGGTGTCGCTATTCTAACATTAGTCATGGAATATCTGGGCATAGAAACTGTTTTTTAAATAAGTGTATATACAAAAAATATTTAGAATTAATTTTGAAAAGTTGCAGCTTTTTCACAGTCTCACCCCAGTAGCTGGGTGTAACGCACATAGCAATTTTCCATTATTCTGGCATTTCCTTAGGCTGAATGCAGATGGCCGGGTTGGATTCCAACTGCAAGATCCTCGCAGTGGGATGCGACCCTGTGTCCCTGCAGTGACCTCCGGCTTATCTGTCATGCGTCTTTTCTCTGCTCTGCAGTTGTGGCGGCTGGCGCACAGCTGCACATGCGCAGTACAGAGCCGTCGATGGCGTGGATAGTGCGAGTCTCTACGAGGCCCGCACTAGATTAGGACATGCTGCGATTTCCACCCTGCGAGCGGAACATCGCAGTTGTTTTCCACTCGTGGGCATGGAAATACATTTTTTAACACATGTCCTATGGGCAGTATTTGCTGCGGGATCTGGAGCTCCTGTGGTACATCAGAACTGGAGTTAGTGCGCTATAGGTTTCTATGGTGCCCTCAGTTGGTTCTTGGTGACCTGTGGGATGGACAGATGTTGTGCCCATTATACAGGCACAAAAAAATCCCCCATATTATGGCCGCCTGAAATCATCCTAAACAGGGATATTGATAGTTAAGAAAAATGAAGAGAGACAAATCTAGGATTTCAGTTTTTCCTGATGGCCAATTCTAAATCTGCAGGTCTTCTGGATTATCAGATGCCAGATGAGTGGAGTCTTCACATGAACACATATTTCTATGATCCACCCAGACTGAGCACTTTACTAATCCAACCACATGGATATTAATGAGGACACATTCTCTTTTGGGCTTAGGCTGAGCACTGTGCATTTTGGATCTTGCTCAGTTTGCCACTCTGATCATTGTAAACGTTTCTTTCCCTGATAGTCATCCTAGGAAAATGTGCAAAAGATTAGCCAAAGAACAAGCAAACTCCTTCACTGGCTGATCTTCTCTTTTCAGAAGATTTTGGTGCGGATCCGCAGCAGACTTCACACCTTCTATTGAAAGGGTGACGCGGAAATGATGCTGATTTCGTGGAAAATCCATACCATTTCCTGCTATGTGTGAACATTCCCTTAAAAAGTTTTTATGGCTGGCTTTTTTTTATACAGACATGCCATTTGTCTCTAAAGAAGTCTACAGAAAACACTTGAAAAAATGCCAGACCGAGAACCTGCTGCATTTGAAAAAAAAAGGCAAAAAAATTGACCAAAAAATGCACCAGAACTGAGGGAAAATGCCACAAAAATAGAATGTTTGAAGTGAGTTTCATAGCTTTCTATTCACATACAGCTTACATATGGCCGCAGCATAAACTGCTACGGAAAACTCCCACATTCGGGTACATGCACACGGATGTATAAAACGTTGCACCTGTGATTCTTGGGGGCAGTCTTATTGGGCAACACATGGACATCCCATCTGTGTGTTGTCCAGCTGGATGTTAGTTGTAGAGCAATAGGGAAGTTAGGAAACACACTACTAATTAGTGCCTATTTTGTGGCACTTTTTATTATTCTAACTAGATATTTTTGCTCATTTGGCCTTTTTTCCATTAACTATACTGAAAAAACGGATGATAAAAATGTGTGTCTAAAAAAAAATCTCTTGTAAAAAATGAATGAAATTAACTAGCAAAGCAAATGCCGCAAAAAACTGCATGTGAAACAAGTCTATATATGTGAACATTTATGAAAGTCGCTGTACAGACAACGTGGCTGGAATAGTTCACGACGGATGTCACAGACTCACTTAGGATGAAACAGGAGGCCGGCGTTTCTATTTTTCCATGCCACATTGCGATACATTTCACAGTTCCTTGTCTGAGGGCAGCAAGGATTTACTTTCTATTTACGTATTGCAGGGCTTTGACAGAAGGGCAGATGAGGTACAGGTTCATTATAGGGTGATTCCAGCAGATACTGGTGTGAGCATCAAGGAACAGGATAAAAACAAAGAAAATGAAGCTATGCTAATGTTATTCTGAATATACCTCCCATCGACCCACAAGTGCCCAGTGTTGTCTCCTGTTGCGTAATACAATTTTCCTGAGCCAGAGGGCGAGAAGCAAGAAAAGTGACTATTAATTTGAGCAGCAACCTGCCTATTATAACACTGACCCTTTAGTAAAAAATTATAAAGACTACTATATTTTAGAATATAGCTACTATAAAACTATCCCCTATGTAAAAGAATATAACTACTAAAATTCTGCCCCTATCTTCAAGAATATAACTACAATAACGCTGCCCCTATATACAAAAATATAAATTCTATAACACTGCGTCTTACGTACAAGAATATCACTACTATAATACTGCCCCCAATGTACAGGAATTTAACTACAATAGCACTGCCCCTATGTACAAGACTATAACTACTATAATACTACCTCCTGTGTGCAAGCATATAACTACTATAATACTGCCCCCTATGTTCAAGACTATAACTATTATAATACTACCCCCTATGTACAAGAATATAACAATTATAATACTGCCCCCCTATGTACAAGCATATTACTACTATAATATTGCCCCTTGTGTACAAGAATATAACTGCTATAATACTGCCTCCTGTGTACAAGAATATAACTACTATAATACTACCCCATATATACAAGAATATAACTACTATAATACTGCCCCCTATGCACAAGACTATAAATATTATAATACTACCCTCCTATGTACAAGAATAGAACAACTATAATACTGCCCCCCTATGTACAAGTATATTAGAACTATAATACTGCCCCCTATGTTCAAGAATATAACTACTATAATACTGCCCCCTATGTACAAGAATAAAACTATTATAATGCTGGCACTTATGTACAAGAATATCACTACTATAATACTACCCCCTACGTACAAGAATATAACTACTATAATAATGCCACTATGTACAAGAATATAACTACTATAATATTGCCTCCTATGTACAAGAATATAGCTACTATAATACTGCTTCTCTGTACAAAAATATAACTACTATAATACTGCCTCCTATGTACAAGAATATAGCTACTATTATACTGCTTCTCTGTGCAAAAATATAACTACTTTAATACTGCCTCCTATGTACAAGAATATAGCTACTATAATACTGCCCCCTATCTACAAGAATATATTATAATGCTGCTCCCTATGTACAAAAATATAACTACTATAATACTGCCTTCTGTATACAATAATATACCTACTATATTACTGCCCCCTATATAAGGAGGATACAAGAATATAACTACTATAATACTGCCTCCTGCGTACATGAATATAACTACTATAATACTGCCCGCTATGTACAAGAATATAACTAGTATTATGCAGCTCCCTATGTACTAGAATATAACTACTATAATACTGCCCGCTATGTGCAAGAATATAACTACTATAATACTGCCCCCTATGTACTAGAATATAACTACTATAATACTGCTCCCTATGTACAAGAATATAACTACTGTAATATTAACCTCTATGTACAAGAATATATTTACTATAATGCCGCTCCTAAGTAAAAGAATGTAAAAACTATAATACTGCCCCCTATGTACAAGAATAAAACTACTATAATACTGCCTTTATGTACAAGAAAATTACTAGTATTATACTGCCCCCTAAGTACAAGAATATGACTGCTATAATACTGCTCCAATGTATAGGAATATAATTATTATAATAGTGTTTTCAATTTACAAGAGTACAGCTATATAATACTGCCCCTATGTACAGTAATATAACTACTATAATACTGCCTCCTATGTACAACAATATAACTATTATAATACTGCCTCCTATGTACAAGAATATAACTACTATAATACTGGTCCCCATGAACAAGAATATACCTACTAAAATATTGCTCCTATGTACAGGAATATAATTACTAATATACTGCCTCCTATGTACAAGAATATAGCTATTATGATTCTGCCCCTTATGTACCAGAATATAACTACTATAATACTGCTCCCTATGTACAAGAATATAACTACTATAATACTGCTCCCTATGTACAAGAATATAACTACTATAATACTGCCCCCTATGTACAAGAATATAACTACTATAATACTGCCCCCTATGTACAAGAATATAACTACTATAATACTGCCCCCTATGTACAAGAATATAACTACTACAATACTGCCCGCTATGTACAAGAATATAACTACTATAATACTGCCCCCTATGTACAAGACTATAACTACCATAATATTGCCCCCTATGTACAAGAATATAACTAATATAAAACTGCCCCCATATGTACAAGTATATTACTACTATAATACTGTCTCCTCTGTACAAGAATATAACTACTATAATACTGATTCTCTGTACAAACATATAACTACTACAATACTGCCCCTGTGTACCAGAATATAATTACTATAATACTGCCTCCTATGTACAAGAATACAACTACTATAATACTGCCTCCATGTACAAGAATATAACTACAATAATACTGCCTTCTATATACAATATTATAACTACTATAATACTGTCCCTGTGTAAAAGAATCTAAAAAATATAATTCTGAATCCTATGTAAAGAAGATAACTAATATAATACTGTTTCTCTGAACAAGAATATAACTTTTGTAATACTGCCTCTTTCGTACAAGAATATAACTACTATAATACTGCCCCCTATGTACAAGAATATAACTACTATAATACTGCCCCCTATGTACAAGAGTATAACTACTATAATACTACCCTCTATGTACAAGAATATAACTACTATAATACTGCTCCCTATGTACAAGAATATAACTACTATAATACTACCCCTATGTACAAGAATATAACTACTATACTACTGCCACTAAATAAAAGGCTTTGCGGAACAAGTTGGTTCTATACAAATAAAGATTATTATATACAAAAATGTAACAATTATAATACTGCCCACCTATGTACAAGTATATTACTACTATAATAATGTCGCTATATACAAGAGTATAACTATATAATACTGCCCCTATGCACAGGAATATAACTACTATAATATTGTCTCCTATGTACAAGAATATAACTACTATAATATTGTCTCCTATGTACAAGAATATAACTACTATTATACTGCCTCTATGTACAAGAATATAACTACTATCATACTGCCCCATATGTTCCAGAATGTAACTACTATAATACTGCTCCTATGTACAGGAATATAATTACTATAATACTGCCTTCCATGTACAAGAACATAACTACTATAATAGTGCCATCTATGTACAAGAACATAACTACTATAATACTGGCCTCCAAGTACAAGAATATAACTACTATAATACTGCCCCCTATGTACAACAATATAGCTATTATAATACTGCCCCCTATGTACAAGAATATAACTACTATAATACTGCCCCCTATGTACAAGAATATAACTGCTATAATACTGCCTCCTATGTACAAGAATATAACTACTATAATACTGCCTCCTATGTACAAGAATATAACTACTATAATACTGCCCCCTATGTACAAGAATAAAACTACTATAATACTGCCTTTATGTACAAGAAAATTACTAGTATTATACTGCCCCCTAAGTACAAGAATATGACTGCTATAATACTGCTCCAATGTATAGGAATATAATTATTATAATAGTGTTTTCAATTTACAAGAGTACAGCTATATAATACTGCCCCTATGTACAGTAATATAACTACTATAATACTGCCCCCTATGTACAAGAATATAACTACTATAATACTGCTCCCTATGTACAAGAATATAACTACTATAATACTGCCCCCTATGTACAAGGATATAACTACTATATTACTGCCCCCTATGCACAAGAATGTAACTACTATAAAACTGCCCCTATATGCAAGAAAACAACTACTATAATACTGCCCCATGTTGAAGAATATAACTACAATAATACTATCTACAAGTATATGACTGCTATAATACTGCTCCTTATATACAAGAATATATCTACTTTAATACTGTCTCCTATGTACAAGAATATAACTACTGTAATACATCCCCCTAAGTATACGAATGCAACTACTATAATACTGCCCATTATGTATAAGATTATAAATACTCTAATACTGCCCCCTATGTTCAAGAATATAACTACTATAATACAGCCTCCTATGTACAAGAGTATAACTACTATAGTACGGCCTCCTATCTATAAAATTTAACTACTATAATACCCCCCCCCTATATACAATAATATTACTACTATAATACTGCTCCTATGTACAAGAATATGTTATGGATGAATAAAAAAACTTCATTTTGTGCTACGCTTGCCATACTATTCGCCATGTGGGATTCAGAGGTGCCAGGTGAAACGGCACCCCTGTAAAGTAAGTACTACATCTTGCTATTTTTTCCAATATTGGTTACATCGAAGCGCTGGTAATTTTCTTCTTTTCTCTCTGGTTTCGTACAAGAATAAAACTACTATTATACCCCCCTATATACAAGAATATAACTACTATAATACTGCCCCCTATATACAAGAATATAACTACTATAATACTGCTCCCTATGTACAAGAATATAACTACTATAATACTGCCTCCTATGTACAAGAATATAACTACTATAATACTGCCCCTATATTCAAGAATATAACTATTATCATATTGCTCCTATGTACAAGAATAGAACTACTATAATACTGCCCCCTATGTACAAGAATATAAATACTGTAATACTGCCCCTATGTACAGAATATAACTACTATAATACGGTCCCCTATGTACAAGAATATAACTACTATAATACTGCCCCTATGTACAGAATATAACTACTATAATACTGGCTCCTATGTACAAGAATAAGAATAGAACAACTATAATACTGCCCTCTATGTACAAGAATATACATACTATAATACTGCCCCTATGTACAGAATATAACTACTATAATGCGGTCCCCTATGTACAAGAATATAACTACTATAATACTGCCCCTATGTACAGAATGTAACTACTATAATACTGCTCCCTATGTACAAGTATATAACTACAGTAATACTACCTCCTATTTACAAGAATATAACTACTATAATACTGTCCCCTATGTACAAGAACATAACTACTATAATACTGCCTCCTATGTACAAAAATATAACTACTATATTACTGCCCCCTATGTACAAGAATATAACTACTATAATACTGTCCCCTATGTACAAAAATATAACTACTGTAATACTGCCCCTATGTACAAGAATATAACTACTATAATACTGCCCCCTATGTACAAGAATATAACTACTATAATACTGCCCCCTATGTACAAGAATATAACTACTATAATACTGGCTCCTATGTACAAGAATAGAACTACTATAATACTGTCCCCTATGTACAAGAATATAAATACTATAATACTTCCCCTATGTACAGAATATAACTACTATAATACGGTACCCTATATACAAGAATATAACTACTATAATACTGCCTCCTATGTACAAGAATATAACTACTATAATACTGCCTCCTATGTACAAGAATATAACTACTATAATACTGCCCCCTATATACAAGAATATAACTACTATAATACTGCCTCCTATGTACAAGAATATAACTAGTATAATACTGCCCCTATGTACAGAATGTAACTACTATAATACTGCCCCCTATGTACAAGAATATAACTACTATAATACTGCCTCCTATTTGCAAGACTATAACTACTATAATACTTTCCCCTATTTACAAGAACATAACTACTATAATACTGCCTCCCATGTACAAAAATATAACTACTATATTACTGCCCCCTATGTACAAGAATATAACTACTATAATACTGCCCCCTATGTACAAAAATATAACTACTATAATACTGCGCTCTATGTACAAATATATAACTACTGTAATACTGCCCCTATGTACAAAATATAACTACTATAATACTGCCCCCTATATACAGGAATATAAGTACTATAATACTGCCTCCTATATACAAGAATATAACTACTATAATACTGCCCCCTATGTACAAGAATATAACTACTATAATACTGTCCCCTATGTACAAGAATATAACTATGATAATACTGCCTCCTGTATACAAGAATATAACTACTATAATACTGCCCCCTATGTACAAGAATATAACTACTATAATACTGCCCCCTATGTACAAGAATATAACTACTATAATACTGTCCATAAGCACAATAATGTAACTACTGTGTTTCTCCCAAAATAAGACTCTGTCTTACCTAAATTTTAGATCAACAGAGGTCTTTTATGCTTACCTATCAGGTTCGGTCCAGGTCCCTCCCTCTGCTCTCCACAGCTCCGATGCGCTTCCCGCAGTCCTCCACTGCTCATACAACATCACTTTCTGGTTATGGGATTCATAAATCCCACCATGTGAGCCCGAACTAAACTGTAGTTTTTATTGATAGATTTTGGGGTATATATAACCTTTTGATAACTTTTTGTTCAATTATTTTCTTGGAGATGGAGTGCCAAAAAGCAGAATTCTGGCATTGCATTTTTTTCTGACATCAATCAACATGCAGAATTAATAATGTGATATTTAAATAAATTGTAATTTCAAAGAAGCGACAATACAAATTTTAATTTCTTTAAATTTCCCTATTTTCCAATGACTGGAAAAAGTTTTTTAACCTTATTTAATATAATTTTTATTGAGAGTAAACATAACTTTACATTTCTAACTCTCTTCTGCCCCCCCCCCCTAGCTCGCATTCCCAATAGTTAAATCGGCATGTAACACCTTATACATCAAACATATTAGATGGAAATTATTTCAGACGATACACAGTGTCCTTAGATGAAAAGAGTCTTTTTCCTTGGTATTCTATAGCACGATCCTTTCTGCCATAGAACAAGGGTAGTCAGCCTGTAAAGTCACAACAAGTACATGAATATAGTTTTTTTTTAACCTTTTAATATTCTTCACTTTTTCTAACAATTAAAAAATCTTTAGTTTACAAATTTTCACTTTTTTTAAGTTCCATAGTTTCTTGTACATTATAAAGCAATACTATGGTATTGCATTATACTATAAGCTAACAGGCATCCTATTAAGATGTGTCCCTGGTAGAGATGAGCGACCATACTCGATAAGGCAAACTACTCGAGTGAGTAGGGCCTTATTCGAGTACCTACCCGCTCGTCGCTAAAGATTCGGGTGCCGGCAGGGGGGGGGGGGGGGAGCAGCGGGGGAGAGCGGGGAGGAACGGAGGGGAGATCTCTCTGCCCCCCACAAACCCCTGCTCACCGCCGCAACTCACCTCTCACCCACCCCGGCAGCCGAATCTTTAGAGACGAGCGGGCAGGTACTCGACTAAGGCACTACTCGCTCGAGTAGTTTGCTTTATCGAGTATGCTCGCTCATCTCTAGTCACTGGCAAGTCTTACTAGGTAAACATTCATGGCAGCCCTGGAGGCCTTCAGAGCTCCATGCTGCCACGACACCCAGACGTCACTGCGTGATCACATTGTAGGGCGGTCGTTAAGGATATTTCAAATCATCAGGCTACTTCTCTGTCTCTCTTCCATGCTTTTCACTGATGCTCTACTTGCCTAAAATGTCTACTGTATATAAGTACAATTTCATCAGAGGATTAATTTCATTTAGACGTTTCTCATAGTCAAATATGAACCCGAGAGCCCCAAGTTGCAAATTGATGGTGCAGCTGCCAACTTTCCAACATAACTGTTTCGTTATTTCATTGGAAGCTAAAATATAAGAGGAATTTACAAGGGACTACATTAATGATAAAATGGTCTTGCTAATACCAGGACGTAGGTGCTGCTTGCAGACTGTCTGTGGGGACTATTCTAATTACAGCAGCTCTGATCCATCACCCCAGATCTGTGGTGTGTGCTCAAAAGTCAGTGGAATAGAAGGCAGAAATTGAGGTTTTTGCATAGTCTATAACATTATCCTACGCCTGTGTCCATCTCTGAAAATATTATCTGCAAATAAAACCTCAGAACTGAGTCCAAATATTAGAAATTCTCAGGAAATCTTTAGCAGGAACCCTCTCCTCCCAGGTCAACTATTAGCGGGCCAGTCTTCTGTAAATAGAGGAAAAATTCTGAAACTTTTTAAAGGGTAACTAATAGAGATGAGCGAACGTACTCGTCCGAGCTTGATACTCGTTCGAGTATTAGCGTCTTCGAGATGCTCGTTACTCGTGACGAGTACCACGCGATGTTCGAGTTACTTTCACTTTCATCTCTGAGACGTTAGTGCGCTTTTCTGGCCAATAGAAAGACAGGGAAGGCATTACAACTTCCCCCTGCAACGTTCAAGCCCTATACCACCCCCCTGCAGTGAGTGGCTGGCGAGATCAGGTGTCACCCGAGTATAAAAATCAGCCCCTCCCGCGGCTCGCCTCAGATGCGTTCTGACATAGAGGAGGGAAAGTGCTGTTGGTGCCGGAACTGCTATAGGGAGAGTGTTAGGAGTATTTTAGGCTTCAAGAACCCCAACGGTCCTTCTTAGGGCCACATCTAACCGTGTGCAGTAGTGTGGAGGCTGCTTTTTGCAGTGTTGCACATTTTTTTTTGTATATCGGCCGTGCAGAGCATTGCGCCCTGCAGTAATTATTCATACTCCAGGGCCAGTAGTGGTGGTGAGGCAGGGACAGAAGACATATATTTATTGAATATAGGCAGTGGGCCTTTGCAAAAACATTTGGGGAAAAAAATCTATTTGGGCTGCCTGTGACTGTCCTCAGTGTTCTGGGTCTGTGCTGGGTGTAGTTGTTCTCCTAATTCATACGCAGCCAGCTAAGTGGTACAGCAGGCTTGCGCAAAATTATTTCCTGGCTCTGTGTTGGCTGTTACATCACATTCCAGTCCACAGTGCAACAGTCTGCAGTTATTTTACATACTCCAGGGCCAGTAGTGGTGACGCAGGGACAGAAGACATATTTATTGAATATAGGCAGTGGGCCTTTGCAAAAACATTTGGGGAAAAAAATCTATTTGGGCTGCCTGTGACTGTCCTCAGTGTTCTGGGTCTGTGCTGGGTGTAGTTGTCCTCCTAATTTATACGCAGCCAGCTAAGTGTTACAGCAGGCTTGCGCAAAATTATTTCCTGGCGTTCCGTAAGCGAAGTCAGCCTCCAACCACAGGCCAATAAGGGGCACATTTAATTACAGCGTTCTGTTTCTGCACTACTGGTAATACACCATGCTGAGGGGTAGGGGTAGGCCTAGAGGACGTGGACGCGGGCGAGGACGCGGAGGCCCAAGTCAGGGTGTGGGCACAGGCCGAGCCAGTGCGGTGGCCAGGGGTAGAGGCAGGGCCAGACCGAATAATCCACCAACTGTTTCCCAAAGCGCCCCCTTGTGCCATGCCACCCTGCAGAGGTCAAGGTGCTCTACGGTGTGGCAGTTTTTCACAGAGACGCCTGACGACCGACGAACAGTGGTGTGCAACCTTTGTCGCGCCAAGATCAGCTGGGGAGCCACCACCACCAGCATGCGCAGGCATATGATGGCCAAGCACCCCACAAGGTGGGACGAAGGCCGTTCACCGCTTCCGGTTTGCACCACTGCCTCTCCCCCTGTGCCCCAACCTGCCACTGAGATCCAACCCCCCTCGGAGGACACAGGTACTACCGTCTCCTGGCCTGCACCCACACGCTCACCTCCGCTGCCCTCGGCCCCATCCAGCAATGTCTCTCAGCGCAGCGTCCAGACGTTGCTAGTGCCACTGTTTGAGCGCAAGCGCAAGTACGCCGCCACGCGCCCGCACGCTCAAGCGTTAAACGTGCACATTGCCAAATTGATCAGCCTGGAGATGCTGCCGTATAGGCTTGTGGAAACGGAGGCTTTCAAAAGCATGATGGCGGCGGCGGCGGCCCTGCGCTACTCGGTTCCCAGTTCCCACTACTTTTCCCGATGTGCCGTCCCAGCCCTGCACAACCACGTCTCCCGCAACATTGTACGCGCCCTCACCAACACGGTTACTGCCAAGTCCACTTAACAACAGACACGTGGACAAGCACAAGCGGGCAGGGCCACTATATCTCCCTGATGGCACATTGGGTGAATTTAGTGGAGGCTGGGACAGAGTCAGAGCCTGGGACCGCTCACGTCCTACACACCCCCAGAATTGCGGGCCCCAGCTCGGTGGTGGTATCTGCAGCGGTGTATGCTTCCTCCACTAAACCATCCTCCTCCTCCTACGCAACCTCTGTCTCGCAATCAAGATGTGTCAGCAGCAGCACGTCGCCAGCAGTCGGTGTCGCGCGGCACGGCAGCACAGCGGTGGGCAAGCGTCAGCAGGCCGTGCTGAAACTACTCAGCTTAGGAGAGAAGAGGCACACGGCCCACGAACTGCTGCAGGGTCTGACAGAGCAGACCGACCGCTGGCTTGCGCCGCTGAGCCTCCAACCGGGCATGGTCGTGTGTGACAATGGCCGTAACCTGGTGGAGGCTCTGCAACTCGGCAGCCTCACGCACGTGCCATGCCTGGCCCATGTCTTTAATTTGGTGGTTCAGCGCTTTCTGAAAAGCTACCCACACTTGTCATACCTGCTCGGAAAGGTGCGCCGGGTCAGCGCACATTTCCGCAACTCCAAGACGGACGCTGCCACCCTGAGGACCCTGCAACATCGGTTTAATCTGCCAGTGCACCAATTGCTGTGCGACGTGCCCACACGGTGGAACTCTACGCTCCACATGTTGGCCAGGCTCTATGAGCAGCGTAGAGCTATTGTGGAATACCAACTCCAACGTGGGCAGCGTAGTGGGAGTCAGCCTCCTCAATTCTTTACAGAAGAGTGGGCCTGGTTGGCAGACATCTGCCAGGTCCTCGGAAACTTTGAGGAGTCTACCCAGATGGTGAGCGGGGATGCTGCAATCATTAGCATCACCATTCCTCTGCTATGCCTCTTGAGAAGTTCCCTGCAAAGCATAAAGGCAGACGCTTTGCACTCGGAAACGGAGGCGTGGGAAGACAGTATGTCGCTGGATAGTCAGAGCACCCTCATGTCTATATCTCAGCGCGTTGAGGAGGAGGGGGAGGAGCATGAGGAGGGGGAAGAGACAGCTTGGCCCACTGCTGAGGGTACCCATGCTGCTTGCCTGTCATCCTTTCAGCGTGTATGGCCGGAGGAGGAGGAGGATCCTGAAAGTGATCACACACTGCCAATCAGAGGCAGTGTGTGACTGCTGCCTCTGATTGGCTCAGCGGGACCAATCAGATGAGAGGCAGCAGTCACTCACCCATTCATAAATTCATGAATGGGTGTGTGAGTGGAATCTGCCTCTGATTGGTCAGGCTGTGACCAATTAGAGGCAGCTCATTCAGCAGGCGGGGACTTTAAATCCCCGGCTGCTGAATACTACTCACAGCTGTTCAGAGCAGTTCAGGAGGACTGCTGCTGGCCGCGCTGAACTCCGTCTGCCGGGACCAGGTGAGTACATATATATTTTTTATTTTTACACATTTCTGGATGAATTGCAGGGAAGGGCTTATATATTTAACCCCTTCCCGACAATTCATCCCGCGATCGCCGGCAGCCCATTGCTTTCAATGGAGCCAGCTATATTGCTGGCTCCATTGAATTCAATGGGCTAACATCGTTCTGCCGGGACAAGGCGAGTATATATTTTTTAAAAATTTTTACACATTTCTGGATGAATTGCAGGTAAGGGCTTATATATTTAAGCCCTTCCCGACAATTCATCCCGCGATCGCCGGCAGCCCATTGCTTTCAATGGAGCCAGCTGTATTGCCGGCTCCATTGAATTCAATGGGCTAACATCGTTCTTCTCTGCCACAGCTGTGGCAGAGGAGAACGATCTTTATGCTGACAGTGTGGGGGGGGGGGGGTGTCTCACTCTTGCCACTATTGTGGCTAAATAGTGGGACCTGGGAACTTGAGATGCAGCCCAACATGTAGCCCCTCGCCTGCCCTATCCGTTTCTGTGTCGTTCCCATCACTTTCTTGAATTTCCCAGGTTTTCACAAATGAAAACCTTAGCGAGCATCGGCGATATACAAAAATGCTCGAGTCGCCCATTGACTTCAATGGGGTTCGTTACTCGAAACGAACTCTCGAGCATCACTGAAAGTTCGACTCGAGTAACGAGCACCCGAGCATTTTGGTGCTCGCTCATCTCTATTAGTTACCCTTTTTTGCTTTCCAATCCAATTTCCCGCCACCTGAACACTCCCCGGTTCTTATTTATTTTGGATGGAAAAGAGCTTTGTGGATTCCTTGGAATTACTCAACAGGAACACCTAAAAATGAATCCTCAGGATGATTTTATTAGCAAGTTTTTAAAAATTAAATGTGAGTTATGAGTTCTTCACATCGGGAAGATCATTTGTAATAATCCTGGAAATATATGTATAGTTATATAACACATACTTATATAATAGGACTATTCATTTATAATTTCTCTAATGATCTCTATCTATCTCTGTAATATACATCCAAGGGAGAAAAGACCTTCCGCGCTCCAACAAACAGGTTTTAATAATAATCACCCCTTGGTTCAGTGTCAAAACAATCAAAGGTTTCATGATATTGTCCAAAAAATGGAATGATATTAAAATACAAATAGCGAATACAATCACCAAATATTACAAGCAACGCGTTTCGGCGTTTACAAATTAACGCCTTTTTCAAGCTAACATATGATCTAAAAGTAGTCATATATATATGTTAGCTTGAAAAAGGCGTTAATTTGTAAACGCCGAAACGGTGGCAAAGAGTTTCATAGTGTGACTGCTCTAAGGCCTCCCTCACACAGGCATTTGCTGAAAACGCAGTCAAAGATGCTGAAAAAAACAAAATTAATACTCACCTAGCTGCCGCTGTCCGGGTCCCTGCCATTGTTTTCTGGAACTCCCGGTTTGAAGACCCCAACTCCAGCAAGAGATTTTTCTGATTGGCTGAGTCCGCTGAGTGTCAGAAGGCTGATCCAATCGCAGCCAGCGCTGGATGCATCAACCACAGCCATTCATTAAATGGCTGTTATTGGTGCATCGAGCGCTGGCTCTGATTGGCGGAGCCGGCACTCCTGAACCAATCAAAGCCATCTCTTGCTGGGAGGTGGGGACTTCAATCCCTGACACTAGCAATAGATGTTTTGTCACCTTGAAAAGTGCCCAGCAGCCTGCCCGGAGCTCTGGAGAGCAGTGGCAGGGACCTCAATGGCGCCAGCTAGGTGAGAAATTTTAGGTAGTGCAGCAAGCGCTTGTGTTTAGCGCTGCCAAAAACGTGGTACCAAATTGTGCCACATTTTAAGCAGCGCTGAAAACACCGCCCATTCAGTTCAATGGGCGACACAGGGATGAAAACGGCCAAAGATAGAACATGCATCGCTGTCAAAGCACAGCCTCGAAGACACTGCGTCTTGACGCTTATGTGAGCAGCCCCACTGAAATGAATGGGGGCATTGTACAGCGTTTAGCGCAGCGCTGAAAAGGCAGCGCTAAAAGCTGTACAAAAACGCCTGTGTAAGGAAGGCCTTACAGTGAAAGCCTCTTTTAACTCCTTCACTTGATCTTTACTCTTAGATTTCTCTAGACAAGTCATATTTACTAGTCCGGGTATAAAAAGAGCAGTAGAGAGATCTCTGAGACCCTGGATATAAATATTTAGTACTAATATTTCATGTTTGATCTTTCTAGGAATATACAAATAAGTCACAGAAGACGGCCATACTTACTGCTATACTGATACATAATACAAGGGCAGCTATTGAACCACATCTCACAGCATGCAGAGGGGCAGATTGCTACATGGAGGAGCATTGTACTGGTGCAACATACTGATAAACAACCACTCACATACTTACCATATATTGGGGGGCTGCTTAGTATTATACTTGCACATATATAAGGCATACAAAGCGTGTCAATCCCACCGATGTGTAGTGCACTATGCAGCTTTACAGCCTATTAATGACGCCACATACGATGAAGCCTGGCGCACTGACTGTCTTGCACCTCCCAAGTGAACCCCACTGGCACTGACACCCCAGCTCCCCCAGTATGCAAAGCCAGCCGCTTACTGCAAAAATAATAAATACAGGCTAATACAAGGTATTGGTTAATATTTTGGCCAAAGTATGCAAGCTCATAACCCACGTCAAGGGTCCTCATTTTCTTGTGAGTCCCTATACTAACATTATTTGTGAGATGCAAGGCAATCTCCGGGCTGAATAGTGTGTGCTGTCATTAGTAGGCTGTAACTACACGTATAAGTTGGTCTGGCACCCTTTGTATGTCTTATCTGTGTGCAAGTATAGTACTAAGCAGCCCCCCAATATATGGTAAGTATGTGAGTGGTCGTTCATCAGTATTTTGCACCTGTGCATTGCTCCTCCATATAGCAATCTGCCTGTCTGCATGCTGTGAGATGTGATGTCTGGACCTGTCCTTGTATTTTATATCAGTATACCAGTAAGTATGGACACCTTCTGTGATTTTATCAAGTACATCTTATCTCTCTTCTATGTACCTCAAGAAAGTATGTGCCTTGGCAACAGCCGATTGATATTGTGTGCTACAGTTCAGTTAATTACCCATAGATATCTGATTAATGCTCAAGGATCCTTGTGTTTTCAATTGGGAATCTAATAATCTAATGGGATGTGGGGGCTTCCATATTTGAGGGATGATTTGAGTGGTCATATTTTATTGAATCAAATTGGCCATCCTTCAGACAGAGGTCCACAACTGCATCCTATTGCCTTCAAGGAATGGAATGCATAGGCCAGAATTGAAGCACAGCTCAAGTAAAGGCCTCACGACTTGGGAGGGATGCAGATGGAGCCCAGTTAGTTTACTAGGATAGCAGTGCAGGGGTTTAAATTGGGGCATGTGAGGGATGTAGGGTAGGGGGAGGTGTTGGTAGAGTTGCAGTTATAGGGAGAGGTATGGTGAGGCCAGGGTCTTACACTTACCTGATTGGTGGGTAGGTGGGTTGGGGAGAGGATATGTATTTAATCGCAGGGAAGAGTACAGCAGTCATCAGTAGGCCAAATAGAGAGATTTTTCCTACCCAACTTAAAGGGAGAGAAGTTTGTGGTGTCCCAGGAACCGGATCTTTGAAGGAGGCAATTTGGTCTTGAATGGAGGCCCATCAAGTTATAATGATATGTCATAATTTTACTGGAGGGTGTCCCTACTGGTCTGAGGTCTCAGCAGGACTATAATTTGGCCAACATTCAGCTGGAAATGCTCACAAAATGGTGAACTGTAGCTGAGGGTCAAAGAGGAGGTGCTGAAGGTGAATATGTTAACAATGGTGGACCTTCAAAGACTCCTTCCTGAGGTTATTTACTGTCTGTATTATGCAGTTATTTATATAAAAATGTTAATATTGTTAATATATTTTATTAATAAAGAGGCTGTTCTGGCCATCTCATCCTAAGTCATGCGGTGTTTGTCTTCAATGGGGTTGGGCCGCGGGTCGCTGAAGGTTTTTGGCCTGTATCCAGTGAGCTGTTCCCAAGTAAAGGAATCAGTACATCTAATCTGCTGTGGACCTTTAAAATTCATGAATCTATTAACCAAATTGGCATTGTGAGTTTGAAAATGTATAATAAGAGTGGGGTTGAACATTCCCAGACTAATTATGGGGCTATGAAGAACATTTTGGCTCACGCGTTTTCATTTGTGAGATGTCTCCTTCCACCCCTATTGCTGTGTTGCGGCGAGTTCACTTTAATATGGAATAACGGCAGAATTTAGTATTTTATCACGCCATATGCTGCATTCAGAGTGTTTTTCTGCAAGGCAATCTCAAGCCGAGACGCACAGCGAGCGAGAGATTCAGACAAGCCAAATGTCCTCAGTGAACTTAGGAGGGGGGAAGGAAATGCATTATATTCATTTCTTATCTTCTCCCACCGGCTCCATGGACAGGTTTTATTGCCCTTGTATTTCTAGAAGTAGAGGTGGGACGAGCTCAAGGCCCAAATCCTTTATCCCACACAATTCCTTATTAAAGAAAAAAGTAATAATACTGAGCCCCCCTTTAATCGGTAAGTCCAAGCCAGCGAGACGTGTGCTGATGGTAGACACTCCTAATTATTCATTTCATGGAACTCGGCTGAAAAACAACTCACAGGAGCAAAACAGACAGGAAAAGGGAAAGACGATTGTCTGTGGGTTTTATAATGTTACAATCTGCCCTCTACGGACTGTAATTACAGGGGGGAATTATACTGTAGAAAGGGGGAAAATTTAGTGAGCAGGTGCAAGAAAGGCCTGGTGTCACTAGCATAAATAACAGGTGTACAGCAGTGCAGAAGTGGGTACCCCAATAGCTGAACACTTAACAGGTGCAACTGTGTCAGTGGATTGCTCTGTTCTTAACCATATTATACTCTTGTACATAGGGGGCAGTATTATAGTAGTTATATTCTTGTACATAGGGGGCAGTATTATAGTAGTTATATTCTTGTACATAGGGGGCAGTATTATAGTAGTTATACTCTTGTAGATAGGGGGCAGTATTATAGTAGTTATATTCTTGTACATAGAGGGTAGTATTATAGTAGTTATACTCTTGTACATAGGGGGCAGTATTATAGTAGTTATATTCTTGTACATAGGGGCAGTATTATAGTAGTTATACTCTTGTACATAGGGGGCAGTATTATAGTAGTTATATTCTTGTACATAGGGGGCAGTATTATAGTAGTTATACTCTTGTACATAGGGGGCAGTATTATAGTACTTATATTCTTGTATATAGGGGGCAGTATTATAGTAGTTATATTCTTGTACATAGGGGGCAGTATTATAGTAGTTATATTCATGTACATAGGGAGCAGTATTATAGTAGTTATACTCTTGTACATAGGGGGCAGTATTATAGTAGTTATATTCATGTACATAGGGAGCAGTATTATAGTAGTTATACTCTTGTACATAGGGAGCAGTATTATAGTAGTTATATTCTTGTACATAGGAGGCAGTATTATAGTAGTTATATTCTTGTACATAGGGGCAGTATTACAGTAATATTCTTGTACATAGGGGCAGTATTATAGTAGTTATATTCTTGTACACAGGGGCAGTAATATAGTAGTTATATTTTTGTACATAGGGAGCAGTATTATAGTAGTTATATTCTTGCACATAGGGGGCAGTATTATAGTAGTTATATTCTTGTACATAGGAGCAGTATTATAGTAGTTATATTCTTGTACATAGGGGGCAGTATTATAGTAGTTATATTCTTGTACATAGAGGGCAGTATTATAGTAGTTATATTCTTGTACATAGGAGCAGTATTGTAGTAGATATATTTTCGTACATAGGGAGCAGTATTATAGTAGTTATATTCTTGTACATAGGGGCAGTATTATAGTAGTTATACTCTTTTACATGGAGGATAGCATTATAGTAGTTATATGTTTGTACATTGGGGCAGTATTATAGTAGTTATATTCTTTTACATAGGAAACCGTATTATAGTAGTGATATTCTTGTACATGGAGGATAGCATTATAGTAGTTATATTCTAATACATAGTGGACAGTATTATAGTAGTTATATTCTAGTACATAGGGGGCAGTATTATAGTAGTAATATTCTTGTACATAGGGGACAGTATTATAGTAGTCATACTCTTGTACATAGGGAGCAGTATTATAGTAGTTATATTTTTGTTCATAGGGGGCAGTATTATAGTAGTTATATTCTTGTACATAAGGGGGCAGTATTATAGTAGTTATATTTTTGTACATATGGGGCAGTATTATAGTAGTTATATTCTTGCACATATGGGGCAGTATTATAGTAGCTATATTCTTGCACATAGGGGGCAGTATTATAGTAGTTATATTCTTGTACATGGGCAGTATTATAGTAGTTATATTCTTGTACATGGGCAGTATTATAGTAGTTATATTTTTGTACATAGGGAGCAGTATTATAGTAGTTATATTCTTGCACATAGGGGGCAGTATTATAGTAGTTATATTCTTGTACATAGGAGCAGTATTATAGTAGTTATATTCTTGTACATAGAGGACAGTATTATAGTAGTTATATTCTTGTACATAGAGGGTAGTATTATAGTAGTTATACTCTTGTACATAGGGGGCAGTATTATAGTAGTTATATTCTTGTACATAGAGGGCAGTATTATAGTAGCTATATTCTTGTACGTAGAGGCAGTATTATAGTAGTTATATTCTTATACATAGGAGGCAGTATTGTAGTAGTTATATTCTTGTACATAGGAGACAGTATTAAAGTAGTTATATTCTTGTACATAAGGGCAGTATTATAGTAGTTATATTCTTGTACATAGGGGAGAGTATTATAGTAGTTAAATTCTTGCACATGGGGAGCAGTATTATATTAGTTATATTCTTGTACATATGGGGCAGTATTATAGTTGTTATATTCTTGTACATAGGGGACAGTATTATAGTAGTTATATTCTTGTACATAGGGGGCAGTATTATAGTAGTTATATTCTTGTACATAGGGAGCAGTATAATAGTAGTTATATTCTTGTACACAAGGGGCAGTATTACAGTAGTTATATTCTTGTACACAGGGGCAGTAATATAGTAGTTATATTTTTGTACATAGGGTGCAGTATTATAGTAGTTATATTCTTGTACATAGGAGCAGGATTATAGTAGTTATATTCTTGTACACAGGGGCAGTATTAGGGCGCCCACGCACTGGCGATTTTTTTTTCTTTGCGTTTTGCGTTTTTTCTCAAGAGCAATTAGAATTGAATGTACTCCTGTCCACTGGCATTTTTTGTTGCGTTGCGTTTTTTAACATAGGAACTGTCAGTTGCATATGTGTCCTTATTTTTCTCCTAATGCACCCATGAAAGTCAATGGAAATTAATGGAAAAGCCGCGAAAACGCGGCAAAAAACGCGGGAAAAACGCCGCGAAAACGCTGCGTTTTTCACGCACGAAAATCGCAAACGCCAGTGGGTGGGCGCCCTTATAGTAGTTATATTCCTGTACATAGGGGACAGTATTATAGTAGTTATATTCTTGTATATACTGGCAGTATTAGAGTAGTTATATACTTGTACAAAGGGGGCAGTATTATACTAGTTATATTCTTGTACATAGGGGGCAGTATTATAGTCGTTCTATTCTTGTAGATAGGAGCAGTATTATAGTAGTTAAATTCTTGTACATAGGAGCAGTATTATAGTAGTTATATTCTTATACATAGGGGACACTAGTATACCGGTAGTAGTTATACATAGGGGACACTATTATACCAGTAGAACATAGTGGGCAGCATTATAGTAGTTATATTCTTAGAAATAGGGTGCAGTAAAAAAGTAATTACATTCTTGTTCATGGGGGACAGTATTATAGCAGTTATACATTTGTACATAGTGTCAACATATGCCATAAATAATATTTCTTCTGTATCTTCCTATTTGGCTGAAGGTCCCTCTGACACTCTTATGCACCAGGGTCTGCTGTCTCTCTACTCTTAATAGCTGTATGCCTGATTTGGGACAATCATAGAGCATAGCAAAAAGTTTAATGCATGCACTGATAATATTAAATTGTTAAATTGTTGATGATATCAGGATTACGAGTAATTGTAAATAATATGAAAATAAATTAATAGAGAGTATTAATGTGAAGTGTAAAATGGCAGTGTGAGGGGGCACATCATTTTATTTTACAATACCTTCCTGTAGAACTCCTTTCTCAGCTGTGTTCACAATGGAACTGTTCTATTCTGTAACAGCTGAATGACATGGGACGATTCACATGTGGGGGGCTCCTTGCTGCATTCACATCCTGTGACATTCTTATCCAGCCTCGGTAATTGTCCTGTATATAAAGCCCGCATCAATGGAAACTCTTAACTTGTCCTGAGATTTCTCCTAATTAAGTGATATTCAGCCCCCACCCCAGAACACAGATGTGGAGGCGTCTACATACAGTCACAGCTTCACACAGGGGCGCACTCACAGACATTGGCTCTATTTAACCCTTGTGCTTCCTGGGCATTAAGGATGTCAGGTGCAAGCAGGGAAATCCAGAAAACCCCACCATTATCAGACCCGTGTGTTCACATCAGAGGCATAACTTGAAGCTTCTGGGCCCCAATGCAAAATCTGTAACAAGGCCCCCAACTATAATGCTTTATTTATAGTACTGGGCTCTCTATATGGAGAAGAAAGGTTGGTACTAGTGCAGTATGTCTCCACCGGAAGTGGGCTCAGCTGCAGCTAATGCCCAGGGCGTGACCATGGCATTACCTGGAGCTGAGCCCACTTCCCAAAAGCTCCAAGCTCAGAGGGAGCCAGCTGTTACTGATAGCTGGCCTTCCGCTGCATCATAGGCAATGGCAAAGCAGGACACGGGTATCTAGCATCCTGTTACCAAGACAACCTGTCGGCCCTCTGCTATTATGTCGCGAGGGTCCAGTGACAAAACAGAGGGAGCTCCCTCCCTCTGTAAACACTTTACATGCTGCAGTCTACATAGATCATGGCATGTAAGGGCTTAACAATGGTGGTCACTGCTCCGATGCACCCCATGCTGATGTAATGGGAGGCCGGATATCAATAACAGCCGGCTCCCGCTGCCGGAGCTCGTGCATCTCTGGGCTGATGGCAAGGCAGAACACCTGTATCTGGCATCCTGTTGCCATGACAGCCCATCAGCCCTCCGTCATTACATTGTGGGGGTCCGATGACCAAAACAGAGGGAGCTCCCTCCCTCTGTGAAGCCTTTACCTGCTGATGCAGCGGGAGGCCGGCTATCAGTAACAGCCAGCTCTCTGAGCTCGGAGCTTTTGAGAAGTGAGCTCAGCTCCAGGTAACGCCCAGGTCACTCCTTGGGTGTTAGCTGCAGCCAAGCCCACTTCCGGTGGAGACATACTGCACTAGTACCGGTAAGATCTTATTGGCCCCCTAAGGCTCCCGGGCCTGGGTGCATTCGCATCCGCTACATACCCTATAGTTAAGCCCCTGGTTCACATTATCACTATAACGAAAACTGGAGCTGATAATAACTTTTAGTACTTACCGATTAGCCATAACATTAAAATTATTTTAAAAAGTAAATAACATTGATTACCTTATAATTATGGTGCCTGCCAAGTAGTGAAATGTAATAGGCTGCAAGTGACAGAAGCAGGAAAAATGAACAAGCCTGAAGGTGCTTTTACACGGGCTGAGAAATTGTTCAGATTCCCGTAATCATTGAGAATTTGAACAATTATCGTTCAATCTAAATGCATGCACCATGAACGATAAATTCAATTATCGGTTGCCTGCATAAAAACTGATCAATGGATTAGCCCACAGTCGTTCATAGATGAACGACTGGCTGTTAACTGTGATTGGCGGCAGAAACAATCCCCAGCCCGCTCTACTTCCATTCACTACTGATGATCTTTCCTGTGTCTGCTCGAAACAGGTCGTTGCATGTAAAAGCACGGGACAACCTATCAGGTCTGAGTGACTTTGACAAGGGGCCAAGTTCTGATGACTAGATCACTGGATCAGAGCATCTCCAAAAGATCAGGTCCTGTGCGATGCTCTACGTATTCCCTAAACCACCAGGTATATTAATATTAACTTTAATATTAACGTCTTCACTCTCCTAGCCCACCAGGGATTCTGACAATAATTTGTTCCTTGCTCTAGACCAGTGTTTGCCAACTCTAGTCCTCAACGAGTTATGTTTTAAGAATATCCTATAATGAGACCCCTGTGGCAATGTATAAGGTACCGACAATAATGACCCGTGCAATACTATGGAAATCCTGAAAACATAACCTGTTGGGGGGTCTTGAAAACTGGAGTAGGAAAGCACTACTTTAAATGACCAAATATTATGACACTATCCCCTTCACTGTCCTAACACATCAGGGATTCTAATAGTAATGCCTTAAAGGTTCTAGACCACTAGGGATCCTTACTTTAAAGAGAAACAAACATCACATATGTTATGGGGCTCAAAAGGTGATGGAACAGGGAGTCCAGGGAGTGCTCCATTCCAGTGCTGTGTTCCCATTGTGCCAGCAGCATGACTCTTTCTGTTCTTCCTTATGGGACATGCACGTGCAGAAAGAGTCAAGCTGCCGATGCACCTGGACTTCGCGGGGACACAGCCCTGGAACAAGGCTCCCCTGACTAGCCGTTCCATCACCTTTGAGCCCCATAAACATTTATGGGTCTCAAAGGTGATCACAGTGTCTCTTTAACCCCTTAGTGACCAAGCCTGTTTGCGCCTTAATGACCAGGCCAAATTTTGCAAATCTGACACGTGTCAATTTAGCATGGAAAAACACCAGAAAGGTTTTGCATATCCAAGCGATTCTGGCATTGTTTTTTCGCCACAGACTGATAGAATTTGTGTTTATTTATTAAAAGCGCCAAAATTGGGAAAATTTTGAAAAAAAATCGTCATTTTTTCACATTTCCAACTGCAATATCTCAAATATGTGCAAACATAATATAGAAATTATTGCTAAGATATATATTTCCATCCGTTTACTTTATTTTGGGTGCACATTGGAAAAACTCTTTTTTTTTTTAACCATTTAGGAGATGTACAAATTTAACATTACTTTTCAGCATTTTGAGGAACACTTTGTTTTCCTACACCAAGCCAAGATTGGAAAGGCTCATAGGAGTTAAAATGATAGATACCCCCACAAATGACCCCATTTTAAAAACTACACCCTTTAACGTATTCACTGAGGGTGTCATGAGTGTTTTAACCCCACTGTTTTTTTTAGGAGTCAATGTAATTTAGAAGAGAAAAACTAAAATTTCATATTTTTGCAAATATGTCATTTTAAAGACAGAAATTTTTTCTATAGTACACATGAAAATGAGGATTTGCACCCCAGAATGGATAAGCCTGTTTGTCCCGTGCTCAGAAACATACCCATTGTGGCCCTAGTATTACGTCTGTATGCACAATGGGGCCCAAAATGAAAGGAGCAACCGGTGGCTTCCGGAACAGGAATTTTGCTTGAAGGAGATTTAGGCCCTATTGCACACTTGTAGAGCCATTGAGTGACCAAAACGATGGAGAATGCCCACAAGTGACCCCATTTTGAAAAGTAGACCCCTTAACGAATTTATCTAGTGGTACGATGACATTTTTGACCTCAAAGTTTTTAAATGAATCTAAGCCAAGCCGAAGGAAAAATATTACGATTTTCATTTTTTTGGTAATTCTGTCATTTTAAAAGCAGTTTTTTTGTACAGCACATATATGAATGAAGACTTCCACCCCAAAATGGGTACCCCTGTTTGTCCTGTGCTTAGAAACATACCCATTGTGGCCCTAATCATATGTCTGGATGCACAATGGGGCCCGAAATGAAAGGAGCAACCGGTGGCTTTCGGAACAGAAATTTTGCTTGAAGGAGATTTAGGCCCTATTGCACACTTGTAGAGCCATTGAGTGACCAAAACGATGGAGAACCCCCACAAGTGACCCCATTTTGAAAAGTAGACCCCTTAACGAATTTATCTAGGGGTACGATAACTTTTTTGACTTCACAGTTTTTGAATGAATCTAAGCCAAGCAGAAGGAAAAAATTATGATTTTCATTTTTTTGGCAATTGTGTCAATTTAAAAACAGTTTTTTTTGTCCAGTGTACATAGGAATGAAGATGTTCCCCCCAAAATGGATACCCCCGTTTGTCCTGTGTTCAGAAACATACCCATTGTCGCCCTAATCTACTTAAAGAAAACATGGCTAGGCCTATAATGGAAAGGAGCACCCGTTGGATTTCAGGGTACAACGGAATAAATTCCAGGCCCCATTGCCCACTTGTAGAGCCATTGAGCGGCCAAAACAATAGAGAACCCCCACAAATGACCCCATTTTGAAAACTAGACCCCTTAACGAATTCATCTAGGGGTGTACTGCATATTTTGACCCCACAGTATTTGAATGAATCTAAGCAAAGCAGAAGGAAAAAATTACGATTTTCATTTTTTGGCAATCTTGTCAATTTAAAAATTGTTTTTTTTTTTGTACAGTGTACACAGGAATGAAGACGTTCACCCCAAAATGGATACCCCTGTTTGTCCCGTGTTCAGAAACATATCCATTGTGGCCCTAATCTACTTACAGGACACATGGCTAGAACCATAATGGAGGGAATGCCCGCTGGATTTCAGGGCAGAACTGAATAAATTCTAGGCCCCATTGCCCACTTATACGGAAAAAAAATTGACTTCCTAAAAATAATCCCCCCCCCCCCCCGCCATCCCCATTTTTTGGCATTCCCTAAATATTAGATAAAGGTAATAATATAAACTGCGTTTTATGTCCGAAGACAGGGGTAATTACGGAGGCTGGCTGGGTTGGGCACATGGGGCAAGAAAACCGTGTATCCCCCCCTCCTCTCATGCTTTTTGGGGGGTATTTTGTGACCTCAGTGGCAGGGATGGGGTGTAAAAAGTGGCGCTGTGAGGCTTTGTAATCTTGCTGCGGTGCAGCGGTCTCACAGAGAAGGCGCTCAACAAGCTGCTCCTGGAACTGCATGAAGGTGAGCGTTCCAGGGGCTTCTTGTAAATTACAGATTACAGGTAGCGGTCTGAATAACGCCGGGCTCACACGGCCGTAGGTGGAATCCGCTTGCGGAGGCCCGCAGCGAATTCCAGCTGTGAGCCCGGCTGTGACCCTGCGTACGGCTGTGTAATGTACTGCGCATAACTGTCTACTCACACAGGCGGTCATGCGCAGTACACTGTTGTTTGTTTTTATTTCCCGCGCCGTCGCTTAGAGATGACCCGGGTACCCGCAGCCCGTACACAATGTGTTTGCATATGGGCTGCGGGTATATCCGCGGTCATAGAGCACAATGGGCTCTAGGTCGCGGATATCCATGGTAAAATATAGCATGCCGTGTTCTGTTTCTGCGAGTGGATTACGTAATTCCGACACACTAATTGGGGGGAATTGTGTAATCCAATGCATGCGATTGATCCGTGGATTACCGCTGATCAAGCGCATGCAGAACCCGTAATTCCTTTCCGGTCATGTGTGACCGGCCTAATGTTAGTTCACTACTTTATCATGTGACCGGGGACCGCTCAACGAGGCCGCCGGTCACTGCTCCAAGCACTCAGCGACCGTTAGTCGCTGGGAGCAAGGAGATTTAAAATTTCCTGGGCTCCCCGGCTCCTGCGAATGTTTCCGGCATTTTGCCGGCGGGCGCATGAGCAGCAGCTGGAGGGGTCCATGGAGGATAATCGCATCTGGATTTAAATGCGGAAGCCTCCGAGAAGATGTTTGATCTCCCCCCACCGATCACATCGGTGAGGTGAGATGAAACTTCCACTTTTTAAAAAACTTTTACGTGATCGCCATTATGCATTGGATAACGGCGATCACGTGACCAGTAACCGCATACCGCGGCTCCCCGTGATATCTCCAGGCTCTTGGCTACCTTTGGTAGCCAGGAGCAGGGAGATTTTAAATTTCTTGGGCAATATTTCACTTTTGCGCATGCGTCCGCCATCATGCTGACGGGCGCATGCGCAGAAGCTGGGGTAAGGTCTGCGGATGAACATCCCATCAGGGAACAAATCCGGGGACCTTGGGTACATAATTTCATCCCCCCTTACGGATACGATCCGTAAGGGGAGATGAAAATTTAACTTTATAAACTTTTAACTTTTTTTTTTTTTTTTTTTTACTTTTTAACTTTATATGATCACCGTTATCTGATGGATAACGGTGATCATATGACTGGAAACCGCATACAGCGGTCCCCAGTCATAACTCCCTGCACTCGGCTAACTGTGACAGCCGGGTGCAGGGAGATTTTGAATTTGCTGGGCTCGCCGGCCTTCTGCGCATGCGCGCCACATCAGCACATCGCAGAAGCCAGCGGGGGGTCCGGAGACCGGCCGGAGGACATGGAGGAAGTGGGGTGAGTATTTTCACCTTCCCTCATGGATCTGATCCATGAGGGGAGGTGAAGCTTTTCTTTTTTTTAAACTTTTTTTTCACTTTTCCGCGATCGCCGTTATCCATTGTATAACGGCGATCGCGGCACCGGGGACCGCTCACCGCGGTCCCCGCTGACATCTCCTGCCTCCCGGCTACCTACAGGATTTTAAATTTCCCGTGCCGTCGGGCCTTCTGTGCATGCGGCTGACTAATGCCGCCTGGCGCGCATGCGCAGAAGGACGGCTACGGGGACCGGAGCATCGGGAGAGCGGGGAGCAGTGCGGCGGACCTCGGTAAGTAATTTCAGCTGCTCCGATGGATCCGATCCATCAGGGCAGCTGAATATGTAACTTTTTTTCAACTTTTATTTACTTTTTTGCGATCGGCGCTATCCATTGGATAGCGCCGATCGCAATGCCGGGGGGGGGGGGGGGGGGCCTGCAGCCCGGGATGACAGCTCCATGCTGTCGGCTACCTGCGGACACCGACAGCATGGAGCTGTCACGTCCACAGCCCGAGGGGCTTTATTCTCTGCAGGACACATGTTTTTACGTCCTCAGAGAATAAAGCCCACTTCAGGAGGACTTAAAAACACTATGGGCTGGTCGATAAGGGGTTAATCCTCTTGCTGCTGTTAACCACCAGGTATACTGACATTAACGACCTCACTTCTCTAGACCAGAAGGTATACTGTCATTAATGCTCACACTGCCCTAGACCATTTAGGATCCTTACATTAATCCCCTCACTACTCTAGACCACCAGGTATACTAACCTTAACTTCCACTCTGCCCTCAACCTCCAAGGATCCTTACATTACCCCCTCACTGTTCTAGACCATCAAGTATACTGACAGAAACCTCCTCACTGACCTAGACTACCAGGGATACTGACATTAGCCTTGTCACTTCCCTATCATTAGAGAAACTAACACTAACACCTTAACTGCCATCAGGCGTACAAATATTAACCCTTTCACTGACCTAGACCACCATGATATGTGTCCCTTTAAAGCTTACTGCTCTATAGCTAATTATTAGGATGAGGTTCTCCTCATTACCCAGCTTAGAGGGAGCAGCACCCAGGTCCATAACTGCTCCACTCACTAACTACAAAGTCTTAAAGAGAATAATGCAGAAAAAATCTATGGGTAGGTCTCAGCTGGTGACCATAAAGAGAAGTTCCTTGGACCCAAGCTGAGCATTTGCACCAGAGTCTGTGAGCCTTTAGGTATGCCTCTTATACACAGAGATGTGTCATTCTCCTGTCCCCCCCATAAGTTGTGGCCAGGGCCCACGTGGAGAGGATTCTGACCCTGGAGAGTTCAGCAACGGAATTCTGGAGTGTGGTACTGCTTGCTTGTGATGCAACAGAGAAAGTTTCTAGCACGTCGCCTACGCAGAAAAGAGCCATCTTGACAAGCCTATATTTCATTGGCATTCCCTTTGGGGGCACAAGCCAGCCAATCCAGCCTGCTGAAGAAGAGCCAATGGTGAGCTGGTTGAAGTGAGGCCCATATGTAAAGCCGAGTGGCTAGGGCTGTTGTGAACAGGATCAGGATCCTTGGGTGGTAAGTCTATTGGGGCTGCATAGCGGCTCGGAACAGAGGCCTACTTCCTATGTTCATTTTGTCCTTGGGACTGTGTTGGTTGCTCTCCAACTGATGTTCAGCCAGTAGCACTGGTACAGTGCAAAAGGATCAGTAAGCAAGTCCCTGGTATGACCCCTTAAAGAAATCCTGGCTCTCCGAGATGCTTGCAACACGTGGAACTTTATTTCAACAAAGGCACAGCTTCTGGTTCTCCCAGTGCTCTGGGGAATTAGATGTCTGCACAGTCTGTGAAATTCTCCTTATCTCTCTCCTCCTTGAGGAATAAATCAACTTTTCTACAGCATCCAAGCACAGCCTCACTTCAGCATACATAGCCTCTAGTAGCACACTTCAATTTCATCTAACTTCACAGATCCCCTGCTGTGTCTTGAGTTTAGCTCATGTGCACTCACTTTTCCTTTCACTTTCTCTACTGCTCTGTTCTAGCAGCAGCACAGGAACTACCTTCTACCCTGTTTCCCCAAAAATAAGCCCTAGCATGATTTTACAAGATTTTTGAGGATGCAGTATGATCATTCAGGATTTTTCAGGATGCTTGAACTATAAGCCCTTTTCCAAAAATAAGCCCTAATTACAGGTAATAAAAAAGTAAATTTAAATAGTGTCCAGGCAGTTATACATATAAAAAAGTAAAATCTTTTGTAGCCTCAATTAATATAAGACCCCGTCTTATTTTCAGGGAGACAGGGTATGTATCCACTCTGTATTCTAGGCAACCACGGACCAGCGCATAACTCAAGGCAGCAAACACTGGTACTGGTGTATCTTGTCTCCACCAGAAATATGGATGGAGAGCTGCAAAGTGACAGCTAACACCTTTTTTCCGCCCTGTTAACGCCCCTCTATGCTTCCAACTTTCTGTAGCGACACTCACCGCAGCTTCTCCCTGCTCACTGCATAAGTGAAGAAGAACCCAACGCCCATTTCCTCAGGGACAGATGTCTGCGGCCGTTGGACTCCCAGGGGGCAGCGGTGAATTACAGGCTGTGGCCGACAGAGGTAAGATGTGTGCCCTTGTGAAGTGTGCTGTGTGGCCGGGTAACAGCGAGATAGTAGGGGGAAAGTTACTGAAAATCCCTGCCCTAACCACAGGTAAGCCTTCCCTCATGGCTGAAGCTGCCTCCTGTGCTCCCATCCCGGTTAGCTGCCGGCTTCTTGCTTCTCTACATGCTGGCAAAACATTGCAGGTGGCCGTGCCTGTGGACAGAAGGTGTGTTTCTAGCAGCCAATGAGAAGTGTTGTGGGCGTGACTGGCCAGAAGGTGTGTTTCCGACAGCCAATGAGAAGTGTTGTGGGCATTACCTTTAGCTCAGGCAGCCCAAGCCATACTTCCGGTGTCGACAAGATACACCAGTACTGCAACCACTCTTCCCCAGGCACTGAGGGCAAATAGCTTGAACAGTGTAAAATGTTACAAAAACATTGAATGCAATATAAAACAGTGCAATCACCATCAACATCTGTGTACAAACAGTATACATTCCTTGGTCATACCTTACACAGAGTCCCTGACTTGGAACTAAGAGGGGAAGGAGTGGGGGTCTACCTCCCATATATGCACCGCAGGAGATCAGGCCACAGCTGGAGAGTTAGATGCAGCCAGCAACATCCAGGGGTTGCTAGAACTGTGCAAGGCACTGAAGCTGTGTTGCAGAGTAAGTGGTCCATTGCTAGCCAATGACAATCAATGCATAGGAAACCGCACCACAGACTTTTTGAAATGCTCACAGGTATTTATTACATACATATTCATAATGATTCCACATGTAGAATGAAAATAGAAGTGGCAACGTTTCAGACAAAATTTTGTTCTGCTATGCCATATAGATAGATAATTAAACAGAAGTGCGTTTATCCAAGAAGGGTGTAGATGGGAGTAAAGGGTTGGGGTCCATAAATGCCCACCACACGGTGTACACTGTCATGCACCCACTCACAGCTATCTCTCCATCCTCTCTCTGAGAAGCTTCTGGTCCATTCCCATTCACTGCTGATGAAGGCAGAAAATTCACCCAGATAGAAATACAGCCCTCTGTTATAGTTGCTTTCTCTGCTCTTCTCTTTTCTCCTCCACCACCCCCTGGCACCGTTATACAGCCATCTGTAATAGTAGCTTGTTCTGCTCTTCTCTGCTTTCCTCCACCGCCCCCCGACACACACCGTTGTACAGCCATCTGTAATAGTAGCTTGTTCTGCTCTTCTCTGTTCTTCTCCACCACCCCTCAGCACTGTTATACAGCCATCTGTAATAGTAGCTTGTTCTGCCCTTCTCTGCTCTCCTCCACCACCCCCCAGCACACCGTTGTACAGCCATCTGTAATAGTAGTTTTCTCTGCTCTCTGCACCATCATACAGCCTTCTGTAATAGCTCAGTGGTAAGTAGTGAATGCACATTCAAAACGGGAGCAGAGTAGGGGAGGAGTAGAGATGAGTGAACGTACTCGGTAAGGCCAATTTCGCAATCGAGCACCGCGATTTTCGAGTACTTCACTACTTGAGTGAAAAGTACTCGGGGGCGCTGTGGGTGATCGGGAGGTTGCAGAGGGGAGAGGGAGAGAGAGACTGCTCCCACCTGTTCCACGCTGCTACCCCCCGCTCCACCACACTACGCCCCGCCCCCCGGCGACCCCTGAATCTTTTCACCCGAGTAGTTATTTCTCAGCTCCTCTAGGGAGGAGCTGAGAAATAACCTGTGACTTTCCTTTGACTAACTGAATCCAGTTTGCGGTGCCTTAGAAAACAACACAAGAATAGAAATCAAACAATCGGAAATTTTTAATGAAAACCAATTACAAAACATCTTCATTTTTAAAAACACATTGATTAAAAAAAAAGGGCAAAGTTGTACATAGCCTTTAAGACAGAGGAGAAGAGGGGCTGTAAAGAGAGGAGCCTGTTTGGTGATATCTGGCACTGCTAGGGCAACATGACATCATAGGGAGGATATATTAACCACTTAGTGACTGACCTATTTTGTGCTTTAATGACCAGGACATTTTTTTCATTTTTAAGTTGCCACCTTTCAAGAACCATAACAACTTTACTTTTCAATAGACATAGGAGCCATGTTTTTTGTGGGGTGAATTGAGTTTTTAATGGTACCACTTTGAAGTTCATATAATGTGTTGTTTAACTTTTATTTAATTTTTATGGGGAGGTGAAAAAAACCCAGAAAGTTCACAACTGTTTTTTATGGGTTTTATCGAACGGTATAAATAAAATGTTACCCTTATTCTGCGGGCCAATGTGATTACAGTGATGCCACGTTTATGTAATTTTCTTGTATTACTATTTTTCCACAATAAAAATACTTTAAAAAAAAGTATTTGCATCATCGCATTCCAAGATCCATAACATTTTTATCTTTTCGCCAAATAAGCTGCAGAAGGTCATTGCAAGGTGAGTTTTAATTTGCATTGGTACCATTTTGGGGTACATGCAGCTTTTTGCTTTTTATTGTGTTTTTTGGGGGAGGTGGATGAATGAAAAATTGCAATTCTGGCTTTTTTTTTTTTTACACCATTCACCCTGCGGAACAATGGACATATTATTTTTATAGTATGGGTCATTGTGAACGCAGTGATAGCTAATATCTTTGTTGTTGTATTTTTCCATAATTAGGGCGAGCACCCACTGGCGATTGCATTTTCCGCGGGAAAAAAACGCAGCATTTTCGCCGCGTTTCCCGCGATTTTTCCGCGCGTTTTTTGCGGCGTTTTCGCGGCTTTTCCGTTAATTTCCATTGACATTCATGGGTGCATTAGGAGAAAAATAAGGACACATATGCAACTGACAGTTCCTATGTTAAAAACGCAAACGCAACGCAAAAAAAACGCCAGTGGACAGGAACACATGTTATCTCTATGCCTGTGCAGGAAAAACGCAAAACGCAAAACGCAGGTAAAAAAACGCCAGTGGGTGCTCGCCCTAAGGCCTCTTTCACAAGGGTGACAGCGATATCACAATGAGGAAATCACAGCGATATCGCATCTGTTCTGTGTGATATCGCTGCGTTTTCTCACGGCAATATTGAGATTTTGTGTCGCTACAAAGTCGCGCGACTTTGTAGCGCTCTTCTGCCGTGATTTTTAGGGAGGCTTGAAATATAAGTCCTACCCCAAAAATAAGGGCTATCTGCATTAAAAAAAACAAAACTACCACAATACATCACCAAACTGGCGCTGTCGGCTCCGCCGCGTGCCTCCTCGGCAGCTCCGGCAAACTGGCTTGTAGTTTTCAGTCAGCGCTTCCTGGTTTGGAGGTTCAAAATCCCCGCCTCCAGGATGTGCTGGCTGTGATTGGTTCTCGAGCGCCGCAGGGCTACATGCAGGAACGATAGAGCAGGACCTATATTTCCGCTATTTTTTTCAAACTCCTACGCTGTGGCACGGACTCTGAATGGGCGGCGAAAAACCTTGTTCATGCACAACTACGCTCCGTGCCGGCGAGCATAGGTGTGCATACAGCCGTCTGAAAGCTCCCTGAGAGAGAGGAAACATTAACACCCCTGCAGACCTTAAATAGTGACTGCACTTTCAACAAATCTATGCTTATGTGATAACCAGCATCATAACAAGTAAAAGTGTCAATCACGCTCTTTACCTAGGATGTTGTTTTTGTGCAGAAAAATCACTCTAAGGGGGGTCTCGCATGAGCGGATTTGAATTGTGGATTTCACGTATGCTATGCGGTAATACGCGGGCATTGAAAGGCTTGGACTTTCGCTGGTTTGCTCACACTTGCGAATAGGAATTGCGGAATCCGAAAGCGGAAGAACAATCGCAGCATGCTCTATTTTGCCACAGATTCCGCACGTATAAGCTCCATTGATTTCTATGGAAGTGTTCAATCCGCATTGCATATGCAATTAACATTGTGTAAGGATGCGGATTCGCTTGCGAGGAGAACAGAGACAAATAGTATAAAGAAAGGAGGAATTTGTAGGCAGACATTGCAGAACAGGGTCTGGGGAGCAACACACCCATCCAGGCTGTCTGCAACCTTTGCTTGTTCTTCTGGACTCTTCCTCCACAAAAAAAGTGTTTTTTTTTCCTCATAAATAGTTTGTACTACTTCCAAAGAAAGTAGTATAAACCAGCCAAGCCAAGAGAGCAGAATCCCGTCCTGAAGGCTCTCAGAGCAGCACTCACCATGACAGCACAAGGGAATGTCACCTGGGCAATAGAAGGGGGATTCCAGGGGGTTAGGTAACTTTCTGATGTCATTCCCTGCTTGCGATCTTTCTTCTGCACGGACGATACGCTGTCCCCGTAGAAAAAAGCACACATACATGATCTTACGCAATTTGTTTATGCAATCTTTCTTGTTATTTGTATAGCGCCAACTTATTCCATAGTGCTTTCAAGTAATTTATTTATTACCTCCCACCATCTGGGTACTCATTTTACCGACCTCGAAAGGATGGAAGGCTGAGTCAACCCTGAGCCGGCTACCTTAACCTTATGGGGTCGTGAGTGAGAGCTTAGGACTGCATTTCTGCTGCCTTCTCGCTTCCTTCTCACTTGCTGTTTCCATTGGAAGTCTTTCTCTAGTAGTAGAGATACCTGTCAGGGTGTGCTGCTGGGATTTGTAGTACTAAAGTTCCTAGCAGCACATCTCTCAGGTGGGGTTAATTGAGCTGGCTGGGTGTGGTATTCTCCAGCAGCCAATCCCCTTTACTATGCAGCATATAAAGACCAGCATCTCTCAGTAGTTGACTTCACTGTCTTGTGCCCACTCAGAGCTGTGTTTGCCTGCCTGCTTGTCTGTCTGTGTCTCTCTACTTCCCTAAAGATGGTTTGTACACCTGTAGTCCTTGTCTGTATCATATGCAGACCCCTCTTTCCTTGCCCTTACAGGTGCGGCCTCCAAACGTCTTATGTCTTGTCTGGGTGTCAGTTGTGGATCACTGACACAGTTCCCTATGTCGGCACGGTTGTTGACTGTCTATCCCCCTGGTATGAGGATACTGAGACTTGCTGTGGTATTTCAGGTGCTTGCATGTGAGCTCTGGAGTGGGGTTCCTGTTTTATGCACTATTTGTTGTATGTTTGGTGTGAACAGCGACATGTTTGATATGTCTGTGCTGGTTGCCAAACATTTTCCATATGTCTAGTCCTGTTCTGTGTTCGGTATGTCAGTACAGTCTCATGTCCTGTGTCTGTTTAAGTTCATCTCTCCTGCTCCCTAATCAGGTATAGTTAGGTCCCAGGTACGAGTGCAGGCACGCATCTATCGACGCGACCAGTCTGCCATGGTAGGCAGGGCCTCTCCCTCGCTTGTTACGTATTTAGGGAAAGCCTTCCCATTTATTGTTTGATGAGAGTGTTTGTAGGTTTTAAATGGACACACTTGCGTCCCTTTTGTGGAATGGCACTTTTGTGCACCAAGCGGACGTCACAATACCAAGATGGATTAAAGAAAATGGGAATGGCTTTTTTCTCACTGCTGTCCCACGCTGCCAAAAGAAATCTATGGAGAGGAGAGGGAGAGAAAGAAGCTGTTGCATTTAGGGCTTTTACCCACTAGCATTTTTTTTAATGCTGCGATATCGCATCGCACAATAGGGGATCTCCTATTCTTTGTGTGTGTGTGTATGGGAGCTGTCTACACCCACCAGCTCAAGAAAAACTGATAATTAGAGATACAGCCTGCAGAGGGGGGAAACAGGTGATAAATGCAGAAAACAAGACATATAATGACCAGAAATACTGTTATTCCTTATGCACATACATGGCAGCATATTCTGAAAAGTCACCGGAAAGTGTGGGTATGCTTTAAAGTGTCTGGCCACCTTGTATATAATGCATGCCGAACAGCAGATAATGTGCATATTGGCACTTTACTGGTACATTATGTTAAACAATTATGCCTCAAACTGTCTTGCTCTACAGCATTAGGCCGCCCGCACACAGGCGGATTTGCATAGCGGAATCCGGAGCAGGCGTCCGCCTCCGGATTCCGCAGCAAATACAAACTATAGCATGCTATGGCAAATCGCAATTTCATCTCCACGAGCTTCGGAGAAGAAATCGCAGCATTGTAAGATTTTGTGCAGGCTCCGCATGGACGGCTTGCATTGAAGTCAATGGAAGCCGTCCGTCCTGCGGCCCTTCCGCAATCATCATTACGGAAAGGTTGAGGGTTCTGCGTCATTTTCTAGCAACTGTGCGGCGTCATCTGTACTGCGCATGTCAGATAAAGAGGACGGCAAACAGGTATTCAGGGGGTCCGCATGCAGAATCTGACCTGCCCATGTACAGGCAGCCTTGGGGCTCCACCCTACAAATAGTCACTGAATAAATAAGCCCTAGCCTAATTTTCCGGGTGGCTTAAAATATAAGCCCTACCCCAAAAACAAGTCCTAGTTACAAGCCCTACATAAAAAAAAATATGTTACCTAACAGACTTGGTCCAGGTCTCTCCCGCTGCACTCTAGAAGTTCAGCGCAGTCCTCAGCCGCTTGTACAACTTAACTTCCTGGTTACGGGAGTCATAAATCCCACCTCCAGGAAGCGATGGCTGTGATTGATTCTTCAATCGCTGCTCAGCCAATCAATGCAGTGCAGGATGAGCCAATGCAATGGCTGTGATTGACCGTGGCTCAGCCAATTCATAAATCCCGCCTCTACAACGCAATGGCTGCTGATTAGTTCTTCCACCGCTGCTCAGCCAATCATTCAGTGCTGGATAAGCCAATCATAGCCATAGCATTGGTTCATGCAGCGCTGCATTGATTGGCTGAGCAGCGGTCGAGAACCGAACCATAGTCATCGCTACCTAGAGGTGGGATTTATGAATCCCGTAACCAGGAAGTAATGTTGTATGAGCAGCTGAGGACTATGGAAAGCGCGTCGGAGCTGTAGAGAGCAGCAGGAGGGACCTAGACCGAGCCTGCTAGGTAAGTATAATAATACCTTCCCCTGAAAATAAAACCTGGTGCCTCTTTTGGGGCAAAAATTAATATAAGACAGGGTCTTATTTTTGGGGAAACACAGTATTCATTGTCCTGCACGCATTATACATATATATGGTGGCCAAACCTTTAATAATTAAGAAGCTACTGTACTGCTAAGCAAAAACAGCCAGGATTATGAGTAATGCCCCTTTTACACGGGCTGAGAAGCTCATGATTCTTGTTTGCCTAAGCGACTGAGCTGGTGACGTCTATTCAGGGACTCACATTCACATTATCATTCAGTTTCGCTTGTTTGAATGATTTTCTGAATGATAATCGTTCTGTATAAATGTAGCATAAAGCAGGAGAAAAGCTGAACCTGAGCAGCCTTAGGCCACCTTGGCACGAGCGCTATTGTGCACGTTTTTGAACATAGAACCGCGGGAACTACAACCATTAAAGCCCATAGGTTTCAATGGGTGCACTCACATTGGTTGATTTTCTGCGTGAATTTTCACTGCAGGCGAAAATACGCGACATGTTCTATTTTGGGCCGCTTTAGCGCATCCGAGGTCCTATTATGTGGCCGTGATACTCATAACGGGACAAAACAAAAACATTGATTTCAATGGTTTCATTTTCATTGCCGATATTTTTGCCAAAAGATAGGGCTTGCCCTAAATAGATAGGGTAGGACCTATTTTCCCGCTGTTTTATTCAACCCGCACCCTGTTCATGCGCAACTTTGCTCCATAGCGGCAAGCATAGATGCTCTTATGGCCATGTGTTTTTGTCCTCACTTCTTGACCTTGTTCCCAATAGATTATTGTGTCTTACCGTGAACTTTTGCAGCCAGACCGTTCATTGCAGTAAAGACTGTTGGTGTTGTCTCCCCAAGTGTCAGGGTACCATTACCCCTAAGTACCAGTGTATCATTGTTCCGTCTCCCCAATGTCCGTGTGCCATTACCCGTAAGCACCAGTGTGTCATTGTTCCGTCTCCCAAATGTCAGTGTGCCATTACCCCTAAGCACCAGTATGTCATTGTTCCATTTCCCCAAGTGTCAGTGTACCATTACCCCTCAGCACCAGTGTACCATTGTTCTGTCTCCCCAGGTGTCAGTGTGCCATTACCCCTAAGCACCAGTGTATCATTGTTCCGTCTCCCCAAGTGTCAGTGTGCCATTACCCCTAAGCACCAGTGTATCATTGTTCCGTCTCCCCAAGTGTCAGTGTGCCATTACCCCTAAGCACCAGTGTATCATTATTCCGTCTCCCCAAGTGGCAGTGTGCCATTACCCCTAAGCACCAGTGTATCATTGTTCCGTCTCCCCAAGTGTCAGTGTGCCATTACCCCTAAGCACCAGTGTATCATTGTTCCATCTCCCCAAGTGTCAGTGTGCCATTACCCCTAAGCACCAGTGTATCATTGTTCCGTCTCCCCAAGTGTCAGTGTGCCATTACCCCTAAGCACCAGTGTATCATTGTTCCGTCTCCCCAAGTGTCAGTTTACCATTACCCCTAAGCACCAGTGTATCATTGTTCCGTCTCCCCAAGTGTCAGTGTGCCATTACCCCTAAGCACCAGTGTATCATTGTTCCGTCTCCCCAAGTGTCAGTGTGCCATTACCCCTAAGCACCAGTGTATCATGGTTCCATCTCCCCAAGTGTCAGTGTGCCATTACCTCTAAGCACCAGTGTATCAGCACCAGTGTATCATTGTTCCGTCTTCCCAAGTGTCAGTGTACCATTACCCCTAAGCACCAGTGTTTCATTGTTCCGTCTTCCCAAGTGTCAGTGTACCATTACCCCTAAACACCAGTGTATCATTGTTCCGTCTCCCCAAGTGTCAGTGTGCCATTACCCCTAAGCACCAGTGTATCATTGTTCCGTCTCCCCAAGTGTCAGTGTGCCATTACCCCTAAGCACCAGTGTATCATTGTTCCGTCTCCCCAGGTGTCAGTGTGCCATTACCCCTAAGCACCAGTGTATAATTGTTCCGTCTCCCCAAGTGTCAGTGTGCCATTACCCCTAAGCATCAGTGTATCATTGTTCCGTCTCCCCAAGTGTCAGTGTGTCATTACCCCTCAGCACCAGTGTATAATTGTTCCGTCTCCCCAAGTGTCAGTGTGTCATTACCCCTCAGCACCAGTGTATCATTGTTCCATCTCCCCAAGTGTCAGTGTGCCATTACCCCTAAGCACCAGTGTATCATTGTTCCGTCTCCCCAAGTGTCAGTGTGCCATTACCCCTAAGCACCAGTGTGTCATTGTTCCATCTCCCCAAGTGTCAGTGTGCCATTACCCCTAAGCACCAGTGTATCATTGTTCCGTCTCCCCAAGTGTCAGTGTGCCATTACCCCTAAGCACCAGTGTATCATTGTTCCGTCTCCCCAAGTGTCAGTTTACCATTACCCCTAAGCACCAGTGTATCATTGTTCCGTCTCCCCAAGTGTCAGTGTGCCATTACCCCTAAGCACCAGTGTATCATTGTTCCGTCTCCCCAAGTGTCAGTGTGCCATTACCCCTAAGCACCAGTGTATCATGGTTCCATCTCCCCAAGTGTCAGTGTGCCATTACCTCTAAGCACCAGTGTATCAGCACCAGTGTATCATTGTTCCGTCTTCCCAAGTGTCAGTGTACCATTACCCCTAAGCACCAGTGTTTCATTGTTCCGTCTTCCCAAGTGTCAGTGTACCATTACCCCTAAACACCAGTGTATCATTGTTCCGTCTCCCCAAGTGTCAGTGTGCCATTACCCCTAAGCACCAGTGTATCATTGTTCCGTCTCCCCAAGTGTCAGTGTGCCATTACCCCTAAGCACCAGTGTATCATTGTTCCGTCTCCCCAGGTGTCAGTGTGCCATTACCCCTAAGCACCAGTGTATAATTGTTCCGTCTCCCCAAGTGTCAGTGTGCCAATACCCCTAAGCACCAGTGTATCATTGTTCCGTCTCCCCAAGTGTCAGTGTACCATTACCCCTAAACACCAGTGTATCATTGTTCCGTCTCCCCAAGTGTCAGTGTGCCATTACCCCTAAGCACCAGTGTATCATTGTTCCGTCTCCCCAAGTGTCAGTGTGCCATTACCCCTAAACACCAGTGTATCATTGTTCCGTCTCCCCAAGTGTCAGTGTACCATTACCCCTAAACACCAGTGTATCATTGTTCCGTCTCCCCAAGTGTCAGTGTGCCATTACCCCTAAGCACCAGTGTATCATTGTTCCGTCTCCCCAAGTGTCAGTGTGCCATTACCCCTAAGCACCAGTGTATTATTGTTCCGTCTCCCCAGGTGTCAGTGTGCCATTACCCCTAAGCACCAGTGTATAATTGTTCCGTCTCCCCAAGTGTCAGTGTGCCAATACCCCTAAGCACCAGTGTATCATTGTTCCATCTCCCCAAGTGTCAGTGTGCCATTACCCCTAATCACCAGTGTGCCACTGCCCTGTCCCGTTTATTGTTCGGTACGCTAGGTGTTGGTGTGTCATTGTTGTGTACTTAATGTCTTATTGTCCTATCTGCCCAAGTGTTAGTGTCGCTTTTTGCTACGCCAAATGTCACTGTGTCATTATTCTTTCCCCTGAAGCGTCAGTGAGGTATTATCCTCCCACACCCCCCAAAAATTATAGTATTTCTTTTTATTGTACCCAAGGTGAGAGTTTGTCATTGTTCCTTAACCTAAGAGTCAGTGTTTCAATCCCCAGTCTTCCAGAATTGTCCGGCTAATCCAAGTGTCAGTGTGCCATTGTACTTTCTCCCAGATGACAGTGCCTAATTGTCCTGTCCCCACCCAAGTGTCAGTATGTCATTGTTCTGTCCCCAAATATTATTGCATCATTGTTCAGTACCCTAATTGTCAGTCTTCTATCCCTCCAAATGTTAGTGTTTCATTGTTCTTTACCTCAACTCTCAATGTCTTCCTGTCCTGTACCCCAAATATGAGTGTGTCATTGGCCTCTCACCTTGACCGCCAGTGTGTCATTGTCCTGTCCTCCCAAAGTGTCACTATGTCATTGTCCTCTATCCCAAATGTCAGTAAATCAGTGTCCCATTCTCTAACTACCTCAAATGTCATTTACTTGACCCAAGAGCTAGTATTTCATTGCCCTGGGCTCCGTGTCAGTGTCAAGACCCCCATCCCCCAAATTTCAGTGTCTCATTGTCCAATGACATAGTGACAGTCTATCATTATCTGTATCCTAAAGTGTCAATGTCATGTCCTCCAAATGTTAATGTGTCATTTCTTTGCACCACTAAGTGCCAGTATGTGTAACTATTTTCAGTGTATCATTACCATGCCCCCAAATTTCAGTGTGTTGTATTGTCCCAAACCCCAAGTTTCACTGTGCCATTATTCTGTACCCTAAGTGCCACTGTGTCAGTCTCCTGTACCCCAAGTGGCAGTGTCATGGCCTTGTATCCCAAGATTCTGATATTCTGAACATCTTAGTGGCAATTTGCCCTCTATGTTGTTGATGCTCATATTTGTCATCGTCTGGTTGCAGATTAAACTTTAGACTTTTCGACTTTCATGGTTTCTGGTTCAGATCCAATCTCCATCTGTTACAAGTGATTGTTTCTTGTAGCAGATTTAGCACTGTTCTCATTATTGCCCATCTAGGGGTAGTTAATTATTGTCATGTCTATGACTGGTTCTTCTATGGATCGATTCTGGGAGGAGCTAATCTGTAACACTGTCCATCAGAAAGCTGAAGCCAGATAGATAAATAGATATGAGATCGATAGCTAGACATGAGAAAGATAAATAGATAGATATGAGATAGATAGGTATGAGATAGATAGATATGAGATAGATAGATATGAGATAGATAGATAGATAGATTAATTATTGGTGTAACTATTTAGCATGTGGTTGCACCCAGACCCAGGAGCCTTAGGGGCCCATAAGGTCTCTCCTCTTCAAATAGGGAGCCCAATATTATGAATATATGAATAAAGCATTATAGTTGGGGGCCCTGTTATAGGTTTTGCTTTGGGGCCCAGGAGCTTAATGAGATAAATAGATATGAGTTAGATAGATAGAAATATAGAGTGATAGAGAGATAGATATGCAATAGGTATATATGAGAGAAATAAATATATAAATAGATAGATCGATCTGAGAGATAGATATGAGATACATAGATAGAAAGATAGAAGATTGTTAGATAGATATGAGAAAGATAGATAGATCAATATGAGATAGATAGGTATGTGATAGATAGATAGATATGAGTTAGATAGATAGATGGATAGATAGATCGATATGAGATAGATAGATCAATATGAGATAGATAGGTATGAGACAGATAGATTTGAGTTAGATAGATAGAAGAGAGATAGATAGATATGATAGATAGACATGAGAGAGATAGATAAATAGATAGATCGATCAATCTAAGAGATAGATGTGAGATAGAAAGATATGAGTTAGATAGATATGAAATAAATAGAAATGATATAGACAGATAGAAATGATATAGATAGATAGATATAAGACAGACAGATAGATAGATGGACAGATAGATAGATGATAGATAGGAGATAGATGATAGATAGGAGATAGATAGATAGATTAGATTAGATATGAGATAGATAGATAGATATAAGACAGACAGATAGATGGATGGACAGATAGATAGATGGATGGACAGATAGACAAATGATAGATAGATAAATAGGATAGATAGATATGAGATAGATAGATAGATAGATAGATAGATAGATAGAGATCACTAGTGTAATTATTGAGGATGTGGTTGCATCCAGACCCAGGAACCCCAGAAGCCCCATAAGGTCTCTCCTCTCCAAATAGGGAGCCCAATAGTACGAATAAAGCCTTAAAGTTGGGGGCCAAGTTACAGGTTTTGCATTGGGGCCCAGGAGCTTCAAGTCACGCCTGTGAGGTAGATAGATATGAGATAGATAGATAGATAGATAGATAGATAGATATGAGATAGATAGATAGATAGATAGATAGATAGATATGAGATAGATAGATATGAGATAGATATGAGAGAGAGAAAGATAGATTTGAGAGAGAGATAGATAGATAGAAAGATAGATCCATCTGAGAGATTGATGTGAGATAGAAAGGTATGAGTTAGATAGATATGAAATAGATAGATATGAGATAGACAGATAGAAATGATATTGATAGATAGATAGATAGATATGAGGCAGGCAGACAGACAGATAGATAGATAGATAGATAGATAAACAGACAGATAGATAGATATGAGATAGATCACTGGCGTAATTATTGAGGATGTGGATGCACCCAGACCCAGGAGCCTCAGAGGCCAAATAAGGTCTCTCCTCTCCAAATAGGGAGACCAATAGTATGAATAAAGCCTTATAGTTGGGGGCCCTGTTACAGGTTTTGCATTGGGGCACAGGAGCTTCAAGTTACGCCTGTGAAGTTGATAGATATGAGATTGATAGATAGATGTGAAATAGATAGATAGATATGAGATAGATAGATAGATATAAGACAGACAGATAGATGGATGGACAGATAGATAGATGGATGGACAGATAGATAGATGATAGATAGGAGATAGATAGATAGATAGATAGATAGAGATCACTAGTGTAATTATTGAGGATGTGGTTGCACCCAGACCCAGGAACCCCAGAAGCCCCATAAGGTCTCTCCTCTCCAAATAGGGAGCCCAATAGTACGAATAAAGCCTTATAGTTGGGGGCCCAGTTACAGGTTTTGCATTGGGGCCCAGGAGCTTCAAGTCACGTCTGTGAGGTAGATAGATATGAGAAAGATAGATAGATAGATAGATAGATATGAGATAGATAGATAGATAGATATGAGATAGATAGATATGAGATAGATAGATAGATATGAGATAGATAGATAGATATGAGAGAGAGATAGATAGATAGAAATATAGATCCATCTGAGAGATTGATGTGAGATAGAAAGGTATGAGTTAGATAGATATGAAATAGATAGATATGAGATAGACAGATAGAAATGAGATATATAGATAGATAGATAGATAGATAGATATGAGGCAGACAGATAGATAGATAGATAGATATGAGATAGATAGATAGATAGATAGATAGATAGATAGATATGAGATAGATAGATAGATAGATAGATAGATAGATATGAGATAGATAGATAGATAGATAGATAGATAGATAGATATGAGGCAGACAGACAGATAGATACATAGATAGATAAACAGATAGATAGATATGAGATAGATAGAGAGATAGATCACTGGCGTAATTATTGAGGATGTGGATGCACCCAGACCCAGGAGCCTCAGAGGCCCCATAAGGTCTCTCCTCTCCAAATAGGGAGACCAATAGTATGAATAAAGCCTTATAGTTGGGGGCCCTGTTACAGGTTTTGCATTGGGGCCCAGGAGCTTCAAGTTACGCCTGTGAAGTTGATAGATATGAGATAGATAGATAGATAGATGTGAAATAGATAGATAGATAGATAGATAGATAGATAGATAGATATGAGATAGATAGATAGATAGATATGAGATAGATAGATAGATATGAGAGAGATAAATAGAAAAATAGATAGATCGATCGATCTGAGAGATAGATATGAGTTAGATAGATAGATATGAAATCGATAGATAGATATAAGAAAGATAGGTAGATATCAGAAAGATAGGCAGATAGAAAAATAGATAGATCGATATGAGCTAGATAGATAAATATGGGATAGATAGATAGATATGAGATAGATGTGAGAACGATAGATAGATGTGAGAAAGATAGATAGATATATAGATCACTGGCGTAACTATTGAGGATGTGGTTGCACCCAGACCCAGGAGCCTCAGAGGCCCCATATGGTCTCTCATCTCCAAATAGGCAGCCCAGTAGTATGAATAAAGCATTACAGTTGGGGGCCCTGTTACAGGTTTTGCATTGGGGCCCAGAAGCTTCAAGTTACACCTCTGAGATAGATAGATATGAGTTAGATAGGGAGATAAATAGATAGATAGATAGATCGATATGAGATAGATAGATAAATATGGGATAGATAGATATGAGATAGATAGATAAATAGATAGAGAGATATGGAATAGATAGATATATATGAGATAGATAAATTAATATGAGATAGATGTGAGAAAGATAGATAAATAGATACATAGATAGATCACTGGCGTAACTATTGAGGATGTGGTTGCACCCATACCCAGGAGCCTTGGAGGGCCCATAGGGTCTCTCCTCTCCAATTAGGGAGCCCAATAGTATGAATAAAGCCTTATAGTTGGGGGCCCTGTTACAGGTTTTGCATTGGCGCCCAGGAGCTTTAAGTTACACCTCTGAGATAGATAGATAGATAGATAGATAGATAGATAGATAGATAGATGATAGATAGATATGAGTTAGATATAGAAATAGATAGATATGAGTTAGATAGATAAATATGAGATAGATAGATATAATATAGATAGATATGAGAGAGAGAGAGAGAGAGAGAGAGAGAGAGAGAGAGAGATAGATAGATAGATGGATCGATCATTGGCGTAACTATTGAGAATGTGGTTGCACCCAGACCCAGGAGCCTTAGAGGGCCCATAAGGTCTCTCCTCTCCAAATAGGGAGCCCAATACTATGAATAAAGCATTATAGTTGGGGGCCCTGTTACAGGTTTTGTATTGGGGCCCAGGAGTTTCAAGTTACACCTCTGAGATAGATAGATAGATAGATAGATAGATAGATAGATAGATAGATAGATATGAGAGAGATATAGATAGATAAATTGATCGATCAATCTGAGAGATAGATATAAAATAGATAGAAATAGTAGATAGATAGATAAATAGATATGAGTTAGATAGATATATGTGAGATAGATAGATATAAGAAAGATAGATATAAGAGAGATAGATATGAAAGAGAGAGATAGATAGATGGACATGAGAGAGATAGATAGATAGATAGATAGATAGATAGGAGAGAGATAGATATGAGATAGATGTGAGATAGATAGATAGATAGATAGATGGATATGAAATAGCTAGATATGAGATAGATAGATAGATATGAGATAGATAGATAGATAGATAGATAGATAGATATGAGATAAATATGAGAGATAGATAGATATGAGATAGATAGATATAAGAGAGATAGATATGAGAGAGAGAGATAGATAGATGGATATGAGATAGATATGAGATAGATAGATAGATAGATATGAGATAGATAGATAGATAGATGGATATGAGATAGATATGGGATAGATAGATAGATAGATAGATAGATAGATATGAGATAGATAGATATAAGAGAGATAGATATGAGAGAGATAGATGGATATGAGATAGAAATGAGATAGATAGATCGATCACTGGCGTAACTATTGAGGATGTGGTTGCACCCATACCCAGGAGCCTTGGAGGGCCCATAGGGTCTCTCCTCTCCAATTAGGGAGCCAAATAGTATGAATAAAGCCTTATAGTTGGGGGCCCTGTTACAGCTTTTGCATTGGCGCCCAGGAGCTTTAAGTTACACCTCTGAGATATATAGATAGATAGATAGATAGATAGATAGATAGATAGATAGATGATAGATAGATATGAGTTAGATATAGAAATAGATAGATATGAGTTAGATAGATAAATATGAGATAGATAGATATAATATAGATAGATATGAGAGAGAGAGAGAGAGAGAGAGAGAGATAGATAGATGGATCGATCATTGGCGTAACTATTGAGAATGTGGTTGCACCCAGACCCAGGAGCCTTAGAGGGCCAATAAGGTCTCTCCTCTCCAAATAGGGAGCCCAATACTATGAATAAAGCATTATAGTTGGGGGCCCTGTTACAGGTTTTGTATTGGGGCCCAGGAGCTTCAAGTTACACCTCTGAGATAGATAGATAGATAGATAGATAGATAGATAGATAGATAGATATGAGAGAAATATAGATAGATAAATTGATAGATCGATCAATCTGAGATATAGATATAAAATAGATAGAAATAATAGATAGATAGATAGATAAATAGATATGAGTTAGATAGATATATGTGAGATAGATAGATATAAGAAAGATAGATATAAGAGAGATAGATATGAAAGAGAGAGATAGATAGATGGATATGAGATAGATAGATAGAGAGATAGATATGAGATAGATAGATGTGAGATAGATAGATAGATGGATATGAAATAGCTAGATATGAGATAGATAGATATGAGATAGATAGATAGATATGAGATAAATATGAGAGATAGATAGATATGAGATAGATAGATATAAGAGAGATAGATATGAGAGAGAGATAGATAGATAGATGGATATGAGATAGATATGAGATAGATAGATAGATAGATATGAGATAGATAGATAGATAGATGGATATGAGATAGATATGGGATAGATAGATAGATAGATATGAGATAGATAGATATAAGAGAGATAGATATGAGAGAGATAGATGGATATGAGATAGAAATGAGATAGATAGATACATCGATCACTGGCGTAACTATTGAGGATGTGGTTGCACCCATACCCAGGAGCCTTGGAGGGCCCATAGGGTCTCTCCTCTCCAATTAGGGAGCCAAATAGTATGAATAAAGCCTTATAGTTGGGGGCCCTGTTACAGGTTTTGCATTGGCGCCCAGGAGCTTTAAGTTACACCTCTGAGATAGATAGATAGATAGATAGATAGATAGATGATAGATAGATATGAGTTAGATATAGAAATAGATAGATATAAGTTAGATAGATAAATATGAGATAGATAGATATAATATAGATAGATATGAGAGAGAGAGAGAGAGAGATAGATAGATGGATCGATCATTGGCGTAACTATTGAGAATGTGGTTGCACCCAGACCCAGGAGCCTTAGAGGGCCCATAAGGTCTCTCCTCTCCAAATAGGGAGCCCAATACTATGAATAAAGCATTATAGTTGGGGGCCCTGTTACAGGTTTTGTATTGGGGCCCAGGAGCTTCAAGTTACACCTCTGAGATAGATAGATAGATAGATAGATAGATAGATAGATAGATAGATAGATAGATAGATAGATAGATAGATAGATATGAGAGAAATATAGATAGATAAATTGATAGATCGATCAATCTGAGAGATAGATATAAAATAGATAGAAATAATAGATAGATAGATAAATAGATATGAGTTAGATAGATATATGTGAGATAGATAGATATAAGAAAGATAGATATAAGAGAGATAGATATGAAAGAGAGAGATAGATAGATGGATATGAGATAGATAGATAGAGAGATAGATATGAGATAGATAGATGTGAGATAGATAGATGGATATGAAATAGCTAGATATGAGATAGATAGATATGAGATAGATAGATAGATAGATATGAGATAAATATGAGAGATAGATAGATATGAGATAGATAGATATAAGAGAGATAGATATGAGAGAGAGATAGATAGATAGATAGATAGATGGATATGAGATAGATATGAGATAGATAGATAGATAGATAGATAGATAGATATGAGATAGATAGATAGATAGATGGATATGAGATAGATATGGGATAGATAGATAGATAGATATGAGATAGATAGATATAAGAGAGATAGATATGAGAGAGATAGATGGATATGAGATAGAAATGAGATAGATCGATCACTGGCGTAACTATTGAGGATGTGGTTGCACCCATACCCAGGAGCCTTGGAGGGCTCATAGGGTCTCTCCTCTCCAATTAGGGAGCCAAATAGTATGAATAAAGCCTTATAGTTGGGGGCCCTGTTACAGCTTTTGCATTGGCGCCCAGGAGCTTTAAGTTACACCTCTGAGATAGATAGATAGATAGATAGATAGATGATAGATAGATATGAGTTAGATATAGAAATAGATAGATATGAGTTAGATAGATAAATATGAGATAGATAGATATAATATAGATAGATATGAGAGAGAGAGAGAGAGAGAGATAGATAGATAGATGGATCGATCATTGGCGTAACTATTGAGAATGTGGTTGCACCCAGACCCAGGAGCCTTAGAGGGCCCATAAGGTCTCTCCTCTCCAAATAGGGAGCCCAATACTATGAATAAAGCATTATAGTTGGGGGCCCTGTTACAGGTTTTGTATTGGGGCCCAGGAGCTTCAAGTTACACCTCTGAGATAGATAGATAGATAGATAGATAGATAGATAGATAGATAGATAGATAGATATGAGAGAGATATAGATAGATAAATTGATAGATCGATCAATCTGAGAGATAGATATAAAATAGATAGAAATAATAGATAGATAGATAAATAGATATGAGTTAGATAGATATATGTGAGATAGATAGATATAAGAAAGATAGATATAAGAGAGATAGATATGAAAGAGAGAGATAGATAGATGGATATGAGATAGATAGATAGATATGAGATAGATAGATAGATAGATAGGAGAGAGATAGATATGAGATAGATAGATGTGAGATAGATAGATAGATAGATGGATATGAAATAGCTAGATATGAGATAGATAGATATGAGATAGATAGATAGATATGAGATAAATATGAGAGATAGATAGATTTGAGATAGATAGATATAAGAGAGATAGATATGAGAGAGAGAGAGAGAGAGAGATAGATAGATGGATATGAGATAGATATGAGATAGATAGATAGATAGATAGATAGATAGATAGATAGATATGAGATAGATAGATATAAGAGAGGTAGATATGAGAGAGATAGATGGATATGACATAGATAGATAGATCGATCACTGGCGTAACTATTGAGGATGTGGTTGCACCCAGACCAAGAAGCCTTAGGGGCCTCAGAAGGTCTGTCCTCTCCAAATAGGCAGCCCAATAGTATGAATAAAGCATTATAGTTGGGGGCCCTGTTACAGGTTTTGCATTGGGGCCCAGGAGCTTCAAGTTACGCCTCTGAGATAGATAACTAGATAGATAGATGGATAGATAGATATGAGAGATATAGATAGATAAATTGATAGATCGATCAATCTGAGAGATAGATATAAAATAAATAGAAATAATAGATAGATTTTTTTTTTTGATTTATTTTTTAGAATCAGAAAAAAAGAATCGGGCTTGTAACAGTCTTTTTACAACTGATGTGAAAAACACAGGGCATACGGAGGTCACATGGAGCTGCACACGTATGAAAAACGTGTTGTCGGCAGACGTAACATAGCCAGAGAGAGAGTGACGTGTATGTATATATATATATATATATTATATAGATAGAGCAGGTATATCCACAGATAGATAGATATGGGATACATAGGTAGATAAAAGATAGATATGAGATACATAGATAGATAGATAGATATGAGATACATAGATAGATAAAAGATAGGTATGAGATAGATAGATAGATAGATAGATATGAGATACATAGATAGATAAAAGATAGGTATGAGATAGATAGATAGATAGATAGCCAGAGAGAGAGGGAGAGAGAGTGAGGTATATATATAGTAAGTATATCTACAGATAGATAGATAGATAGATATGAGATAGATAGATAGATAGATAGCCAGAGAGAGAGGGAGGTATATATATAGTAAGTATATCTACAGATAGATAGATAGATAGATAGATAGATAGATATGAGATAGATAGATAGATAGGTATGAGATAGATGGATAACCAGAGAAAGAGTGTCAGGTGTATATATATAGTATATCCACAGATAGATATGAGATAGAGAGATATGGGATAGATAGATAGATATACATATAGAGAGACACAAAGAGATAGGGATATTATGTATATATATATATATATAAATATCTATAAGAGAGAGAGAAAGGTAGGTACATACTGTACGTAGTGAGGTATATGTAGGTATGACAAAGATAGAGAAAGAGATGGACTGAGTGAGATGATTCGGCATATAGAAACACATACTGTATAAAGACAGGTATTTAGAGATGCATATATAGAATGGGTGAAATACGTATGCTGTTCAGCCTATATTGTCATATATACTAAATGATGGCACAGTGTAAAAATAGTCATTACAATAATAGCTGTCATCTAGTCTAATACCAGCATGACACAAGTATAAAGGGAGGAATACGCTGCCATGTACGCCTGTCTAGACATTCCCCTCCACAGACGGCGGCGTGCACACAGGAGCCATACTGCACATTCTGCTCAGTCTATCATTAATGTGATAAAATGATAAAAAGGAAAGGAAATGAACCAAATTCACATTCTGAAAGTGACAGAGCACAAAAAAGACTAGAGGAAGGGAGGGATCATCTTTGGTCTCATACTAAGGAACAAAGAGCGGCCCCATAATATAATTCATAAAGCCAATCAGAAGGCCAACAACGTCTCAAGCATATAAGATTTATAATGGGAGACAAAGGAGACGACATCGCAATGCGTCATCATGTAACCACACAACACTATAAATGCTGTATATATAAATGCTGTATATATATATATATATATATATATATATATATATATATATATATATATATATATATATGCAATGTTCTTCCTTCAGACTCTAATTCTGCATCGGATGGAAGAAGTTCAAGTGCAGATAGCATCACACAAACATTTCTGGAGACCTGCACCACATGGCTCAATTTTTAAACTAGAGGCACGAGGCATGCTGGGAATTTAGATGAGATGCTATGAGGTCAGGCTGCAATGTACTGAGCTGATTTTGATACGCCCCAGGGGTACTTTGCGCTGCTCTCAAAGGAAGAAAGGGTGAAAAAAAGAGGACAGGAAATATATTCACTGGAAGCATTGTGTGCCTTATCCTCTAATTGTCAACCTAAATTATTCAGCTTCACTCTGTCCCTTTAATTGCATGAAAAGGGGCGGAGCTCTGACAAGTACCATGCAAATGAATGCAAGTATTAATCCTCTGCAAAGTGCACAGAAGGTTACGATGCAGCAGAGCTGTGCTGGCTCGCTCCATGGGCATGTACCAGCAGCCCACCCTTCACCGGTACCAGAGCGGCCCACTACACACACTGGCTGGCGTTCATGAAATTCACTGTATTTCCTATGACAGATGCAAGAGCACAACTCCCAGCTCCCAAGAGCCTAACCCGTGGATTTCACAAGCAAAACATCACAAGTTAGGGTCTCAGGGAATGCGAGGGGTGCAAAGCTACTCAACTCACCTACAGGGATAAAAAGTAAATGAACCCTTCAGATGCTCAGCAGTTACTAAAGTCAGGCACTGGTATTGCAATGCATGGGTTGAGGATGGAGCCACACAGAAGCTGAGATGCCAAATAGCTTCATCTAGACAAGAAGAAGTGCAGCCTGGTTTTATCGGATTCCGCGATACACCCCAGATTCACCGGTGTAGCCCCTTGCATGAGGGATGGGGGGGGCACATCATCTCGGCTCACCCCAAGAAATTCCAGTCTTGAGACTTTTAGCCTAAACTGCAACATCCTAAAATTGTCATTGTTGGCTTTGGGTAAGAAAAAATTGCAACGTATAAACAGTCAAACATATCTAAGTCAGTAAGCAGAGAGCAGCGGCGACGGCGGTGTATGCCCTGGACACTGGGCCTCACTCATTCTTGGCTGCACGTCAGTAGGAATGATCAGAGCATCTGTATTCACTAAACTCAGAAAAAGAAATAGGGGGGAGGGTGAAAACTGGCTCCCCACCCTTCATTTACAGGCACCTCCATTCTTACACAGTCCAGAGCTCCTTACACCCTGCAGATCATTCCGCCCTAGTGCCACTACACCCTCCTGTCTGTATGCAGCGCCTAGCTGTACATGCATGCCCAGCACCATCTCCTGGCCACCCACCCCAGACCCCCTTTTTGCCTCCTGTATTCCAAATTAGAGACAGGATTGCAATTTCCAGGTCTTCTTTCATTTAGTCTTGGGGGGACCCCTGTGTGGGGCGTCTTCCTACCTGGACTTTAAAGGAGTGGAGGAGAAAAGAGAACAGAACTAGACAATAAGAGACAGTGAATGCAGAAAAGTCAATTCTGTGGACAGGCTACCAGTGGGGTGATGCTTTGCATAGTAGCGTGAAGAATTGCGACCACTCAGGACAATACGGTCCTTTGCATGCTCTTCCAGGGAAGGCGACACTTGCGGTGGCAGCGCCACCATCTCTCATGGAAGCTGATACATGCAAGGAGGTTATTCCCTGTCTGCAGAGCCCAGACACAGGGCATCAGCCTTTCCTTACCTTTCCTGATTGTGCACCCCCTCTTGTTTTTTCCATGGCACCTGAGCGCTCCCCACTATTATCCGCACTCTGTTGCCTGGCTTTATGGCGATTCCCCTTATTCTGCATGCAGCCAGGCTCCTGTAGACATTAGCAGCACCAAGCCCCTGCCTTGCAGAAAGAACATTTAATCTTCAATGCTTCCCTTATGCTCTGAGTCTAGCAGAAAGAGGTAGAAAGGGTGGGGGTGACGACAAGGGGGATGCGGAGGGACAGCAAAATGACTCACAAATCAACGGCAAGATGAAATTTCTAAACCCACACTGCCCCCACTTCTGCTTTACCCTGTGCTCCTGGAAAGCTACAGGCTCTGGTTACATTGCATCTATTGCCAGTCATAACACAGATTCCATGCATGCCTACTAATTCTTTAGCAGCACAAGCCAAATGATACTTCGCCTCTTCCCGAGACCCCACTTTACCCCCTTCTCCATTATCATTTAGCTATTTCTTTTTTTTTGAAAATGCTATAGCAATGGGATTGCAGGGTGCACAGCTCTACAGTATATCAATGGCGCAATTCATAGACATGGCTGCAGAGACCAGGTGGTCAGATGCAAGTGTAATTAAAAATACTTGCAGGCCATTCACCGATCGGATGTCCAGAGCCATGGGATCTGTTATATAAAGAAACGGAACACCTAGTCCCTCGCACAGCCTGCTGGTGAGCTGCCGGGGTATTTCGCTCTTTCCACCAGAAGTATCAATTATATTAATAGCTTATAGCACAAGGTTGCAGGTTTACATAATTAGATTTGCCCCCTGATTCTTTCTGCATTGAAGGGTCATTCAGTTGGCTTAGTGCAGGCATCTCCTCCTTTAGGGGGCTCTTCAGTTTAGGATGTGGAAGGGCCCTATTCAGCATGTTGTCTCTGTTTTGCCAACCTGACTTGGGTTACAAAGGGTCGCGTTGATTAGAGATAGGCAGTCAGTGTCGGTTACATGGGGACAAAATTGAAACCTTGTTCTGAGATCATCCCTCCTGAGAGATCATCTTGGATGATGTTGCAGGGTAAAGGCGGGGATGACACTTGTAATGAGCAACAAACTATGAACAATGTATCAATGTTTAGATGTTTATAGTAGGAAATTGTAACAACGTGGATACAGGAGCTGTACAGACACTAGCTGTATCTATACAGGTAGGGGGATGTTAGGTTTACTGTTAACCCCACTCTGCTCCAGTGGACCACAACTAGGGAACAACTGCTCCGGTCAAGTAGGTAATTGACCTCAATGGGGAGCAGAATTCCATCATTCACCAAAAGCAGGTGCGCCTATTGTTCCTATTGTGTTTTTTTTTCTTTTACAGTGGGTTAATAATTTAAACTAGGGGTCTGCTACATAATACTTCATGGGTGCTGGATTATAGTATATATTTGGATTGTACAGCAAAATAGCAATATTTGCAGATGATACAAAACTATGTAAAGTAATTAACACAAGAGAGGACTGAATGCGCTAACATATAGATCTGTATACGGTTGCAAATGGATCTGGATAAGGCCTCATTTTCACGGGCATGCATGGATTTCTAGTGCAGAATCCCCCAGAATGCAAATCACCAGAGCAAACTCTCTTCATACACTGAACAAGTAGAATATGCTGGGAGATTTCAGCTCTGAAAAGGTTAAATTCTGAATGCAAATCTTGAATACAAAACAGTCTTCTACTGTATTCTGTATTAATTCTAAATTACATCCTGTATTATACTTCAGAGCTGTATTCACTGTTCTGCTCTTGGAGTCACTGTGTACATACATTGCATTACCTATCCTGTACTGCTCTTTAGCTTCATCCTGTATTATACTCCAGAGCTGCACTCACTATTCTGCTGGTGGAGTCACTGTGTACTTATCCTGTACTGATCCTGAGTTACATCCAGTATTATACTCCAGAGCTGCATTCACTATTCTGCTGATGGAGTCACTGTTTACATACATTACTTATCCTGTACTGATCCTGAGTTACTTCCAGTATTATACTCCAGATCTGTATTCTCTATTCTGCTAGTGTTGTTGCTTTGTACTGTACATACATTAGATTACTGGTGGTTGACAGCAAGCTTGCATACAGGCACTCCTGTAATAACTAAGCTAAGCTCTTACATTTCAGGGGGCAATTAGTTTTTGCTGCATCATATGAATCTAAAGTAACTGATGTAAAGATGTCACTTTCCAGACTACAAATCAACAGATCAAGCACTATGCAGACACTGAACAAGAAGGGAACATTCAGAGATTTCAGCTCTGAAGCTGTAGACTATAAAACTATTTACATAGGCAAGTGAGATGTAGGTTCAAGACAAATCTAACCTCACATTTTCCTGTGACTTTTCTGCTGTTGTGATACATTTCGGCATCAAAACCACATTGAATCTCAGTATATGCATTTTTCATGCACATGAAAAAAATGTGTTTCCAATAGGCAAAATGGTAAAAATCGCATAGCACCTGCATGCAAATTGCATGGCATGCAAGTGCGATACGATTTTTTAATGCTCCCATAGGAAATAACATGCAAGTCTTAAATAGGCCGCACTGCAACTTTCTTATCTCGCACTCTCGGTCTGAGAAAAAAAATCACCCATGTTTATAAAGCCATGGATAATATTGGGTTCTCTTCCCATGCAAGTTCTGTCCATATCGCAATCGGATGGAACTTAAATTGGAAAGTCACCCGTATAAATACACCCTGAGGCTGGTTGCACATGAGTATAATTTGCTGCGTGCCATCCACATGAGACAGTAGCGTGGCACGCACCAAGTATGCAATGGCATTTTGCGCAATAGGTGTGTTTGATAGCATGGGAGCCAATGGCAGATTGGTAAAGCGTATTCCGCGTGCAAAACCGCCTCAGAATACTGTACCAACACGGTCATGTGAAGCAGCCCAGAGCATATGATGAAGAGAAACATAGCTAGAAGTTAATGTCTATGTAACTAATGGCTTCTATGTTTCAGAATACAACACCCCCCGTCCCCGTTCATCATGAATTATAAGTCAAAATGTAAAATATTACAATTAGACAATCCAGAATTTTTTTAAAATCATATTTAGGGCCATTAGAACTATAAAAAAAATGCTTGTAGACAATAAAAAAAACAGTGAGTTGGTCAATGAAAATCAATATACTTTCGTTGACTCCATTCGCCGCGTATTATGCGCTTGTACATCGTTCGCGTTATTTACAATGAAATTACCCTCGGGTGAGCCTGCGCCTTGAAATTAATAAAGGAGTCGAGTATACATCACAGCATGCGCCATTTTCCTGCAGATTTTACACAGACGGCTTCTTTTAAAGTCAATGGAAGCCATCTTAATGCGGCCAAGTGACATTGCGGACGGGCCGGGGATTGCACGGGAGAAGCAGGAGTTTAAAAAAACAAATCTGTACTGCGTATGTCCGATGGCGACCATCCACAGTACAGACAAGAAAATACAGGTACACATGGATGCCGGCTGGGCATAGGGTTGGATTCCGTTGCAGGCTCCCGCATGCGGAATCCGACCCGCCTGTGTGCAGCCGGACTTAAGCAGCAAAAAATACTTATAACAGGAAAATTATGCAAAAAAGTTTACAAAAAATTGACAAAACCTCGAAGAAGTCAATTCTATGGATATCAGTGGTTTGGTGAGGACTTGATGATCGCAGAGTCTGCACTGATCCTGTCAACACTTCGCTCCACTCATCATCACTTTGACACGGGACTTTTGTCAAGCGCTAAAGTGCCTCACAGTCGCCCCAGTGATTCTTTATTGCTCCCCTGCTTTCACACAGGAGCGATCATCATGGAGGCGGAGCGGGATGTAGATCGCTCCAGCTGCCCGCCTCCATTCACAGTAAATAGGCAGCTATTCATAGATCAACAACTGCCTGTTTATACGTGACAAACATCATTTAATTTTTTATGCATGCAGAAACCGAACAAAGAATTCTAAGTGAATAAATGATCGTTCGCCGTTTAGTCGCTGGCAGAGATTACACTGAACAATTATCATTGAGATTCCCAGAGGCTCCAGCAAGAATCGGATCTACAAGGGCTTATGTCCACAGGCGTATGCAAAAAACGCTCCATTTTACGCATACATACGGAGCCCTTTCACTCTGCCGGCAGAGACCGCGCATGAGCTGAGTATGGACTGCGCATGTCGTCTGACATCATGGACATGTGCAGTATGATTTTTCTTTTAACTCCCTGCATTTCGAAACACTGCCCTCTCGCAATGCCTACGCAGGGGCAGTATTTTAATACGGAGCCCATAGAAGGGCTCTGTATCCTGCGCAGAGAAATAATGCATACTGCGATTTATTTCTGTGCTGTACGTAAATGCAGTGTCCACACGCTGGAGTGCATGGAACAATGAAAGTCCATTGACTTTCATTGCCTCCGCTCACTGCGTATCACATGTGCATCGCACACATACTATGCGGTGAGGAACCGCCCATGGACATTGACCTTTTCACACGGGCAGCAGCCATAATGCCGTGAGAAAATCAAGGCGATATCGCATCTGTATTCTGTAGTTTTTCTCCAGCACTTCCTGGTTGGGGGTTCAAAAACCCCGCCTCCTGGAAGCGCTGGCTCTGATTGGTTCTCAAGCGCTGCGGCTCAGCCAATCACTGCAGTGCTTGATGAATCAATCACAGCCATCGCATGGAGGCAGGGTTTTTGAACATCTGACCAGGAAGCGCTGGCTCAAAACTACAAGCAAGAGTGTCGGGGACCTGCGGAGAAGAAGTGCGTCGAAGCAGACAGTGCCTGTTAGGTAATGTATTGTTTTTTAGGGGGGGGGGGGGGGTTATTGCTGCCAGGGCTTATTTTTGGGTTAGGACTTATATTTCAACCCCCATCTCCCCCTAAAAATCCCGCCAAAGGAGCGCTAAAACGTCGTGTGACTTTGTAACCCCACGCACGACTTTGTAGCAACACAAAACTGTGATATCGCCAAGTAAAAAAACCAACAATATCGCATAGAACACAGCTGCGATATCACAGTGATTTTCTTGCGGCGATATCGCTGTCGCCGTGTGATGGAGGGCTAAAGGTGCAGATTTTAACTTGTGCAAAATTCAAGCCACATAGGGATAACATTGTGGCGCAGAAATATCCTCTTCCTAATTCTGCCCCGTGTGAAAGGTCCTTCTGAAGAAAACTGTAGTTTATGTAGCCATATCTTTGTCATTTGAAGTCCTACATGGATCTCTAGTAAGGATGCATATACACGGGCGATTAAATCATTCGAGTTTTGTGCGCTGCGAGATGAACAAAAAGCCTATGAAAATAGCACCAATCATATAAAATTGCTGCAAGACAAATAAAATTGCAGCAGGTCCTATTTTTGGGCAATATTGCCCATTATATTAGAGGATACATAAAAAAATGCGAGATAAGGGTTTGTGCCGGGATTAAAAGTTACCCCTATCCACAGGACCAGGGATAACTTTCAGTTCGGTGGGGTCTGACCGCTGATCTTTAAAGTCCCCATATTAATCAATTGGCGGTTCAGTATGTGCACCAGCACTCCTTTAGTTAAAAAAAAGGCTGCCAAAGGTAGCTGAGAGCTTGAACTTGGCTATTTCCCTCAGTCCAATTGCAATGAATCATGCAACAGTGCCAACGCTTGACCACCACTCCGTTCATGCAGGGACCTTTGATCCCTTGTTCTCTGGATTAGTGGAATCCCAGCTATCAAATCCTAATTGTTCTGAAAGTTATCCATATTCTGTGGATACAGGATAACCTTTAACCCTGGTACAACCCCTTTAGTATATGCATATATTTCCAGCTATTACCTCCACGTCCTCATATAGTTCAATGTTTGTCTTATCAGTTGTGTGGAGCTGTCAGTCCCTGTATTGATCCTGTATCTCCACTGTGACGTCTCATCAGATTTCCGCCTGGTAAGTTCTGATATTGTTATCTCCTCTTTTGTTTGACAAGGCAGAGAACTTCATGTACTTTGTATAGCCATTTGCTTCATAGAAGACGCACATCCTATAATAAAAATATAATGACAATGAGAATAATAAATTAATAGTAGAGATAATAAAAATAACAACTATATACGCATTAAACCAAAAAGCCTCAAAGGCTGACAAACAATGACAAGGTCAGCGATCACTGTCATGACAAACCTTGTATATAACAATAGGATGAGGTATAATGAAAATATCTAGAGACCATATAAATCAGCACACAAACACAAGCCAAAAAATGGCAACCAGATTCTACAGAAAAAAATGGAAAGGTCTTATCTTATTCACATGAGAATGTATACCACGCGGTGATGGTCCTGCAGAATCCCAGTGATGACCGCCAACACAGAGTCTACATCTAAAACTATTTCCTGAGAATATGGTATGACCCTTACAGTTTTTTGTGGGATCTGGTTGCCATTTTTTGGTTTGTGCTTTTTATAGTTTCAATGTTCTTTTTAATGCATACCTAATAAATGGTATATTTTAATTATACCGCATCCTTTTACTGATTGTGACAAATATAATAATATCTCTATTTCATATCTATCTATCTATCTATCTATCTATCTATCTATCTATCTATCTATGTATCTATCTATCTATCACCAGTAAATATATAAATATGACAAATGAGACCCTGAGATTGCTGTTTGGGGCTATAATGAGGGAGGATGAGGATTGAGGCACATGTTAGATACTCCTTGTTTGTCAAGACTTCGGGAAGGCAGGGTGATGTCCTTCCGTCACTGACTGCCCTATCCCAATGTTTCCCACTAGAATTTTTACTCTGCCTCAAGATGTTCTTCCATTATTGTTGCGGCACCACGGCTGTCACTGCTGTGGGGGTCCTGTGGTTGTTATGAACTTTTTTTATCTTGTGGTAGAAAACATTGGGCATACAAAAGAATTATGCCATATCCGCATGACAAGTGATACAACAATCTCAATATCACACAAGGCTCAACATTTCCCACTTCTCCACACAGAATTTTTAACATTTTTGGCAGTCGCCTATCTGTATTCTTATAGCTTTATTAAATAAACATTTAATATCTAAATAACTATAACAACAAACGATAACTGCTCTGCTTGGCCATTCATTTGGATAATCTGTAAGCCAAACGTTCCACATTTCTTGCTACTTGTGAAAAGTATTTGATCTGAAAGCCATCAATTTTTCCATTGTGGCATGAGCGGACACCAGGGTGTGAAGGTCTTTCCCTTTTGGTGACCTTCCAATTCCTGATGATTAAATTAGAAGCTTCCATAAAGATATGACCTAACAATTTCCTAATGCCAGCCTGGTAACCCTCTAGATTTAATAGGAGTAATGTTGTTTTGGGTCTTCTGGGCACATGGGTATTCGCTATAGTATTTTTTGTATTAAATACTACTTCCCAGAAAGGCTTCACACAGGGGCCCTCCCAAAAGATGTGGAGTAGCGAGCGTTCCTGGATTACCACACTTGCTCCAGCAGTTGTCATCGTCCTGTAGACCTCTGCTTTTTAGAATTGCTGGAGTGAGGCACCAACATGTAACAATTTTTCTATAAGTTTCTAGGATCGTGGCTCCTTTTATTGCTTGCATTGCTAATTTGAGGGCCAACTCCTAATTTTTAATGGGAAATACTTTTCCCAAATCTTTTTCCCAATTTAGTAGGTGGATTTTTTTGCTAACCTTGTAGTTCCTCGTCAAACAGTCGTACACATTTCTAGTTATTGAAATATTTGCTTGGTTGGCTTTCTGCAAGACTTGTAGGACTGGTTTAGGGGTCTTGTGGTGGTGATTGTAATTGTGGCTTCTGTGACTATCATTGTGAGACCATACTTACACTAGTGAGTGTGATACCGGTTCAAGAAACCCGGCCTAATATCGCACCTGTAAACCTGCAATGTTTTTCTGCAAGTTCGATGTGTTTTGCGATAAAAACGCATCTTATCCCTGTACTTGCATGAAAATGTCATGTTTTTCCCATAGTAATAATAGAAAAGCACATCACACTTAGATGAAAATTGCACTTACATGTGAGGGCAATGCGTTTTTGTTTTTTTTGCCTCCCATAGGAAATAATGGGCGATCCTGGAAAAGAATTACCCAAACATAGGACATGCTGTGATTTTTTTTTTTATCTTGTGTGGCGCAGAGTGCTAGGTCAGCAGTAATGTAGTCCTAAGCTCTCGCTCACAACCTGAAGGTTGCGAGTTCAATCCCTGCTGGTTCAGGTAGCCGGCTCAAGGTTCAATCAGCCTTCTATCCTTCCAAGGTCGGTAAAATGAGTACCCAGCCTGCTAGGGGGTAATAAATGAATTACCTGAAAGCGCTGCGGAATAAGTTGGCACTATACAAATAACAAGATTTATTTATTTCGCACTATTGGTGCAAGCGAAAAGTCTCTCCCATAAATGGGTAATTTTGCATTAAGAGTTCCGTCCAGATCGCAATTGGATGGAACTTGCACAGAGAAATCGTTAACTAAATACAAAATTATTCCAGTAAATTGGGGTCTGTCGCTGTTATTGAAGGATCATTGGCTGTCACTATTATTGCTCATTCACATCTGTGTTTGGGCGCCATTAGGGCTTTCCGTCTCTCTCTTACAATTTTGGAGTAAACTGAAATAAAACTGAAATACATTTTTCCATTTTTCCCCACTTATTCGCTGGATATTCAAAAAAATCCAGAAAGCATTCAGTTTGCTTCCGTTCTTTTAGGTTTCCCTTTTTTTAGCTAAACAAATAGCGCTGCAGACCACCCTGTTGGTTGCGTTGAAAAAAGAAACTAGCTGAACGGAGGCAAAGTGAAAGCTTTCAGCTTTTTTGAAAACCCAGTAAAAGAAGTGTGGAGAATAATGGAAACATTTATTTCAGTTTTAATTTCATTTCTCTGCTTCAAAAAAGGAACAGAGAGATGGAATGTCCTAACGCAGCTATGGAAGAGCCCTTATTGGGGTTGTTGGGGTCTTATATAAGAGGGTAGTATTGGCGTGCATTGGGGGTCTGTGATTATAAATGGGGTTCCTGTGGATGTCTTTGTTAAATTGGGGCTCTTTCATTGTTATTAAAGGGAACCTGTCATCTCCCCACATCACCATAAACTAAGTTATGGTGCTGTTAGAGGAGGTGACAGGGAGCATGGGGAAATATTTTGTTATACTCACCTGCCCCCGCGATCCAGCGCTGTCCCCTACTAATGTAGCACTAAAATCTGACTTTTTTCAGAGTGCCGTGCACATACTCTCCAATGGACTTGTATTGGACAGCGTGAGCACCGGAAAAGGACTTAGTTTATAGTGTTATGGGGATGTGACAGGTTCCTATTAAGAGATTATTGACTGTCACTATTTTTGGGGTATGTAATGTTGGAGGTCTTTCACTGTTTTTAGGGGGTCTTGTTGATATCACTGTTATGGAGGCCATGTTGCTGTCACTGTTATTGGAGTATGTTGAGGCCTGCCCTTGCTTTGGAGGTACCATGGCTGTTACTGTTATTAGAGTACTGCAACTATTTTTAATTGGGGGGTCCTGTTGGAGTCTGTTTTTCGGGGGGTCCTGTGGCAGATGTTTTATAATCACATGATTTTATTACTTTTTCAGATACTCACAGATCACTTACAACTTTTTATAAAGGAATATTTGGAGTTACATGGATATTCCATGATGTGCCGCTACTTACCACCATGTAGTCCTAGCATTATTGGTACTCAAGAGAATTTCCCAGAAAATTGATTACAAATTTGGTCAAATTCTTCCCCCCAAACAAATTTACCCCTGTACTGATGCTCCAGGCTGCACAATCACTGACTGCTCCGAAAGGAGAAGCCTACACCCCCTGGATGGACTCACTCCGTCCTTACTGTCAGTGAGCTGCATTACCCAGCATTCCCAGCATCTAGGTATATCACTGCCTGTCTATATATTACTCAGTGAGCTATCAATGTTCACATATATTATTTATGGGGTTTGTATACTGTAGATTTAACTGTTTACGGATTGGATTGGATCACATTACATAGATTGTGATCTGCAACCTGTAACCTTCGAGCTGGCAGGTAAGTGTGCGGATCCCTGAAGTAAATGTATGAGGCATGTATTCCTTTATAGTATTTTGTATCAGCAGATGCTTTGCACTGATTATGAGGGACTGTAGTACATTTTAACAAAGTGTAGAATTTTATAACCCTTTTTTTAGGGCTTGAACATTACAAATAGTCCTGAATATAAGTCTTCTGCATTTTGTGTATACAGCTCCTATGCAAAATAATGTGTTTCCTTGCTTACAGGTTCCAAAAAAACAAAGATAGATTCTACTTTGCCCTATACTTACCAGCCTGGTGCTTTCTTCCCTAGTTACTACTGGAGGCTGATATTTTTCTTGCATGGAGGCAATGGGGTCATTTCTATTTTTTTCTTTCTGGCTTAGATCCCAAAAATACTTGTATAAAGTGGTACGTAATATTATTGGTTCTTGTTTTTTATACTGATTTTGATATAATAGTGTTATCACTTTAGAAGGGGGCGGGAACAGGACTCCAAGCAGGAAGTGGCTGGAAGTAGCAGTGTGCGGTGGTGCAGCTACGCAGTGGACAGAGGCAGGAAGGAGTCTCCCATGAGTGATACTGCAGGGGTTGTAGTCTTTGCACTACAGACAGTCTTTCCTCCAGTGAACCGGGAAGAGGAAGTGGCCTCGGAGTCAAATGTTCTCTTGTTTCCGCTCTTCCAACAACGTCGGCCTGTCTTCATTTGAAATTGATTCCGGTAACTTGGTACAAACACTTGTTATCTCACCGCTAACGCAGATCTTCTGGACTGTGCCAGTCAAACTACTTAAGATACTAAGTCACCCCGGAAACCAGGACCCAGTTTGATAAACCCCTTGCATGAGAGCAGGGGTGTCCAACCTTTTGGTGTCTCTGGGCCACATTGGCAGAAGATGAGTTGTTTTAGGCCACACATTAAATACACAAAAAATTAATGAAATGTGTAAGTATTTCGAAGGGGTGAAATCCACTTGCGGATCCATGGCAAAAACCGTAGCAGAAAGCCGTGGATTTTGCCACAGTTTTCGTACATGTGAAGACTTTGCCACGTGAATGTATCCTTAGGGTTCAACTAATCACCTAATATCCATCTGAGTCACAGAGACAGACAGCACTGACCTGATGACTTCTACATTAATACAGGATGGCGGATCTGTCTAGTCTACTAACTACTGCCGCTTGCTCATTAACTCACAGAGACTCACAGTACTGCTGCCAGGCACTGGGCGCTGGCCTTGCTGCAGCCCGAGAGAGAATTAGAGAAGGGGCAGGAAGAGGTGGAGCTAACAAGGGCGCCAGGTGGCTCGCTGCTGCTCCACTGAGTACATCTCGACACCTACAAGGTGGCATCATGTCACATGATCAGCTAACCACTGGGATTACTAGCCGATGAGGGGGCTCACTGGCTTAGACTCGACCAACATGGCCTACCTCTCCACAGTGACTTTCCTACGACTTGGAGCAGCAACAGCAGCTTTGTAAGAGCAGTAAGTGCTCACCCGTAGGCTCCTCCACTTTGCAGGCCAGTGTCTCTGTACTTCATTACTTCACAAGAAACAGGTTGTACCAGCAGCACATAAAGTCAATCCACCAGGCGAATAAATTTCAATATGCAGTGCCACTTTTTGGAACCTGAGCCACGAATCCAGGAAAATCCATAGAACGAATAAAGGTTCCAGCAGCATATATTGTGCATAATCTTCTTTTTATTTCACCACTTTCTTTTAAAAAAGCAACGTCCCGGCCACAGACGGCCTTTGTCAAACCAGAGCTTGACAAAGGCCATCTGTGGCCGAAACATTGCTTTTTTTTAAAAGAACATGGTGAAATAAAAAGATTTTGAACTATATATGCTGCTGGAATCTTTATTTGCTCCATTATTTACAGTCACACGCATTAGTAGTGCAGTGCAGTTCTTATATATGGGGCCGGCCACATCTAGTTAAGTTGCCACTGACAGGGGCCGGCCCGGTGTATAATGAAGTACAACAGCCGACCCTCTGGGAATATTCCCAGTGCAGTCAATGGCCAATCTGCCCCTTGTGGCCACAGGTTGGACATTACTGCATTATAGTTTGTATTACATCTATCCTTGAGTGCAGCAATGACATCTCTGGAGTACTACGCAAAACCTATGTGCTGCGGTGGCCAACAAGGCTTATTTCAAAACCCAGCTTTCCCACAAACCGGTAGGGCAGGAGCACATTTATATAGCACTTACTTATTCCACACAACTTGATATCCCCATTAGGGCTCACCTATTAGTATGTTTTTTGGAGTGTGGGAGGAAACCTCACACAAACATAGAGAGAACATACAAAGTCCATGCAGATGTTACCCTTAGTGCAATTTGAACCTAAAGTCACAGCACTGCAAGGCAACAGTGCGAACCACTGAGCCACCATGCTGCCCATGAATCTCTTATGTCCCTTCTGCTAACTCAAGAGGATTTGGGGACTATGACATTGGTCTTGGAGCTTCATTTAGTGCTCCCGATTCCAGAGTCAAGTTTACTTGCTGCTTGCCGTTCAGACACCAACCCTTCCGGGACACCCCGAAGCTACCAACCGAGCCCTTTCCCACTTGTGTAGTCTGATTCTGCATCATGTACTCCTCTACCCTGTCATGCTAACTTGTAGACCAGGAGGCAGAGACCGAGGAGTACCATATGACGGCAGGATCAGGTTTTGTTTGTCTATCACCATAGAGACACATACAGTAGTTCTGCATAAGGGCTATGGACAGAAAGCAGGAAGCAATTTGTAATCAAGACTGTTTATAAAGCGGCTTCATATTCTATTTTAGCTATATAGGAGAAATTGGAAATTGGTTGCAAAAGTCTAGATACCCTTTAAATTATCACAGTGGCTAAACTGCATGAAAAATTGTTTGTGCGAATCACAGCAAATACAAATGTAGAAGTGTAGAGTGACACATTTTATTACTAGTAGTGAAGCTTTATTCTTCACAGCGCGGATGTCATGATTATAGGACATGATTGTCAATGAACGCTATCCACAACCAACATACTATAACTGGGTAAATACTGCCACCAGCTGGAGAGCTGTATGTGCAACACTCGGGGATCCCTCACTGCCAGGGATATATAACCAGTCCTGAATACATTCTACATCCCTCTATTTTATTGAGATCATTCCCATGATGCCTTTCACTGGATCCAGTGGATGGGTGAAAACTGATAGATTGGTGGGCTCTGAACGCCTGGACCCCTGCCGATCCTGAGAATGGGGGTCCTGTGTCTCTCCTCTTTCACGGTGCCAGATTTCCTCTCCCATTTCTGTAGTGTAGTTGATAATGGCCCACTGGTCACACATGCGTGGCTGCAGCTCCATTCATCTCAGTCGGGCAGATGGGTCTGGTTAATGGATGAACTTACAAGTTTACACTCAGATAACCTTGCGCTATGCTTAGCTATTTTTGTCAGCCCCATTGAAATGAATGGATTGGTGCTACTCTATTCATTTCAGTAGGGCTTATGGAAATAGTCAAGCACTATACTCAGCTATCTCTGTTTGCCCCATTGAAAGTAACGGAGCCGCAGCCTTGTATGCACTGTGCTCTCCATTCATTTCAATAGGACAGACTGAGATAGCTGAGCATAGTGCTTGACTATTTCCATCAGCCCCATTGAAATGAATGGAGTGTCCACAGGTCAGTTTCTTTAAATAGTGCTGGCGAAAATAGCTGAGCATAGACAATCTGAGTGTAAACTTGTAATTTCATGCACTAACAAGACAACCCCTTTAAGAGGGATACAACAAGGTGGAGATCTGAATAGACAAGTACATAGGTGCTGAACCCTTGGCCTACATGGAATATAATACAGGTGGTTTGGGTGGCCGTTGGTGGTTCTACTAATGAAGAATGAGCATGGACCCCCACCTGAGCCGCACCTGTTCTGCTGCTTCAGCTGCACCTGGCTGCCCACCAGGGTCCTCTGCTGAGGCTCAGCGCTCCATTGGTGGTGAGTGCTGCCATGTACATTCTATTCCTACTGTATGATAAGGTGTCATGGATTACAGAGGACCAGTCACGTCCCCATGTGAGAGACAGTGTAGTGCGATGTGACTGCAGAATCAGACTAGACAAGTTAGTGTCACCATGGACACATAGCTCTGCATAAGGGTTGTACACAGGAAGCGATTTGTAATCAAGACTATTTATAAAGTTACTTCATGTTTTATTTTAGAAGTAATGATGTATTACAAAATGGTTGCAAAAGTCTACATACCCTTTATGTCATCACAGAGGCTAAATGGCATGAAAAGTGGTATGTGGGAACCATACTGAACAGAAATGGAAGGGGACTCCTTTTAAAATTGGCTTTGGAGACTTCTTGGTGTCATCTACCGTATAATGGCCCTTTATTCCTCACCATCAGCCCAGTTGTTTAACTCTGGCTCAATTTCCACTCCCTTCTAGATCTCCCATGGGACTCGCCAGGGATGCCCACTATCACCAATATTATTGGCACTGGTAACGGAGCCCTTTGATCAGTTGATCTGCTCATCTCCCAATATCTCCGGCATTAAAGTAGGGACTACCGAACATCACATTGGGCTCTTTGTGGATGATGTGATTCTGTGTCTGACAACCCCAGAGGTATCCTTGAATACGATCTCAGTCACTCATGAGAGATTTGGCTCGGTGAGTTATTATAAAATCAACCCCTCCAAATCCTTAATCCTCAATATGGGAATCCGTGAAATCATTCCAACAAGCCTACAAAACATATTTCCATATAAATGGTCAGAAGGGCAAATCCCAAACTTAGATATTACACTAACTTCCTCTACAGCAATTGGGCCCTGTCAACTTTAAGGCCTTACTATCATTGCTAGAGAAGGATATTAAATCCTATTCCAATTTAAAGATACCCTGGTTGGGTCGCATCCGTATCATAAAAAGGCTATTACTTTCCAAAGTCCTGCATTTACTCCTCAACCTTATACCGAACCACATACTGAGCAAAATACAAAGTATACTAATGCGTTTCATTTGGCATAACCGAAGGGCGAGAGTTGCAGCAAAGATTCTATATCTCCACCCCTCTCAAGGAGGTTTGGGATCCCCATGCGTAAAACAATTACCGCTATGCTGCATTATTAGATCAAATGACGAGCTGGTGGTTTGACGATTCATCCAAGCATTGGGTCAATATTGAAGCAAGTTGAGCTGGGATTATAAGCTTTCAAGCATGCTTTGGGCATCTAGACTCCCCGATAAATTCCCCAACTCTAAATTCCCTATGATAGCTGTTATGATATCTATGGAGAAAAAAGCAACCTTATCCCTCAGTCTCCTGCCTCTCCGATTTCCAGGATGCCTATGGAGGTGTCTCGGATGTTGCTCCCAGACATAAACCTGGACACCTGGACTGATAGGGGTATCTTTAAAATAGATGATCTATATGAAGGACCAATGTTCAAGTCATTTGCCCAACTAAATGAAGGGTACCAATTGCCTCATAGAGAGTTCTATAAGTACCTGCAACTGCAACATCTTCTCTCCCCATACTCTTCCCCGAAAAAATCTCCTCTCACTAAATTTGACTCTTACTGGTATAATTCAAAAAAGCAAGCCAAGGGGAACTCTGTGGCATATGCAGCACTAACTTCTGTCCCTTCACATTAATGCCTCTTTTCAAGCCGAGATGGCAGGAGGAATTCCAGGAATCTTTCAGTGAGGACCGATGGCTGTCCGCTTTTCAATTAGTTTTTAAATCATCCCACTGAGTGAACCACTTAGAAGCCAACAGAAAATTATTTAACAGATGGCAAACCTCCAATATGTGCTAAAGTCTGGAGATATAACGAACAGGCAGGCTCTCTACTTCATAATTGGTGGTCATGCGTGTCTCTCAGGGCCCCGAGGGACCAGATTCATCACTCAATTAATTCAATTTTACAAGTGGACTTAACCCCTTAGTGACCAGCCCATAGTGTTTTTACGTCCTGCCCAAGTGGGCTTTATTCCCTGAGGACGTAAAAACATGTGTCCTGCAGGAAATAAAGCCACGTGGGCTCTGGACGTGACAGCTCCATGCTGTCGGTGCCTGCAGGTAGCCGACAGCATTGAGCTGTCATCCTGGGCTGCGGGTAGTCCCCCCCGGTATCCAATGGATAGCGGCGATTGCAATAAAGTGAAAAAAAGGAGTCTTGGCAAATTTAAAATCTCCTGGCTCCCAGCTCCTGAAGGTACCCGGGAACCAGGGGATGTTACTGGGGACCGCTGTGAGCAGTCTCTGGGCCCGTTATCGGTGCTATCCATTGGATAGCGGCGATCGCGAAAAAGTTTAAAGAAGTGAAAAAAAGTACAAGTTTCACCTCCCCTCATGGATCGGATCCATGAAGGGAGGTGAAAATACTCACCTCGGGTCCTCTACGATGTCCCAGTGTTCCGGGACCTGAAGTCCCCTTCTGCGCATGCGCGCCTGATGTCAATCATCGGGCGTGTGCACATAGGGGCTCAGGCCCTGGGAAATTCAAAATCCCTCTGCTCCTGGCTACCATGTGTAGCCAGGAGCTGAGAGATGTCACTGGAGAGGTGATCACTGTTATCATATGGATAACAGTGATTATTTAAAGTACAAAAAGTGTAAAAATGTAAAAAAAAAAGTTTTAAAAAAAGTTTAAAAAGCTTATTTTCATCTCCCCTCATGGATCATATCCGTGAGGGAGGTTGAAAGTACGTACATAAGGCCCCTGGATTTATCTGCAGACCTTATCCCAGCTTCTGCGCACATGCCCGTCGCCAAAATGGCAGATGCATGCGCAAAAGCTGCGTATTGTCAGGATAATTTAAATTCTCCCTGCTCCTGGCTACAAAACTGAGCCAAGAGCCTGGAGATTTCACGGGGGGCCACGGTGAGCGGTTCCTGGTCACGTGTTCGCCGTTATCCAATGAATAATGGCGATCACGTAAAAGTAAAAAAAAAATTAAAGTCTCATCTCCCCTCACCGATGAGATCAGTGAGAGGAGATGAAACTTTATACTGGAGGCCTCCGTATTTGCTCCCCGATGCGATCCTCCTCCGTAATCCTTCCTGGATTCTGAACATGCGACCGCCGGCAAAATGCCGGACACATGTGCAGGATTCGGGGAGCCCAGGAAATTTAAAATCTCCTTACTCCCAGCGACCAACGGTCACAGAGAGCCTGGAGCAGTGACAGGTGACCTCGTTGAGCGGTCCCCGGTCATGGGATAAAAAGGTAGTGATCTACCTTAGGCCGGTCTCACATGACCGGATAGGAATTACGGATTCCGCATGTGGCTGATCCACGGTAATACGCAGATCAATCGCATTGGATTACACAATTCCGCTCACATTAGTGGGTCGGAATTGCGCAATCCACTCGCAGAAAAGAGAACGCAGCAGGTTCTATTTTACTGCGGATATCCGCAACATAGAGCCCATTGTGCTCCATGGTCATGGATATATCCGCAGTCTATACGCAACTACATTGCGTAAGGGCTGCGGGTAACCGCGTCATCGCTAAGTGACGATGGTTATATACAAAGAAAAAAAAAGGTGTACTGCGAATGACCGCCTGTGTGAGTAGGCAGTTGTGCACAGTACATTACGTGGCCGTACGCAGGGTCACAGCTGGGCTCACAGCTGGGATCCGCTGCGGCCCTCCGCAAGCGGATTTCACCTACGGCTGCGTGAGCCCGGCGTTATTCAGACCACTACCTGTAATACGTAATTTACAAGAAGCCCCGGGAACGTTCCCCTTCCTGCAGTTCCAGGAGCAGCTTGTTGAGCGCTTTCTGTGTGAGACCGCCGCACCTCAGCAAGCTTACGAACACTCATGGAGCTCCACTTTTTACACCCCATACCCACCACTAAGGTCAAAAAATACCCCCCAAAAAGGATGAGGAGGGGGGATACTCGGTTTTATTGCTCCATGTACCCATCCCAACCGTAATTACCTCTGTCTTTGGAAATACCACACAGTTCACATTATTACTTTTATATAAGATTTGGGGAACGCCAAAAAGAGCGCGGGGAAGGGGGGGGTGTGTGGATATTTTTAGGGAGTCAGTTTTTATTCCGCACAAGTGAGCAATGGGGCCTGGAATTTATTCAGTTGTACCCTGCAATTCAACGGGTGTTCCCTCCAATATAGGCCTTGCCATGGGTCCTTGTAAGTAGATTAGGGCCACAACGGGAATGTTTCTGAACAAGGGACAAACGGTGGTATCCATTTTGGGGTGAACGTCTTTATTCCTATATACAATGTACAAAAAAACTGTTTTTCAATTGACACAATTGCCCAAAAAATGAAAATTGTAATTTTTTTCCTACTGCTTTGCTTAGATCTATTCAAAAATTGTAGGGTTAAAATACACAGTACACCCCTAAATGAATTTGTTAAGGGGTCTAGTTTTCAAAATGGGGTAATTTGTGGGGGTTCTCTATAGTTTTGGCTCAAGAACTCTACAAGTGTGCTATGGGGCCTAAAAGGCCTTCAAGCAAAATTTGTGTTCTAAAAGCCACCGACTACTCCTTTCATTTTGGGCCCCTTTGTGATTCCAGTCACTAGATTAGGGCCACAATGTCTGAACACAGGACAAACAGAGGTATCCATTTCAGGGTGCAAGTCTTCCTTCATATGTGTGCTGTACAAAAAAAGCTGTTTTTAAAATGACAGAATTGCCAAAATAACGAAAATCACAATTTTTTCCTTTTGCTTTGCTTGAATTCATTCAAAAACTGTGGGATCAAAATACGCAGTACACCCCTAAATAAATTCGTTAAGGGTCTAGTTTTCAAAATGCGGTCATTTGTGTTTTTTTTTTATGGTTTTGGGCGCTCAAGAACTCTACATGTGTGCTATGGGGCTTAAAACGCCTTCAAGCAAAATTTCTGTTCTGAAAGCCACCGACTACTCCTTTCATTTTGGGCCCCGTTGTGCATCCAGATATAAGATTAGGGCCACAATGGGTATATTTCTGAACACGGGACAAACAGGGGGATCCGTTTTGGGGTATAAATCCTCATTTTCATGTACACTATAGGAAATAAATATGTCTTTAAAATGACATATTTGCAAAAATATGAAATTTAACTTTTTCTCCTCTAAATTGAATTAATTCCTGAAAAAAAACTGTGGGATCAAAATAATCATGACCCCCCTCAGTCAATACATTAAGGGGTGTAGTTTTTAAAATGGGGTCATTTGTGGGGGTATCTATCATTCTGACACCTATGAGCCTTTGCAATCTTGGCTTGGTGTAGAAAAACAAAGTGTTCCTCAAAATGCTGAAAAGTATTGTTAAATTTGTACGTCTCTTAAATGGTTAAAAAAAACATAAAAGTTTTTTAAATGTGCATTCAGAATAAAGTAAATAGATGAAAATATTTAACTTAGCAAAGGTTTGTACAGTATGTTTGCGCATATTTGATATATTACAATTGAAAATGTGAAAAAACGATAATTTTTTCAAAATTTCCCCAATATCGGCACTTTTAATAAATATACACAAATTCTATCGGTCTATTTTCACCACCTAAATGAAGTACAACATGTGGTGAAAAAACAATGTCAGAATCACTTGGATATGCAAAACGTTTACGGAGCTATTCTATGTTAAAGTGACACGTCAGATTTCCAAAATTTGGCCTGGTCATTAAGGGGCAAACAGGCTTGGTCACTGGTTAAAGTGGAGCTCAAGTGTTAGGCCTCATGTCCACGGGGAAAATCGGGCCCGCTACGGATTCTACATGGAGAATCTGCAGCGGGTCCCTCCTGCCCCGCGGACATGAAGGCTGAAAATACGAATAAATAAGAATTTACCTATCCGTAGCGGGCGGCGAAGCTCTGCTCTTCCTCACGGCCGGATCTTCTTTTTCGGCCGGCGGATGAATTCCTGACACCGGCGGCACGTCGCCGGCACGTCGTCGACGTGCCGCATGCATGCGCCGGGCACATCCGCCGAGCCGAAGCAAGGGAGATGCGGCCGTGAGGAAGAGAAGAGCTTCCCGGCCCGCTGCGGGTGAGTAAATGCTTTAAATTCCTATTTTAGGTCTCCCGCGGATCCGGACGGCTTCCATAGGCTTCAATAGAAGCCCGCGGGAGCCGTCCCCGCGGGAGACCCGCACGAAAATGGAGCATGGTCCAGATTTTTTCATGCTCCATTTTTTTTAAATCCATTTTATTGACGATCCGCGGGTATTTCTCTACCCGCGGGTGGTCAATGCATCCCTATGGGGTGCGGATCCGCGTGCAGGTAATCCGCTGCGGATCCTAAATCATATTTTGCCCGTGGACATGAGCCCTTAGCCTGCTCTTTCTTGGCCTGGAGGGATGTATCCCGCAAGACCGGTTTATGATATCTCATATACTAAAAGCAACCAGATCAGCCATAGCGAGGAAATGGAGATCCCTAGCTGTTCCATCTCTGATCAAAATTTTTATGACAATCCAGTATAACACGATCGCCGCTAGATTAGGGCAACTAGATAGATTCAAACCGTGTTGGAAGGAGTGGCTCCACTTCTTCAGCTATTCCTGCTAGTAGTCCTGCCTGTCACAGGTCCATTAGGGCTAGCATCAGAGGGTACAACAATATTTTGTGTGGCATCTGAGCCGCTGTGGGGGGGACTATGGGTAAACATGGGTAAAGATGAATGTCACAGGTAGCTCTGCGATGTCTTCCAACAATGGCTGAAAGTGGCCTAGCTTGGTCGCACGCAGTGGAACAGGCACAATAATTATAGCAATTGTTTGCAATGATTTTGTCACGTGACGCCAGTACCTTGGTGGGGTAAACTCCGGTGGTTAAATAACTGAGACGAGTCTACGTAGCTTTGTTGGTAAACCGAAGGTACACAGTTTACTCAGCAGCAGTTAACACACTTAGTACATTTACAATTCACAGTTCTGCAGACTTGCTTTGCATTGATATTAAAGATGCTCCTTGTTCTAGAATAACAGTTTCTCTTCAATGCTCTCTCTATTGAGGTTACTCATGAAAGAAATCTACCAGTCCTAGTTATCTGAGGGTTGTTTTCTGAAGGATTGTTTAACAGAAAAGGGAGTGACTGAGATAGGGCCGCTTGCACTTTCCCTTACTTTGCATTAAACAGAGGCTCGTACAACTAACTGTTGTACAGATGGTTCCCAGATCTTTTGTCCTCCACACTACACTTGTTTTGGTAGTTGTTGTATTCCCATTTTCCTCTCTGGCAACGTTAACTGCTGCAGCACAGCATTACACCTTCTCTTCTCCACCTCCAGATGACTCCTCCTCCACTTCCTGCTGCTTTCCTGCACTTTCTCTCTCTCCCCGCCTCACATCTTGCCTCGCCCTGCCCATTATCCTGGGCTTGACTCTACTTTGTCCCCTTCTACCAATCAGGGATTTTTATGACAAGCAGCCAATCAAGAGCAAGCTGTTGGAGCAGGCAGAATAGCTTAAGCCCGCAAAGTAGGGGGAAGACAAGGTTTCTCTCTCACATGATACTTTCTGTGCTTCCGCAGGAGCGCATAGCCAGGTATTTCTGATTGTGTGACTATCCTGTAGGCCCCTTCGGGCCACTACATTTGTATTCCATATAGTTACAACTGATTAGACAACCACCTCAGGGCACGCCGTGGCATAAAAGGTTGCTTAACGGGAATATATCACGGACCACACTGCTAAATGTATAGCATTGCTTTGAATTTATATGATTTCTTCATTCTCAGCTTTTTATATTCTTCGCTCTCTCCTTTTGGTTTTTTACTACCTCCTCTCTTGTTCTCTTACAAGGTTCTCCTTTACAGCAAATTCATTCCAAATCAGTGTAGGCATAACACATCACAAAATACAGGAGTGACGGAAGAAACTTTGAGCATGTGTCCAAAACAACAGATGGAGTTCTCATTTTATACTATGTAGGATATATACTGATATCTTTGTATTCAATGAACAATATTCCGTTAATGTTTTTTAACTCCTTAGTGACCAAGCTTTTTTTTTTTTTATATTTATTTTTTCCTCCACCCTTTTAAAAAAATTGTAACTCCTTTATTTATCCATTGACGTCGCTGTCTGAGGCTTGTTTTTTGTAGGACGAGTTGTATTTTTCAATTGTACTATATAATGTACTGAAAAACGTAAAAAAAAAATTCTAAGTGGAAAGAAATGAAAAATCTGCGGCAGATGTGTTTTTCATCCCCGCGGGGACACGGCAGTGGTGGACAGGTAACTATTTTTTTTTTACGCTAAAATTTTTGTTTTTCAGGGAAGAGCATATATGTAAAGCTCTTCCCTGAAAAACAATGTAGGGGATTCCGGCAGACCTTTGTCTTCAATCAAGCCGCCGGTAGAAGCCGTGGCTCCATGGAAGACAATGCGTGCATTCCCTATGGTGCACGTATGTCCTATCTTTACAGGCACGCACCTGTAAAACACGGACATGTGAACACATCATAGGGAATGCATAGGTTCTAATAGAAGCGTGTTTTTGTGCACACGTATGCACGCACAAAATACACGCTCGTCTGAAGCCACCCTAAGGGGTTGAAAAAGGTTAATCATATGCTTAAAATTTATGTCAGTGTGGACGGGCCCTAATAGTAGTAACGTTGAATTCTAGAGACCAGGGATCAGATAGCAGTCAGCATTAGAAGATATGATTATAGATGAACACTCTCTAAAACCAACATAACTGGGTATATACTGCTACCTGCTGGAGATTTCTAGGTACAACACCCTGGTATCACTGAGGCCACTCTCACACAGGCATTCTTTACAGCGTTTTAGCGGGAGCTTGAAACGTTCACTCAAAACAGTGTACTGGGCATCTATTGATTTTAATGGGGCTTCTCAGAAGAGCGTCTGTTGTATTTTAGTCTGTTGCAGCGAATTTTAATGCACCACATCCCCCATTGCAGTGATGGAGTATCTTAAAAACGCTGTTAAACACATTTCAAAACTTCGTCCCAAAACGCTGTAAAATGCAGTATTTAAAAACACTATGTTTTTGCTAACGCCTGTGTGAGACCGGCCTAAGGGCTTTTTGCACACAAGCATAAATACCCAGCAATTGCCCACATAACATGCAGTGACTGGGGCTCATTGATTACAAAGGGTTCATTCATAGCTATGATGGTCACATAAAAAAAACCTGGTATGTCCTATCTTGGTGCGTATTACGCACCATAATAGCCAATTGCAATCTGCATATTTTCTGTGTATTTATGCATGAAGTCAATGGGATTTTGTGCCTTTTTTTTTACACATGTAAAATACTGTGCATTTAAGACCACCGAAGGCAGAAAAATGTAGAGTGACAGCATATTTCGTTGCATATTCATGGACTGAAATACGCATGCGCCCGTGTTAATGCACCCTAACTGCTGATACGACAGGGATGAGTCTTGAATACATTCTACATCACTCCATTTTCTTCTTTTTTGCTGTCTCTCCAGTCTGCTTGACGTCCCTTCCTGCTGATCTTCCTCAGCATTAGCACGACTGAGGCCAGTGATTGGCTGCAGCAGTCAGGGGCTGTCAAGCATGTGACCGGCTGTCGGGACTAAGGCCAGTGGAAGTCAACAGGATACAGAGAAAAGGCGAGTGGAGCAGAGAGGCAGCGGAGAAGATGAGGTGTCTAGGACTGCTGACTGTCATGTCTCCTTTATATGTGTACTAGTGAACTGCGAACTCGACTCACAAGCAGATATGACTCAACGACTGACAAACACCTAAAACACTCATTTAGCATACCTGCAAGCATAAACTAATGGAATTGCTATGGTACAAGGTATTGGTTTGTAATTTTGTCAATATATTTAAGCCCACAAACCCGCTGACAAGGGTCCTCGTTGTCTCATGGGTCTCTACTCTAACAAGACAACTACCCCATGAGTCCTGCCTGCAAGTGAGGTGAATGTCCCAATAGGGACGGCCCCACAATGCAACGCAAGGACCTGGCTCACCCTACATGGAAAATGATCCAAGCCAAACAGGACACAGTTCACACAAACAGAAAGGAATGCATACCAGACGGAACAGGACTGTTCACCTCATGTCCGGCCACCTGCACAGACACACAGAACACGTCGCTGTTCACACCTACAGAACAACATGCATAGATGCAAACACAAGGGAAATGAAGAAACCAGGACCCTCTAGCCAGAGGGGCTGATATTTATGTGCAGCAGACCGCTGGTGAATGGCTGACTGGAGAACACCACACCCAACCAGCTCAAACATCATACCCCTATGACAGTGTGCTCCTGGAAACCCATAGAACTGCAGGTCCCAGGAACACAACCTGACACTAACGAGGGCACTATTACTACTGGAGCCGCTAATGGGGTCTGTATTACTATTGGGGTTGCAAACAGGGGCACTATTGCAGTTGGGCTGCTAATGGGGACACTTACTACTGCGGCCACTAATGGGGTCACTATAGATACTGGGGCCACATCACTAAGGCCATATTTACATGGCCAATAGCGAACTGTGCCCGGGATTCTCTGGCATCACTAGTATTATAAAGCACACAAACACCCGTCCATGTGTTGTGCAATGTGCAAGACTCCGCACATTGCAAGTCCTATTCTCGTGTGAGGGGTTCACTGAGGGGCAGTATTATGGGCTACAGAGGGGCGTGGCTTAGCGTTAAAGAGATGTGGCATGTCACAAAAATTAGCCAGGGTGCACTACACTCACCATTACATTTCTCCTTTTGCTGTTCAAACGTTGGGAGGTACGGGGTACCTTCACACATAGCGGAATTGGTGTAAAATTTCTACAATTGGAGAATTTGCATCAAAATCCAAACCATTTGGCTGGTTTTAGGTGAGCGTATTGTAACATATTAGTAATATGGATGCATATTACGGACGTGTTTCAGATGGCATTACATCCGTATGTTATTAGTGTTTCACCACTATTCAGTAAATGCACAAAAAAAGTTCTTGCTGCATTCTAAAAAAAAACTGCAGTGAAAAATACACCATGTGGTTCACCCATTGAAATTAAATCTATTCAATGCGTATTCTGCATGTCAAAAATGCGCGTGCAATTATGTCCTTGTGAATGGGCTGGTAAACGAAGGAGCTTTATTCCTGTCATCCTCCTATTTCTGGCAGCTAACCCTTTCTTATTAGTGTTAGCACCTGTCCGAAAGCATGGTCATGTGGAGGTTGGTGGATGGGCATATATATTTTGATCAAACTCTTGTGGGAAGACAGCTCGGTAGAGTGCGAGTTTGCGGCAGTCAGAGATGGAGACAAGTATGTAATGTCCAAGTACAGGCGTGACCTTCGTTTATTTCAGTCCAGAAAATCAAAACAAATCCAGCCTTAGCTTCAGGCAAAAAAACAACAGTCCAGCAATAGTATATTAGGCAGTCCCTGCCTGTACAGGTCATGTTCAGGAGGTGCACCACACAGCAGGGCTTTTACCTCTAGCCGGTATCTCAGGCTGCCTGGGTCCAGCAGCCATCCAGTCTCTCCTGTGTCAGTGCACACTGATATTTATATGCACACCTCTTCCTGGCCCAACCTCAGCACCTGTGCTGATTGACCCTGCACATAACCTGGAGTGGAGGAAGTGGAATGGATGGCCCCACTACCAACCTGATATCCATTCCAAAAATCAAGGCCCCAAGACTTTTAAAGAAAAGACCTCCAGCAAATACATGCTGGAGATTACATTGCACTCCTGGATTTTCATGTCAAACAACTGGACATGACCTTCCTTCAGCCCCACTAGGCATAATAACGGAACCTAGGGGCAACGTAGCGACCATCCACTATCACGCCCCTCAGTAACTCACACTATATACTAAGAACCTTGCATTTTCTGATGTGGCTGGTATATGCATTACAGTTATGTATTTTTCTGATAAAAAAACAAACAAAAACAACTAGTATTTGAGTGCTGTTACCACGTGTTAATTGAAGCTGGTTGGTGATGTTTCTGCATTGATCATGAGATAAGACAAATATGTAATATGTATCATCTGACAACTGTGACTTTAGGGAAAAGTGTAACGTTAAGCCTGGGTTCTCACACGCCGGATTCCCGGCGGAAATCTCGCGGTTTGGCAGCAGCGAAAAACTGCGAGATTTCTGCTGGGAGAAGAGCAGCTTCAAAACCCGCGGCACTTAGCCGCGGGTTTTGAAGCGGCCCGGCCACTCGCTCTACCGCTGCGGCCGGCGCTCCCATAGAGGAGAGCGTGGCCGCAGTGGAGGAAGAAAAAGAATCAGCATGCTGCGGCCGGCTAATCTGCGCCGCAGTGCCAGCTTCTGCCGGCTTTGCCGTCCCGTGTGGACAAGATTTCTGAAAAAATCTCGTCCACATGGCCTGCTAATCTAAGGATTAGCGGCCGCAGGCGGATTTGCCACAGCGAAATTCTGGACGGAATTTCCGCGGCAAATCCACCCCGTGTGAACCCAGCCTAAAGGTATGCATCACAATGATGTGACCTGCTGAGTCCATTCGTCATTCAGTTGCTCCGAGGGAACAGTAAAAACAACTTTCAACTTTTGAACAATGAAAAGAAGGAGAAGTCCTATGGCAAGTATAGCACAGCACTGCAAACCACTTTTACGCTAAGCCATGTCCGCTGTGTCCCTTCATAATAATAGTACTTGTTAGTAACCAATTCACAGTAATAGTGCCCCTTCTCGCAGTTATTGTGCCCCTTAGTGACCTCCTCACAGTACTGATGACTTTGATATCTCCAGGCTGAACAAGGAAGGATACTAGTGAAGTTGACACTCGTCCCTGCGCCATGCCCATCCCAATCTTGCTTGTTGCAGCATAGGTGAGGTGCCCGCTAGGCCGAGTCCTTCCTCTGCATCTTGTTCTGACAGCTCACTACAAAGAACTAATGCGGCTCCATAGCAAAACCTGGAATTTGACCTGAAAAATGAATAATGTTTATAACTCAGCTCACCTCTAGGATATGATGTCAGTTCTACAGAGTGATAGTGATTACAGCGCAGTGACTTATAGTGATCACAGGTAACGTCTTCTCTGAATGGAGTTGTCCATATCCCAGACCACCATGATGACTTATTCCCAATGTAGTGGCCCAGAGTTAATAGGGCACCTCGATAATAATAATAATAAACTTTATTTGTATAGCGCCAACATATTCCGCAGCGCTTACATAGACAGGGGGGGAATACAGAAAGACAAAAGTACAAACATTACAGAACCACGGTTACATAGTAATCAATTGATGGAAACAATAGGGGTGAGGGTCCTGCTCCAACGAGCTTACATACTACAAGTAACGGGGTGATACAGAAGGTAAAGGGGCTGGCGGTGTGCGAGGTGGAGAGTGAGGGATTCTATACACATAGACAATGGTCAGACATTTGGCCGTGTGACTGCAGAAACAGTATGGCTGCAGGAGCGGTTTATGACGGCTAGCAGGGATTGCAGTCAGTAGGTCAGGGAGCATGTTATCAGGCGGAGTACAGAGGGGTTTATTTAGGGAATGCGGTATGCCTCCCTGAAGAGGTGCGTTTTTAGAGCACGCCTGAAGTTCTGCGAGTCCTGGATTGCTCGGGTAGCCTTTGGTAGTGCGTTCCAGAGGACCGGTGCTGCTCTAGAGAAGTCTTGGAGGCGGGAATGAGAAGTTCGAATTAAAGGGGCGCTCAGTCTGGTTTCGTTAGCAGAGCGGAGAGCCCGGGCTGGTTGATGTATTGAGATGAGGGAGGCGATATAGGGGGGCACTGCACTGTGGAGGGCTTTGTGGATGAAGGTAGCGAGTTTAAATTGAATTCTGTATATAACGGGCAGCCAGTGCAGTGACTGGCACAGGGCAGAGGCGTCCGAGTAGCGGCTGGACAGGAAGATGAGCCTGGCTGCCGTATTCAGGATGGATTGGAGAGGGTAGAGTCTGGTGCAGGGGAGGCCGATCAGCAACGAGTTGCAATAATCAAGCCGGGAGTGGATGAGGGCAACAGTAAGCGGTTTTAACGTGTCCACAGTGAGAAAAGAGCGGATTATTGCGATGTTCTTGAGGTGCAGCTGACCTGTTCGGGCCAGAGATTGGATGTAGGGGGTAAAAGAGAGATCAGAATCAAATATGACCCCAAGGCAGCGGGCATGTTGTCTAGGAGTTATGGTGGCGCCACACACTGAGATGGAGATGTCAGGAGGAGGTCGGTTAGTGGGGGGTGGAAATACCAGTAAGTCAGTTTTAGAGAGGTTTAGTTTTAGGTAGAGAGAGGACATGGTGTTAGAGACAGCAGACAGACAGTTAGTGATGTTTTGGAGTAAAGGTGCAGAGATGTCACGGGAAGAGGTGTATAGCTGGGTGTCATCAGCATACAGGTGGTATTGGAGGCCAAATCTCCTGATGGTTTGTCCAATAGGGGCTGTGTAGATAGAGAAAAGAAGGCGGCCGAGGACAGAGCCCTGGGGGACCCCAACAGCAAGGGGAAGAGGAGGGGAGGTAGAGCCAGCAAAGGAGACACTGAAAGAGCGGTCAGATAGGTAGGAGGAGAACCAGGAGAGGGCAGTGTCCTTTAGGCCAATGGAGTGTAGCATACTGAGGAGGAGTTTGTGGTCAACAGTGTCAAATGCTGCGGAGAGCTCGAGGAGGATCAGTAGGGAGTAATCGCCCCTCGATTTGGATGTCAGTAGGTCATTGGATACTCTTGTAAGGGCAGTTTCTGTCGAGTGTTGGGGTCGGAAGCCAGACTGTAGGGGGTCGAGGAGAGAGTTCTCTGATAGGTAGCTTACAAGGCGGGAGTAAACCAGGCATTCTAGCAGTTTGGAGATGAAGGGGAGGTTTGAGATGGGTCGGTAGTTGGCAGCATCAGTCGCGTCCAGAGTCGGCTTCTTTAGCAGTGGGGATATGATGGCGTGTTTGAAAGAAGAGGGAAAGATGCCAGAGGTCAGAGAGAGGTTGAATATAGTGGTGAGATGGGAGATGACCACCGGAGAGAAAGAACGGAGGAGGTGTGAGGGGAGAGGGTCGCTAGCGCAGGTGGTGGGGCGAGCAGAGAAGAGCAATTTGTAGACTTCTTCCTCTGTCGCTGGTCTGAGTACAGACAGTGAGCAGGAGCTAGATGCAGTGCTGACAAGACTAGGGTCAGGGCTATTCTGGGATTGGGAAGTTATTTCCTGACGGATGTCATCAATTTTCTTTTTGAAGTAAGTAGCCAACTCTTTGGCACTGAGATCCGTCACCGGGGGCTGCGGTTTAGGGCTGAAAAGGGAGTGAAAAGTATCAAAGAGCCGTTTAGGGTTGTGGGATAGTGAGGAGATTAGAGAGGTGAAATAAACTTGTTTGGCGTGGTGGAGCGCCAGGTTGTAGGTTCTGAGCATGAATTTGTAGTGGAGGAAGTCTGCGGACGTTTGCGATTTCCTCCACAGCCGTTCAGCACTTCTAGAGCACCGCCGGATGAAGCGCGTTTGAGGCGCGATAATGTTATATGTCTGTCTCGTGCCATTGTCTTGTTTGTGGAGTGCATTTGATTTATGTGGATTGGATAATTGCAGGACTGAGAGGGTTAATGTCCGGTATGTACTGTCCTGTCTGGAAAATGTATCGTAAGGTATTGTTTTGTGGTCACGTGAGGATGTTACATGTAGGTATTTAAAGGAATGCAAGAGGAGAGAAGTCTGTCAGTCAGGGAGGAAGAATGAGGCACCGGACATCGGTCTGTGTTAGGAGAGAATGGAGGAGGCTGAGCGACTTCCCTGTGCTCGGCCTGGGCCCATTGTAGCCGGGAGACCTCAGTGCTGCAATTGAGCGCTGGGAGTAGAACAAGCCGCTGCACAGCGGGAAAAGGGCAACAAGAGTGAGTATTGACCGGTAGAGAGTGAGAGTTGCTGGGAGTGGGATCACACAGATAACTTGGACTGTGGATTTTCGGAATACCCCAAGAATCCTGCCTGTTACACCACTCTGGCTTGTTATATCTGTACCGTGACTCTTTGTTTGGATTGGAGTTTACAAGGTTACAGTAAACAGATAGAATCGACCATTCCCAATTCTTCTTTAGAAAGTTGACCTGTGTGTAGACTAATTTATGTCATTTGAAAGATCCGCCGCAGAGGACCGCGTCACAAGTGACAACTGGATTTAAGGTAACCCCCAGTTACAACCCCTGTGATGACCCCCAGCAGTAACGTGGTCGGGTCCCAAGCTAATCCCAGGGGAGGAGATGGTAGAGCCCCGTGACAAGGCCTTTCTCTACCCCGCTGTCTCCTCGTCCTGACCCCCACACATCACACACACACAACCCTGCTACATCCATCCTAACCCCAACACAACACACACAGCTGTACTCCACACATCGTACACACAGCTCCATTACAGGCATCCTGACCCCCACACATCATACACACAGCTCTATTACATCCATCCTGACCCCCACACATCATACACACAGCTCTATTACATCCATCCTGACCCCCACACATCACACACACAGTTCTACTACATCCATCTTGACCCCCACACATCACAAATACAGCTCTACTCCATCTTGATCCCTTCATCTCATCCAGCAGGGATCATAACGAACACAGCAGAGTCCTGCGTTCATTGATCTCCCCAATGGTCATATGATCCCTGACTCCTTCCACACAGGTGTTCACATGAGGGTGACATCATTACAGGTCCTGGAAGCTGTCCAACTCTGCAGGTCTGTGTGTCCCCTCGTGTCATAACCGCTGAGGGAGGATTAACCGACGCTAGGGAGACAGTGCAAGCTCAGTGAGGGGCTTCTAGCAGCCTGGCTGTACGGGGAAGCTCCTCTGCGGCCAGTCAGTCACACATGGCCCTGGGTATAGCGCACACAGGGTGGCCCGCAGGCGCTGGTTCTCCTGCAGCAGCTCCATAGCGTGCATCTCCAGTAGTAGCTCCTCCAACAACCGCCACTCTCTGCAGTTGTTGCGCGCCAGGACCACAGCTGACTTGCTGAGCTATTACCACCTTTTACTGATAGCACCCGGGGTGGCCCTTTGAAGCCAATGGAAGCTGTCCGATCTCTGGCACACCCACAACTGTCACTGCAGGGAAGAAGGAGATTTAAAAAAAAAATTTCCATTGCTCATGTGCGGGGGTGTGCCGACCGGCGGGAGGAGAAGACAGATGACCCACACGACCACACAGAGGACCCGGCATGGTAAGTAATGTCATCATGCCGCTGGCAGGGTGGGAATCCGCGGCGGGGCTTTTGTCATAAGGGCTCTCTCACACGAGGATATGTGCACTATGAACCAGGTAGATTTGCGAGCATATTAGCGCATTTTATTGTACCTTTTGCACACAGGGAGTACAGTTTTTGCACATGGGACACTGCCACACCCCGATTTTAAAGGCTATTTACCCTAATGCGCTCCAGATGTGTTCTCTTGTGCATTTGCGAGAGGATAATGTGTGCATTTTCACACCTTCCAGAACGTTGGTGCGCAAATGCACACAAAAATAAAGCATGCTGCGTTTTTTTTCACACCCCTGAAATGCACGTGTAAATAAGAGAGGTGTGGATGGACCCATTTAAATTAATGGGTTCTGTTTTCTGAGTATTGCTTGTTTTTGCACTTACACAGAGAATTGAACTTATTGATTTTTTTTTCTACTAAGCACGTCTTGCATGCCCAAAAAAATAGGTCCTGCTCTATCTTTCTGCGTCTTAAAATTCTATGGCTCGTGCGCAATTATGGAAGGGGAAGGTTTAACAACTGCGCAAAAGTCCCGATCGTAAGGGGCGTTTTAAAGGTCTTTACACCGGACGCTGAAGCAATGGCAAGCAACGATCTTTGAATAGGCAATAAAATGCCTAATTACGGACGTCTGTCTTCTTATCCCAGTGTTGTCCGCAGGGTACCTCCCTCCCTTTTTTCAGCTGCCATAGAAGTCTAGAGATAGCTGAGTGCAGGGAGATGACACCCTGTATGCGGTTCCCGGTCACATGATTGCCATTATCCATTTGGTAACGGTGACCATATTAGGTTAAGGGCTCCTATCCCCTAGCTATAGGTTTTCTTGCGATGTGAGAGTGAGTGAAAACACATGATTATGAACCCATCTGTGCTATGAAACCATTGATTATGAAACCACTAAGAAAAATCTGTGCTATCGCTTATTGTTTTCATCAGCGCTGGCCTTATTGAAAACATAGGGAGTATATCGCTGACTTTTGCCACAGCTGTGACGATGCTATCCCATTGCTTCCAATGGGGCCAGCGCTGCTGCAGCCCCATAGAAATGAATGGGTTGCAGGCAACCCCTGCAGCGATGATTTTCGGGGAAGGGCTTGAAATATAAGCCCTTCCCTGAAAATCATCCCTAGCTGTAAAAAAAGTAAAAAAAATTTTTTTTTACTCACCTAGAAGAGCTGTCCGGCTCTTCTCTCCGGCCCTGGCAGTCGTCTTCTGTCGTCTTCTGTCTTCTGGAGGCCGGGGATTGAAAAAATCTCCTCCTCCAAAAAGCGCTGCCTCTGATTTGCTGAGCGCTGTGACCAGTCAGAGGCAGCGCCAAGCCGTCACTGAATGACAGCTGAGCGATGCTTGTAATTGGTCGCAGTGCTCAACCATTCATTCAGATTTTTCTTAGCGCTGCAGCCTTGAGTGCAAACTTCGCAAATGAGTATGAAACCATTGGAAACCCTTGGTTTCATAATCATACATTTTCACTCTCGCATCGCAAGAAAACCTATCACTAGTAGGTAGGAGCCCTAAAAAGTGTTAAAAAAAAGTTTAAAAACTTGAAGTTTCATCTCCCCTTACGGATCGTATCTGTGAGGGGATATGAAATTACATACCTAATGTCCCCAGATTTGTCCCTCAATGGATCTTTATCTGTGGACCTTTTCCAGCTTCGGTGCATGCGCCTGTCTGCAAAATGGCGGATGCATGCGCAAAAGTCAAGGATTGCCCCGAAAATTTAAAATCTCCCTGCTCCTGGCTACCAAATGTAGCCGAGAGCCTGTAAATGTCACGAGGGTATTGCGGTTCCTGGTCACATGATCGCCGTTATCTAATGGACAATGGCAATCATGTAAAAGTTCTTAAAAAGTTGAGGTTGCGATCGGTGAGAGGAGATGAAACTTCTTACGGGGGGCTTCCGCATTTGAACCCCAATGCTATCCTACTCCATGGACCTACCCCGGTTTCTGCACCTTTCGCCTGCTGGCAAAATGTTGGACACATGCACAAAATCTCCTTGCTCCCGACCTCCAACGGTGGCCGAGAGACTGGAACATTGACTAGTGGCCTTGCTAAGCGGTCCCCGGTCATGTGATAAAAAGGTAGCAATCTACCTCAGGCCGGTCTCATGTGACCGGATACAAATTGTGGCTTCTGAATGTGTTTGATTCGTGGTAATATGTAGATCAATCAAAAGCATTGGATTACACAATTCCTCTCACAGTAGCGAGCCGGAATTACGTAAACTGCTCACAGAAAACAGAACACAGCATGTTCTATTTTACCCCTGATATCCGTAACATAGAGCCCATTGTACTCTATGGTCACGGATATACCCGCAGCCCATATACAACTACATTTTGTTCGGGCTGCGGGTACCCACGTCATCGCTAAGCGATGGTGCGGGAAATACAAAAAAGGTGTACTGCCTGTGTGAGTACGCAGTTATGCGCAGTACATTATGCGGTTGTACGCAGCGCCATGGCCGGGCTCACAGCTGATATCCACTGCGGGCCAACGCAAGCAGATTCCACATACAGCCGTGTGAGTCCGGCATTATTCAGTTCACTACCTGAAGGCCGACGTACTTTACAAGAAGCCCCCGGGAACGCTCGCCTTCCTGCAGTCCCAGGAGCAGCTTGTTGAGCGCCTTCTGTGTGAGACCGCCGCACCTCAGCAAGCTTACGGAGACTCACAGAGTGACACTGTTTACACCCCATCCCTGCCGCTGAGATCAAGGAATACCCCCCAAAAAAGCATGGGAGCAGGAGGGATACCCGGGTTTATTGCCCCATGTGCCCATCCCAACCGGGCCTCCGTAATTACCCCTGTTTTCGGACACACCACATAGTTTACATTATTACTTTTATCTAAGATTTAGGGAATGACAAAAGGGATGTGTGTGTGTGGGGGGGGGGGGGATTTTATTTTGAGGGAGTGGATATTTTTTTCTGCACAAGTGAGCTGTTGGGCCTGGAATTTATTCAGTTGTGCCCTGAAATCCAATGGGTGTTCCCTCCATTATAGGCCTTGCAATGTCTCCAGTAAGTAATTGGGGCCACAGTGGGTATGTTTCTGAACACAGAACAAACGGGTATGAATTTTGGGGTGAAAGTCTTCATTCATGTGTGCTGTATAAAAAAGCTTCAAAATGGGCAGTACACCCCTAAATGAATTTGTTAAGGGGTCTAGTTTTCAAAATGGGGTCATTTGTGGGGGTTCTCCATCATTCTGGCCGCTCAAGGGTTCTGCAAGTGTGTAATGGGGCCTAAATCACCTTCAAGCAAAATGTCTTCTGAAAGCCGCCGGCTGCTCCTTTCAGTTTGGGCCCTATTGTGCATACAGACATAATATTGGGGCCACAATGGGTGTGTTTCTGAACATGGTACAAACAGGGGTATTCATTTTGTGGCGCAACTCCTCATTTATATGTGTGCTGTACAAAAAAACTTCTTTTCAAAATGACACAATTGCCAAAAAAATGAAAATCATAATTTTTTCCTTCTGCTTTGCTTAGATTCATTCAAAAACTGTGGGGTCAAAATAGGCAGTACACCCCTAGACAAATTCATTAAGGGGTCTAGTTTTCAAAATGGGGTCATTTCTCTAGTGTTTTGGATGCTCAAGGGCTCTACAAGTGGGCAATGGGACCTAAAACGCCTTCAAGTAAAATTTCTGTTCTGAAAGTCACCAGCTGCTCCTTTCAGTTTGGGCCTCGTTGTGCATACAGACATAACATTAGGGCCACAATGGGTATGTATTTTTAATTTTTTCATTTCACCCTTTCCCACTGTATTTGAGGCATCAATAGGAGCAGCATCCATAGGAGCCCCAATTACAGGGGAAAATATCCCTTAGTGTTACAGTAATCACTGTCAGAGCTGCTAAGACCTTGCCATGGATGCCGGCGATCACCCGGTCCCATACAGGAAGCGACAATACTGCTGCCTGCATTCTCTAGCACTAATTGAGTGCTATGTAGCTTGTAAAGGAAAAGGCTGAAGTGGCTAAAAACTGCTACTGTCTTCTCCCTTTGGGTCCTCGGCTGTTTCTGACAGCTGAGGACCCAATCTGCTCCTGCTAGATTATAGGAGTTTTTAACCTGTGCTGTATATTTAGGTCGCTTTCACACGGGCAACAAACTCGGGCAATTTTCTCACGATCCAATAGTGCTGCAAATCACATGTATGTGAAGCCCATGCTTTCCAATGGGTTCCTTCAAATTAGTGATGTTTTGTAGCCTGCTACATTGTGAGAAAAAATAATCGCAGCCGCGATTTGTGATGCTTTGTAGCCCATGTTTCCCTATGAAGCCTTCCTTTTGTGCAGTGTGGTTTCAACTGTTACAGTAGGAAGTCCTACTGCCTGTCCCTAAAATAAGCCCTAGCTGCATAAAAAAAAACCAAAACAATACATTACCTCACAGGCACTACGCTGCACTTCTGTTTCGGCATTTCCGCAGTACTTGTTTGTAGTGTTCAGCTGCCTAAAGGCTCCTTCCCACTGGCAAGGGCAATATGGTGATTCACGGCCCGATATTGCACTTTCCGCCATGTTAAAGCCCTATGGATGCAAGGCTTTTTCATCTGAAAACAGCCTCGCATGACTACAGTGAATCCCTTAATCACTGCCAGCGACGAAGGGATTCCCCCAGCGGTGATGAAGGGATCACGGAGTTCTCCTGTTACTTACCATGGGACTGGCGCTGCTGCGATATCACAAAAAGATAGAACGTGCTGCGAGTATTTTTCCACACAACATTGTGTGAGTGAAAGCATCGGAGATGGGCATGAAGCCATTGAAAATCATTGGTTTCATAATTCTGCGTTTTCACTCACTCTCGCATTGCGCTATTCTATCGCCAGTGTGAAGGCGCCCTAAGGGAGATGACTTGGGGTGGGATTATACAAAGAGTCAGCAGCGGGCAAGAGAAATTTAGTTAGTGATTGGTACTGTATCACACTGGACAGTATGTGTGTAGTTCATGTGTGCCATATGTCCAGTGTTTGACAAAAGTATTGAGATGCTCACCAAACCTGTGTTGTCAAGTGAAGGGGATATACAGATCTGATGTGTGAGCATTAGGTATAAATGAGAGTATCACACAGGTATATCCCAGCACAGAAACCATCAGAATGCCACCATGTGAAAAGTTGACAGACTTCCAACGGGGTCTGGTGGTGGGATATTATTTGAGCAACCAATCAGTACGGGAGATCGCAGCGTTTTTGGACCTTTTGAAAACTGCTATTGGCAATGTTATTCATAAATGGAAATATCTGGTGAGTGTGTGGTGCGGCCATGTTCATGGAGACCTTGTAAAATGACGGAACGTGGACAATGATGCCTTGTACGAGCTGTGAAGGCATCATGCACATCATATGCCAAAATGCTCACTTGGGAGATTTCACAGGCCATCGAAATATCCATTAGCACCTGAATCATGCATACAGAACTACATGCGAAGGTTTACCATGGATGAGCTGCTGCACATAAGCCCGACATTACAGCAGTGAATACACAGAGATGCCTGCGATAGTGCTTGGAGCGTCGTTCTTAGACTGTAAATGAGTGAAGGCAAGTATTGTGGACAGCTGAATCACAGTAATGTTCCAATTGGATGGCCACACTTGGCTGTGATGGATACCTGGAGAGCAGTGTGTATACGACTGCATCTCCCCAACAGTGAAGTTTGGAGAAGGTCCTGTTGTGGTGTGGTGGTGTTTCTGCGGGGAAGGACTAGGGTCATTGCTTATAATGAAGTCCACTGTCATCACCAATGGATACAGAGATATCTGGTCAATCTGGCATTACCTACCCTGTGGCATACAGCACACAGTGTTGAGGCTTGGTCTGAGGAGCAGAACATATGCAAACTTCATTGGCCAGTTCAAAGTCCAGCTCTAAATCTCATTGAGCATTTTTGGGACAAACTGGAACCCTTTGTCTGTATTCGCCCATTACACCAATCATCACCCGCATCCTTATCTGAAACTCTCCTTAAGAAATGGAGGCAATCTAGCCAGCTAATCATCATGCATCTCCAGTTCCTCTGATTGGAGGGTGCTGGTCATTTATTTATTTGCCATTAATCTTATTCTCGCTCAGAACTCTGGTGCTTAAAATCATGCATGGTCTGCTTTGGTGTTAGTCGCATGCATGAGGTTCTGGGTGGGATTCCCTTGGCTGTTTGTTGGTGTGAACAGTGTCGAGTTTTGTGTCTGTTTGTAGGTGTTCAGACACTAGGTGTGAACTTTCCTGTTCAGTATGTGTGTTGTTATTCCCTTGTCTTGTGTCTCTGCCGGTGACCATCTAGGCAGGGCGAGCCAGGCCCCTAAGTTCCAGCATGGGGTTATTCCTATTGGGACGATTGCCCTGCTTTTAGGCAGGTCTACCTTATTTGATTTAAGCTGTCTTTTTAGAATAGGGACTCACAATACGAGGACCCTTGACGTGAGCTTGTGAGCTTACATATTTTGTCCAAAATACTAACGAATACCTTGTATTATTAACTATTCCATCTGTTTATATGTGTTGGTATTATTGGTAAGTGTTTTGTTTTTTATTTGTTGTAGCATTACAGTACAGACTGTTGTTGGCATCTGTTGTCTGTGTTGTTGTGTATGCATGTTCTCTCCTCCTTTGTGAACACAACCTTGTGTTCGTCCTGGGCGTAATGCACCTTACGTCTGTGTAGGTCGTTGGTCACACGGCCTGCATCTGTGTAGGTTGTTGGTCACACGGCCTGCACGGATGTAGCACCGCCACTTGGGATCCTGTCTGTCAGCTAATCATCAGTGCAGTGAGCTGTACATTGTCATCACTGGCCAGAGGAGGAAATGGAAACAGCTGGCTTCACTCACATTGAAATCAACTGCTCTTACACTTCTGCTCCTCTCAAGGTAATGGATGTGAAGTTCTGACCATGAAGGAAGCAGGAAGTGGGATTGGATTGAGATTGTGGAATAGGATTCTGGTGCTTCCACTTCCTCCTTTGACTAATAATGACAATATGCCCTGACAGGAGGCCGGACGATTAGTTCGGACAACCCCTGTCTATCAACTACTGATGACCTACTGTAGAGGATAGGTCATCAGTTAAAAAAAAAACAAGAATACCCCTTTAATTGAAATACTATACCTGTTTCTTATGGTTTTCTTACGGTGACCTGAAGTGGGTGTTCAATATTATTGCTCTCTGTATAGTTTGTGGTCAGGCATCATATCCTATTGGCTGAATGAATTCAAGAGGGACTCTGGATTGACGTTGGCACGTAAGTGCCATAAATAGGCACAGCTACATGAAATGGGCATAGTTCACAGTAGTAGTTTGTAGCATTAGTTGCCAGTTGGGTAGTGTATCAGGTCCTTTCACATCGCCCATCATATTTAGGACTAGGTCCTGAAGAGACGGGTGTTGCTACAGTGTGTGCTCGGGTTTCAGGGTTCTCCCTGCATTGTCTAGACCGATGGTCTTGCAGCTATGGATGTCCGTGACTGCTCACGTGCTTCTCTGCCACCCTTAGGGTCATGTGCTCCATTACCTCGACTTCGGAGGCCTGTTGATTGGACTTGCTTCTGCCCTTGAGAAAGAGGAAGCACCACAATGTGTACTCTGGACTAGCCTTCAGCCTACACCTCTGAGGTAAAGCTGCATTTACAGAGACTGTTCTCATTATCGACGGTGAGTTATACCTTTATGCTCATTGGAATTAATGAACACTTTGCTAAGTGTATTGTACTGTTCAAGAAACAGACTCTCCAATGTTTTGGAAGCCTCATGTTTGCAAAGTTAGTTCTTGAATAGAGACCATCTGCAGTCAGTGTCCATCCCTGATTGAAAAGACTTTATGACTAATATATAGACAGTCCTTGATAGCTGCCCAGTGAAGCTTTCTGGGTAATTTAGCTCACTGAGAACATCATGGAGGGATGCCTGCAGGGATTTAGTTTCCTTTCACTCCAGTAAAGGGGTACGTAGATTATGTGTAGGCTAAAACATTATGACATATAAAGAGGAGAAGCTGAGAGACAGCTAGAGCGATTTTATTATAGACCGAATGACAGACTCATTTATTATATAAGCACAGAGTCATCATGTACGAGTACACACCTCCTCACCATTCCGGAAAAAGCTTAAAGAGGTTATTGCACTTCTAGATGTTTTTCTGCAGGAAGCAGATAGCTCCATGCGTTGTACAGTGGCCCAGGTTGGTATTGAAGGCTGAGTGAATTCAAGTGAATGGGACTCGGCCTGTTGTACCAGACTGTGCCACTGCACAATGTATGGAGCTGTCTGCTGCCTACACCAAGACAGCTAGAAGTTGGACAACCCCTTTAAAATCACACTCAGAGGTCATCACAGTTTTAGACCTCATGCTCTTTCACAGCCACACCACAGAAGGCATGCGTATGATCCATGTGGTGATCTGGAATTTCACTGTCATCGACCTGGAAGCTTTTTATTGAGCATCCTGCAGCTGTCAGCGCCATCCTCTCCATCTTCTCATCACGCATCACTGTGTGATATTTCATGTCCCCAATTGGGAAATGACTGGCATTGAGCCCTCCAATCATCACCATCTTTCCCCCGACCTTCAGCAGTGAAGCCAACTTCTTTGTGTTATCAGTGTAGGAAGCTTGGTCTTTGCTGACTGGGCCAAGACCCCAAACACTGAGGACGCAATCGACTTTCGAAAGCACATGTGGGTCGGTGATGTTTTCTTTGGTGAAGTCGCAGTGGAGGATGCACTTCACTTTTTTTCTCAGTTTCTCCTCCAGCTCCTGAGCTCTTTCTCTGAAACACAGATACAAAGTAATGCAGTGAACAGTCTTTGACTATCATCCATTCAGTTGCATAGAATATATCCAATTCTGTCTCCATAATGTGGGTAAGAGGGTTAAATCGATCATTAAAGGGGTATTCCAGGCTTTTTTCTGGATAGCTCATCACTATTTGATCTGTGGGAAACCCACGTTTGGGATCCCTGCCAATCAGCTGATTGTCCTGCCCGCTGCATCATCAGTGGTCAGGGGAGGAAGTGTAAGTGTCGGCTTCACTCCCAATAAGATCAATAATACACAACCAACATCATTTTATATTGCTATATAGCTGGTAGGGAATCAGAGTAGAAGCCATCGTGATAACCCAAGCTGTCCCCCTCTTTGGTATACTACAAAATTGGCATCACAAAATTCACAAATTCACCCAGACGTCTACTAAATAGTTTAACTGCCCACTAAATAGCCCTGAAAGTGATCAGTGTGCCCACACTGCCCAGGCACTGGTGACACAAATCAAAGTTCTGTTTAGCGCTGGCACAGTGAAAGAACCCAGTCTGCAGTCTACAGAACTCACCCAGACCTGACTAACACAGCAGACAGCACACAGGGTGGCGCCGGCGCAACTATAAAGAGTTCGAGCGAGAAGACCCAGGTCTCACTGAAGTTGGACCAGACTCAGGAAAGGGGGCGATCAACTCTAGGTGTGCAGGTTTGACTGCAGCCAGGCCTAGGCAAATTGAAGTCTGTTCCGCGCAGGCCAAGGAGGAGGATCTGCTTTGGAATGAACAGTGCAGAACGACACATCCCAGGTAGTAATGGCACAGGACTTGTCGGGAGGTGGATCTAGCATGGCCGCCCACAACCAGCACAGGCAGTGTTAACTCCACCTGAACAGAGTGTCCAAATGTTGGCCGCACGCCAGCGCAGAGTGCCCTCCTGATGCTGCAGCCAAGACTGGGGGCATACTAAGTCCTAAGCGTATGCTCGCTTACCATCTAATAAAACCTATCTTATAATAACCAATACTTACAACTTCTTGCTGAAAACGTGGGTTGGCCACAGCTTTATTAACATTTAAAACATATATTATAAACTTTATTTTATAACCTGAACTACCTAAGTCTAAATTCCTCACGCTTTCCCATGCCTAAACTGTCGAACTTTTATTACCGGAACGGCCACAGGACGTTCGTAAGCCCCTTGTTACCTCGGGCTTGCAAACCCTCCTCTAAGCCGTAGCCCGCATGGGAAGCTCCCGGCCTACCATTCCCCAGCTGTGACAACTTCCGCCTCTCTAGAACACCTTGCATCCTTGCACCCTACCCCTTACCTGGGCGGGTGGGTGGGCGTCTGCTCTCCTCCTACGTCCTTCTTCTTCCACTCCTCGGTCGTTTGTGGCTTTTCCCGCTCTTCTCCTTACTACTTCCTGTTCTAACTCCTCCCACCCCACTACCTTGCTCGCTAATTGACTAACCCCCTCACCCCCCTGCCCCCAGTCCTACGCCGCCTCGTTACTCACTTTGCGGCTTGCAAGACTGGGGGCATACTAAGTCCTAAGCGTATGCTCGCTTACCATCTAATAAAACCTATCTTATAATAACCAATACTTACAACTTCTTGCTGAAAACGTGGGTTGGCCACAGCTTTATTAACATTTAAAACATATATTATAAACTTTATTTTATAACCTGAACTACCTAAGTCTAAATTCCTCACGCTTTCCCATGCCTAAACTGTCGAACTTTTATTACCGGAACGGCCACAGGACGTTCGTAAGCCCCTTGTTACCTCGGGCTTGCAAACCCTCCTCTAAGCCGTAGCCCGCATGGGAAGCTCCCGGCACGCGGTATGCGCCGTATTCCTATGGCGCATCCCGCCCCACCACGCCAACCCTAGCCAATGCCATTTCCACACCGTCCTGGAGTCCTGACAGAAACGTGTCCAAACCAACATCGTTAAGGTGCACTCCATCCTCCCTGAGTGCTCCTCTTTCCTTGTCCTCGAGTTCCCAATGGCGAACTGCCACTCCACCCAACGATTTAACAAACTTGGACATCCTAAGGTTGATTAATCTTCTTACTCTCTCAATCGCGTCACTGTCTCTGGCACCCCGCCAGCATCTCCTGGCCACGATGTCTGACCATACGAGCACACAATCCTGGAAACAGTCCCGGAAACGCATCATGTCCTGTTTCATAAGTACTAGCAATTCGTTCATTTTTGTTTTTCCTAAGTCGTTCCCCCCGGCGTGAACGACCAGTATAACTCTCCGGGGGGTCCACCTGCTAATTTTGAGAACGAATTGCAGAATCCTGGGCCATAGAAGCCCCCGCACACCCATCCAGTTTACGAGCGCGCCACTCAGACCCAGATTCCGTCCCATCGGTCGAGTGGCTGCTCTTCTCTCCGCCCAATGTATAAACGAATGGCCGATGATCCAAACGTGCCATGGGTCCGTCGCTGGAACAAGAAAAACATAGCAAATACCCGCAAATTGCAAGAAAAAAAACGACTAACGCTAAGCTTTTATACACATCAGTCCTATTCCAAAAGAACCTCTACCGTACGGTCCGGTCGTATGTACGACTTGTACGCTTGCGATTTCCATCGCCCCAATCGTTTTAAGCCGTCCTCCGACATACCATGGGCTTCCGCTGTTGTAGCGGCCCCAATCCTAAAAGAATGCGTCCCGAATTCCCCCGGCTCCAAACCGCACTTCTTTAACGCCGAACGTAAAACCGCCGAAAATTGGAAACGCGTGAGTGGGGAACCAGAGGAATATACTAAAAACTGCCCACTCTGTGGGCGCTTTTTTAAGAACTCACTAATGACCTGGACCGGGCACCATCCTGCCCCTAATTGGTTAATGGTGAGCCATTCACCTCTTCCATATACATCCGTCTTCGACTTCCTTATACCTATCCGTATGGCTGTTCCCGTAGCTATCACGTCGGCGGCCCGTAGGCCACCCAACCTGACTTTACTCGCCGGGACCATCTCCCCGATACGTAAGGCCGCGAAAAATGCTATTAAAAAAGCAGTCCTAAACAACAGAGTCTCGTATTCGTTCGCACAGACCGACTCCAAAACTGACAACAGGCTTGTCAGCACTGGAAACGTGATTGGACGGCGTGTGTCCGTCTGGACCTTTTCTTTTTTCCACCCGCGAATTATTTGCTGAAACACGAAATCCTTCGTGACATCAATCATACCGTGTAATTTTAACAAAAACGCCACACCCGCTAGATGCTTTTTGGCTGCTCCCACCGACAAACGCTTTTTCCGCAACTCCGTCAGCATATCCAAGGTTGCTGACTTTGCCCTTTCACCTCCTACCACTGCTCCCCCTGCAAATTGCAACCATAATAACCAGACTGAATTGTAATTTTTCCAAGTTGCGGCCGCCACCGATGACTCCACCAGCTTCAACAACTCTCCTCTGCCAGATTCCATAAGGAAGGCGGGCAGCGTACCCCTTCGGCATCCGCCTGCGGGTACCGTTCCCTGAACAGCTCCATCTGTGAACGAGAGAGTGCATCAGCTGCTCTGTTGTCATATCCCGGGACATGCTTTGCACGCAAATACACATTGCCCTGTAAGCATCTCAGCACCACGTGTCTCAACAAAGCCAAAACCGGCGGGGAGGCCGACGATTGTTTGTTTATCGTCTGTACGACCGCCGCATTGTCTGACCAAAAACAGACTCTCCGGTCTCGTAACTCTGCTCCCCATAACTCAATTGCTACCACCACCGGGAAAAATTCCAGCAGAGTTACGTTCTTAGTCCACCGTTTTTCTCTCCATGACCTTGGCCAGGACTCCCTGCACCAATGTCTGTTGAAGATAACGCCAAAACCGCCCGAACCCGCTGCATCGGCAAACAAACTGATTTCCGTTCCTTCCACATCTTCCCTAGGGCATACCACTTGCCCGTTGAAAGAATGCAGGAAAACCGTCCATAAATGCAAATCAGCCTTAATTCCTGCCGTCACACGCATAAAATGATGTGGTTCGCGGACCCCCACGGTTGCCAATGACAGTCTCCTGGCAAACGGCCGCCCCATGGGAATAACTTTGCAGGCGAAATTTAAAAGACCCAGCAAAACTTGCGCCTGCCGCAACGTCACCTTTTTACATTTAGCCACTTCGCCCACTGTTTGCCGCAACCTGGCCACTTTATCCGCCGGCAACCTGAACACCATCTCCACCGAATCGATTTCTATACCTAAAAACGTGAGGCATGTAACTGGGCCCATTGTCTTTTCCTCAGACAACGGAACCCCAGCTAACCGCATTAACCTCTTAAAATTAGTCATTAGGAAACCGCAATCACCCGATGCCTCCGAGCCGACGAACAAAAAATCGTCCAAATAATGGATCACCGATGTGATGCCCGTCTCATACTTCAACATCCATTCAAGGAAGGAACTAAATAACTCAAAAAAATAGCATGAGATCGAGCATCCCATCGGTAAGCACATGTCGACAAAAAACTGGTCCTCGATTCTACAACCCAAAAGATGGAAGCACTCCGGGTGAACCGGAAGCAAACGGAAAGCTGATTCAATATCAGCTTTTGCTAAATGCGCAAATCTACCCGCCGACCTTACCAGCCGAACCGCACAATCGAATGACGTGTAGGCTACTGCTGCTTCTTCTTTTGAGATGCCATCATTGACCGACCCCCCTATTGGGAACGATAAATGATGTATCAATCGGAACTTGCCCGTTTCCTTCTTAGGTACCAGACCCAAAGGAGACACTCGCAAGTTCTCGAAAGGAGGAATACTGAAAGGGCCGGCCATCCGGCCCAACTCCACTTCCTTTTGAACCTTCTCTTTTACCAATTCGATATCGTCCCTTGCCGATTTCAAATTGGGGCATAACACAGTGGCAGGCTGATGCGCGTACGGAATTCTAAAGCCTTCTCTAAATCCTAACCTAAGGATTTCTGCTTCCTGTTTCCTGTGGTACATGTTTAACCACGGATCCAGGTACTGGCTTCTCACCGGAGTTCGCATTACCGCCGGTGCTACCCACCGCGGGTACCGACCTCTGTTTCTTGAAACAGCGGATCGCTGCATGCTGCCCCCCGCATACCGAGCACTCGTGCCGGAATTTGCAGGTTGCGTAAAATCGACAATGGCCCTCGTTGTACAACCAACAGGAGCCATTCGGCCTTGGAGATGCCGCGGGTGGTTGGGATACCCCTCCCGCGGCTCCCCCGGGAAAAGAAGTCCTAGCTGGACGCTGCGCTAGGATCAACTGAATCCATACATCCGTGGCCTTAGAGGCCCAACTCGTATGCGTTCCCGACACGCGACGCCGAAAATCTTCGTCGTAGCGCCACCATGCTGCACCACCGTGCAACCGATACGCGCTATAAATGGTATTTAGATATACCATCATCTCCGTCGCTTTGCGCGGCTGAAACTGACACGTTACATGAACCAAAATCACAAAAGCCTGCAACCAATTTCCGAAAGTCTTTGCAATCTTCGGTTTTTTGTCAGCACCTCGCTCTGCCGACCGCTCCTTGTCAACCATGACGTGTTCCGAAGAGAGCAAAGACCATATATCAATATACAAGCCATTTTTAATCTTCTCCACTACATCATCGGGCAGACCCACCCCCAGGGGGGCAACACCACAAAACAACGAATCAGCATATTGTAAGCTGTCCGTTGGGACACTTTCTGTGCCCGCTGCTGAGCAAGCACCAACATTACCCACAGGCGGGCCTGCGCCCCCTGGAGCCACACAGGACACTGAAAGCCCCTTTTCGGAATCAACCTTGCTCAACAGCGACCTCAGAACCGAAACCAAATCATCGTTTTCCGCACCCGCTGCGGGATCCGACACACTTTTAAGGACATTGTATAAGGTAGACTCACCGCCTGGACGGACCTCCGGCGTTGCCAAGGGTGACGCCCTCGCTGTACCGCTCCCTTGGTTCCGTCCTACTTCGTACGCGGACTGCCGACCAATCGATTGCCGAACCCTCCTCGTGTCATCCGATTGGGACGTGCCAGGCTGGTCCGGCCCTGACCGATCCTGCGCAAGCTCTTGCCACCTCCTGCGTTCCCGGACCTTCCGATAAAGGGATGACTGCGGGTCCGCCCTCCGTGGCTGCACCTCTCGCCCGCAATACTCGTCCTGGTCGCTGCTAGGCACTTCGTCGCTTGACTCGCGCGGCCTGCCGCTGGCACTACGCACTACGCTGGCCTTCTCTAGCTGCGCCTGGAACTCTCTATCCTGCCTCTCCTGCCTGGCTCGCTCTTTCTGCCTCTGCCTAGCGCCTTGGCCCTGCTTCTTAGAACTACGGCGTGGGACCTGGCTATGTGTGGGAAGGTAAACTGCGGGGTCTGCTGGAGGGGGAATGTAGTGGGGGTTCACGTAGCACTGTCTATACTCGTTAGACTGGGCTGGTGGGCGCTGGTACAGTGCATAGGAGGATGGGAGTTGTTGTTGGTGGGGGTGGAAGGCCTGGAATGTGTCCACGTATCGGGGAGGGGGGGGTTGTTGGCTAGGCCATGTGTCTAACTGTACCCTCCCCGCTCCCCCCTGAGGGCTATATGGGGTCCTGCCTGGCCTGTTGCCTACCCTGTAGTGTGCTGGCCCTGCTACTTGTACTGGCTCAGCATGGTAGCGTGACATGCCTCCCCCTTCCCTGCTGCTGCTGGACCCGGTGGTACTACCCGGGCTGTGTGTCAGGGGGGTGTTGCGTGGGCCCCAGCTTTCCCTGCTCCCCCTCTCTCTCCCCCCACCCCCCCTCCCCCTGCCCGCCGGGCTTCTACTTTTTCGCGCCCTCGGCGCTGCCTGTGCCGCCACGTGCGCTGAGCCGCCATCTTGCGGGGGCGTGCGGCCGGACCGCGCGCTCCCCAGCTCCTCCCCGCTACTTGCGCTCGGCTCACCTCGGGCTCCTCCGCTCATCCTGCGCCCGGCTGCGCGATGCTTACTCCGTTCGGCGCCCGCTGACACTCCCGAGCGCCGTCCTGCGAGCTCCGGACCCTCCGCTGGCACAGTCCTGTGAGCCTCCGATGCCGGTCCTCCCGCCATACCTCTCAGTGCCGGCGCCGACTTCCGGTTAGCTCCTCCGTCCTTCCTGGGGCCTGCGCTGCCCTGGCTGGCTCTTCCTCCTCCCCTCTTCGGCGCGGGGCTCGGACTGAGCCTCGCCGGGGGCTGCTTTCGCCGGCGCGGTCTCCCTCGCGGTGCCTCTTGCTGGCTGCATGGCTCCTGTCCCGAACTCCGCTGCGGTCTCCCAGGCGGTGTATCTTGCGTGCTGGCTGGCCCCTTCCTCGGTCTCTGCTGCGGTCTTCCTCGTGGTGTAACTTGCGTGCTGGCTGGCTCCTTTCCAGGTCTCTGCTGCGGTCTTCCTTGCGGCGGTTCTTGCGTGCAGTCTGGCTCCTCTCCCGATCTCCGCAGCTGTCCTTCTTCTCCGGCTGGTTCTCTGGCTCCGGCGGTCGTCCTGTAGCTTGCCAGCACCTCTTCAAGCCATCCGGTGCCGTCTTGCATCACAGCTTCTTGAATCATGGCACGTAAGTCGTCCATTTTCTTTCTTCTTCCTCCGCTGTTACTGTCTTCCACCCGACTCTTCAAGCTTGTCAGCTGATAACTTCTCACTTGCCCGACTCCTGTCTTCTGCGCTTCCCGACTTGCTTTCGTTCTTTCGTCTTTTTCTGCTTCTCTCTTCCTTCTGCTCGTCTGCTCTCCTCCTACGTCCTTCTTCTTCCACTCCTCGGTCGTTTGTGGCTTTTCCCGCTCTTCTCCTTACTACTTCCTGTTCTAACTCCTCCCACCCCACTACCTTGCTCGCTAATTGACTAACCCCCTCACCCCCCTGCCCCCAGTCCTACGCCGCCTCGTTACTCACTTTGCGGCTTGCAATGCCAAGTGACAGGTCAGTCTTATGACGGGGTGGAAAAGCTTACTTGCAGCGGCTGCAGTCAGAGTTGTAGACACTAGTGGTACGTGGCAGCTCAATCTTTTCTGTTTAGAGTCACAGGAGCGCAAACATGGCCGCCTGCTGAATCAATGGCTAGTGTGGCCCACCGGGGCCTGCCAGGGAGAGTCAGTGACATCACTAAGATCCTCCTTTTCAGTCCAATAACAATCTATCATTCCTCACCTGCTGCCGATGAGATCACAAACTTTCTGCATCGCATGGGAGAAATCCAATGCATCCGGCTGGTTCTGTCTCCACTTCTCCAGTTCTGTAATGTAATGTGCGTTGGCATTCAACACAGTGATGTCCTGGCAGGTGTCTAGCAGTACTAGCAGGTGGGCAATGCCTAGACCCGTAGTTAATTCAATCACAGAGCCTCCGCCAATGCTCCCTGGAACAGAAGATGTCACATAGTTAAGGGGTATTTCCATATAAATATGTCACATAATCTATAATATACCTGCTATAGCTATCCTGTTACCCTGAAAGTAATACCTTGGTATGTACTAATGTGTTGTTTATATTTCTAATGCTGCAGGCTACTACATTGCCCAGCAAGCTCGCTGGCTTTCCACTAAGCTTGTGTGTAATAATAACTAGCAATGTGAACTAGCAAAGCTGCAGTGTAAATCATAGAGGGGGGGACAAAGCTACAGTGTAAATCATAGAGGGGCGGGACAAAGCTACAGTGTAAATCATAGAGGGGTGGGACAAAGACCGTCCCAAACTGCTTTAGACTACTCAGTTAAAGGAGTTGTCTGGTTGCCAAGTATAAATTCAAATGTGTTTAAATAAGAAAAGCAGCAGTACTTACCTGTCCTCTATCCTGGTATTACGGTGCCACAGCCCTGCGATCCTTCCAGTCTTTGTTTTTGGAACTAATATCACCTGATTGCTGCAGTCAATGAGAGGCAAGTGCCATTCTCCTGGCATCATCACTCAAATGCTGGGAGCCATGATGCCAAGAGAACGGCACCTGACTGCTGCAGACTATGATAGGCTGCACTGATCAGGTGGTATCTGTTCCACAACAAAGATTGAGAGGACCATGGGAGCTGCAGCGTTGGATCACTGGGGCAGAAAACAGGTAAGTACCCCTGCTATCGTTATTTTAACACATTTGAGCCTATACTTCAAAAATTGTCTGGCACCGGACAACCCCATTAAACATGTACCGCTGTCCTATTGGTACAAAGCTGAGGTGTAAAGTATAGAGAAGAGACAAAGCTGCAGCTAGAGCCTCAGATGAGACAGGAGATGTGTTTTAGACTATGTCAGACTTCTAATAGAAGTTCACCTACTGCAGTCACTGGTTGTCCAGGGAGAAGAGCCCTGGCAAGTTGATGGAGGTGTAGTAGACCAGAACACCATCCTGGTCCCCTCCATAAATGTCATACATGTATTGTCTTATGTGGGTGCACTGTGCAAAGCTGTCTTGTCATTTTCTGCATGTGTGTTGCACAGCTGCAGCGTCTGAAGAGTTAACTATTATAAAATTATGGCCGCCTGCACACGAGCGGAAATCCCGCGGCGGGATTTCCCGCGGGATTTCCGCCGCTGAAAGTTTGCATAGGAGTGCATTAAAATACGCACTCCTATGCAGACGGCCGCGGTTTGGCCGCGCGAAATCTCGCGCGGCAAATAAACCGCGGCATGTCCTGATTTTCTGCGGGGCACGCACTCACCTGGCCGCCGGCTCCGGTCTGCGCATGCGCCGGCTGCGCGGCAGCCGGCACATGAAAGAGCCGAGGCCGCCAGGCGCGGGTGAGTACGCACTCGTCCCTGCAGGCTCTCGGGTCGGATCGCTCGGCGAGAATTCTCGTTGCCGGATCCGACCCGCTCGTCTGCAGGCGGCCTATAGCCTGTCAGCTCTGTCTGCTGAATGTATCTATTCTATCGTGTTATGTGGTAAAAGTGAGGTTATAAAAGAGAGAGATTGAGAACAAGAAAGAGTCCATCTTCAGGAGGAGAGAGTGCTAACACAGAGCTGCATGGAAGCACCTTTAGCTTCCATGTAGGTGAAGATGGAAGAGGAAGAGCGACATCCCGTAGCATCTGGAGAGTGGATGTGAGAGGAGTGAGTCTCAGAAAACAGAGAAAGAGTCTGCTACCACAGTTTTCTAAATCAGGTACCCGTTCACACCACAGGCTTTTCCTGTGTGGCCATCCGTTAGTTAGGATTAGAGATGAGCGAACGTACTCGTCCGAGCTTGATACTTGTTCGAGTATTAGCGTGTTCGAGATGCTCGTTACTAGAGGCGAGTACCACGCGATGTTCGAGTTACTTTCACTTTCATCTCTGAGACGTTAGAAAGACAGGGAAGGCATTACAACTTCCCCCTGTGACGTTCAAGCCCTATACCACCCCCCTGCAGTGAGTGGCTGGCGAGATCAGGTGTCACCCGAGTATTTAAATTTGCCCCGCCCGTGGCTCGCCACAGATGCATTCTGACATTGTTCAGGGAAAGTGCTGCTATAGGGAGAGCGTTGGGAGTTATTTTAGGCTTCAAGAACCCCAACGGTCCTTCTTAGGGCCACATCTGACCGTGTGCAGTACTGTTGAGGCTGCTTTTAGCAGTGTTGCACAATTTTTTTTTTTGTATATCGGCCGTGCAGAGCATTGCGTCCGCAGTCTGCAGTCATTGTACAGAGTATAGGGGCAGTACTGGTGAGGCAGGGAAAGAGATATTCAGGCTATATACGCAGTGGGCTTTTTCCAAAAAATTGATCGCCGTCATCCCGCCAGAGGGAAACAGTATACATAATATTATACGCTGCCTACAGTATCTATCTGCTGGGGGTTGTAGTCCTAATTAATACACAGCTAAGCGTTACAGCAGGCTTGCGCAAAATTGTTTCCTGGATCTGCTGTCTCTGTTACATGATCGCCGTCATCCCGCCAGAGGGAAACAGTATACATAATATTATACGCTGCCTACAGTATCTGTCTGCTGTATCAGCTCAGCATTTTAAAAAAATAAAAGCAAAATACTTAAGGCCTACTACTGGCCTTTGGCCACTTGACTGCTTCTGCGCTGTGAATTCCACTAGCTCAGTCATACGCACCTACGTCTCACTACAGGCGTGCACAAAATTGTTTCCTGGCTCTGCTGTGCGTTCCGTAAGGGAAGTCAGCCTCCAACCACAGGCCAATAAGCGGCACATTTAATTACAGCGTTCTGTTTCTGCACTACTGGTAATACAGCATGCTGAGGGGTAGGGGTAGGCCTAGAGGACGTGGACGCGGGCGAGGACGCGGAGGCCCAAGTCAGGGTGTGGGCACAGGCCGAGCTCCTGATCCAGGTGTATCGCAGCCGACTGCTGCGGGATTAGGAGAGAGGCACGTTTCTGGCGTCCTCACATTCATCTCACAATTAATGGGTCCACGCGGTAGACCTTTATTAGAAAATGAGCAGTGTGAGCAGGTCCTGTCGTGGATGGCAGAAAGTGCATCCAGCAATCTATCTACCACCCAGAGTTCTGCGCCGTCCACTGCTGCAACTCTGAATCCTCTGGCTGCTGCTCCTCCTTCCTCCCAGCCTCCTCACTCCATTACAATGACACATTCTGAGGAGCAGGCAGACTCCCAGGAACTGTTCCCGGGCCCCTGCCCAGAATGGCCAGCAATGGTTCCTCTCCCACCGGAGGAGTTTGTCGTGACCGATGCCCAACCTTTGGAAAGTTCCCGGGGTCCGGGGGATGAGGCTGGGGACTTCCGGCAACTGTCTCAAGAGCTTTCAGTGGGTGAGGAGGACGATGACAATAAGACACAGTTGTCTATCAGTGAGGTAGTAGTAAGGGCAGTAAGTCCGAGGGAGGAGCACACAGAGGATTCGGAGGAAGAGCAGCAGGACGATGAGGTGACTTACCCCACCTGGTTTGCTACGCCTACTCAGGACAGGTCTTCAGAGGGGGAGGCAAGTGCAGCAGCAGGGCAGGTTGGAAGAGGCAGTGCGGTGGCCAGGGGTAGAGGCAGGGCCAGACCGAATAATCCACCAACTGTTTCCCAAAGCGCCCCCTCGCGCCATGCCACCCTGCAGAGGCCGAGGTGCTCAAAGGTCTGGCAGTTTTTCACTGAGAGTGCAGACGACCAACGAACAGTGGTGTGCAACCTTTGTCGCGCCAAGATCAGCCGGGGAGCCACCACCACCAGCCTCACCACCACCAGCATGCGCAGACATATGATGGCCAAGCACCCCACAAGGTGGGACGAAGGCCGTTCACCGCCTCCGATTTGCACCACTGACTCTCCCCCTGTGCCCCAACCTGCCACTGAGATCCAACCCCCCTGTCAGGACACAGGCACGAACGTCTCATGGCCTGCACCCACACCCTCACCTCCGCTGTCCTCGGCCCCATCCACCAATGTCTCTCAGCGCACCGTCCAGCCGTCGCTAGCGCGAGTGTTTGAGCGCAAGCGCAAGTACGCCGCCACGCACCCGCACGCTCAAGCGTTAAACGTGAACATAGCCAAATTGATCAGCCTGGAGATGCTGCCGTATAGGCTTGTGGAAACGGAGGCTTTCAAATACATGATAGCGGTGGCGGCCCCGAGCTACTCGGTTCCCAGTCGCCACTACTTTTCCCGATGTGCCGTCCCAGCCCTGCACGACCACGTCTCCCGCAACATTGTACGCGCCCTCACCAACACGGTTACTGCCAAGGTCCACTTAACAACGGACACGTGGACAAGCACAGGCGGGCAGGGCCACTATATCTCCCTGACGGCACATTGGGTGAATTTAGTGGAGGCTGGGACAGAGTCAGAGCCTGGGACAGCTCACGTCCTACCCACCCCCAGAATTGTGGGCCCCAGCTCGGTGGTGGTATCTGCGGCGGTGTATGCTTCCTCCACTAAACCACCCTCCTCCTCCTCCTCCTACGCAACCTCTGTCTCGCAAGCAAGATGTGTCAGCAGCAGCACGTCGCCAGCAGTCGGTGTCGCGCGGCGTGGCAGCACAGCGGTGGGCAAGCGTCAGCAGGCCGTGCTGAAACTACTCAGCTTAGGAGAGAAGAGGCACACAGCCCATGAACTGCTACAGGGTCTGACAGAGCAGACCGACCGCTGGCTTGCGCCGCTGAGCCTCCAACCGGGCATGGTCGTGTGTGACAACAGCCGTAACCTGGTGGCGGCTCTGCAGCTCAGCAGCCTCACGCACGTGCCATGCCTGGCCCACGTCTTTAATTTGGTGGTTCAGCGCTTTCTGAAAAGCTACCTACGCTTGTCAGACCTGCTCGGAAAGGTGCGCCGGCTCTGCGCACATTTCCGCAAGTCCCACACGGACGCTGCCACCCTGCGCACCCTGCAACATTGGTTTAATCTGCCAGTGCACCGACTGCTGTGCAACGTGCCCACACGGTGGAACTCTATGCTCCACATGTTGGCCAGGCTCTATGAGCAGCGTAGAGCTATAGTGGAATACCAACTTCAACATGGGCGGCGCAGTGGGAGTCAGCCTCCTCAATTCTTTACAGAAGAGTGGGCCTGGTTGGCAGGCATCTGCCAGGTCCTTGGAAACTTTGAGGAGTCTACCCAGATGGTGAGCGGCGATGCTGCAATCATTAGCGTCACCATTCCTCTGCTATGCCTCTTGAGAAGTTCCCTGCAAAGCATAAAGGCAGACGCTTTGCGCTCGGAAACAGAGGTGGGGGAAGACAGTATGTCGCTGGATAGTCAGAGCACCCTCCTGTCTATATCTCAGCGCGTTGAGGAGAAGGAGGAGGAGGTGGAGGAGCATGAGGAGGAGGGGGAAGAGACAGCTTGGCCCACTGCTGAGGGTACCCATGCTGCTTGCCTGTCATCCTTTCAGCGTGTATGGCCTGAGGAGGAGGAGGAGGAGGAGGAGGATGCTGAAAGTGATCTTCCTAGTGAGGACAGCAATGTGTTGCGTACAGGTACCCTGGCACACATGGCTGACTTCATGTTAGGATGCCTTTCTCGTGACCCTCGCGTTACACGCATTCTGGCCACTACGGATTACTGGGTGTACACACTGCTCGCCCCGCGGTATAAGGAGAACCTTTCCACTCTCATACCAAAAGAGGAAAGGGGTTCGAGAGTGATGCTATACCACAGGACCCTGGCGGAAAAGCTGATGGTAAAATTCCCATCCGACAGCGCTAGTGGCAGAAGGCGCAGTTCCGAGGGCCAGGTAGCAGGGGAGGCGCGGACATCAGGCAGCATGTACAGCACAGGCAGGGGAACACTCTCTAAGGCCTTTGACAGCTTTCTGGCTCCCCAGCAAGACTGTGTCACCGCTCCCCAGTCAAGGCTGAGTCGGCGGGAGCACTGTAAAAGGATGGTGAGGGAGTACGTAGCCGATCGCACGACCGTCCTCCGTGACGCCTCTGCCCCCTACAACTACTGGGTGTCGAAGCTTGACACGTGGCCTGAACTCGCGCTGTATGCCCTGGAGGTGCTTGCTTGTCCTGCGGCTAGCGTCTTGTCAGAGAGGGTGTTTAGTGCGGCTGGGGGAATCATCACGGATAAGCGTACCCGCCTGTCAACCGACAGTGCCGACAGGCTTACACTCATAAAGATGAACAAAGCCTGGATTTCCCCAGACTTTTCTTCTCCACCAGCGGACAGCAGCGATACCTAAACAATACGTAGGCTGCACCCGCGGATGGAAGCATCGTTCTCTATCACCATCAAAAACGGGGACCTTTTAGCTTCATCAATCTGTGTATTATATTCATCCTCCTCCTCCTGCTCCTCCTCCTGAAACCTCACGTAATCACGCCGAACGGGTAATTTTTCTTAGGCCCACAAGGCTCAGTCATATAATTTTTCTAAACAATTTTTATACGTTTCAATGCTCATTAAAGCGTTGAAACTTTCACCTGAACCAATTTTTATTTTAACTGGGCTGCCTCCAGGCCTAGTTACAAATTAAGTCACATTAACCAAAGCGATTAATGGGCTTCACCTGCCCTCTTGGTTGGGCATGGGCAATTTTTCTGAGGTACATTAGTACTGTTGGTACACCAATTTTTTGGGGCCCTCACCTACAGTGTAATCCAATTAATTTTTTGCCCACCTGCATTAAAGCTGACGTTACATCAGCTGTGCTGGGCACTGCAATGGGATATATTTATGTACCGCCGGTGGCTTCCTGGCACCCACCCATGCTGTCGGTCCACACGGAGTTGTAACTGCATGTGTCCACTTCTAAAGAACCCCAGTCTGACTGGGGCATGCAGTGTGGGCCGAAGCCCACCTGCATTAAACATGGGATTACCTCAGCTGTGCTGGGCACTGCAATGGGATATATTTATGTACTGCCGGTGGCTTCCTGGCACCCACCCATGCTGTCGGTCCACACGGAGTTGTACCTGCCTGTGACTATTTATAAAAAAACCCAGTCTGACTGGGGCATGCAGTGTGGGCCGAAGCCCACCTGCATTAAACATGACATTACCTCAGCTGTGCTGGGCACTGCAATGGGATATATTTATGTACCCCCGGTGGTTTCCTGGCACCCACCCATGCTGTCGGTCCACACGGAGTTGTACCTGCCTGTGACTATTTATAAAAAACCCCAGTCTGACTGGGGCATGCAGTGTGGGCCGAAGCCCACCTGCATTAAAGCTGACGTTACATCAGCTGTGCTGGGCACTGCAATGGGATATATTTATGTACCGCCGGTGGCTTCCTGGCACCCACCCATGCTGTCGGTCCACACGGAGTTGTAACTGCATGTGTCCACTTCTAAAGAACCCCAGTCTGACTGGGGCATGCAGTGTGGGCCGAAGCCCACCTGCATTAAACATGGGATTACCTCAGCTGTGCTGGGCACTGCAATGGGATATATTTATGTACTGCCGGTGGCTTCCTGGCACCCACCCATGCTGTCGGTCCACACGGAGTTGTACCTGCCTGTGACTATTTATAAAAAAACCCAGTCTGACTGGGGCATGCAGTGTGGGCCGAAGCCCACCTGCATTAAACATGACATTACCTCAGCTGTGCTGGGCACTGCAATGGGATATATTTATGTACCCCCGGTGGTTTCCTGGCACCCACCCATGCTGTCGGTCCACACGGAGTTGTACCTGCCTGTGACTATTTATAAAAAACCCCAGTCTGACTGGGGCATGCAGTGTGGGCCGAAGCCCACCTGCATTAAACATGACATTACCTCAGCTGTGCTGGGCACTGCAATGGGATATATTTATGTACCGCCGGTGGCTTCCTGGCACCCACCCATGCTGTCGGTCCACACGGAGTTGTAACTGCATGTGTCCACTTCTAAAGAACCCCAGTCTGACTAGGGCATGCAGTGTGGGCCGAAGCCCACCTGCATTAAACATGACATTACCTCAGCTGTGATGGGCACTGCAATGGGATATATTTATGTACCGCCGGTGGGTTCCAGGGAGCCACCCATGCTGTGGGTCCACAGGGACTTCACAATAGGGAGTTGTACCTGCCTGTGTCTATGAATTAAAAACCCCGGTCAGGTTGGGGCATGCAGTGTGGGCCGAAGCCCACCTGCATTTAATCTGATGTTAGCTCTGCTGTCCAGGGCACTGCAATGGGATACATTTATGTACAGCCGGTGGGTTTTAGGGAGCCACCCATGCTGTGGGTGCATACGGAATTCCCATTGCGGAGTTGTACCTGCCTGTGACTATTTATAAAAAACCGCGGTCTGACTGGGGTATGCAGACACCTTGACAGAATGAATAGTGTGTGGCACATAGGTTCCCCATTGCTATGCCCACGTGTGCAGCTCCAGATGGAGGTGGCACAGGATTGGATTTCTCATTGCTTCTGTACAGCATTGTGGGCTATCGCCCTGCCCCTTTTAAAGAGGGTCGCTGCCTAGCCGTGCCAACCCTCTGCAGTGTGTGCCTGCAGTTCCTCCTTATGGCAGACGCACTTATAAATAGACATGAGGGTGGTGTGGCATGAGGGCAGCTGAAGGCTGCGCAGGGACAATTTGGTGTGCGCTGTGGACACTGGGTCGTGCAGGGGGGGGGGGGGGTTGGGCAGCATGTAACCCAGGAGAAGTGGCAGCGGAGTGTCATGCAGGCAGTGATTGTGCTTTGTTGGAGGTAGTGTGGTGCTTAGCTAAGGTATGCATTGCTAATGAGGGCTTTTCAGAAGTAAAAATTGTTGGGGGGGGGGGCACTCTTGCCGCTATTGTAGCTTAATAGTGGGACCTGGGAACTTGAGATGCAGCCCAACATGTAGCCGCTCGCCTGCCCTATCCGTTTCTGTGTCGTTCCAATCACTTTCTTGAATTGCCCAGATTTTCACAAATGGAAACCTTAGCGAGCATCGGCGATATACAAAAATGCTCGAGTCGCCCATTGACTTCAATGGGGTTCGTTATTCGAAACGAACCCTCGAGCATCGAGAAAATTTCGTCCCGAGTAACGAGCACCCGAGCATTTTGGTGCTCGCTCATCTCTAATAATCACTCAAAAATCGCTCAAAAGATTTTTTGAGCGATAATCGTTGTGTCTAATTCAGCCTTATGTATATGGCGGTTTTCAGTGATTGTTTGTTTTTAGATTTCCCTTTCTGTGATACATTTATATTAGTGTAGGGACTCACAAAACACCTTGACGATTGGCTTGTGAGCTCAAGTATTTTGGCCAAAATCCAACTAATACCCTCACATTTATTATGTATTATTCACATGCAGTGCTGCTTTAAACGCTGATGAAGCCCAGGGAGGCAGTACCAATGTGGTTCACTTTTTAATGTGCAGGGCGTCATTAATAGGTTGCTGGTTTGTATGGTGCACCACATGTATCAGAATGGTCTGCCACTTTGTATCTACTCTGTGCAGGAGTATACACCAAGCAGCCAGCCCCCTCTATATAGGAGGTTGTGTGAGTCGATTTTAACTTCTTTAAGCTACAGGATGTACAGTTATGACCTGCAGCTTCCGGGTATGTATAAAAGGGGATCGAGGGTGGATCCTGTGTCATACAACGCAGGTGCCAGCTGTTTCTTACAGCCGACACGTGTCCGCAACAGCTCCGATAAGCTGCGCCGCTCATTGGAGCTGTTAACCCTTTAAAGGTTGCCATCAATTCTGACAGCGGCATTTAAATGCCATGACCGATGTTCGATTATCCCATACGGTGCCCTGCAATGAGATCGTGGGTTGCCGAATGGTTATCATGGCAGCCGGGAGGCCTTCTGAAAGGCCGCAGGACTACCACTGCAGAATGCCACAGGCATGGCTTGATAGAATGCCTGTCAGATCGTGATATTGTGTAACTCTATGGCATTACATTATACTGTAGGAGCGATCAAAGCATTGCAAGTTCTTCTCCCCTATGGAGATTAAAAAAGAAGTAAGTTTTAAAAAGTATTACTATTTATTAAAAATAAATAAAAGGTAATAGAAGTTAAAAAAAAACCTTTTGCCATATTTATAATACATAATAAAACAAAAAAACAAATTTGGTATTGCTATGTCCGTAAAAGTCTGATCTGTCAAAGTAATGCATTATGTACCCTGCACGGTGAACGTCATAAAAAACCCCCACCAGAATTGCGCTTTTTTTGGGTCTCTAAGAAAAAATGTAATAAAAAGCGATCAAAAAGTCACATGTACTCCAAAATGGTACCCATAGAAACTACAGGACGTCGCACAAAAAATGAGCCCTCGCACAACTATGGCAACGAAAAAAATATAAAAAGTTATGGCTGTCAGAAGATGGCGACAGAAAATAATTTAAAAAAATGAAATATATTTGAAAAAAAATAAAAGTAGTACAGAAAAAAAAAAGATATAAATTTGGTATTGTAGTATTCGTACTGACCTACAGAATAAAGTTATCATGTTATTTTTGTTGCAGTGTGTACACCGTAGAAACAAGATGCACGTAAAGATGATGGAATTTCATTTCTTTTTCATTTCACTCCACTTAGAATTTTTAAAAAGTTTTTCAGTACATTATGTGGTATATTAAATAGTATAGTACCATTGAAGAATACAACTTGTCCCGCAAAAAACAAGCCGCCAAACATCTAATGTCAATGGATAAATAGAAGAGTTACGATTTTTTAAAAGGGGAGCGGAAAAACCAAAAATGGAAAAAAAAGGCTGCATCCTTAAGGGGTTAAAAAACGTTAATCATATCCTTAAAATGTATGTATTTTTACATCTTTTTTTTCATGAAACATACATGAAAGTGCCAGTGTGGACGGGTCCTAATAGCAGTGAAGTTGAATTCTTCAGACCAGGGATCGGATAGCAGTCAGCATTAGAAGATACAATTATAGATGAACACTCTCTAAAACCAATATAACTGGGTATATACTGCTACCTGCTGGAGATTTTTAGGTACAACACCCTGGTATCAGTGAGGCCACTCTCACACAGGCATTTTTTACAGCTTTTTAGCGGGCGGTTGAAACGCTGTACTGAGCATTTATTGATTTCAATGGGGCTTCTCAGAAGAGCTTCTGTTCTATTTTAGTGCGTTGCAGTGATTTTTAACCCACCACATCACCCATTGCAGTGATGGAGTGCCTTAAAAACGCTGTTAAATACATTTGAAAACGCCGTCCCAAAATGCTGAAAAGTGTTTAAAAACACAATGTTTTTGCTAACGCCTGTGTGAGACTGGCCTAAGGGCTTTTTGCACACAAGCATAAATACACAGCAATTGCACGCATAATATGCAGTGACTGGGGCTCATTGATTACAAAGGGTTCATTCATAACTACGATGGTCGCGTGAAAAAAAACCCGACATGCCTAACTTGATGCGTATTATGCACCGTAATAGCCAATTGAAATCTGCATGTTTTCTGTGTATTGAGGCATGAAGTCAATGGGATTTTGTGCCTTTTTTTTTTTTTTACATATGTAAAACGCTGTGCATTTAGGACTGCCGAAGGTAGAAAAACATAGGGTGACAGCATATTTCGTTGTATATTCATGGACTGAAATACACGCCTGTGTGAATGCACCTTAACTGCTGATATGACAGGGATCAGTCTTGAATACATTCTACATCACTCCATTTTCTTCTTTTTTGCTGTCTCTCCAGTCTACTTGCCGTCCCGTCCTGCTGTCCTCCCTGCAGCTAGTCACGTGCTACTGCAATCCATAGCCTCAGCATTAGCACGACTGAGGCCAGTGATTGGCTGCAGCAGTCAGGGGCTGTCAAGCATGTGACCGGCTGTCGGGACTGAGGCCAGTGGAGGTCAACAGGATTCAGAGAAAAGGCAAGTGGAGCAGAGAGGCAGCGGAGAAGATGGGGTGTCTAGGACTGCTGACTGTCATGTCTCCTTCATATGTGTACTAGTGAACTGCAAACTCAACTCACAAACAGATATGACTCAATGATCGACAAACACCTAAAACACTCACCTAGCATACCTGCAAGCATAAACTAATGGAATTGCTATGGTACAAGGTATTGGTTCATAATTTCGTCAATATATTTAAGCCCACAAACCCGCTGACAAGGGTCCTCGTTGTCTCATGGGTCTCTACTCTAACAAGACAACTACCCCATGAGTTCTGCCTGCAAGTGAGGTGAATGTCCCAATAGGGACGGCCCCACAATGCAATGCAAGGACCTGGCTCACCCTAGATGGAAAATGATCCAAGCCAAACAGGACACAGTTCACACCAACAGAAAGGAATGCATACCAGACTGAACAGGACTGTTCACCTTATGTCCGGCCACCTGCACAGACACACAGAACACCTCACTGTTCACACCTATAGAACAACATGCATGGATGCAAACACAAGGGAAATGAAGAAACCAGGACCCTCTAGCCAGAGGGGCTGATATTTATGTGCAGCAGACCGCTGGTGAATGGCTGACTGGAGAACACCACACCCAACTAGCTCAAACATCATTCCCCTATGACAGTGTGCTCCTGGAAACCCATGGAACTGCAGGTCCCAGGAGCACAACCTGACACTAACGAGGGCACTATTACTACTAGAGCCGCTAATGGGGGCTCTATTACTACTGGGGTTGCAAACAGGGGCACTATTACAGTTGGGCTGCTAATGGGGACACTTACTACTGCGGCCACTAATGGGGTCACAATAGATACTGGGGCCACATCACTAAGGCCATATTTACATGGCCAATAGCGAATTGGGGCCGAGATTCTCTGGCATCACTAGCATTATAAAGCACACAAACACCCCGTCCATGTGTAATGCAATGTGCAAGACACCGCACATTGCAAGTCCTATTCTCGTGTCAGTGGTTCACTGAAGGGCAGTATTATGGGCTACGGAGGGGCGTGGCTTAGCGTAAAAGAGATGTGACATGTCACAAAAATTTGCCAGGGTACAATACACTCGCCACTGTATGTCTCCTTTTGCTGTTCAAACGTTGGGAGGTATGGGGTACCTTCACACATAGCGGAATTGGTGTACCATTTCTACAATTGGAGAATTTGCATCAAAATCCAAACCATTTGGCCAGTTTTAGGTGAGCGTATTCTAACATATTAGTAATATGGATGCATATTACGGACGTGTTTCAGAGGCATTACATCCGTATGTTATTAGTGTTTCACCACTATTCAATAAATGCGCAAAAAATAGGCCATGCTGCATTCTAGAAGAAACGGCCATGAAAAATACAGCCATGTGGTTCACCCATTGAAATTAAATCTATTCAATGCGTATTATGCATGTAAAAAATGGGCGTGCAATTATGTCCTTGTGAATGGGCTGGTAGACTAAGGAACTTTATTCCTGCGTTCCTCTTATTTCTGGCAGCTAACCCTCTCTTATTAGTGTTAGCACCCAACCGAATGCGTGGTTATCTGGAGGTTGGTGGATGGGCATATATATTTTGATCAAACTACATACTAAGAACCTTGTGTTTCTGATGTGGCTGGTATATGCATTACAGTTATGTATTTTTCTGATAAAAAACTAGTATTTGAGTGCTCTTACCATGTGCTAACTGAAGCTGCTAGGTGATGTTTTTTTGCATTGATCATGAGTAGAGATGAGCGAGCACCAAAATGCTCGGGTGCTCGTTACTCGAGTCGAACTTTCAGTGATGCTCGAGAGTTCGTTTCGAGTAACAAACCCCATTGAAGTCAAGGGCGACTCGAGCATTTTTGTATATCGCCGATGCTCGCTAAGGTTTTCATTTGTGAAAACCTGGGAAATTCAAGAAAGTGATGGGAACGACACAGAAACGGATAGGGCAGGCAAGGGGCTACATGTTGGGCTGCATCTCAAGTTCCCAGGTCCCACTATTAAGCCACAATAGTGGCAAGAGTGAGACCCCCCCCCCCCACACACACTGTCAGCATAAAGATCATTCTCCTCTGCCACAGCTGTAACAGCTGTGGCAGAGAAGAACGATGTTAGCCCATTGAATTCAATGGAGCCGGCAATACAGCTGGCTCCATTGAAAGCAATGGGCTGCCGGCGATCGCGGGATGAATTGTCGGGAAGGGCTTAAATATATAAGCCCTTCCCTGCAATTCATCCAGAAATGTGTAAAAATTAAAAAAATATATACTCACCTTGTCCCGGCAGAACGATGTTAGCCCATTGAATTCAATGGAGCCGGCAATACAGCTGGCTCCATTGAAAGCAATGGGCTGCCAGGGATCGCGGGATGAATTGTCGGGAAGGGGTTAAATATATAAGCCCTTCCCTGTAATTCATCCAGAAATGTGTAAAAATAAAAAATATATATATACTCACCTGGTCCCGGCAGACGGAGTTCAGCGCGGCCAGCGGCAGTCCTCCTAAACTGCTCTGAACAGCTGTGAGTAGTATTCAGCAGCCGGGGATTTATAATCCCCGCCTGCTGAATGAGCTGCCTCTAATTGGTCACAGCCTGACCAATCAGAGGCAGATTCCACTCACACACCCATACATGAATTTATGAATGGGTGTGTGACTGCTGCCTCTGATTGGCTCAGCGGGACCAATCAGATGAGAGGCAGCAGTCACTCACCCATTCATAAATTCATGAATGGGTGTGTGAGTGGAATCTGCCTCTGATTGGTCAGGCTGTGACCAAATAGAGGCAGCTCATTCAGCAGGCGGGGACTCTAAATCCCCGGCTGCTGAATACTACTCACAGCTGTTCAGAGCAGTTCAGGAGGACTGCTGCTGGCCGCGCTGAACTCCGTCTGCCGGGACCAGGTGAGTATATATATATTTTTTATTTTTACACATTTCTGGATCAATTGCAGGGAAGGGCTTATATATTTAACCCCTTCCCGACAATTCATCCCGCGATCGCCGGCAGCCCATTGCTTTCAATGGAGCCGGTTGTATTGCTGGCTCCATTGAATTCAATGGTCAGTGCTCGTTTAATCGAGACGAGTATCGCGTGGTGCTCGTCTCGAGTAACGAGCATCTCGAGCACCCTAATGCTCGAACGAGCATCAAGCTCGGACGAGTATGCTCGCTCATCTCTAATCATGAGATAAGATAAATATGTGATCTGTATCATCTGACAACTGTGATTTTAGGGAAAAGTCTGAAGTTGAAGGTATCAATTACAATGAGGTGACCTGCTGAATTCATTCGTCATTCAGGTGCTTCGGGGGAACAGTAACAACAACTTTCAACTTTTGAACAATGAAAAGAAGGAGAAGTCCTATGGCAAGTATAGCACAGCACTGCAAACCACTTTTATGCTAAGCCACGTCCGCTGTGTCCCTTCATAATAATGGTACCCGTTAGTAACTAATTCACAGTAATAGCGCCCCTTCTCACAGTTATTGTGCCCCTTAGTGACCCCCTCACAGTACTGATGACTTTGATATCTCCCAGAATCCCTCTTCTCCCTTCCCGACCAGGCAGAACAAGGAAGGACACAAGTAAACTTAACACTCGTCCCCTCACCATGCCCATCCCAATCTTGCTTGTGGCAGCTTAGGTGAGGTGCCCGCTAGGCTGAGTGCTTCCTCTGTGTCTTGTTCTGGCAGCTCACTACAAAGAACTAATGCGGCTCCATAGTAAAACCTGGAATTTGACCTGAAAAAGAAATAATGTTTATAGCTCAGATACAGCAGCTCACCTCTAGGATATGATGTCACTTCTACAGAGTGATAATGATAGCGCAGTGACTTATAGTGATCACAGGTAACGTCTTCTCTGAATGGAGTCGTCCATATCGCAGACCACCATGATGACTTATTCCCAGTGTAGTGGCCCAGAGTTAATAGGGCCCCTTGATAATGTTATATGTCTGTCTCGTGCCATTGTCTTGTTTGTGGAGTGCATTTGATTTATGTGGATTGGATCGCAGGACTGAAAGGGTTAATGCGCGGTGTGTACTGTCCTGTCTGGAAAATGTATCGTAGTATATTGTTTTGTGGTTATGTGAGGATGTTACATGTAGGTATTTGCAAGAATGCAAGAGAAGAGAAGTCTGTCAGTCAGGGAGGAAGAATGAGGCATCGGACATCGGTCTGTGTGAAGAGAGAATGGAGGAGGCTGAGCGACTTCCTTGTGCTCGGCCTGGGCCCATTCTACTCGGGAGAACTGCAACTGAGCGCTGGAAGTAGAACAAGCTGCTGCAGAGCAGGAAGAGGACAGCGAGAGTGCGTGTGGACCAGTAAAGAGTGAGAGTTACTGGGAGCTGGATCACACAGATAACTTGGACTGTGGATTATCCGAATACCCCGAGAATCCTGCCTGTTACACCACTATGGCTTGTTATATCTGTACCAAGACTGTTTGTTTGGATTACAGTTTACAAGGTTACAGTAAACGGATAGAACCGACTGTTCCCGGATCTCGTTCAGAAAGTTGCCCTGTGTGTGGGCTACTTTATGTCAGTTGGAAGATCCGCCCCATAGTACGGAACAGTGGCATCACAAGTGAAAACTGGACTTAAGGTAACCCCCAGTTACAACCCCCAGCAGTAACGTGGTTGGGTCCTGAGCTACCCCCATGGAAGGAGATGGTAGAAGCCCGTGACAAAGCCTTTCTCCACCCCGCTGTTCAAATCTGCACTCTCCCCTTTTTGCCACTACCCCTAATCTCTCTGTACCCTTCTATGGTACTAGTATACCCAGTGGCGTAGCAAGGTCAGGTGGTACCCGGTGCAGGAAATTTTTTATCCCCCTAGAGTGGAAAGAGGCTGCCGCAGAAATGGGGAAAGAATTGACATAGCACGTCTTTCAACTCCGCGCATCATGTCAATTTCAGCGCCGCAACGGATCGGCTGCAGTGTGTTGACGAGATTTTTGCAAATCTCGTCGACTTCGCTGGCTAATCACAGGATAAAAGGCCGCGGGCGGAATTTTCGTGCAGAATTTCTCACAGCAATAACACCCCTCCCCTATGTGAACCCAGCCTATACGAAATCATCTAATATAAAAGCCAAAGAATAGACACTGACCCAAAGAATGCTAGTGAAAAACGCACTATTGGTATCATATTTACCGTCTCCATGCTGACTTGCAGCTAACCTCCCGATCCTCTGCCGCGACTATGACAGCCGCCATGGGGATTCCCTACATCCCCGCAGTGATGCGAGGCTCTTTGCACATGAAAACTCCTCACATCCACGGGGCTTTCACATGGTGGGGATGCAGCACCCCAGAGGGATGACCCCGGACACTTGACTAACGTGAAGAGCTGGGAGGGATAAGTGTTGGCTTGTCACAGTGGCACTTACCAGGCTCTGGTCCCTGAGGGACATCACATAGCCAAGGCCAGAGCAGAATCGCAGGACACCTCCGACACTCCTAAGATAGGGAATGCCAATAAACGGGATGATGGGAGTTGTAGTACTTATCACTCGTGACGCCACTTTTCTCACACACCGGTATGCTACGCGGCAGAGAAATAAACACAGAGACTTATAGCAGACTAGCTTATACCAGTAGTACATATACAATTATATACAGGAGATACCGCATGTACTGCTCCTCTGCTCTCCTGCTCGGGTCCCGACACTGTCACTGCAGGACCAGCTGGACATCCATCCTGACCCCCAGACATTACACACACAGCTCCGCTACATCATTACTGATCCCGAGACATTACATACACAGCTCGGTTACATCCATCCTGATCCCCAGACATCACACAAACAGATCTATTACATCCATCCTGACCCCCAGACGACATTACACACACAGCTCCGCTAAATCCATCTTGACCCCCATAGATCACACACACAACTCTGTTACATCCATCCTAATACCCCACACATCACACACGCAGCTGTGATACATTCATCCGGATCCCCCACACATTACACACGCAGCACTGATACATCCATCCTGACCCCATAATATTACACATACAGCTCTGATACATCCATCCTGACCCCCACACATCACACACACAGCACTGCTACATCTATCCTGACCCCAACACATCACACACACAGGCCTGCTACATCTATCCTGACCCCAACACATCACACACAGCTGTACTCCACACATCATACACACAGCTCCATTACATGCATCCTGACCCCCACACATCATACACACAGCTCCATTACATGCATTCTGACCCCCACACATCAGACACACAGCTCTATTACATCCATCCTGACCCCCACACATCACACACACAGTTCTACTACATCCATCTTGACCCACACACATCACAAACACAGCTCTACTCCATCTTGATCCCTTCAGCTCATCCAGCAGGGATCATTACCAACACAGCAGAGTCCTGCATCCACTGACCTCCCCCATGGTCATATGATCCCTGACTCCTTCCACACAGGTGTTCAGATGAGGGTGACATCATCACAGGTCCTGGAAGCTGTCCAACTCTGCAGGTCTGTGTGTCCCCTCATGTCAGAACCGCCAAGGGAGGATTAACCGATGCTAGCGGGACAGTGCAAGCTCAGTGAGGGGCTTCTGGCAGCCGGGCTGTACGGGGAAGCTCCCCTGCGGCCAGTCAGTCACACATGGCCCTGGGTATAGCGTACACAGGGTGGCCCCGCAGGCACTGGTTCTCCTGCAGAAGCTCCAGTAGTAGCTCCTCCACCAGCTGCAGCTCCGTGCAGCACCGCACTGCCAAATTGTTGCGCGCCAGGACCACAGCTGACTCGCTGAGCTATTACCACCTTTTACTGATAGCACCCAGGATGGCCCGCACCTGCTGCGCCCACTTGTTTACGCCACTGAGTATACCTTCTGTGGTGCCCGAAAATAAGACACTGCAAAAATTAATATAAGACAGTGTCTTATTTTCAGGGGAACACAGTATTAAGTGGGGCCACAGAGAAATTATTATAACTAAGTATTGGCTCATCGAGCGCCAGCTGTGATTGGCTGCTGGCGCTCGATTAGCCAATCACAGTGCTCACTTTGTTGGAGGCGGGATATTCAAAGCCCTGTCACCAGAAGAAGCTGAGATTGCAAACAGGGAGGACACCGCAGTTTGCCGCAGCAATGCTGGAGACCATCGCAAGGACGCCGCAGACCAGGTGAGTATAAGCCTCCCCCCCACTCCCCGAAAATAAGACACCGAGCCTCATGTTTGCAAAGTTAGTTCTTGCATAGGGAAATCGGCAGTCAGTGTCCATCCCTGATTGAAAAGACTTTATGACCAATATATAGACAGTCACTGATAGCTGCCCAGTGAGATACTTCTCAGTGAAGCTGGCTGGGTAATTTAGTTTACTGAGAATATCATGGAGGGATGCCTGCAGGGCACTGGCGTACTGTGAGGGGTGGCAGGGGTCGCACTGGCGACCTGGTCCCTGCGCTGAGGGGGGCCAGAGGCCCCCCCATATTCAAAATGCACAGTGCGTGCATTACTGGCACTGTCAGCCGTGTGATTGCTGTGGCTGACAGTGCGTTTGTAGCGGGAGGCGGAGGGCGAGAAGAGGAGAAAGGCGGGGTGGAAGTGCTGCAGATCGGCACCCGCAGAGGGGAGGGTTGTTACACGTGGAGTCAGCAGCCAATTACAGGCTGCAGACTCCCACGGTGCGCAGCCCTCCCACTGATAGGCTGCAGCTGTAAGTGGTCACAGCTGCAGTCTATCAGTCACTGCTGGCCAGCGATTACCAGGGGGAGGGGCTAGTGCGGCTCTACTCACCTCCGCAGCGATGGATGCACAGCAGGTACATGAAAGTACAGCAGGACCTTTGGTTGCAGATCACAGAGCCGGCTCCGATCATGTGATCAAAGGACCCAGACTTTCATTTACAGGCTGCCCAGACACTGCTGCAGAGGTGAGTAGAGAAGTGAGTGTAATTAAGTATGTATAGTTGGTATATGTTATACCAGCTGTACATATATTTTTATATACAGGAGATACAGAGGTTATACCAGCATGGGACATATCACTATATACAGGGGGATATACATTTACTGTATATAGTGATATGTACCATGCTGGTGTAACCTGTGTATCTCCTGTATATAATTATGTATGTACAGCTGGTAGAAGCTCTGCAGCCTGTATATAGTGATATAGACCATGCTGGTGTAACCTGGCCCAGTTTATATCAGCATGCTCTATATTACTATATACAGAATGTATAACTTATATCAGCTGTACATGTATAATTATATACAGAAGATATCCAACTTTGGGAGGTTTCACACCTGCACTGGGAAATCTGCTTTCCTGTTCCGTTTGGGAAGCAGGAAAGGGGAATCCCTGCAGAAGAACGATCCATCTGTGGACAGAACCCAATAGCGCTGGAAGGCCTCCATTGACTATAATGGGGTCCGTCCGGCTTCGGCACGGCTTTTGGATGGAAGGAAAAATTGGCACGCAGCACTTTTGTTTTTCCCGGTATTTGGTGCTGTATCTGTGGTAGAATCTCTGGCCAGAGGTCCCGACGTAGATGTGAGACCGGCCTTACACCAGCATGGCCGATATCACTGTATACAGGAGATGTATATACTTATAATCTCCTGTATATAATTATATATGTACAGCTGGTATAGCCTGGATATATACGGTATATAATTATATATGTACAGCTGGTATAACCTGGGTATATCCTGTATATAATTATATATGTACAGCTGGTATAACCTGGGTATATACTGTATATAATTATATATGTACAGCTAGTACACGTTGTACCTCTCCTGTATATAACTATATATGTACAGCTGGTACAGCCTGGATATATACTGTATATAATTATATATGTACATCTGGTATAACCTGGGTATACACTGTATATAATTATATATGTACAGCTATTATAAGTTGTACCTCTCTTGTATATAATTATATATGTACAGCTGGTATAACCTGGGTATATACTGTATATAACTATATATGTACAGCTAGTATGTTATACCTCTCCTGTATATAACTATATATGTACAGCTGGTATAGCCTGGATATATACTGTATATAATTATATATGTACAGCTGGTATAACCTGGGTATGTACTGTATATAATTATATATGTACAGCTAGTATAAGTTATACCTCTCCTGTAGAGATGAGCGAACGTACTCGGTAAAGCACTACTCGTCCGAGTAATGTGCTTTATCCGAGTACCTCCCCGCTCGTCCTGAAAGATTCGGGGAGCGCCGCGGAGCGGGGAGCTGCAGGGGAGAGCGTGGAGGAACGGAGGGGAGATCTCTCTCTCCTTCTCTCCCGCCCGCTCTCCCCTGCTCCCCGCCGCAACTCACCTGTCAGCAGCGGCGCTCCCCGAATCTTTTTTTTTAGGACGAGCGGGGAGGTACTCGGATAAAGCACATTACTCGGACGAGTAGTGCTTTACCGAGTACGTTCGCTCATCTCTACTCTCCTGTATATAATTATATATGTACAGCTGGTATAGCCTAGATATATACTGTATATAATTATATATGTACAGCTGGTATAGCCTGGGTATATACTGTATATAATTATATATGTACAGCTGGTATAACCTGGGTATATATTGTATATACTTATATATGTACAGCTAGTATAAGTTATACCTCTCCTGTATATAATTATATATGTACAGCTGGTATAGCCTGGGTATATACTGTATATAATTATATATGTACAGCTGGTATAACCTGGGTATATACTGTATATAATTATTTATATACAGCTGCTCTAACCTGGGTATATACTGTATATAATTATATATGTACAGCCGGTATAACCTGGGTATATACTGTATATAATTATATATGTACAGCCGGTATAACCTGGGTATATACTGTATATAATTATATATGTACAGCTGGTATAACCTGGGTATATACTGTATATAATTATATATGTACAGCTGGTATAACCTGGGTATATACCGTATATAATTATATATGTACAGCTGGTATAAGTTATACCTCTCCTGTTTATAATTATATATGTACAGATAGTATAACCTGGGTATATACTGTATATAATTATTTATGTACAGCTGGTATAACCTGGGTATATACTGCATACAATTGTATATGTACAGCTGGTATAACCTGGGTATATACTGTATATAATTATATATGTACAGCTGGTATAACCTGGGTATATACTGTATATAATTATATATGTACAGCTGGTATAACCTGGGTATATACTGTATATAATTATATATGTACAGCTGGTATAACCTGGGTATATACTGTATATAATTATATATGTACAGCTGGTATAACCTGGATATATACTATATATTTGAACACTTTACACACAACTTAAAAACACATCAGAAACCTGCATGCAGTTTAAAACCCGCATGTACTGGTTGAATCCCCGTGCGGTTTATAATAGTGCATGCAGTTATGGATGTGATTTAAATTGTGGTTCAAAATGCAACAAAATCCATGCACACAGTGTTAGGCCGGCTGCACACAACTGGGCCGGATTCTGCATGAGTGAGCCCGCAGTGGAATCCAACCCTGTGCCCGGCTGGCATCCGCGTGTACCTGTAATTTCTTTTTTCTGTACTACGGATGGTCTACAAGGCGAGCCATCGGACCCGCACAGAAAATGTTTTTTTCCTTTTAATCACTAACTTTCCAGCGCCGTCGCTAGGGGATGACGCGGGTGCTAGCGACTTTTCCGCAATGTCAGGGTAGCAGGTCGCACAGCTTGCATTGAGTTCAATGTAGGCCGTCCGTGCAGAATCTGCACTAAAATATAGCATGCCGTGATTTTTTTCCTTCGTGAGCGGAAAACCGCAATTGCTTTCTGCTTGTGTAGAGGAAAAAACGCTTTTCCATAGCATGCTATGGGCAATACATGCTGCGGAATCCATAGGCGGATGCCCGCTCCATATTCCGCAATGCGAATCCAGCTGTTTGCAGCCGCCCTTAGGCTAACTTCATACGGGTGAGTCTGATATTGGGCCGTGAAACTCTGCCCCATATCACCCTCGCCAACGTGTGTGGTCCCCACGGATGTGAGGGGTTGTTGTGTTAAAACCAGCTCCCATCACATCATCATATTCTCGTGCGATGCAGAGAAAAAACAAAACAATCACTCCTGTGTATGATCGCATTCAAAACAATGGGGGTCATATTCATGTGCGATTTGTGCGTCTTGCAACGCACAAATCCTGCGCAATTTTGGGGCCGTGTGAAAGCAGCCTAAGACATTACCAACAGGTTTTTACGTAGTCAGGGAAAGGGGCCAGATCATGTATGCAAAGGAGGGGGGGGGGGGGGGGGCGCTGAACTTTTGCACCCGGGCCCCTTAGCCTTTAGGTACGCCCCTGCTGCAGGGGATTTAGTTTCCAGTAATTGGGTACGCAGATTATGTGTAGCTTAAAACATTATGACTTATAAAGAAGAGAAAATGAGAGACAGCTAGAGCGATTTTATTATAGACCGAATGACAGACTAATTTATTATATAAGCACAGAGACATTATGTACTCCTACATAGCTCCTCACCATTCCAGAAAAAGCTTAAGGAGAGGTTGTTGCACTTCTAGCTGTTTTTCTGCAGGAAGCAGATAGCTGCATATGTTACGCAGAGGCCCGGGTTGGTATTGAAGACTGAGTGAATTCAAGTGAATGGGACTCAGCCTGTTGTACCAGCCCTGGCCACTGCACAATGTATGGAGCTGTCTGCTGCCTACACCAAGACAGCTAGAAGTTGGACAACCCCTTTAAAATCATGCTCAGAGATCATCGCAGTTTTAGACCTCATGTTCTTTCACAGCCAAAGCAAAGAAGTAATGCGTATTATCTAGGTGGTGATCTGGAATTTCACTGTCATCGACCTGGAAGCTTTTTATGGAGCATCCTGCAGCTGTCAGCGCCATCCTCACCGTCTTCTCATCACGCATCACTGTGTGATATTTCCTGCCTCCAATTGTGAATTGACTGGCATTGAGCGCTCCAATCATCACCATCTTTCCCCCAACCTTCAGCAGTGAAGCCATCTTCTTCATGTTTTCAGTGTAGGAAGCTTGGTCTTTGCTGACTGGGCCAAGACCCCAAACACTGAGGACACAATCGACTTTCGGAAGCACATGTGGGTCGGTGATGTTTTCTTTGGTGAAGTCGCAGTGGAGGATGCACTTCACTTTTTCTCTCAGTTTCTCCTCCAGCTCCTGAGCTCTTTCTCTGAAACACAGATACAAATAATGCAGCGGGCAGTCTTTGACTATCAGCCCTTCAGTTACATAGAATATATATAATACTGTCACCATAATGGGGGTAAGAGGGTAACATGATCATTAAGGGGGTATTCCAGGCTTTTTTCTGGATAGGTCATAACTATTTGATTTGTGGGAATCCCACGTTTGGGATCCCTGCCAATCAGCTGATTGTCCTGCCCGCTGCATCATCAGTGGTCCGGGGAGGAAGTGTAAGTGTCGGCTTCACTCCCCATAAGATCAATAATACACAACCAACATCATTTTATATGACTATATAGCTGGTAGGGAATCAGAGTAGAAGCCAACGTGATAACCCAAGCTGTCCCCCTCTTTGGTATACTACAAAGTTGGCATCACAAAATTCACAAATTCACCCAGAAGTCTACTAAATAGTCCAACTGCCCACTAAATAGCGCTGATAGTGATCAGTGTGCCCACACTGCCCAGGCACTGGTGACGCAAATCAAAGTTCTGTTTAGCGCTGGCACAGTGAAAGAACCCAGTCTGCAGTCTATAGAACTCACCAGACCTGACTAACACAGCAGACAGCACACAGGGTGGCGCCGGCGCAAGTATAAGGAGATCGAGTGAGAAGACCCAGCTCTCACTAAAGTTAGACCAGTCTCGGGAATGGGGGCGATCAACTCTAGGTGTGCAGGTTTGACTGCAGCCAGGCCTAGGCAAATTGAAGTCTGTTCCGCGCAGGCCAAGGAGGAGGATCTGCTTTGGAATGAACAGTGCAGAACGACACATCCCAGGTAGTAATGGCACAGGACTTGTCGGGAGGTGGATCTAGCATGGCCGCCCACAACCAGCACAGGCAGTGTTAACTCCACCTGAACAGAGTGTCCAAATGTTGGCCGCATGCCAGCGCAGAGTGCCCTCCTGATGCTGTAGCCAATGCCAGGTGACAGGTCAGTCTTATGACGGGGCGGAAAAGCTTACTTGCAGCGGCTGCAGTCAGAGTCGAAGACTCTAGTGGTATCTGGCAGCTCAATCTTTTCTGTTTAGAGTCACAGAAGCGCAAACATGGCCGCCTGCTGAATCAATGGCTAGTGTGGCCCCCCGGGGCCTGCCAGGGAGAGTCAGTGACATCACTAAGATCCTCCTTTTCAGTCCAATAACAATCTATCATTCCTCACCTGCTGCCGATGAGATCACAAACTTTCTGCATCGCATGGGAGAAATCCAATGCATCCGGCTGGTTCTGTTTCCACTTCTCCAGTTCTGTAATGTAATGTGCATTGGCATTCAACAGAGTCATGTCCTGGCAGGTGTCTAGCAGTACTAGCAGGTGGGCAATGCCTAGACCCGTAGTTAATTCAATCACAGAGCCTCCGCCAATGCTCCCTGGAACAGAAGATGTCACATAGTTAAGGGGTATTTCCATATATATATATGTCAAATAGTCTATAATATACCTGCTATAGCTACCCTGTTACCCTGAAAGTAATACCTTGGTATGTACTAATGTGTTGTTTATATTTCTAATGCTGCAGGCTACTACATTGCCCAGCAAGCTCGCTGGCTTTCCACTAAGCGTGTGTGTAAAAATAACTAGCAATGTGAACTAGCAAAGATGCAGTGTAAATCATAGAGGGGGGCGGGGCAAAGCTGCAGTGTAAATCATAGAGGGGGGGACAAAGCTGCAGTGTAAATCATAGAGGGGGGGACAAAGCTGCAGTGTAAATCATAGAGGGGGGGACAAAGCTACAGTGTAAATCATAGAGGGGTGGGACAAAGCTGCAGTGCAAAATATGGAGAGGGATAAAGCTGCAGCGTGAGTTACTGATGAAGCGGGAGGTAGATTTCAGACCGTCCCAAACTGCTTTAGACTACTCAGTTAAAGGAGTTGTCTGGTTGCCAAGTATAGATTCAAATGTGTTAAAATAAGAAAAGCAGCAGTACTTACCTGTCCTCTATCCTGGTATTACGGTGCCACAGCCCTGCGATCCTTCCAGTCTTTGTTTTTGGAACTAATATCACCTCACTGCTGCAGTCAATTAGAGGCAAGTGCCATTCTCCTGGCATCATCACTCAAATGCTGGGAGCCATGATGCTAAGAGAACGGCACCTGACTGCTGCAGACTATGATAGGCTGCACTGATCAGGTGGTATCTGTTCCACAACAAAGATTGAGAGGACTATGGGAGCTGCAGCGTTGGATCACCGGGCAGAAAACAGGTAAGTACCCCTGCTATCGTTATTTTAACACATTTGAGCCTATACTTCAAAAATTGTCTGGCACCGGACAACCCCATTAAACATGTACCGCTGTCCTATTGGGACAAAGCTGAGGTGTAAAGTATAGAGAAGAGACAAAGCTGCAGCTAGAGCCTCAGATGAGACAGGAGATGTGTTTTAGACTGTCAGACTTCTAATAGAAGTTCACCTACTGCAGTCACTGGTTGTCCAGGGAGGAGAGCCCTGGCAAGTTGATGGAGGTGTAGTAGACCAGAACACAATCCTGGTCCCCTCCATAAATGTCATACATGTATTGTCTTATGTGAGTGCACTGTGCAAAGCTGTCTTGTCATTTTCTGCATGTGTGTTGCACAGCTGCAGCGTCTGAAGAGTTAACTGTTATAAAATTATAGCCTGTCAGCTCTGTGTGCTGAATGTATCTATTCTATCGTGTTATGTGGTAAAAGTGAGGTTATAAAAGAGAGAAATTGAGAAGAAAGAGTCCATCTTCAGGAGGAGAGAGTGCTAACACAGAGCTGCATGGAAGCACCTTTAGCTTCCATGTAGGTGAAGATGGAAGAGGAAGAGCGACATCCCGTAGCATCTGGAGAGTGGATGTGAGAGGAGTGAGTCTCAGAAAACAGAGAAAGAGTCTGCTACCCCAGTTTTCTAAATCAGGTACCCGTTCACACCACAGGCTTTTCCTGTGTGGCCGTCCGTTAGTTAGGATCACCGCACAGAGGTACTTTATTGGTGAAGCCTACTTGAATATGTGTTCTTACCAGAGTGTATGCAGAGTGACCCCTACCCCCTTTTTCCTCCTCCGGAGTGCTCCCAATCCAGGACCAATATCATATAGATAACATGGACTATAGGGCCGTATTGATCCTGTGTATCCTCCCTACCTCTAAGTTATAGCCTGTAAGTGAATTGTACCTGTAATTACAATTTTATTTCAAGTAAAGTCATGCCGGGCTCTAACTGTTCCTAGGGACCCGAGGTACTACACACAAGCCTCTGTAAATTATTACTCTGCTGCATAGAATAACGGTGTGTGAGAACGGTGGCATCACGTGTGATATCTACTACAACCCCTCTCATCCCCTTTATTGGCACTCCCTGCTGAAGGAGTGTCGAAGCTTGACTTGCAATCTACACTGGCCTTAGTTGCGTGTCATCCCTACGGGACCAGAGGATGGTAATGCCACCATGACATGTCAGCACTTAGCCCTCCCAACTCTTCACGTTAGCCAGATGCCCAAGGGTCACCCCTCTGGGGTGTTGCAGAGGTATCAACATGAGGACCCTGACCCCTTCTATTACTTCTTGGCCAACTTCACACGCGCTTATTTTAACCCCTTAACGACCGCTAAAACGCCTTTTGATGGCCTGTATCAGTGGTCTATGTATGAAAAGAGATCGCGGGTGGATCTCCCTTCATACATCGTGGGTGACGGCTGATTCTTACAGCCAACACCCAGCGGCAACAGCTCCGTCAAACTGTGTGGCGTATCTGGGCTGTTAACTAGAGATGAGCGAGCATGCTCAGTTAAGGAAATTACTGGAGCGAGCATCGGCATTTTCAAGTAACTGCTTGCTCGTCCGAAAAGATTCGGGGGGTGGCGGGGGGAGAAAGAGAGAGAGATCTCCCCCGACGTTAGTTTTACTACTTAAAGAGTTTAAAAAAAAAACACCTTTTGCCATTTTTATAATAAAATAATCTTTATAATATAACAAAAATATACATTTGGTATCGCTGCATCCGTAAAAGTCTGATCTATCAAAATAACCTTGCAATTATCCCGCACAATGAACGTCGTCAGAAAAAAAAACAACGGCAGAAATGCACTTTTAAAAAAAAAAAAAAGTTGCACATATTTAAAAATGGTAACAACTACAGGACGTCCCGCCCAAAATGAGCCCTCGCACAACTGTGTCGACAGAAAAATAAACAAGCTATTGTGCGCTGAAGATGCAGCAGAAAATAATTTATAAAAATTAAATACCTTTGAACAAAAATACAAGTAGTACAGCAAAAGAAATCTGTGAGTTTGGTATCGTAGTAAATGTACTGACTCATAGAATACAGTTATCAGCTCATTTTTGTTGCAGTTTGTGCGCCGTAGAAACAAGACACACCGAAAGATTTTGGAATTTCAGTTTTTTCCCATCTCTCTCCTCTTTATGAATTTTTAAAAAAAGTTTTTCAGTACATTATATGGTTCATTAAATAGTACAATTGAAAAATACAACTCGGCCCGCAAAAAGCAAGCCCTCATACAGCTACGTCGACGGATAAATAAAAGAGGTACGGTTCTTTAACCCCTTAATGACACGACCTATTTTGGGTTTAAGGGACGCAACGATTTTTGGCGGATTTTCTTCTCCATTTTTCAAAAGTCATAACTTTTTTATTTTTCCGTCGACGCGGCCGTATGAGGGCTTGTTTTTTGCGTGGCGAACTGTAGTTTTTATTGGTGCCACTTTTGGGTACATTGACTATATTGTAAAACTTTTATTATTTTTTTATGATAGCAGGGAGAGAAAACGCATCAATTCTGCCATAGATTATTATTATTATTTTTTTTTTTTACAAATGACACAATACATTTTTTCTGCGGGTTGGTACGATTACAATGATACCAAAATTCTTACTTTTTTGGGTTTTTTTTTCCACTTTTCTGCAATCAAACCCCGTTTTTTGGAAGTCTTTTTTTTTTCTAAATCGCTGCATTCAAAGTCCTGTAACTTTTTAATTTTTTTATGTACGGAGCTCTATGAGGGCTTATTTTTTGCAAGACGAGCTTTAGTTTTTATTGGTACCATTTTGGGGTACATACGGCTTTTTTGATCAATTTCGATTAGACAGCTCAGACACATCCTGTCGGTGTGCTGTCCAATGTACAGGATCTCACACATGTGCTAATAGGACAAGCCATTTCTTTTTTTTCTCTGGACTTTCCATCTGAGTATAAAAAACTGTTTTTGTACCTAGTCAAACGAACAGCTGCCATTTCTGTCCAATGTTTGGACCAATTTTTTGGTCTGAAAGTTAGATAGAAATATCTCCTGTATGCAAGAAGCCTGACAGGCACGTTTTGTATTTTTTTCTTACACTTAAAACATACTTTTTTCTGGTACTTTTCAAGTCTGACATAGTCGCCTATGGGAAAAATGTTTGGAAAAACACCCCAGCTGACAATAAAGCCACAAAAAAAGTAACAAAACCGCATCGTATGTGATACATTTTGTATTGTACTACAGACGGCAAAGTAACATTTGGCTGGAAAAAGAAGCAAAACAAAGCAAAAATAGAAATATATTTTTCCACAAAAATGCTGTTGTTGTAACCAGCTCTATAGCAGACAACGTCTTACAATAAATCACGGCTATATAAGGAGCGCTCACATGTCTCTGATTTGCTGCAGATTGGGTTGCATATTTTTGTACAGATCTGCACCAAAATCTGCGGCGAAATCCACAGCAAATCAAAGACATGTGAGCGCACCGTAAAAGGGGTTATAGAAACAAATGACACATTCTCCCAGTACTTTTGCAGTATTTTTGCTACAAACAATGGTTTTTCTTGGCTTTTTTTCTCACTTGGGGTGCCGCTTTTTGGGTTTATGGTGTTATTTTTCAAATGCAGCATGCAAGTTTTTTTTTTTCAACCATTTCCCCATAGTCTTAGACTGCTTGTCCACTGCCATAGCGATATCCCGCGGCATATCTCCGCCGCAGGAGCCGCCACCGGGGAGCAGAAGACAGCTAACGGTTCTCCGCACTGAGCCTATCTGACAGATAGGCTCACTGCGGATAATTGCGGCAAATCGCAGCATGCTGTGATTTGAATCCCGCAAGCAAAGAATCGCTATGATTCTCCACTCGTGGACGCCGCGGCTGTGCTTTCCAAAGCAACGCTATGGAAAGCTTCAGACAGCGTGATTCGCCTGTGAATCCCACCCGCGGACATGCAGCCTTATAAGACAAAAAAGGACTTGGACAAAAAAGGCACGCACAGTTAAAAAACACCAGCTAAAAATGCTTATAAAAATGCATGAAATTCATAGCGTTTTTACGAGCCTAAAAAAAATGCCAATAAAAAGCTGTAAGAAGCCTAAACTTTACCTAATATGCCGCGTAATCTCTCCGCTGGGTACAGATTGATCTCCTGTATAAGTGGATCTGCATCTTTAGAGATGAACGTGCTATAAAATGCTTCAGCGTGATCATGTTTGTCGGGGTATTGAGCCTTCTCCATCTTCAGGAATACGGGATCAGGAGCGCACACTGAGATTTATACTGCCAGACTCCCAACACCCCCAGCTAGTGTCAATAACTAATGTTTGTACGTGAGGTTTTTTGCATCAATCATGAGATAAGATGGTGATGTTTGTTATGAATATGTAATATGTGTCATCTGACACCTGTGAGTTTAGGGAAAAGTCGAACGTTGAAGGTTCCATCACAATGTGACCTGCTGGGTTAATTTGTCATTCAGTTGCTCCGAGGGAACAGTAACAACAGCTTTCTACATGCCTCCCAACATGGAATCTAATGCTCTATATTAATATCTAAACATATACCTGAAATACAAACACACAGACGCCAGCCTGGATATGAAAGGCCGCGGCATTTATTTTAAACGGGGTTACCTTATAAATATTAATAACTCAAAAACCCAACATATGTAACATGTAGACTGAGCCCTACCTACATAAGTCTACACCAATAACCAATCTTTAATCCATTTTTATTCCCACCCGCAGAAGGAGGCGGCATTCCCAACAGGCCATGACATAGCTATGGCAAGCCCCCCCCCCCCCCACCAACACAGCCGCAGCCCGTTCAATCCTCAACTGTAATCCCATATTAAAAATAACCAAAGCAATGTCCAATAAATGCACCCGATCCAGTTCTGCATGGCCAACTAAAAACCCTTCTAGCTCAGCGTGCCGAACCGAAAAAAACCCTGAGCGACAGCAACAGTTTTCCTAGCACTATGTTCAATCTTCTCCATCTTTTATTCAAAATAAAACTTTGGAAACACCCAAACCAACCGGGGTCCAAATTCAGAAAATACTAAAATCATCCCTCCACAGTTCCCTTCTGATTTCACATAACATTTCACACATTTTAATTTTCCCAATGTCATTCCCTCTAAAATGGAACACGAGGATGCTTGGCTCAGGAAGGACTGCTCTTTGTAACATCAGCAAGAACCATTTCATCCCTCTGACTATGTACTAAAACCCCCCAAAAACTGACACATCCAACCCCAAATCATCCGAGTATCAATGATCCACTGCTTTTTGCTGAGCCCAGAGAATAAACGAGTGTCCAACGATCCACAAAACCGTTCGTTAATAACCTAAAAGAAGACAAAATCACACAAGCAATATTATTTGCTCAGACACAAGGGAGAATAAAAGAGGTGAGCAAATCACTCAGAACTGAGCCAGAAACTCTCCGCATCTCAACGCTCCAAAATACACTAATAAAAAGGCACACTAAAACAACATCACTTCATAACCTGAGCTACAACCAAACACTGACACCAGCTTCAATGAGCCAAACATAATAACTAGAGATGAGCGAGCGTACTCGGATAAGCACTACTCGCTCGAGTAATTGGCTTTATCCGAGTATCGCTGTGCTCGGGTCTAAAGATTCAGGTGCCGGCACGGAGCGGGGAGCTGCAGGGGAGAGCGTGTAGGAACAGAGGTAAGATCTTTCTTTCCTTCTCTCCCGCCCGCTCTCCCCTGCGACTCACCTGTTAGCCGCAGCGGCACCCGAATCTTTAGACCCGAGCACAGCGATACTCGGATAAAGCAAATTACTCGAGCGAGTAGTGCTTATCCGAGTACGCTCACTCATCTCTAATAACAACCTTGAGCCTTGAAAAAAGCAACCGCTTTGTATTCTCGGACCCATAGTCTAATTTGCTGAAAAGAATTGATCGGTGACACCCCAAGCCATTTCTGAAAAAATGATATCCCTGCCATTAATTTCGTGATAGACTTATAAGGCAAACCTGCTTTAAAGCTAGAAAGTAAAAAGAAATAAACACATTCCCATCCTGCGAATGCTTATCTATTTCGAGCTCACGCCATGGTTCAGCCGGCCAGTGACCATTCCAGAATACCCCGTAATCTTGCTCAAAAGAAAAGAACAAATAAACAGTAAACAAATTTAATTTGGATGCTAAAAAAAAACTAAATCCGCTTGTGAAACTACCATTAAACTCTAGCAAAACTGCATCCATCAGAGCAGATCATTCTTCTGAATTAACAGTCAACATGCCCATTGAGAGAGTGAAGACCCCCTTGTGACTCTAGAATCTTCTTGAAAGAAAAAGAAATAAAAAACAAAATTTACCAATCCGGTTCACAAGAAGATAATACAAATATCAATTATAATACCTAAGAATTCCAGTCCAGTGCATGGAGAAATGCTTCTCATGACCCAGAGGGATACCAAAAAAAGTTCCATCGTTGAACAAAAACCTTTTAACTACCTCACAATTAGCGTCAACAGGAGGACTAACAAATGAAAAGTCATCAAAATAATGCATTACCCCCCCCTTTTTTTTTAAAAAAAACCCCTTCTAACTACCCAGTTCAAGGAGAGAAGCAAAAATCTCAAAGTAAATACACGAAATAGGACATGCTGCGATTTGTTTTCCGCGTGTGTTTTCCACCAACAGAATCCATAGAGCATTTAGAAGTACCACCCACCGACTCCATGCAGCACTCAGAGGTACCACCAACAGACTCCATGCAGCGCTCAGAGGTGCCACTAACAGACTCCATGCAGCTCTCAGAGGTGCTGAACTGGAATATGTTTTTCTACAACAGGCTTCAGGGTATTCTGTAGCTTCCTAATTGTGTATAATACAGTATGCGCACACTGCCCCAAGTTAGACGCAAGATATCAGTCTCCTGTCCAATATGGTTCTGAGCATACGACGCCCAGAAGCCTCAATTTATTGAAGCACATAATACCTGCCCTTTATGGGCGTTTAACAGATTACATCAGTAACATATATATATATATTCTTATTCGCTGGGTCATATAGAATCCCCCCCCCCCCTCCCCACCTTCTCTCAAGTCCAGTGTATGTGTGGACTTTGTCTTCTCAGCATGCGGTCGAGCTGAAGGAATTTCAGTGTACGTGGCAGTCTTTGTTTGAGAAGTTTCAGTATGGGGGGGGGGGAAGTTTCGGTGTGGGGGAAGGTAGAGCTGGGGTAACACACAATAATGAATACAGGTATACATAAAATATTGTGACTTTAACTCTTAGAGGCTGCTTGTGGAACTTTGTATTAGGCTAACATTATACCACACATCTTTCACCATGCCATTGTCCAGCAATTACCATGGTGAGATTGTGTGGCCATTAACCTCCACAGAGGTAAAGTCACTACAGTAGTGTAATACATTTGATTTATACAAATCAATAAACATTTTATGCTAACTAATTATCATGTCTACTACAGTGCCACCAACAGACTCCATGCAGCGCTCAGAGGTACCACCAACAGACTCCATGCAGCGCTGAGAGGTACCACCAACAGACTCCATGCAGCGCTGAGGGGTACCATCAACAGACTCCATGCAGCGCTCCGAGGTACCACCAACAGACTCCATGCAGCGATCCGAGGTGCCACCAACAGACTCCATGCAGCGCTCCGAGGTGCCACCAACAGACTCCATGCAGCGCTCCGAGGTGCCACCAACAGACTCCATGCAGCGCTCCGAGGTGCCACCAACAGACTCCATGCAGCGCTCCGAGGTGCCACCAACAGACTCCATGCAGCGCTCCGAGGTGCCACCAACAGACTCCATGCAGCGCTTCGAGGTGCCACCAACAGACTCCATGCAGCGCTCCGAGGTGCTACCAACAGACTCCATGCAGCGCTCCGAGGTGCCACCAACAGACTCCATGCAGCGCTCCGAGGTGCCACCAACAGACTCCATGCAGCGCTCCGAGGTGCCACCAACAGACTCCATGCAGCGCTCCGAGGTGCCACCAACAGACTCCATGCAGCGCTCAGAGGTGCCACCAACAGACTCCATGCAGCGCTCAGAGGTGCCACCAACAGACTCCATGCAGCGCTCAGAGGTGCCACCAACAGACTCCAGGCAGCACTCGGAGGTACCACCAACAGACTCCATGCAGCGCTCAGAGGTGCCACCAACAGACTCCATGCAGCGCTCAGAGGTACCACCAACAGAGTTCCTCAGAAATGCCAGCAACACTCTCTCAAGCAAAGCTCAGTTACTAACTGCAGTGAGTTACCAACACTCTCAACAATCACTAATACTCTCCCAAACAGTGAGAGATCTCAGAAATTCACTCAGATCAAATCAGGAAAACAGAAAAAAAATATATATATACTGAGTAGACTTAGACCTAGATGCTGCAGTCTACTAAAAAACACCCAAACTCACTTCATTTTCATGCACACCTGCACCAGGTGGGTGGCAATAATTTATATATATACTGCGTAGACTTAACCCTACATGCTCCAGTCTACTAATTTTTATACACGGGAATCCATGTTCACAGTTCTGCACTCACCATTAATAAAGCATTTGTTAACAAGACATAAAGTCCCCATCCTCGCCCCTGAACCAGCCTGTACCTGAAAAAACCTAGCAAGGGTTAACACTGACACATGTACAACTGACAAATCTACCTTAACTAGTATACAGGATAAATCCTTCTATACACAGGTGCCAGTAATTTGGGGTACCACCTCGTTACCGGGGGCCTCACCATCTTATAGAGCTTCACCTGTACGCTGCACCTGCAGCAGCGCAGGACTTGGTGTTGTCAGGTGGGCACTTTTCCTGGTGGCATTGGCATCTGCTGGGCACTGTTCCTGCTGGTGTGGCATCTGCTGGGCACTGTTCTCGCTGCCAAGTCTCAGTCGCCTCTGATCAGATGAAAGTAAAAGGTGTCTCTCTTTTTCCCTGTTTGCTTCCCTGGCTTCCCTTTTCCACCAACGAATCCTCTTCAGATACAAGTGTTCAAACGATGTACTCTGCATGCTCAGTGCTCCTCCTGGCTGGCGCATCTGACGGGTCCTAAGGCTGAAGCGCAGGGCAATCCTGACATCTGTGAAACTATTTCTCACCATCTGCTTCATCCTCGCTAATGATCAGCTGCTGCAGAAAGTCCTCCATCTTCACAGAGGATCTGAAGCTGTGACAGGAATTGTGAGGAAAGCTAGTGAGGAAGATCCAGCAGTCACACTAGTAGATAGCCAAGAACTGGATGAGCCACACAGCAGGAACCATGAACCTTCAGTTCCCAATAGAGTCCATAATAGAGTCCATAAGTAAGTGGCAGCATCAATGGTGGAGCACAACTAACAGAATCTCCTTATTCTCCATGATATACAGGGATTGTGAGAGACGATGATGGGGACAAGGAACCTTCACTTGGATTCAGTAACTGCTCACAATCTTGTGGTGCTGTAGAGAAACTGAAGCCCCCGTCCTGTCAACACCTGCTTATATCAGCTTTCACTTACCAATCACTCCCACCGATCAGCTCCTGTTGCTAGGGCCCGAGCTGCAGGAAGGATCCCTCAGGCTTTTTCCACCATTTTCTTCAGACCAATCACCATCCATCCTAGGGCTCCAGAGTTTCCCCGGCATCCTCCAGCACCTTCCAGCCCGCTCACAGCTGACCCTGTAGTGAACTCAAAGAACATCTATTGCAGTTGAGTTTGCGCAATTCTACAGAGAATTGTACAATGTGACAGCTGCCTTAGGGATGCAAGTTGGTACTTCCCTAAGCCCCCAAATCAGCGGTATTTAGAGGAATCTGGCCTGTTATCATAGTCACCGGAATCAGCATGCACATTGGATCGACTCATTTCAGAGGAGGAGATTTCCCAATCCTTAAAATCCACGCCCTGTGGTAAAGCACCTGGTCCAGATGGCCTCCCATCTTCCTACTATAAGAAATACTTCCTTATCAGCCCACTGACCTCTGCACTAAAGTTGATCGTGGAGGGGTGTCCTCTCCCCCAGATATGACAAATGCCCAGATTACAGTAATCCACAAACAAGGTAGAGATCCTAATCTATGTTCAAATTACCGTCCAATATTTATACTCAACGTTGACCTCAAACTGTTTCCAAAAGTCCTAGCAATGCGCCTTTCACCATTATTACCAGAATTGGTTCACTCCGATCAGGTCGGGTTAGTCCCCTCTAGAGAGGCCTGTGATAACACCACTAAGGTACTGATTTCCATATATTACACTAAAACGAAACATATCCCCTTTGCCTACTATCCACTGATGCCTAGAAGGCAATTGACTAAGATGGTTGGCCTCTCCTTTTGTTAGTTCTTTAACAAATTGACCTAGGCCCAGCCATGAGGACTTGGATACAGTCTCTGTATCGGTCGCCTACTGCTTCTACCAAAGTAAATGGAGATCTCTTTCCATAAGTAATGCTACACGCAGGGGCTGCCCACTTTCTCCCCTACTTTTTGCATTATCCCTGGAGCCTTTACTAAAGGGCCATTACAGCCAACACAAGCATCACGGGCCTTACACAGACAACCTCTTGTTTTTCATAAGTAACTATTTTACAACCCTCCCTATCTTAACCCCTTAGTAACTAAGCCTGTTTGCGCCTTAAAGACCTGGCCAAATTTTGGAAATCTGACATCTCACTTTAACGTAGAATAACTCCGTAAAGGTTTTGCATATCCAAGTGATTCTGACATTGTTTTTTCACCTCATATTGTACTTCATTTAGGTGGTAAAAATAGTCTGATGGAATTTGTGTATATTTATTAAAAGTGCCAAAATTGGGAAAATGTTGATGAAAAAAAGCTGTAAGAAGCCTAAACTTTACCAAATATGCCTTGTAATTTCTCTGCTGGGTACAGATTGATCTCCTGTATAAGTGGATCTGCATCTTTAGAGAGGAACGTGCTATAAAATGCTTCAGTGTTATCAAGTTTGTCGTGGTAGTGAGCCTTCTGCATCTTCAGGAATACAGGATCAGGAGCGCACACTGAGAGTTATACTGCCAGACTCACAACAACCCCAACTAGTGTCAATAACTAATGTTTGTATGTGAGGTTGTTTGCATCAATCATGAGATAAGATGGTGATGTTTGTTATGAATATGTAAAATGTGTCATCTGACACCTGTGAGTTTGCGGAAAAGTCGAATGTTAAAGGTATCCATCACATTATGGTGACCTGCTGAGTTCATTTGTCATTCAGTTGCTCCGAGGGAACAGTGACAACAGCTTTCTACATGCCTCCCAACATGGAATCTTATGCTCTATATTAATATCTAAACATATACCTGAAATACAAACACACAGACGCCAGCCTGGATATGAAAGGCCACGGCATTTATTTTAAACAAGGTTACCTTATAAATATTAATAACTGTAGGGGGTCTTCAACAGAGACCAGTGCGGATGTTGCCTGAGTCCAAATTAAAAAGGAAAATTATAACAAGTACCCGGAGAACCATAAGAATCCACTAAACACACAGCAAGTGAATCAAAATGAGTTCTGGTTTATTTGGAGAAACACACAGCTTATATAGACCGTCGCCCGCGCAGGGTGCGACTTCGAAGAATTACTTAGTCAGGTGATTAGTTTGGAAAACAAAATATTAGCACTTTTCATTCTTGCAAAAATAACTTTATCTTGCAAAAGCACATCTGCTGTGCTCGGGCGCAGTTCGGGCGTATCTGGCCACAACCATGAAACGTCAGTTTGAAACTTATCTACTTAGTTTCTTGTGTCTTATCACGATGTCCGAAATGCAAGGTCCGGACAAAATGAGCAACTTCTAAGTTCCTTATTTTTCTTATGTCATGTCAGCATTAGGAATTACTTTAGAAACAAGATTAACCCCTAACATAATCCCCCATTTGGACATCAGAGCCACCATTATCTCCTGGTTCAGTCACCCGTTGGATCCGGCTCCAGCCGGATCCCCAGGTAGGAATGATGCACTCTATGTCCATCTAGGGTATCAAGACATTTAAATGGGTGCAGAAAATCGGCTTTCAATACATTTAGCTACGCATGAAATTATTACCTTGATTGCAATATATACACATAAGATTATCATTACCACTTATATTATACTTTGTAGAATTCCCATGAACCAACCTCCTAACCCCGAGAACCAATTGGCAGGGTTAAGAAAGCTAAACCATCCCTGATCTTCATCTTGGTTTAGGCTGGCAACTATTTTCCCTTAGTTATTGATTCTTAGGTGTATGGATTCTGAGTGATCAGAGAGGTTAAAACAACACATCCCCTCAAATTCCTCACATCCGTGGTTTAGCGCAAGTAGCAAGTAATCTATGGTGGCCCTGTTCTGTAGGGCTGCTTTTCTAACTCCCTGTATATCTAATAGAAGAAGGTCCAAAGCCTGAGAGGTGGCATTCAGACCCTTTACCATATCACATGCTAGACCATTAATTACTCTTGCGTTATATTGGGCCAGTCCGGGAACACCCACAATACTGACAGCAAGTGCCGTAGATTCCGAAAAACTCAGCAAAGTGGGTGGTCCTTCACACTTGCTATCTAGCCCCTTCACCTCCCGCCTTCGTCTGTTTTATAGATCCCGGGCCGTTAGGTTTTTGGTACATTAGTATACTTAGTCTGGACAATGCACACGGTCCTCCTGAAATGTTACCAGGGATGTATGTATAAGTCAAGTTGCCGCAAGACAGGACCCATCCTAACGGCAGCTTGACATGTCGGAAATGGCTAGGGCTTTTAATCGTACTGTTGCATTGCATAGTATTGGCCAGCTGTCGGCACTGACTAGTCGTACGATTGCAAAGTATTTGAGAATCATTAGTAGCTGTTACTTGTGCTGCCTTAATTTGTTGACATCTCCCGATTTCATTAGGGTCACAAGTAAAATTATAACACACTTCAGCCAATGCAACATTTCTCACCTGAAACTGAGTCATATTCGTCCAATGTGTATGTTCAACGGCATCACAATGGGGACAATATTCATATATATTAAGGAAGGTGTTTTCCTGAACAACATTGTCATCTACTACATCACTATTATTGTGTACTATTGAGTATATGTCTTGAAGAGTCTCTACAGGAGTGGGGACAGATAATAGACAAGTCCGCAAAATGTCCTCTCCACTCCTGAGGTTGGGCATACACATGTGAGAAATGTTCAATACATCCTTTGCTAGGTATTCCCACATATTGGGGTGTCCTTCTGCCTATCCAGTCCATCGCTTCTCAATGTGGATCGTTTGTAGTGGTGTTCCCCAATAAGAGGACAGTCCAATAAGACAAAATGCAGATGTCAAAGTCAAAATGCCCAGTACCCCCCACCCAAACAATGCCGGTATCCCACCCATCACTTTTCCTCCGGCTTGGGAACTTTCTTGCAGTGGGAGGCGTGTATCCAGGTAGCTCTCCCTTCCACTTTTACCGAAGTAGGCGTTGTCAACAGAACTTGGTATGGTCCGTCAAACCTTGGTTCCAGAGCTTTTCTCATGTGTCTCTTTATGACCACCCAGTCTCCAGGCTGCAGGGAATGAGTCCCTTCTAGGCTATTTGGGTCTGGAATTGAAGAAAATACTAGATCGTGTGTTACTTTCAGCTTATGACACAGTTCTTGTACATATTCAGTAACCTTATCACACCCCTGCTGCAGGGCCTGAGGATGGTACAGGCCTAATCTTGGCACTGAGCCAAACAGTACTTCATATGGAGAAGAACCTGTCTTTCGATTAGGGGTGGTGCGCACAGAGTAAAGGGCCATCGGGAGACACTCTGGCCATGGTTTTCCAGTCTCAGCCATGGCTTTCTGGATCTTGAGTTTTAAGGTACCATTAAGTCTCTCAACCTTTCCTGAACTCTGCGGATGATAGGGGGTGTGGAAGACTTGTTCCACTCCCAATGCTGACATAACTTCTCGCATTACTTCACCAGTAAAGTGTGTACCTCTATCGCTTTCAATGGTCTCTGGGACCCCAAATCTACACACCAATTCTGACACCAGTTTTTGTGCAGTGACTTGCGCAGTGGCCCTCCCCACCGGATATGCCTCAGGCCACCCGGAAAAGAGGTCCACGCATATAAGCACGTACTCATACCTTCCTGATTTGGGCAGCTGGATGTAGTCGATCTGTAGTCTCTGGAAGGGGTACAATGGTCGGGGTGAGCATTTTCGAGGGGTCTTTACCACCTGACCAGGGTTGTGTAACGCACACACTTCACATGCCTTGACATATGCTTTTGCCATCCTGTCAAACCCTGGGGCATACCAAACCTTGTCTACCATCGAAACCATAGCATTGCGCGAGGCATGTACCTTTCCATGGGCCAGTGACGCCAGAGTGGGGTAGGCAGAGGCCGGTAGACATGCTCTATTTCCCATCATCCAGACGTTCTCTACCTTCTTTCCTCCTGCTAGGGCCCATCCCTCCTCCTCCATCCTGGTAGGTTTAAGTACCACATTGGTCGGAGAAGTGGTCCCCGTCGGTGTGTCCGCACCCTCCTCAGTATCACCCGTATCAGGGTCAGGGGCCGACCGAGTCTTTACCTTGTTGCACACATGGTACTTTCTGTCCAGTAGGGCTGCAGCCTTAGCTGCTCTATCGGCCTTCTCGTTGCCTTTACTCTCAATGGACTGACCCTGGGTGTGTGCCTTAACCTTCACTATGGCCACCTGTTCTGGCAACATGATAGCCTTCATCAATGCACTTACAGCTTCACCATTCTTTATCGGCTTGCCTTGAGCTGTGAGGAAGCTCCGTGAGCGCCAAATAGGCCCATAGTCATGTGCCACACCAAACGCATACCTGGAATCTGTGTAGATGTTGGCAGTTACACCTTCAGCTAGTTTACAGGCTTCAGTCAAAGCGCACAACTCGGCCTCCTGCGCTGACATATGTGGAGGCAGTGCTTTACTTATCAGTACCTCGTGCAGAGTGACCACAGCATAACCCGTGACAAAACTGCCTTTCTCATTCAGGTATCTAGATCCATCCACAAACATTTCAAGGTGGGGGTTTAGGAGAGGTTTGTCAGTGACATGTGCGAACCCAGCTGTCTCCTGCTCCATGAGCGCTGCACAATCATGCTGGTGTTCGGCGTCAAAGGCCTCCTCCTCATCATCAGTCAGGGAATTTGCAAAAAGCTGGTCCCCTGTACTTACTCCCCCATTTGAATCAGTGTCACCTAATGGTAATAAGGTGGCCGGATTCAAAGTGGTGCAACGTTGAAATGAGACATTGGATGAAGAGTGTACTGCAAGCTCCATTTTGATCTGTCTAGCAAGGGACAGATGTCTACGGCTTACCTGTGTCAGAATTCCATGTACATCATGAAGGGTGAGGACCACGAGGGGGTAGTCTAAGACCATCTCAGAGGCTCTCAAGTAGTGCTTGTACTGCCAGAACTGCTCTTACACAGGAGGGTGAACCCCTGGCTACTGCGTCAAGATGTGCACTGTAGTATGCTACAGGGCACTTTTTGTCACCATGCTCTTGTGTGAGGACGGCAGTAGCATGTCCCGCCATCTCAGTCACGAACATTTGAAAGGGTTTACCATAGTCTGGCAGGCCCAGTGCCGGAGCACTGGTAATCTGTATTTTCAGCTGATGGAAAGCTGACTCGGCTTCCGGGGTCAAAGCAAATGGCTTAGAACCCAGGCAGTCGTACAGAGGCTGCATGGTCATGGAGGCAGAGCGAATCCACGGCCGACAATATGAAACTAACCCCAGAAATGTCCGCAACTGAGCATGTGAGGTAGGGAGTGGCATGTCCTCCACCACCTTGGTACGTTCTGGCGTGAGGTGTTTTGTACCAGGACCTAGGCAGTGACCAAGAAACACAACATGAGATTTGCAAAACTGTAATTTGTCTTTACTGGCTTTACACCCGCTGTCTGCAAGAAAGCAAAGGAGGCTCAGGGAAGCCTCTATGCAGATAGATCTGTCCAGTGCACAGAGCAGTAGGTCATCAACATACTGTAGGAGGGCCACTCTGGGCGGGGTGGCCCAAGCATCAAGCACTAACATCATACATCTGGTAAACTGGTTGGGGCTATTTTGCGCCCCTTGAGGTAGGATGGTCCAACAATACTGTTTCCCTCGGAACGTGAATGCAAACAGATACTGGCAGTCAGGGTGCAATGGAACTGAAAAGAAGGCGTTAGCAAGGTCCACCACTGTATACCAGCAAGTTCCGGAAGGTATAGTTGATAACAAAGTATGTGGGTTGGGGACCAAAGGTGTTTCCAAAACAGTTACTTTGTTAATTTCTCTTAAATCGTGAACCATACGGTAGGTGTCTGGTTCGCCCTTCTTTCCTTTCTTTTTTACTGGGAAGAGTGGCGTGTTAGCGGAGGAGACACAAGGTTTTAAAGCATTCAAGGCACATAATTCTGTAACAGTGGAGGCTATTGCATCTTCCTGTGCCATGGCTAGAGGATACTGGCGAATCATGGGGGCTTTTTCCCCCATCTTTGAGGTACACCATGACCGGGGGTACTTGGAGACGCCCCAAGTCCGTCTTCCCCCTTGCCCATAGAGTCTTTGGTACTGCTGAGAGAACATGTGCATCTTTTGTGGTCAACATATAGACAGTACAAGAAGGAGGCGGAGTGACCAAGTCTGCTGCCATGAGACAGAATACTTGGTGGTCGGCCGCGGAGGTGCTAACATGAGCCTCACCCGAAGGGTGGAGCTGTATGCAGCACCCCAGGGGTCCCATCACGTCGGTTCCCATTATGCAATCCCCAGCGGGTGACACCAGGAAGCGAGTGAGGACTCGTGCCCCTGAAAACAGATTTCCACGGGCTCTGTCTCTCTCATTGGTGTGGGATCGCCAGAAATACCAAATGCCACCTGGATCGAATCAGATAGGGGAAGGTTAAGGTCGCGGACCGTTTTGCGACTAATACAAGACTTGGTTGCGCCAGTATCTATTAAGAAAGGCACCTCCTCCCCCTCTATTTCTAGTGGCTGAAAAATTTGAGTCCCCCTATCTTCAGCGCTCACCAGGGCTATGGGGGCAGGATTGCCAGAACTTCATTGGTAATTAACATAGCTGCCTCTGCCTTGCGGGACGGCGGGTGCAGCTTGTCCCCCACCCTGCTGACTGTCATTGGTTTGTTGCTGTTGTCTCGGTCTCCTAGGAGCTCTGCAATCCCGGGCCAGGTGTCCGGGTTTCCCGCAGTTGTAACACTTGCGGGTCTCCCGTGGTGGTCTGTCAGTCATCTGAGTCTTCCCACCTTGGTTGCTATAGTACTTGACCGCCACACTGGGGCGCTTCTCGTGCATAGCAAACCCTACTGCCTTTTTATACAAGTCTCTAGATTTGGCTTGACGCCAGTCAGGAGTACAGGCTTTATCTTTGTCTGCTATTGATGACCCGATGCCCTGCATAAAGGCTTCAGTCATCATGGTCTCATACACTTCTGAAGGACAATTATGCAAATTCATATCGTGGGCCTTTGTCTCTAGTCGTCCGTAGTAACAATCAATCGTCTCGTTCTTTTCTCTCCTACAAGTTGTTAATGCAGTCTGTCTTTCCCTGTTTTGAACTTCTGTCCATCTATAGAGTTTCCGGAGGAACTCCTTGCCGCTTTCCTCTGTGTACAGGGAGGCAGGCGGGTTATTCAGTCGACAGACTGCGGACACAGTACTATATAGTCCCTCGGGTAATTTAATGCGTGCTAACGTCTCTAAATCAGCCCATGCAGCGGTATAATTTTTCTGTATTATCTCTAATTTACGGTGGAAGGCTGCCGGTTGAGTCTCTGGGTCAGGAAGTTGTTGGCATAGGGCCATTTGGTCAGTTACTGACCAGGGACGCCAAGAGGTAACCGTCCGCTCGTCTTTGGTGACAGACCGCGCAGGCGCCTGGGCTTCGTCCGTTGAATCTGCACTTTCGGCCCCATCAGCTCCTGATGTCGGTGTGGGTACTACAGGGTGGGTGCTTATGCTCTTACCTTCGGTGATACCAAAGGTGACAGGATAAATGCACTGACCGCAGGGCCGGGGTGTCCCACAAACGAAACACGTCTCTCTATGACAGGTGTTTTGTTGGCCGTATCTGGGGCAGTCCCAGACCGGTCCTCGACTGGTAATATCTCTATGTGGTGTTGTAGGAGCTGTTGCCGCGGGGTAGGTCGGCGGCTCCTCCTCTACTGGGGGTAATGCAGGGTATAGACCGGTTGGCGTGGTCGGTGGTCCTGCCGGAGGGCTTGCTAAAGGACCGTAGACTAGTATGCCCTTCGGTCTGGGCTCAGAGTCCCAATGCTCCTCATAAGCCTTCTTGCTATAATTTAATATGGCTGTCAAACCTTTCTCTAGACCTGAGTCTCGTATCTCCTTCCAATTTTTATCATGATACTGAGACCAAGATTCAAAATTAAATGTTCCCGCCTTTTTAAGGCCTATTCGCTTATATACTTTATATGCTTGTCTGCATATGTCTCTCCCTTCCCTCTCCTTAATTATCTCTATGGGAGTCAGATAAGTTTTAGACTGTTCAGACCCCATTTTCAACCACGAAGGTAACTTATTCCCACTATTCTTCACTAAGTATACAGGACCTTATTTCACACAGTTACACTAAGGACACTTAGTCCCTGGTCCTGGAATAGTTTTACGGAACCACTACAGCAGTCACTCAGATTACTTAGGGGTTCAGGGGAGACCAGACCTCTCCTCTAAGGGAACTTTTGGTGATATTATAACAGATCCAGTAAAAACAAATTATGGCTAAAATGACAGACTATCAACGTACAGATTTCAACAATTACTACAGGCAACATGGCATGAAAATATCCCAGTAGTGCGTTCTTCCGTCTAATACAGTTTCATGAACAAACTACACAAAGAGGCGGGGAACCTGAAAGTAACACATGCAGCGACTAACCTTTTGTCAACAATAGACACAAATCAGGGGAGCCCAGAGCTGAAGATGGCAAGTCAAGGGCTTACCTTACACCGTTGTTTTGTAGATCTGGGGTCCCGTGATCCTGGTCCTGGGGTGTTGGCAGTTGGTGTCGTCAGGTATCGGCTGCAGGTGAAGAGGAGTCCCCGTCCCACGTTGGGCGCCAAGGAAACTGTAGGGGGTCTTCAACAGAGACCAATGCGGATGTTGCCTGAGTCCAAATTAAAAAGGAAAATTATAACGAGTACCCGGAGAACCATAAGAATCCACTATACACACAGCAAGTGAATCAAAATGAGTTCTGGTTTATTTGGAGAAACACACAGCTTATATAGACAGTCGCCCGCGCAGGGTGCGACTTCGAAGAATTACTTAGTCAGGTGATTAGTTTGGAAAACAAAATATTAGCACTTTTCATTCTTGCAAAAACAACTTTATCTTGCAAAAGCACATCTGCTGTGCTCGGGCGCAGTTCGGGCGTATCCGGCCACAACCATGAAATGTCAGTTTGAAACTTATCTACTTAGTTTCTTGTGTCTTATCACGATGTCCGAAATGCAAGGTCCGGACAAAATGAGCAACTTCTAAGTTCCTTATTTTTCTTATGTCATGTCAGCATTAGGAATTACTTTAGAAACAAGATTAACCCCTAACATAATTCAAGAACCCAACATATGTAACATGTAGACTGAGCCCTACCTACATAAGTCTACACCAATAACCAATCTTTAATCCATTTTTATACTGACCCGCAGGAGGCGGGTGGCATTCCCACCAGGCCATGACATAGCTATGGCAAGCCCCCCCCCCCTCCCCCCAGCACAGCCGCAGACCTTTAAATCAAATCTTGCAATAATAATAATATTATATATATATATATATATATATATATATAAAAAACGGAATGGATGTCTGTCTGTCTGTTTGTCCTTTATGCATTACTACAGCATTCATCCGATCGCCGTGAAACTTTGGGAAGTTGTTGAGTACGCTCCTGGGAAGATTACTGGCATAGTACATCCATCCTACGATAGTTGGCGTGCGTGCAAGCATCGCCGACAGTTATGCCCCCAGACGTAGATCATTCGATTTTCATTTCAAGCACGAAAGAAAAAGGCATCGCCACGAATTCTCTTACTTCCCAATGTCGTAGAAACATGACATTTGGCACGAGCATTGATTATGTCATAAATAGGAAAAGCTAATGGGTCCCAACTCGATTAATTCTAAGCGCAAATGAATTAGCGTCCAAATTTTATGTACGCAATCTAATTCTCTCACTTCCTGATGTCATCTATATATATAAAAAGGAATGTATGCCTGTCTGTCTGTCCTTTATGCATTACTCCACCGTTCATCCAATTGCCATGAAACTTTGGGAATTTGTTGAGTACACTCCTGCAAAGATTACTGGCATAGTACATCTATCCTACGATACATGGCACGAGTGCGAGTAGCGTCAATAGTTATGCCCCCCCAGACAAAGATCGTTCGATTTCCATCTCAAGCACGAAAGCAAAAGGCATTACGAACAACGGGATGCGTGTTCAACTACAAAATGATGTATGAGGAGATTTGTCCTCTGTACTGTTATTTTTGATGATGTTGTCCCAATTAATGTTACCGATAGTAGTTCTAAGCTCATCAAATTTTGCTTTACTAAAGTTTAGTTTATTTGTCGCTCCCTGATAAGGCTTCTTATTGAATGCCATCTGGAAGTTGATTATATTGTGATCACTGTTCCCCAAGTGCCCCTCAACCTGTACCCCCTTTATTTTGTCCGGCTTGTTAGTTAGTACTAGGTCCAGAATGGCCCTCCCTCTCGTTGGTTCCTGCACAAGTTGGTTCAGGTAATTGTCTTTAATTACTCTCAAGAACTTATCACCCCTATGAGATTTGCAGGTTTCGTTCTCCCATGTTATGTCTGGATAATTAAAGTCCCCTAAGATAATGACTTCATTGCGGTTTGACACCTCTTCTATCTGCCTTAGGCCGCCTGCACACGGGCGGAAATCCCGCGGCGGTATTTCCCGCGGTATTTCCGCCACTGAAAGTTTGCATAGGAGTGCATTACAATACGCACTCCTATGCAGACGGCCGCGGTTTGGCCGCGCGAAATGTCGCGCGGCAAACAAACCGTGGCATGTCCTATTTCTGCGAGCCCCGCACAGAAACGTCACTCACCCGGCCGCCGGCTCCGGTCTGCGCATGCGCCGGCTGCCCGGCAGCCGGCGCATGGAAGAGCCGGGGCTGACAGGCGCGGGTGAGTACGCCCTCGTCCCTGCAGGCTCTCGGGTCGGGTCCCGCAGCGAGAATTCTCGCCGCCGGATCAGACCCGCTCGTCTGCAGGCGGCCTTAATACGTTTTCAGTTTCTTCTGCTACTTTTAGTGGTCTATAGAAAACCGCTATCAAGATTTTGTAATTTTTTTCTCCCTGTATTTCAACCCACAGAAATTCCACCTGTTCTTCTCCTACTCCTATATCCTCCCGTAGTCTCGGCTTTAAGTACGATTTAACATACAGACATACCCTTCCCCCTTTCTGGTTCCTTCGGTCTCTTCTGAAGAGGTTGTACCCCTGTAAATTCGCCGCCTAATCACATTTATCATCAAGCTATGTTTCCGCTATTCCGACTATATCATAGCTTTCATCGGCCATTCTCGCTTCAAGCTCACCCACTTTACCAATCAGACTTCTTGCATTCGTGGTCATACAATTTATATCGTTTTTTTGTTCTTTAATTTCGTTTTGTTGCTATTCATACTAATCGCTGATCTAACAGTTCTAACTTTACTAACCCCACCCCCTGCTCCACCCCCATTCCCCTTGCTTAGACCTGGGTCGCTAGCTACACTGGCTACCCCACTATTTTTCATTTTGCCCTCCCCCCATTCCCTAGTTTAAACACTCCTCCAGCCTTCTAGCCATCTTATCCCCCAGCACAGCTGCACCCTCCCCATTGAGATGCAGCCCCTCCCTACGGTAGAGCCTGTAGCCGACAACAAAGTCAGCCCAGTTCTCCAGGAACCCAAATCCCTCCTTACACCAACTTCGAAGCCACTTGTTTACCTCCCTAAGATCCTGCTGCCTCTCTAGTGTGGCTTTAGGTGCAGGTAGTATTTCTGAGAAAACTACCCTGGAGGTCCTCGCCCTAAGCTTGGATCCTAAGTCCCTGAAATCATTTTTGAGGGCCCTCCATCGACCTCTAATTTGTTCATTAGTGCCAACGTGCACCATGACCGCTGGATCCTCACCAGCCCCTTCCAGTAATCTGTAAATCCGATCCGCGATGTGTCGAATTTGAGCGCCAGGAAGACAACACACCGTTCAACGATCCCAGTCTTTATGGCAGATTGCCCTATCTGTCCCCCTTATAATTGAATCCCCCACCACTAGGACCTGTCTTGTCTGCCCTGCGCTCCCCGTCCCCGTCTCACTGGAACAGTCATCTTCCTGGCGTTCAGAGGGCATGTCGTGCTGCAGCAGTGCTGGCTCTGTAATGGCATCCCCCTCATCTGCCAACTTTGCAAACTTGTTGGGTTGTGCCAGTTCGGGACTAGCCTCCCTGGTTCTCTTCCCTCTACCCCTCCTTCTTTCTGTCACCCAGCTTCTTGCCTGCTCCCCCTGCTCTTCCGTACTACCATCCGGCCCCGCCTCTACCCCAGCGAGTGGCTGCTCAGTGAGCACCAAACTCCTTTCCATGATGTCAATGGCTCTCAGTGTTGCCAGTTGCCCATTTAGATCCAGGATTTGGGCTTCTAAATGTGCGACGTGCATGCATCTTGCGCAACAGTATGCACCCTCGATCGGTTGATCAAGGACCGTATACTTTGCACAAGTAGCACACTGGATGGCATTGCCAGGCATGAAGCTTATCCTAATGGGGATCTACAATTTACTTGCGGAATTAGTGAAGATAGCCTTGCTCATACTCCGCTCACACGCTGCCGCCTCGGCACAAACGCTCACTCGCTGCCGCCTCGGCGCAACCGCTCACGCGCTGCCGCCTCCGCGCAACCGCTCACGCGCTGCCGCTCCGCGCTGCCGCTCCGCGCTGCCGCCTCGGCGCTGCCGCTCTGCGCTGCCGCCTCGGCGCTGCCGCCTCCGCGCAACCGCTCATGCACAACCACTCATGCACTGCCGCCTCTACGTAACCGCTCACACACTGACGCTCGCACACAATCACTCACACACTGACGCTCACGCGCAACCGCTCACTCGCTGCCGCCTCTGCGCAACCGCTCACACACTGACGCTCGCCCGCTCACTCGCTGCCACCCCTGCGCAACCGCTCACACACTGATGCTCCCACGCAACCGCTCAGACACTGACGTGCAACCGCTGCTGCTCTGCGCAACCACTCACACACTGACACTCACCCGCTCACTCACCGCCGCCTCTGCGCAACCGCTCACCCACTGACGCGCAACCGCTCACTCGCTGCCGCCTCTGCGCAACCGCTCACCCACTGACGCTCGCACGCAACCGCTCACTCGCTGCTGCCTCTGCGCAACTGCTCACCCACTGGCGCTCGCACGCAACCGCTCACACAATTTTTTTTTTTCTCCCTCGCAAACACTTAGACTCACAGACACACACACTTACACTAAGTACACAGAAGACACAACTAGGACATACTAGATACACAGAAGACACACACTTAGATTCACACACACACACAGAAGATACTTATCGGCTCCTGTTGCAGCTCCTCCGCAGTTCTGGTGACGTCACCTGCTCTCCTGGCGGCTGCTCTCCCGGCTCTCACTCTGCCCTCCTGTCATTCCGGGACCTGCTGTTCCACTCTGCTTCTTCTTCCACCGGACGATCCTCCTGCCGGCGCCCCCTCGGACTCCTGGTGGCCTCCGGCCGCCGGTATTGGCTGCTGCACTGCGTTTGGTTATTATATATTACACCACTGAGGTAACATGAAAGCTGCGCTGTGATTGGTTGTTATCTATATATATAAAAACAAATGTATGTATGTATGTCTGTCTGTCTGTCTTTGCAGCAACGAGCGACGGGTAAGCTAGTCCTATATAAAAATGACCAAAGCAATGTCCAATAAATGCACCCAATCCAGTTCTGCATGGCCAACTAAAAACCCTTCTAGCTCAGCGTGCCGAACCGAAAAAGCCCCGAGCGACAGCAACCATTTTCCTAGCACTATGTTCAATCTTTTCCATCTTTTATTCAATATAAAACTTTGGAAACACCCAAACCAGCCGGGGTCCAAATTCGGAAAATACTAAAATCTTGTCAGGAAAAATGGCTTTATCCCTCCACAGTTCCCTTCTGATTTCGCATAACATTTCAAACGTTTTAATTTTCCCAATGTCATTCCCTCTCAAATGGAACACGAGGATGCCTGGCTCAGGAAGGACTGATTTGTAACATCAGCAAGAACCATTTCATCCCTCTGACTATGTACTAAAAACCTCAAAAAACTGACACATCTAACCCCAAATCATCCGAGTATCAATGATCCACTGCTTTTTGCTGAGCCCAGAGAATAAACGAGTGTCCAACGATCCACAAAACCGTTTGTTGATAACTGTGAGACAGTGACTGACAAAGTGCTGGAGGGCGGATATGTGCCACCGAGCGGCCTGGGTTCGGTGGAGGAAGCCAGCATTTGTGTGCCAGTAACACTAAGTTACTGACACGGTGTAGTTTGTAAGTGGCTCCAAGCCGCATATTCCGGGCCGGCTTTTCCTGGAGTGGTCAAAGCGAAGGGTGGGATGGCCACTCCCACGTACCAGGTGAGGCTGGTACCAGGCGTTATAAAGCCTGGGCCTACAGGGCCTGGAAAGAAGAGCTGAGACCTTTTCAGGTCTAGGAGCCTGGCTGGCTGTGCGCAGATACCATTTGGTTACCAGTGTGTAGACAGGGACGCTCCATGTTTAGTAAGTGCTCAGACGAGCAGGATTTACTTTCTGTTGGCCTGAAGTAAAGGCCTGTATTTTGCTTTGTTTGCTTGGAAATAAACCCAGGCAAAGCCTGGACTAAAGACTTTATCCCGTGTCACTGTCTCTGACTGCTTATGCCCAGGGTGCTATCACCGAAGGGACAAAAGGTTTCAATAGCGACTTATGGAATAACCTGTGAACCCTCCATGTGGCTGGCAACCCCAGCTCGTAGGCGAGTGGGTTCACCACACGTGTGATGGCAAACGGCCCTACGTAACGTGGCGCCAGCTTCAAGGACGGGACCCGCAATTTGAGATTTTTAGAAGACAGGTATACCTTCTGTCCCACCCTGTAAGGTTCAGACACAGACAGACTTCCCACTACGTAACTGCATACGGGCCCCCGCTGCCTCCAAGTTTCTCTGTACCTCTTTCCATACCCCCCGAAGCATATCTGTGGCGACATCAGCTGCAGGACATGACTCTGGGGCGTAGGGTCTCTGGCACAAACCATCTGCCCTCCGGCACCCCCGAAGGAGCGTCCTGCTGAGCATCCTGTAGTTGAGGGACGAAGTTAGACTCCACAGCTGCTACCACCACGCCGGGGGCTAAGATGTTCTCGGGAGTCATGGTCTCACTATCCGGAACCCCGAAACTCCGTGACAGGGCGTCCGCCTTCACGTTCTTCTCTTCTGGGATATATGTCACGACGAAATTAAACCTGGCGAAGAACAACCCCCACCTGGCTTGACGAGCTGTGAGTCTTTTCGCATTGGCGAGATATACCAGATTCTTGTGATCAGTATATACGGTAATTGGGTGTCTAGCACCCTCAAGATGGTGTCGCCACTCTTCCAGAGCCCATTTGATAGCCAATAATTCACGGTTACCCACGTCGTAGTTTCGCTCTGCGGAATTGAACTTCCGCGAAAAGAACGCACATGGGCTATACCCAGACCTCCCACTGACTTCCTGCGACAATACTGCTCCAGTCCCCACTTCCGACGCGTCTACCTCAATAAAAAAGGGTAGTAGTGCGTCCGGCTGTATTAGCACTGGGGCAGTCGTGAATGCCTTTTTTAGACGGCTAAAGGCCTCAAGGGCTGCCGGCGACCACTTACCCAAGTCGGCCCCCTTCTTAGTCAGGTCGGTCAGAGGTTCAGCAATAACTGAATAATTCCTAAGGAATTTGCGGTAAAAATTTGCAAAACCTAAGAACCGCTGGAGAGCCTTGAGGTTGTCTGGTCTGATCCATTGGGAGATTGCTGCTACTTTATCGGACTCCATCTGAATCTCCGTGGGTGAGATTACATAGCCAAGGAAGGATACTTGTTTAGAACCAAATGTACATTTCTCTAACTTGACAAAAAGTTGATACTCGCGCAAACGGGCCAGGACCAACCTCAGGTGCTGCACATGTGAGTCCCAGTCAGGCGAGTACACCAGAATGTCGTCAAGATAGATGACCAGAAATACCCCCAGGAAGTCGTGGAAGACCGCATTCATAAAACCCTGAAACACAGCGGGGGCATTACAAAGTCCAAAAGGCATGACCAGACATTCAAAATGTCCTAATGGGGTGTTGAACGCCGTCTTCCATTCATCTCCCTCTCTAATGCGAATTAAATTGTAAGCCTCCCGCAAGTCCAGTTTGGAGAACCAGTGGGCCCCTACCACCTGATTCAACAAGTCAGGAATTAGGGGCAAGGAGCACTGGTTCTTCACAGTGATTTTATTCAAGGTCCGATAATCCACACAAGGCCTTAGTGTCTCGTCCTTCTTCTCTACAAAGAAGAGACCTGCCCCGGCAGGGGACCTGGACGGCCGGATATGTCGGTTGGCCAGAGCCTCCGAGACATAGGACTTGAGGGCTTCATGCTCACGGCCTGACAAATTGAAAATGGCTCCCTTAGGGATGGGACTGTCGGGAATCAGATCAATACCACAGTCCCACTCCCTATGAGGAGGCAGAGCCTTAGACAGTTTTTTGGAGAATACATCCTGAAAGTCTGACAAATACTCCGGAATGAGCACCGTATCTGTGGAGCACACAGCTATGGTAGACAGGTGATTATAACAGGATGATCCCCAATGAGTCAATTCCCGGGTGGACCAATCAAATTGGGGATTGTGCAGTGTCAACCAGGGCATACCAAGCACCACATCAACCGACATTTTTTCCATAACCAGGAAAGACAGTTCTTACGAGTGGAGGATCCCCACCGTGAACTGTAATGTTGGGGTCCTCCATCGTACCAGGCCTGTAGAGGGGGGTAGCATCAATACTGGTAAAATGAATTGGCGTCTTCAGCTCCACAAATTCCGCCATCAGAGAACGGACAAAACACAGACTTATCAAGTTAGCGGCTGCTCCAGAATCAATAAACGCCCGCCCTGATCGGGAAAAGTCCCGGAATCTAACCTGACACGGTACCAAAAGTTTAGGAAGTACCTTAAGTCCTAGGCGATCCTCCCTGTAATCGCCTAGGACTCGGAGTTTTCCGCCGGTTCCGGCTGCGAGCGTTGAGACCTCAGTGGGCAGGTTATCACCCGATGTCCAGCTTTCCCGCAGTAGAGGCAGAGACGATGCAACAAACGGATCCGGCGTCGCTCTTTGGGGTCCAGCGGATCCACCTCCATCGGCTCGGGGACAGGGACTGGTAAGGAGGAAGAGGAACCAGGGCAACCGACTTCCCTGACTCTACAGGTCTGCCTGTCCTGCCTCCTAGACCTGAGCCTCCTATCTGCCCTCACCGCTAGCTCCATAGCCTCCCTTAAGGACCCGGGAACGGGATGGGAAATTAACAGGTCTTTAACTGCGTCCGAGAGGCCCTGTAGGAAAACGTCTTTCAGCGCACTATCGTTCCATGTCGTATCTCCCGCATAGCGTCTGAAGTTGGAGCAATAGTCCTCCACACAAGACGACCCCTGCCGCAGCTCCAACAACCGCGAAACCGCCAACCCCGCTCGGTCCGGTTCGTCGAACATACCCCCGAGTTCCTGAAAAAAGGAGTCCACAGACTGCAGGCAGGAGGAACCCTCGGGGATGGAAAAGGCCCATGTCTGGGCAGAGCCCCGCAGCAGGGACATAATCAGCCCGACCCTCTGAGCCTCCGACCCGGAAGAACGGGGATGCATCCGAAAAAACAGGCGACACGCCTGTCGGAAAACAAAAAACTTGTTCCTCTCCCCAGAAAACACCTCGGGAAGAGGGCACTTGGGTTCGGGGCTGGTTGAGGCGTCCGACCTCTGCGACACCTCCCGCTGCTCCTGGGCCACCATGCGGGCGGATAAATCCTGGATCACAGGCACCAGGGCCTGCAGCTGGTTCGTGAGGGAACTGATCGCCTCCATGACAAACAGGTTTTAAGGGCCAGTTATTATGTTACGGCACTCTGCCCCCCGAGCGCCAGGTGGGGTGCCCTGATCTTCCCGCACCCCACTGTCCCTGCCTACTTGCCTCGGCCCTGGCTAACCCCAGGCGGACAACTGGGCGGCGGTCCCTGCGCTGGCTAGGGACCTGGCGACTACCTAGATGGAACTACTAACAGGGGACAGAGTGCCGACAGAAGAGGCAGGTGGAACAGACCAACAAAACTTACTAAGCAGAGTAAGGCTGGAGATGGAGCTCACAGGCAAACTGACAGGATACTGACGAGCAACTAGAGCAGACTGAGACAGACCTGACTAGGGGCTAGCAGAACCAATAACTGGCAGTGAGCTCAGGTCACTGCCAGCCTTTTAACTTAAAGCCTCCGCCCAGGGGCGGAGAGTGGGAGGAGCCGACTCTCCCACTGTTGCATATTGAAGGTGGAGGAGAGCGGGCGGCACCCTATGGGTGGACACGCCCACGCCGCTGCACGCTGGCTGCTCCACGCCGCCGGGAGAGCCCCGACAGCAGAGCTCCGGGACGCCGGAGCCGACATCGGAGCGCCGCGCGCCGGCCGCGGGACCCAGCGCCACCCTGCATGGTAACAGTTTTTCTCCAACAGGCTTCAGGGTATTCTGTAGCTTCCTAATTGTGTATAATACAGTATGCGCACACTGCCCCAAGTTAGACGCAAGATATCAGTCTCATGTCCAATATGGTTCTGAGCATATGACGCCCAGAAGCCTCAATTCATTGAAGCACATAATACCTGCCCTTTATGGGCATTTAACAGATTACATCAGTAACATATATATATTCTTATTCGCTGGGTCATATAGAATTCCCCACCCCCCCTCCCCACCTTCTCTCAAGTCCAGTGTATGTGTGGACTTTGTCTTCTCAGCATGCGGTCTAGCTGAAGGAATTTCAGTGTACGTGGCAGTCTTTGTTTGAGAAGTTTCAGTATGGGGGGGGGGAGTTTCGGTGTGGGGGAAGGTAGGGCTGGGGTAACACACAATAATGAATACAGGTATACATAAAATATTGTGACTTTAACTCTAAGAGGCTGCTTGTGGAACTTTGTATTAGGCTAACATTATACCACACATCTTTCACCATGCCATTGTCCAGCAATTACCATGGTGAGATTGTGTGGCCATTAACCTCCACAGAGTTAAAGTCACTACAGTAGTGTAATACATTTGGTTTATACAAATTGTGAGGGATTAGCGTTTAGAATCGGTAGCACCCTGGGCATAAGCAGTCAGAGACAGTGACACGGGATAAAGTCTTTAGTCCAGGCTTTGCTTGGGTTTATTTCCAAGCAAACAAAGCAAAATACAGGCCTTTACTTCAGGCCAACAGAAAGTAAATCCTGCTCGTCTGAGCACTTACTAAACATGGAGCGTCCCTGTCTACACACTGGTAACCAAATGGTATCTGCGCACAGCCAGCCAGGCTCCTAGACCTGCAAAGGTCTCAGCTCTTCTTTCCAGGCCCTGTAGGCCCAGGCTTTATAACGCCTGGTACCAGCCTCACCTGGTACGTGGGAGTGGCCATCCCACCCATCGCTTTGACCACTTCAGGAAAAGCCGGCCCGGATTATGTGGCTTGGAGCCACTTACACACTACAACGTGTCAGTAACTTAATGTTACTGACACCATACTGCCGGCTTCCTCCACCGAGCCCAGGCTGCTCGGTGGCACGTATCTGCCCCAGTGCTCCCTAAAGCCGCATAGGAGAGCATCCTAGGCGAAATATATCTGCCCTCCAGCACTTTGCCGGTCACCGTCTCACATACCCTCCCCCTCTATTCGAGCCTGTGGGGTCGGACACCTTTCGCTGCCATGCAATGCGTCCTTGACAAGGCATCGGCATTGCCCTGTAGCTTTCCTGCCCTGTGTTCAACAGAAAAACTGAAGTTTTGTAGTGTCAGGAACCACCTAGTGACTCTGGCGTTTCTTTCTTTTGCCTGTGACATCCAGGTTAAGGGAGAGTGGTTTGTGATCAGCCTGAAGTGCCGACCTAGAAGGTAGTATTTTAGAGATTCAAGGGCCCATTTGATGGCTAGGCACTCCCGTTCAACAATGCTGTAATTTTTCTCGGGTGGCGTGAGCTTCCTGCTCAGATAAATTACGGGATGTTCCTCTCCCTCTACTTCTTGGGACAGAACTGCTCCCAGTCCCACGTCGGACGCGTCTGTTTGAACGACAAATTCTCTTTTAAAATTAGGTGTGACCAACACTGGACGTCTACAGAGGGCCCGTTGTAACTCTTGGAACGCCTTTTCTGCGTCAGGGTTCCACTTGACCATGACTGACTTACTATTCTTGGTCAAGTCTGTTAGGGGTGCTGCTATGCTAGCAAAGTTCTGCACGAACCGCCTATAGTACCCTACAATGCCTAAAAAAGCTCTCAACTGCTTTTTAGTTGTGGGTTGTGGCCAGTCCTGAAAGGCTTCAACTTTATTGACCTGGGGTTTTATAATACCCCTACCTATTATATACCCTAGGTATCGTGCTTCTTCGAGGCCTATGGCACACTTCTTTGGGTTTGCTGTGAGCCCTGCTTTTCTAAGCGAGTTCAGTACTGCCTGTACCTTGGGTAGATGGCTGTCCCAGTCTTCGCTAAAGATGATGATATCATCTAAATTTGCTGACGCATATTGACGATGGGGTTTGAGTATGACATCCATCAATCTTTGAAAGGTTGCTGGGGCTCCATGCAAACCGAAGGGTAGGCAGATGTACTGAAACAACCCTTCTGGTGTGGCAAATGCCGTCTTTTCTTTCACGCTCTCTGTAAGGGGAACCTGCCAGTAGCCTTTAGTAAGGTCGAGAGTGGAAAAGTATCTGGCATGTCCCAGTCTCTCAATTAACTCCACTCTCGGCATTGGGTATGCGGCAAATTTTGACACGTCATTTAGCTTCCGGAAGTCGTTACAGAAGCGCAGAGAGCCATCCGGTTTTGGTATCAGCACGATAGGGCTGGATCATTCGCTTTTCGACTCCTCAATTACTCCGAGGTCTAGCATTTTCTTGACCTCCTCTGAGATGGCTCGTCTACGGGCTTCTGGAACCCTGTACGGTTTCATCTGAACCTTTACCCCTGGTTCGGTTATAATGTCGTGTTTTATGACACCAGTACGCCCTGGTATATCGGAGAACACATCTGAATTACGTCGTATAAATTCCCTAGACTCATGCTGTTGGGATTTGGACAGGGACCCTGATACACACACCTCTGGGACCCCACCATGGGGGGTGCTCGCTGCAGTCAGGGCTTCTCTGTCCTTCCATGGCTTAATTAGGTTTACATGGTACAACTGTTCTGGCTTCCGCCTACCCGGCTGGTACACCTTATAGTTTACCTCTCCGACTTTTTCGATTATTTCATAGGGCCCTTGCCATTTTGCTAGGAATTTACTTTCTAGGGTGGGCACCAACACTAGTACCCGATCCCCAGGGTTGAAGGTTCTCACCTTGGCAGAGCTGTTATATACTCGGCTTTGGGCTTCTTGAGCCTGCTGTAAATGTTCTCTAACAATGGGCATGACTGCCGCAATTCGATCTTGCATGAGGGAGATGTGTTCAATAACACTCCTGTAGGGGGTGGACTCGTGCTCCCGGGTCTCCTTGGCTACATCAAGGAGCCCCCGGGGATGTCTACCATAAACTAATTCAAAGGGAGAGAACCCAGTGGAGGATTGTGGGACTTCACAGATTGAGAACATTAAATATGGCAGCAGACAGTCCCAGTCCTTCCCATCCTTATTGACTATCTCTTATTGACTTTCTCACCAGGTGGAACAGGTCGTACATCTGGGAGCGAGCTGGCAGGTGGTCCGCAAAAGTCCAGTTGTGCACCTGTCGGGCCCGCACATGGGTATTCACGCCCAAGCGTGCCAGGATCTCACCCTTGAGTTTAGCATAGTCCTTGGCATCTTGCTCACCGAGGTCAAAATAGGCTTTTTGAGGTTCCCCCATCAGGAAAGGCGCCACTACCTCAGCCCACTGAGGCACCGGTAACTTCAACATCATCTGTGGGCGTCATCTTTTGTAAGGACGCCTGTACCGCGGTACGGGCGGTGGGAAGTGAACCACATGACCTCTGCACACTTTGCGCCACTGCCAGGACTTGCTCTTGCAGCTGCTGGTTAGCTCATTGTTGCTCCTGTGAGGCTAAACGGTTGGCTTCCACCAGGAGAGCATTAGTTTCGGCCTGAGCTCTCATGGCCTCCTCATGGACCTTTTGCTGGGTCGCCGTCATGTTGCTGCTGAGCAAACGTTTGTTATTGCTGCACGTTCATTTGTTGCTGCTGAGCCAACGTTTGTTGCTGCTGCATGTTCATTTGCACCAGCTGCTTTATCAGTTCTTCCATCTTGGCAGTGTCTGATAGCTGCGCCGTTGCAGCTTTCACCCAGGACATGGGGGTCACAGCACTCTCCAGTCAATCTCTCTTGGGCGGTTGCCCTTAGCAACGGTTCTCCAGCTGCTGCAGCAAAATGTACATTAATTGGTGTATGTCTCTTTAAGATCGCTGCCCGCATCCAAACACCATATGTGAGGGATTAGCGTTTAGGATTGGTAGCACCCTGGGCATAAGCAGTCAGAGACAGTGACACGGGATAAAGTCTTTAGTCCAGGCTTTGCCTGGGTTTATTTCCAAGCAAACAAAGCAAAATACAGGCCTTTACTTCAGGCCAACAGAAAGTAAATCCTGCTCGTCTGAGCACTTACTAAACATGGAGCGTCCCTGTCTACACACTGGTAACCAAATGGTATCTGCGCACAGCCAGCCAGGCTCCTAGACCTGCAAAGGTCTCAGCTCTTCTTTCCAGGCCCTGTAGGCCCAGGCTTTATAAGGCCTGGTACCAGCCTCACCTGGTACGTGGGAGTGGCCATCCCACCCTTTGCTTTGACCACTCCAGGAAAAGCCGGCCCGGATTATGTGGCTTGGAGCCACTTACACACTACAACGTGTCAGTAACTTAATGTTACTGACACCATACTGCCGGCTTCCTCCACCGAGCCCAGGCTGCTCGGTGGCATGTATCTGCCCCAGTGCTCCCTAAAGCCGCATAGGAGAGCATCCTAGGCGAAATATATCTGCCCTCCAGCACTTTGCCGGTCACCGTCTCACAAAATCAATAGACATTTTATGCTAACTAATTATCATGTCTACAATAGAGATGAGCGAACGTACTCGTCCAAGCTTGATATTCGTGCGAATATTACGGTGTTCGGGATGCTCGTTACTCGTAACGAGTACCACGCGGTGTTCCGGTTACTTCCAATTTCCTCTCTGAGACGTTAGCGCGCTTTTCTGGCCAATTGAAAGACAGGGAAGGCATTACAACTTCCCCCTGTGACGTTCAAGCCCTATACCACCCCCCTGCTGTGAGTGGCTGGGGCGATCAGATGTCACCCGAGTATAAAAGTCGGCCCCTCCCGCGGCTCGCCTCAGATGTCTTGTGAGTTAGCTGAGGGAAAGTGCTGTTCTATTGGAGTTGCTGTAGGGAGAGTGTTTGTAGTGAGTGTAGGCTTCAAGAACCCCAACGGTCCTTCTTAGGGCCACATCTACGTGTGTGCAGGCTGCTGTTAGCAGTGGAGAAATTTTTTTTTTTCCTCAAAATCGGCAGTGCAGAGCATTGCACCCGGTATTAGGGACAGAAGTGGTGCTTAGGCAGGGAGAGTGTTAGGAGTGAGTGTAGCCTTCAAGAACCTCAACGGTCCTTTCTAGGGCCATATTTAACTGTGTGGAGTACTGTGCAGGCTGCTGTTAGCAGTGTTGTTTTTTTTTTTTTTTCTCAAAATCGGCGGTGCAGAGCATTGCACCCTCCATTGATACTACAGGCACAGAATTGTGTAGGCAGGGCCACAACACAGTTATTAGTCATTGAATAGACGCAGTGGGCCTATCCTTTTAAACAAAAGGGAAGAAAGTATATTTGCCCTGCCTCTGTCAGTCCTAAGGGCTCTGGGTACGTGTGTGCTGCGTGGAGAACGTAAAAAAATCAGACGCAACCAGCTACGGTTGAGTGCAGCCTTGCGCCAATTTCTTTCCTGCCTGGGAAATACCTGCTCTGCCACAGTTAATAACTCTGCAACAGTAAAGTTCTGTGACACTTTTGCAGGGCCGCAACACAGTGTCAGTTATTAAACTTATTATTCAGTGAATAGACGCAGTGGGCCTATCCTTTTAAACAAAAGGGAAAAAAGTATATTTGCCCTGCCTCTGTCAGTCCTAAGGGCTCTGGGTACGTGTGTGCTGCGTGGAGAACGTAAAAAATCAGACGCAACCAGCTACGGTTGAGTGCAGCCTTGCGCCAATTTCTTTCCTGCCTGGGAAATACCTGCTCTGCCACAGTTAATAACTCTGCAACAGTAAAGTTCTGTGACACTTTTGCAGGGCCGCAACACAGTGTCAGTTATTAAACTTATTATTCAGTGAATAGACGCAGTGGGCCTATCCTTTTAAACAAAAGGGAAGAAAGTATGTTTGCCCTGCCTCTGTCAGTCCTAAGGGCTCTGGGTACGTGTGTGCTGCGTGGAGAACGTAAAAAAATCAGACGCAACCAGCTACGGTTGAGTGCAGCCTTGCGCCAATTTCTTTCCTGCCTGTGAAATCAAATCACTGCTAATACAGCATGCTGAGGGGTAGGGGTAGGCCTAGAGGACGTGGACGCGGCCGAGGACGCGGAGGGCCAAGTGAGGGTGTGGGCACAGGCCGAGCCAGTGCGGTGTCCAGGGGTAGAGGCAGGGCCAGACCGAATAATCCACCAACTGTTTCCCAAAGCGCCCCCTCGCGCCATGCCACCCTGCACAGGTCAAGGTGCTCTACGGTGTGGCAGTTTTTCACAGAGACGCCTGACGACCGACGAACTGTGGTGTGCAACCTTTGTCGCGCCAAGATCAGCTGGGGAGGCACCACCAACAGCAAGCGCAGGCATATGAGGGCCAAGCACCCCACAAGGTGGGACGATGCCCGTTCACCGCCTCCGGTTTGCACCACTGCCTCTCCCCCTGTGCCCCAACCTGCCACTGAGATCCAACACCCCTCTGAGGACACAGGCACTACCGTCTCCTGGCCTTCACCCACACCATCACCTCCGCTGTCCTCGGCCCCATCCAGCAATATCTCTCAGCGTAGCGTCCAGACGTCGCTAGTGCCACAGTTTGAGCGCAAGCGCAAGTACGACGCCACGCACCCGCACGCTCAAGCGTTAACCGTGCACATTGCAAAATTGATCAGCCTAGAGATGCTGCCGTATAGGCTTGTGGAAACGGAGGCTTTCAAAAGCATGATGGCGGCGGCTGCCCCGCGCTACTCGGTTCCCAGTCGCCACTACTTTTCCCGATGTGCCGTCCCAGGCCTGCACGATCACGTCTCCTGCAACATTGTACGCGCCCTCACCAACGCGGTTACTGCCAAGGTCCACTTAACAACGGACACGTGGACAAGCACAGGCGGGCAGGGCCACTATATCTCCCTGAAGGCACATTGGGTGAATTTAGTGGAGGCTGGGACAGAGTCAGAGCCTGGGACCGCTCACGTCCTACCCACCCCCAGAATTGCGGGCCACAGCTCGGTGGTGGTATCTGCGGCGGTGTATGCTTCCTCCACTAAAGCACCTTCCTCCTCCTCCAACGCAACCTCTGTCTCACAATCAAGATGTGTCAGCAGCACGTCGCCAGCAGTCGGTGTCACGCGGCGTGGCAGCACAGCGGTGGGCAAGCGTCAGCAGGCCGTGCTGAAACTACTCAGCTTAGGAGAGAAGAGGCACACGGCCCACGAACTGCTGCAGGGTCTGACAGAGCAGACCGACCGCTGGCTTGCGCCGCTGAGCCTCTAACCGGGCATGGTCGTGTGTGACAACGGCCGTAACCTGGTGGCGGCTCTGCAGCTCGGCAGCCTCACGCACGTGCCATGCCTGGCCCATGTCTTTAATTTGGTGGTTCAGCGCTTTCTGAAAAGCTACCCCCACTTGTCATACCTGCTCGGAAAGGTGCGCCAGCTCTGCGCACATTTCCGCAAATCCCACACGCACGCTGCCACCCTGCGGACCCTGCAACATCGTTTTAATCTGCCAGTGCACCGACTGCTGTGCGACGTGCCCACACAGTGGAACTCTACGCTCCACATGTTGGCCAGACTCTATGAGCAGCGTAGAGCTATAGTGGAATACCAACTACAACTTGCGCGGCGCAGTGGGAGTCAGCCTCCTCAATTATTTACAGAAGAGTGGCCCTGGTTGGCAGCCATCTGCCAGGTCCTTGGAAAATTTGAGGAGTCTACCCAGGTGGTGAGCGGCGATGCTGCAATCATTAGCGTCACCATTCCTCTGCTATGCATCTTGAGAAGTTCCCTGCAAAGCATAAAGGCAGACGCTTTGCGCTCGGAAACAGAGCCGGGGGAAGACAGTATGTCGCTGGATAGTCAGAGCACCCTCCTGTCTATATCTCAGCGCGGTGAGGAGGAGGAGGAGGAGGAGCATGAGGAGGATGAGGAGGAGGGGGAAGAGACAGCTTGGCCCACTGCTGACGGTACCCATGCTGCTTGCCTGTCATCCTTTCAGCGTGTATGGCCTGAGGAGGAGGAAGAGGAGGAGGAGGATCCTGAAAGTGATCTTCCTAGTGAAGACAGCCATGTGTTGCGTACAGGTACCCTGGCACACATGGCTGACTTCATGTTAGGATGCCTTTCTCGTGACCCTCGCGTTACACGCATTCTGGCCACTACGGATTACTGGGTGTACACACTGCTCGACCCACGCTATAAGGAGAGCCTTTGCACTCTCATTCCCGAAGAGGAAAGGGGTTCGAGAATGATGCTATACCACAGGGCGCTGGTGGACAAACTGATGGTAAACTTCCCATCCGACAGCGCTAGTGGCAGAAGGCGCAGTTCCGAGGGCCAGGTAGCAGGGGAGGTGCAGAGATCAGGCAGCATGTACAGCGCAGGCAGGGGAACATTCTCCAAGGCCTTTGCCAGCTTTATGGCTCCCCAGCAAGACTGTGTCACCGCTCCCCAGTCAAGGCTGAGTCGGCGGGAGCACTGTAAAAGGATGGTGAGGGAGTACGTAGCCGATCGCACGACCGTCCTCCGTGACGCCTCTGCCCCCTACAACTACTGGGTGTCGAAGCTGGACACGTGGCCTGAACTCGCGCTGTATGCCCTGGAGGTGCTTGCTTGTCCTGCGGCTAGCGTCTTGTCAGAGAGTGTGTTTAGTGTGGCTGGGGGAATCATCACGGATAAGCGTACCCACCTGTCAACCGACAGTGCCGACAGGCTTACACTCATCAAGATGAACAAAGCCTGGATTTCCCCAGACTTCTCTTCTCCACCAGCGGACAGCAGCGATACCTAAGCAATACGTAGGCTGCACCCGCGGATGGAAGCATCGTTCTCTCTCACCATCCAAAACGGGGACATTTCTGCTTCATCAATCTGTGTATAATATTCCTCCTCCTCCTGAAACCTCACGTAATCACGCCGAACAGGCAATTTTTCTTAGGGCCACAAGGCTCACTCATATAATTTTTCTAAACAATTTTTATATGTTTCAATGCTCTTAAAAGCGTTGAAACTTTAACTTGAACCAATTTTTAGTTAAACTGGGCTGCCTCCAGGCCTAGTTACCACTTAAGCCACATTAACCAAAGCGATTAATGGGTTTCACCTGCCCTCTTGGTTGGCCATGGCCAATTTTTTGGATGTACATTAGTACTGTTGATACAGCAATTTTTGTGGGCCCTCGCCTACAGTGTAATCAAATGAATTTTTAGCCCACCTGCATTACAGCTGACGTTACATCCGCTGTGTTGGGCAATGCAATGGGATATTTTTATGTACCGCCGGTGGGTTCCAGGGAGCCACCCATGCTGTAGGTGCACACGGAGTTTAACCTACATGTGTCCACTTGTAAAGAACCCCAGTCTGACTGGGGCATGCAGTGTGGGCCGAAGCCCACCTGCATTAAGCACGACATTACTACCTCAGCTGTGTTGGGCAATGCAATGGGATATTTCTATGTACCGCCGGTGGCTTCCTGGCACCCACCCATGCTGTGGGTCCACAGGGAATTATAAATGCATCTGTTTCCACTTGTAAAGAACCCCAGTCTGACTGGGTCATGCAGTGTGGGCCGAAGCCCACCTGCATTAAGCACGACATTACTACCTCAGCTGTGTTGGGCAATGCAATGGGATATTTTTATGTACCGCCGGTGGGTTCCAGGGAGCCACCCATACTGTGGGTCCACAGGGAGTTGTAAATGCATCTGTTTCCACTTGTAAATAACCCCAGTCAGACTGGGGCATGCAGTGTGGGCCGAAGCCCACCTGCATTAAGCACGACATTACTACCTCAGCTGTGTTGGGAAATGCAATGGGATATTTTTATGTACCGCCGGTGGGTTCCAGGGAGCCACCCATGCTGTGGGTCCACAGGGAATTATAAATGCATCTGTTTCCACTTGTAAAGAACCCCAGTCTGACTGGGGCATGCAGTGTGGGCCGAAGCCCACCTGCATTAAGCACGACATTACTACCTCAGCTGTGTTGGGCAATGCAATGGGATATTTCTATGTACCGCCGGTGGCTTCCTGGCACCCACCCATGCTGTGGGTCCACAGGGAATTATAAATGCATCTGTTTCCACTTGTAAAGAACCACAGTCAGATTGGGGCATGCAGTGTGGGCCGAAGCCCACCTGCATTAAGCACGACATTACTACCTCAGCTGTGTTGGGCAATGCAATGGGATATTTTTGTGTATCGCCGGTGGGTTCCAGGGAGCCACCCATGCTGTCGGTCGACAGGGACTTCACAATAGGGAGTTGTACCTGCCTGTGTCTATGAATTAAAAAGCCCGGTCTGACTGGGGCATGCAGAGACACCTTGACAGAATGAATAGTGTGTGGCACATAGGTTCCCCATTGCTATGCCCACATGTGCAGCTCCTGATGGCGGTGGCACAGGATTCTATTTCTCATTGCTTCTGTACAGCATTGTGGGCTATCGCCCCGCCCCTTTTAAAGAGGGTCGCTGCCTAGCCATGCCAACCTCTGCAGTGTGTGCCTGTGGTTCCTCGTCATGGCAGACGCACTTCTAAATAGACATGAGGGTGGTGTGGCATGAGGGCAGCTGAAGGCTGCGCAGGGACAGTTTGGTGTGCGCTGTGGGGGGGAGGGGGGGCGGTTGGGCAGCATGTAACCCAGGAGAAGTGGCAGTGGAGTGTCATGCAGGCAGTGATTGTGCTTTGTTGGAGGTAGTGTGGTGCTTAGCTAAGGTATGCCATGCTAATGAGGGCTTTTCAGAAGTAAAAGTTTTTGGGAGGGGGGGGGGGGCACTCTTGCCGCTATTGTGGCTTAATAGTGGGACCTGTGAACTTGAGATGCAGCCCAACATGTAGCCCCTCGCCTGCCCTATCCGTTGCTGTGTCGTTCCCATCACTTTCTTGAATTGCCCAGATTTTCACACAAGGAAACCTTAGCGAGCATCGGCGAAATACAAAAATGCTCGGGTCGCCCATTGACTTCAATGGGGTTCGTTACTCGAAACGAACCCTCGAGCATCGCGAAAAGTTCGTCCCGAGTAACGAGCACCCGAGCATTTTGGTGCTCGCTCATCTCTAGTCTACAACAGTGCCACCAACAGACTCCATACAGCGCTCAGAGGTACCACCAACAGACTCCATACAGCGCTCAGAGGTACCACCAACAGACTCCATGCAGCACTCAGAGGTACCACCAACAGACTCCATGCAGTTCTCAGATGTACCACCAGCAGACTCCATGCAGCACTGAGGGGTGCCACCAACAGACTCTATGCAGCGCTCAGAGGTACCACCAACAGAGTTTCTCAGAAATGCCACCAACACTCTCTCAAGCAAAGCTCAGTTACCAAATGCAGTGAGAGTTACCAACACTCTCTCAACACTCTCAACAATCACTAATACTCTCCCAAACAGTGAGAGATCTCAGAAATTCACTCAGATCAAATCAGCAAAACAGAAAAAAAAAAAAAAAAAAAAAAAAAAAAAAATATATATATATATATATATATATATATACTGAGTAGACTTAGAACTAGATGCTGCAGTCTACTAAAAACCACCCAAACTCACTTCATTTTCATGCACACCTGCAGCAGGTGGGTGGCAAAATATATATATATGTACTGCGTAGACTTTGCCCTACATGCTCCAGTCTACTAATTTTTATACACGGGAATCCATGTTCACAGTTCTGCACTCACCATTATCAAAGCATTTGTTAACAAGACATAAAGTCCCCATCCTTGCCCCTGAACCAACCCGTACCTGAAAAACCTAGCAAGGGTTAACACTGACACATGTACAACTGACAAATCTACCTTAACTAGTATACAGGATAAATCCTTCTATACACAGGTGCCAGTAACTAGGGGTACCACCTCGTTACCGGGGGCCTCACCATCTTATAGAGCTTCACCTGTACGCTGCACCTGCAGCAGCGCAGGACTTGGTGTTGTCAGGTGGGCACTTTTCCTGGTGGCATTGGCTTCTGCTGGGCACTGTTCCTGCTGGTGTGGCATCTGCTGGGCACTGTTCTCGCTGCCAAGTCTCAGTCGCCTTTGATCAGATGAAAGTAAAAGGTGTCTCTCTTTTTCCCTGTTTGCTTCCCTGGCTTCCCTTTTCCACCAACGAATCCTCTTCAGATACAAGTGTTCAAACGATGTACTTTGCATGCTCAGCGCTCCTCCTGGCCGGCGCATCTGACGGGTCCTAAGGCTGAAGCGCGGGGCAATCCTGACATCTGTGAAACTATTTCTCACCATCTGCTTCATCCTCGCTAATGATCAGCCGCTGCAGGAAGTCCTCCCTCTTCACAGAGGATCTGAAGCTGTGACAGGAATTGTGAGAGGAAAGCTAGTGAGGAAGATCCAGCAGTCACACTAGTAGATAGCCAAGAACTGGATGAGCCACACAGCAGGAACCATGAACCTTCAGTTCCCAATAGAGTCCATAATAGAGTCCATAAGTAAGTGGCAGCATCAACGGTGGAGTACAAATAACAGAATCTCCTTATTCTCCATGATATACAGGGATTGTGAGAGACGAAGACGGGGACAAGAAACCTTCACTTGGATTCAGTAACTGCTCACAATCTTGTGGTGCTGTAGAGAAACTGAAGCCCCCGTCCTGTCAACACCTCCTTATATCAGCTTTCACTTACCAATCACTCCCACCGATCAGCTCTTGTTGCTAGGGCCTGAGCTGCAGAAAGGATCCCCCAGGCTTTTTCCACCATTTTCTTCAGACCAATCACCATCCATCCTAGGGCTCCAGAGTTTCCCCGGCATCCTCCAGCACCTTCCAGCCCGCTCACAGCTGACCCTGTAGTGAACTCAAAGAACATCTATTGCAGTTGAGTTTGCGCAATTCTACAGAGAATTGTACAATGTGACAGCTGCCTTAGGGATGCGAGTTGGTACTTCCCTAAGCCCCCAAATCAGCAGTATTTAGAGGAATCTGGCCTGTTATCATAGTCACCGGAATCAGCATGCACATTGGATCGACTCATTTCAGAGGAGGAGATTTCCCAATCCTTAAAATCCACGCCCTGTGGTAAAGCACCTGGTCCAGATGGCCTCCCATCTTCCTACTATAAGAAATACTTCCTTATCAGCCCACTGACCTCTGCACTAAAGTTGATCGTGGAGGGGTGTCCTCTCCCCCAGATATGACAAATGCCCAGATTACAGTAATCCACAAACAAGGTAGAGATCCTAATCTATGTTCAAATTACCGTCCAATATTTCTACTCAACGTTGACCTCAAACTGTTTACAAAAGTCCTAGCAATGCGCCTTTCACCATTATTACCAGAATTGGTTCACTCTGACCAGGTCGGGTTAGTCCCCTCTAGAGAGACCTGCGATAACACCACTAAGGTACTGATTTCCATATATTACACTAAAACTAAACATATCCCCCTTTGCCTACTTTCCACTGATGCCGAGAAGGCAATTGACTAAGATGGTTGGCCTCTCCTTTTGTTAGTTCTTTGACAAATTGACCTAGGCCCAGCCATGAGGACTTGGATACAGTCTCTGTATCGGTCCCCTACTGCTTCCACCAAAGTAAATGGAGATCTCTTTCCATAAGTAATGCTACACGCAGGGGCTGCCCACTTTCTCCCCTACTTTTTGCATTATCCCTGGAGCCTTTACTAAAGGGCCATTACAGCCAACACAAGCATCACGGGCCTTACACAGACAACCTCTTGTTTTTCATAAATCAGTATTTTACAACCCTCCCTAACTTAACCCCTTAGTAACTAAGCCTGTTTGCGCCCTAAAGACCAGGCCAAATTTTGGAAATCTGACATCTCACTTTAACGTAGAATAACTCCGTAAAGGTTTTGCATATCCAAGTGATTCTGACATTGTTTTTTCACCTCATATTGTACTTCATTTAGGTGGTAAAAATAGTCTGATAGAATTTGTGTATATTTATTAAAAGTGCCAAAATTGGGAAAATGTTGATGAAAATGCCAGTAAAAGCTGTAAGAAGCCTAAACTTTACCAAATATGCCTTGTAATTTCTCTGCTGGGTATATATTGATCTCCTGTAGAAGTGGATCTGCATCTCTGGAGAGGTACGCCCTATAAGCCACTTCAGTGTGATCATCTTTGTCATGGTAGTGAGCCTTCTCCATCTTTAGGAATACGGGATCAGGAGCGCACAGTGAGAGTTATACTGCCAGACACACAACACCCCCAGCTAGTGTCAATAACTAATGTTTGTACGTGAGGTTTTTTGCATCAATCATGAGATAAGATGATGATGTTTGTTATGAATATGTAATATCTGTCATCTGACACCTGTGAGTTTGCGGAAAAGTCAAATGTTAAAGGTATCCATCACATTATGGTGACCTGCTGAGTTCATTTGTCATTCAGTTGCTCCAAAGGAACAGTGACAACAGCTTTCTACATACCTCCCAGCATGAAATCTTATGCTCTATATTAATATCTAAACATATACCTGAAATACAAACACACAGACGCCAGCCTGGATATGAAAGGCCACGGCATTTATTTTAAACAAGGTTACCTTATAAATATTAATAACTCAAAAACCCAACATATGTAACATGTAGACTGAGCCCTACCTACATAAGTCTACACCAATAACCAATTTTTAATCCATTTTTATACTGACCCGCAGGAGGCGGGTGGCATTCCCACCAGGCCATGACATAGCTATGGCAAGCCCCCCCCCTCCCCCCAGCACAGCCGCAGACCTTTAAATCAAATCTTGCAATATATATATATATATATATATATATATATATATATATATATATATATATATATAAAACGGAATGTCTGTCTGTCTGTCTGTCTGTTTGTCCTTTATGCATTACTACAGCATTCATCCGATCGCCGTGAAACTTTGGGAAGTTGTTGTGTACGCTCCTAGGAAGATTACTGGTATAGTACATCCATCCTACGATAGTTGGCGTGCGTGCGAGCATCGCCGACAGTTATGCCCCCAGACGTAGATCGTTCAATTTTCATTTCAAGCACGAAAGAAAAAGGCATCGCCACGAATTCTCTTACTTCCCGATGTCGTAGAAACATGACATTTGGCACGAGCATTGATTATGTCATAAATAGGAAAAGCTAATGGGTCCCAACTCGATTAATTCTAAGCGCAAAAGAATTAGCGTCCAAATTTTATGTATGCAATCTAATTCTCTCACTTCCTGATGTCATCTATATATATAAAAAGGAATGTATGTCTGTCTGTCTGTCCTTTATGCATTACTCTACCGTTCATCCAATTGCCATGAAACTTTGGGAATTTGTTGAGTACACTCCTGCGAAGATTACTGGCATAGTACATCTATCCTACGATACATGGCGCGAGTGCGAGTAGCGTCAATAGTTATGCCCCCCCAGACAAAGATCGTTCGATTTCCATCTCAAGCACGAAAGCAAAAGGCATTACGAGCAACGGGATGCGTGTTCAACTACAAAATGATGTATGAGGAGATTAGGATCCTTTTAAACTTTTCCCATTTGTCCTCTGTACTGTTATTTTTGATGATGTTGTCCCAATTAATGTTACCGATAGTAGTTCTAAGCTCATCAAATTTTGCTTTACTAAAGTTTAGTTTATTTGTTGCTCCCTGATAAGGCTTCTTATTGAATGCCATCTGGAAGTTGATTATATTGTGATCACTGTTCCCCAAGTGCCCCTCAACCTGTACCCCCTTTATTCTGTCCGGCTTGTTAGTTAGTACTAGGTCCAGAATGGCCCTCCCTCTCGTTGGTTCCTGCACAAGTTGGTTCAGGTAATTGTCTTTAATTACTCTCAAGAACTTATCACCCCTATGAGATTTGCAAGTTTCGTTCTCCCATGTTATGTCTGGATAATTAAAGTCCCCTAAGATAATGACTTTATTGCGGTTTGACACCTCTTCTATCTGCCTTAGGCCGCCTGCACACGGGCGGAAATCCCGCGGTATTTCCGCCACTGAAAGTTTGCATAGGAGTGCATTACAATACGCACTCCTATGCAGACGGCCGCGGTTTGGCTGCGCGAAATGTCGCGCGGCAAACAAACCGCGGCATGTCTATTTCTGTGCGGGGCTCGCAGAGCCTCGCACAAAAACGTCGCTCACCCGGCCGCCGGCTCCGGTCTGCGCATGCGCCGGTAGCCGGCACATGGAAGAGCCGGGGCCGTCAGGCGCGGGTGAGTACGCGCTTGTCCCTGCAGGCTCTCGGGTCGGGTACCGCGGCGAGAATTCTCGCCGCCGGATCAGACCCGCTCGTCTGCAGGCGGCCTTAATAATACGTTTTCAGTTTCTTCTGCTACTTTTAGTGGTCTATAGAAAACCGCTATCAAGATTTTGTAATTTTTTTCTCCCTGTATTTCAACCCACAGAAATTCCACCTGTTCTTCTCCTACTCCTATATCCTCCCGTAGTCTCGGCTTTAAGTACGATTTAACATACAGACATACCCTTCCCCCTTTCTGGTTCCTTCGGTCTCTTCTGAAGAGGTTGTACCCCTGTAAATTCGCCGCCTAATCACACTTATCATCAAGCTATGTTTCCGCTATTCCGACTATATCATAGCTTTCATCGGCCATTCTCGCTTCAAGCTCACCCACTTTACCAATCAGACTTCTTGCATTCGTGGTCATACAATTTATATCGTTTTTTTGTTCTTTAATTTCGTTTTGTTGCTATTCATACTAATGGCTGATCTAACAGTTCTAACTTTACTAACCCCACCCCCTGCTCGACCCCCATTCCCCTTGCTTAGACCTGGGTCGCTAGCTACACTGGCTACCCCACTATTTTTCATTTTGCCCTCCCCCCATTCCCTAGTTTAAACACTCCTCCAGCCTTCTAGCCATCTTATCCCCCAGCACAGCTGCACCCTCCCCATTGAGATGCAGCCCCTCCCTACGGTAGAGCCTGTAGCCGACAACAAAGTCAGCCCAGTTCTCCAGGAACCCAAATCCCTCCTTACACCAACTTCGAAGCCACTTGTTTACCTCCCTAAGATCCTGCTGCCTCTCTAGTGTGGCTTTAGGTGCAGGTAGTATTTCTGAGAAAACTACCCTGGAGGTCCTCGCCCTAAGCTTGGATCCTAAGTCCCTGAAATCATTTTTGAGGGCCCTCCATCGACCTCTAATTTGTTCATTAGTGCCAACGTGCACCATGACCGCTGGATCCTCACCAGCCCCTTCCAGTAATCTGTAAATCCGTTCCGCGATGTGTCGAATTCGAGCGCCAGGAAGACAACACACCGTTCAACGATCCCGGTCTTTATGGCAGATTGCCCTATCTGTCCCCCTTATAATTGAATCCCCCACCACTAGGACCTGTCTGTCCTGCCCTGCGCTCCCCGTCCCCGTCTCACTGGAACAGTCATCTTCCTGGCGTTCAGAGAGCATGTCGTGCTGCAGCGGTGCTGGCTCTGTAATGGCATCCCCCTCATCTGCCAACTTTGCAAACTTGTTGGGTTGTGCCATTTCGGGACTAGCCTCCCTGGTTCTCTTCCCTCTACCCCTCCTTCTTTCTGTCACCCAGCTTCTTGCCTGCTCTTCCGTACTACCATCCGGCCCCGCCTCTACGCCAGCGAGTGCCTGCTCAGTGAGCACCAAATTCCTTTCCATGATGTCAATGGCTCTCAGTGTTGCCAGTTGCCCATTTAGATCCAGGATTTGGGCTTCTAAATGTGCGACGTGCATGCATCTTGCGCAACAGTATGCACCCTCGATCGGTTGATCAAGGACCGTATACTTTGCACAAGTAGCACACTGGATGGCATTGCCAGGCATGAAGCTTATCCTAATGGGGATCTACAATTTATTTGTGGAAGTAGTGAAGATAGCCTTGCTCATACTCCGCTCACACGCTGCCGCCTTGGCACAACCGCTCACTCGCTGCCGCCTCCGCGCAACCGCTCACGCGCTGCCGCCTCCGCGCAACCGCTCACGCGCTGCCGCCTCCGCGCAACCGCTCACGCGCTGCCGCCTCCACGCAACCGCTCACGCACTGCCGACTCCGCGCTGTCGCTCCGTGCAACCGCTCACGCGCTGCCGCCTCCGCGCAACCGCTCACCCCCTGGCGCCTCCGCGCAACCTCTCATGCACAACCACTCATGCACTGCCGCCTCTACGTAACCGCTCACACACTGACGCTCGCACGCAACCGCTCACACACTGACGCTCACACGCAACCGCTCACTCGCTGCCGCCTCTGCGCAACCGCTCACACACTGACGCTCACGCGCAACCGCTCACTCGCTGCCGCCTCTGCGCAACCGCTCACACACTGATGCTCGCCCACTCACTCGCTGCCGCCTCTGCGCAACCACTCACACACTGACGCTCGTACGCAACCGCTCACACACTGACACTCACCCGCTCACTCACTGCCGCCTCTGCGCAACCGCTCACACACTGACGCGCAACCGCTCACTCGCTGCCGCCTCTGCGCAACCGCTCACCCACTGACGCTCGCACGCAACCGCTCACTCGCTGCCGCCTCTGCGCAACTGCTCACCCACTGACGCTCGCACGCAACCGCTCACACAATTTTTTTTTTCTCCCTCACAAACACTTAGACTCACAGACACACACACTTACACTAAGTACACAGAAGACACAACTAGGACATACTAGATACACAGAAGACACACACTTAGATTCACACACACACAGAAGATACTTATCGGCTCCTGTTGCAGCTCCTCCGCAGTTCTGGTGACGTCACCTGCTCTCCTGGCGGCTGCTCTCCCGGCTCTCACTCTGCCCTCCTGTCATTCCGGGACCTGCTGTTCCACTCTGCTTCTTCTTCCACCGGACGATCCTCCTGCCGGCGCCCCTTCGGACTCCTGGTGGCCTCCGGCCGCCGGTATTGGCTGCTGCACTGCGTTTGGTTATTATATATTACACCACTGAGGTAACATGAAAGCTGCGCTGTGATTGGTTGTTATCTATATATATAAAAACAAATGTATGTATGTATGTCTGTCTGTCTTTTCCATCTTTTATTCAATATAAAACTTTGGAAACACCCAAACCAACCGGGGTCCAAATTTGGAAAATACTAAAATCTTGTCAGGAAAAATGGCTTTATCCCTCCACAGTTCCCTTCTGATTTCGCATAACATTTCAAACGTTTTAATTTTCCCAATGTCATTCCCTCTCAAATGGAACACGAGGATGCCTGGCTCAGGAAGGACTGATTTGTAACATCAGCAAGAACCATTTCATCCCTCTGACTATGTACTAAAAACCTCAAAAAACTGACACATCTAACCCCAAATCATCTGAGTATCAATGATCCACTGCTTTTTGCTGAGAACAGAGAGTAAACGAGTGTCCAACGATCCACAAAACCGTTCGTTGATAACTGTGAGACAGTGACTGACAAAGTGCTGGAGGGCGGATATGTGCCACCGAGGAGGAAGCCAGCATTTGTGTGTCAGTAACACTAAGTTACTGACAGGGTGTAGTTTGTAAGTGGCTCCAAGCTACATATTCTGGGCCGGCTTTTCCTGGAGTGGTCAAAGCGAAGGGTGGGATGGCCACTCCCACGTACCAGGTGAGGCTGGTACTAGGCCTTATAAAGCCTGGGCCTGCAGGTCTTGGGGGGGGGGCTGAGAAGGCCAGAGGTTTACAGGGAGATGCCCCTAACCTCCACACCAAGGAGAGTGTGCTGAGACCTCTGTAGGTCTGAGGACCAGACTGGCTGTGCGCAGCAAGAAGTATTTCTGACAGCGAGTAGTCAGGACCGAGCTATGTATACTAAGTGCTCAGACGAGCAGGTGCTCATTTTCTGTTGGCCTGGAGTTAAGGCCTGTTTTACTTTATTTATGCTGCAATAAACCCAGGCGAAGTCTGGACTAAAGAACTTTATTTCCTGGTGTCACTGTCTCTGGCCGTGGACGCCCAGGCCGCTACCTGGTCCTAACGCTAATCCCCCACATAACCTAAAGGAAGACAAAATCACACAGCAAGATTATTTGCTCACACACATGGGAGAATAAAAGAGGTGAGCAAATCGCTCAGAACTGAGCCAGAAACTCTCCGCATCTCAACGCTCCAAAATACACTGATAAAAAGGCACACTAAAACAACATCACTTCATAACCTGAGCTACAACCAAACACTGACACCAGCTTCAATGAGCCAAACATAATAACCTTGAGCCTTGAAAAAAGCAACCGCTTTGTATTCTCGGACCCATAGTCTAATTTGCTGAAAAGAATTGATCGGTGACACCCCAAGCCATTTCTGAAAAAATGATATCCCTGCCATTAATTTCGTGATACACTTATAAGGCAAACCTGCTTTAAAGCTAGAAAGTAAAAAGAAATAAACACATTCCCATCCTGCGAATGCTTATCCATTTCGAGCTTACACCATGGTTCAGCCGGCCAGTGACCATTCCAGAATACCCCGTAATCTTGCTCAAAAGAAAAGAACAAATAAACCGTAAATAATTTTAATTTGGATGCTAAAAAAACCCCTAAATCCGCTTGTGAAACTACCATTAAACTCTAGCAAAACTGCATCCATGAGAGCAGATCATTCTTCTGAATTAACAGTCAACATGCCCATTGAGAGAGTGAAGACTCCCTTGTGACTCTAAAATCTTCTGGAAAGAAAGAGAAATAAAAAACAAAATTACCAACCCGGTTCACAAGAAGATAATACAAATATCAATTATAATACCTAAGAATTCCAGTCCAGTGCATGGAGAAATGCTTCTCATGACCCAGAGGGAAACCACAAAAAGTTCAATCGTTGAACAAAAAACTTTTAACTACCTTATAATTAGTAGCAACAGGAGGATTAACAAATGAAAAGTCATCGAAATAATGCATTACCCCCCCCCCCCCTTTTTAAATCCTCTTCTAACTACCCACTTCAAGGAGAGAAGCAAAAATCTCAAAGTAAATACATGAAATAGAACATGCTGCGATTTGTTTTCCGCGTGTGTTTTCCACCAACAGACTCCATGCAGAGCTCAGAGGTACCACCAACAGACTCCATGCAGAGCTCAGAGGTACCACCAACAGACTCCATGCAGCGCTCAGAGGTACCACCAACAGACTCCATGCAGCTCTCAGAGGTGCCACCAACAGAATCCATGCAGCACTCAGAGGTACCACTAACAGACTCCATGCAGCGCTCAGAGGTGCCACCAACAGACTCCATGCAATACACAGAGGTACCACCAGCAGGCTCCATGCAGCATTTAGAGGTACCACCAGCAGACTTCATGCAGCACTCAGAGCTACTACCAACAGACTCCATGCAGCGCTCGGAGGTACCACCAACAGACTCCATGCAGCACTCAGAGGTACCACCAACAGACTCCATGCAGCACTCAGAGGTACCACCAACAGACTCCATGCAGCGCTCAGAGGTGCCACCAACAGACTCCATGCAGTACACAGAGGTACCATCAGCAGACTCAATGCAGCATTTAGAGGTACCACCAACAAACTCCATGCAGCGCTCAGAGGTACCACCAACAGACTTCATGCAGCACTCAGAGGTACCACCAACAGACTCCATGCAGTACATAGAGGTACCACCAGCAGACTCCATGCAGCATTTAGACATACCAGCAACAGATTCCATGCAGCGCTCAGAATTACCACCAACAGACTCCATGCAGCGCTCAGAGGTACCACCAACAGACTCCATGCAGCACTCAGAGGTACCACCAACAGACTCAATGCAGCGCTCAGAGGTACCACCAACAGAGTTCCTCAGAAATGCCACCAACACTCTCTCAGGCAAAGCTCAGTTACCAACTGCAGTGAGAGTTACCAACACTCTCTCAACACTCCAGGGCCCGAGCTGCACGGAAGGATCCCTCAGGCTTTTACCACCATTTTCTTCAGACCAATCACTATCCATCCTAGGGCTCCAGAGTTTCCCCAGCATTCTCCAGCACCTTCCAGCCTGCTCACAGCTTACCCTGTAGTGAACTCAAAGAACATCTATTGCAGTTGAGTTTGCACAATTCTACAGAGAATTGTACAACTTGACAGCTGCCTTAGGGACGCGGGTTGATACTTCCCTAAGCCCCCAAATTCAGCAGTATTTAGAGGAATCCGTTCTGTTATCATAGTCACCGGAATCGGCATGCACATTGGATCAACTCATTTCAGAGGAGGAGATTTCCCAATCCTTAAAATCCATGCCCTGTGGTAAAGCACCTGGTCCAGATGGCCTCCCATTTTTCTCCTATAAGAAATACTTCCTTATCACTGATCTCTGCACTAAAGTTGATCGTGGAGGGGTGTCCTCTCCCCCAGATATGACAAATGCCCAGATTACAGTAATCCACAAATAAGGTAGAGATCCTAATCTATGTTCAAATTACCGTCCAATATTTCTACTCAACGTTGAGCTCAAATTGTTTACAAAAGTCCTAGCAATGCGCCTTTCACCATTATTACCAGAATTGGTTCACTCCGACCAGGTCGGGCTAGTCCACTCTAGAGAGACCTGCGATAACACCACTAAAGTACTGAATTCCATATATTACACTAAAATGAAACATATCCCCTTTGCCTACTATCCACTGATGCCGAGAAGGCAATTGACTAAGATGGTTGGCCTCTCCTTTTTTCAGTTCTTTGACAAATTGACCTAAGCCCAGCCATGAGGACTTGGATACAGTCTCTGTATCGGTCCCCTACTGCTTCCACCAAAGTAAATGGAGATCTCTTCTCACAATTTTCCATAAGTAATGCTACACGCAGGGGCTGCCCACTTTCTCCCCTACTTTTTGCATTATCCATGGAGCCTTTACTAAGGGCCATTACAGCCAACACAAGCATCATGGGCCTTACACAGACGACCTCTTGTTTTTCATAATTATCCATTTTACAACCCTCCCTAACTTAACCCCTTAGTGACTAAGCCTGTTTGCGCCTTAATGACCAGGCAAAAGTTTGGACATCTAACATGTGTCTCTTTAACGTAGAATAACTCCGTAAAGGTTTTGCATTTCCAACTGATTCTGACATTGTTTTTCGCCACATATTGTACTTCATTTAGGTGGTAAAGATAGTGTGATAGAATTTGTGTATATTTATTAAAAGTGCCAAAATTGCGAAAATGTTGATAAAATTGTAATTTTTTCACATTTTCAACTGTTATATCTCAAACATATGCAAACATACTGCAAAATTTTTTGCTAAGATATATATTTCCATCTGTTTACTTTATTCTGGATGCACATTTGAAAAACTTGAAAAACGGTCTTTTTTAACCGTTAAGTAATGTTAAATTTGTACATTTTCTAATCAACATTTTGAGGACCGCTTTGTTTTCCTACACCAAGCCAAGATTGCAGAGGCTTATAGGTGTCAGAATAATAGGTACCCCCACAAGTGACTCCATTTTAAAAACTGCACTCCTTAATATATTCACTGTGGGTGTTTTCACTTCACAGGGTTTTTTTCAGGAGTTGATGCAATTTAGAGGAGAAAAAATAAAATTCCATATTTTTGAAATATGTCATTTTAAAGACTTATTTTTTTTCTATAGTGCACATGAAAATGAGGATTTACACCCCAAAATGGGTACCCCTAATTGTCCCATGTTCAGAGATATCCCAATTGTGGCCCTAATCTTATGTCTGAATGCACAACAGGGCCCAAACTGAAAGGAGCATTAAACTTCAACAGTTTTTTAACGTTTACGTGATAATGGCGATCACGTCAACGCGGCCCTTGGTCGCTGCACTGCTCCAGCCTCTTGGCCACCTTTATTAGCCAGGAGCAAGGAGATTTTTAATTTACTGCGCTCTCCCCAGCTTCTGTGCTTGCGTCCGCCATTTTGGCGATGGGGGCATTCACTTTCTGCTGGGGAAAGGTCAGCAGAAAAACATCCCGTCGGGGACATCGCTGGAGCCCTTAGGTGAATAATGTCACCTCCCCTCATGCATCGTATCGGTGACGGTAGATGAAATTTCAACTTTTTCTTACTTTTACATGATCGCCCTTATCCATTGGATATCGGCGATCATGTTACCAAGGATCATGTACCCCGACCCCCGTGAAATTTCCATGCTCTTGGCTATGTTTGGTACCCAGGGGCAGGGAGAATTTAAATTACTATGTGAATCCGCGGCTTCTGTGCATGCGTCTGTCATTTTGGTGACGGGCGCGCGTGCAGAAGTTGGAGTAAGGTCCCCGGATAAATCCAGGGGCCTGAGGTACCTAATATCATCTCCGCTCATGGATAAGATCTGTGAGGAGAGATGAAACAAACTTTTTTCTTTTTTTTACACTTTTTTTTTACTTTACATGATTGCTGTTACCCACTGGTGCCCGGTGACATCACCCTCCTCTTGGCTACACATGCTAGCTGGAAGCAGGGTGATTTTAAATTTCCTGGGACTCCAAGGCCTTCTGTGCGTGACGTGATGACGCCTGGCGTGCATGCGCAGAAGACCGGGGTCAAGTCCTAAAAAAGACCGGAACATCGCTGAGGATGGAGGTGAGTACCCTCAGTTCCCCTCACAGATCTGATGGAGCCGTCACATCTACAGCCCGCAGGGCTTTAATCCTCAGAGCAACCGTGTTTTTCCGTCCCTGAGGATTAAAGCCCAACAAGCCAGGTCGGAAAAAGGCAACGGGGCCATTACTAAGGAGTTAATGGAAGAATTCCAAAATAAAGATAGCTAGATGATGGTGGTCATTTTACTAATGCAGTGTTATTCCCACTCAGAGCTAGGTGTTATACTTGTTAGTCTGAAGTGTTTCTCCCACCTTCCCTGAGGATGGTTTGGACACCTGTCATCCCCGTCTACATCTTATGCGGACTCCCTCTCCCTTCCCCTTTTACAGGTGTGGCCTCCAGACATCTGATGTCTCTCATGGTCAGATAGGTGACTCCTGACACAGTTCCCTTTATGTCAGCACAGTGACTGACTCTCTTTCCCCTAGGTGTGAGGACATTTGGACTAGTTATTGTTTACTAGCTGTATGCATATGAGTTCTGAGTGGGGTTCCTGTTCTTGTGTGGTATGCATTATCTGATGTGTTGGTGTGAACAGCGACATGTTCTGTTGAGTCTCTGCAGGTGACCGGACATGGGGTGTATGTACAGTCCTATTCTGTGTGATATGCATTACCTGGTGTGTTGGTGTGAACAGCGACATATGCATTGGGTCTGTGCAGGTGGCCAGACATGTGATGTATGTATACTCCTGTTCTGTGTATAGGTGTGAACAGTTATGCATTCTGTGTTTGGTGCATATATCCAGGTTCCTAATCAGGGATAGCCAGGTCCGAGATGACGACGGTGGGGCTGTCCTTATTGGGGCACCTACCCCACTTTTATGTAGGGATGCTTCTCCTATTTAGTAAGGGACAGTTTCCTTCCATCTTTGCCTGAAGTGGAGTAAGTTGTCCTTGCAATTACTGTGAGAGTGTTTGCAGGTTTACTAGGACACCATCTTGCGTCCGCACTAAGGCACCATGTTTTTGTGCACCGCGCCAATGTAACAATACTTTTGCAGCAACCCCCTTACATCTATTTCCATGGGTACCTCTTCCCATTCCACCCACATTACTACTGCACCCCACAATTGGACCTACACTTTCCCTTTGTTGGAGAGCATTACCTGAGAAAGCACTATCACCCTCCCCATCCCCTGTTTTTCCTATCCAAGGAAAACCCACAATTTTCTGCAGGTCTCAGTTTTGGCCCGTTCCAAACATGGCGCTTCACCGGTTAATAACGAGCAGTACATTTCCTATCTGGCTCAGTGGCTTTCAATAGCAGATCTGTTGTCTGCCGCAGGCCCCATTGACCACAAGGTAAAGCCCCACGATGTCACAGCCGCAGCAGGGGATTGCGATGGCACTGCACTTTATGTGCGAATTTTGAATGCACCCATGTGTGATTTTTAAACTGTGCCGCCCGCTTCAGTCACGCCAATTTGTTGACGCATGCGGTTTGCGTTTTTTTCACGCAACTAAATGCGCAAGAAAAAACGCCCGCCTGACTGAGCCCTCAGGGCACACCGTGGCACAAAAGGTTGCTTAACTGGAATATATCACGGACCACACTGCTAAATGTATAATATTGCTTTGAATTTATATGACTGCTTCATTCTCAGCTTTTTGTATTCTTCGTTCTCTCCTTTTGGTTTTTTACTACCTCCTCTCTTGTTCTCTTACAAGATTCTCCTTTACAGCATATTCATTCCAAATTAGTGTAGGCATAACACATCGCAAAATACAGGAGTGACGGAAGAAACTTTGAGCACGTGTCCAAAACAACAGATGGAGTTCTCATTTTACACTATGTAGGATATATACTGATATCTTTGTATTCAATGAACAATATTTTGTTAATGTTTTTTAACTCCTTAGTGACCAAGCTTTTTTTCGTTTTTTTATTTTCATTTTTTCCTCCACCCTTTAAAAAAAAAAATTCTAACTCCTTTATTTATCCATCAATCTAGCTGTATGAGGGCTTGTTTTTTGTGGGACGAGTATTTTTCAATGTTGCTATTTAATGTACTATATAATGTACTGAAAAACTTTTAAAAACTTTTAGGTGGAGAGAAATGGAAAACAAATATTTTTTTCGGTGCATCTTGTATCTACGGCGCACAAACTGCAACAAAAATGACCTGATAACCTATTCTATGGGTCAGTACGATTACTACGGTACCAAATTAATGGCTTATTCCTATGAGCGTATATCGGCTGCCGTTTTCACGGCCTGCCGATATACGCTTCCATCTGAGCAGTCCCCCCCTTCCCTCCTCCTTACCAACTCTCTGCCTCTCTTCTCCCCTCTGAATGGTTTGCAATGGGAGTGGGCGGGATGGTGGTGGAGCTAAGCTCCCACCCCTCCCTGCCCTTTGTCCATAGCCAGTAGTGGGAGTGGGCGGGAAAGAGCGAAGCCTAGCTCCACCCCTCCCCCTCCCATTACAAATGCCAGATTGGAGGAGAGAGGCAGAGAGCCGGTGAGGGGAAGGGAAGGGGGGAACTGCTTAGATAAAAACGTATGTCAGCCGGCCGTGAAAACGCTGGCCGATATACGCTCGTGGGAATAAGCCCTTATATAGTTTTTTTTGCTGTACTACTTGTATTTTCTCAAAGATATAACATTTTTGAAAAAATTTTTCTGCCGCCATATTCTGCGCGCAACATGTTTTAAATTTTTCCATTGACATAGTTTGTAGTGGTATCATTTTGGAATACATACGACTTTTTTATTGCTTTTTTTATTGCATTTTTTCTTGGCGACAGGTAGACCAAAAAAGTACATTTCTGTCATTCTTTTCTTCTGATAACGTTCATCATGCGGGGTAAATAATTACTTTCAAAGATCAGACATTTTTACAGACGCAGTGATTCCAAATATGTATTTTTGTTTCATTATCTAGATTCCTTTTTTTTATAGCTATGGCAATTTTTTAATTGTTATTACTTTTTTAAAAATTATTAGTAAAACTTTATTGATCCTATTTTTCCTTTTTTTCAGTCCTCACAAGGGACAACAACTTGCGATGCTTTGTTCGCTCCTGCAGTATGATGTACTGCTATAGCATTACATCATACTGCGATCTGGCAGGCATTTTATCGAGCCACCTCACATGCATGGCTGGATAGGCATTCTGCCATGACAGCGCTGGGGCCTTTCAGAAGACCATAACACCTGCATAGTTCCCTGGGATCTCATTGCAGGGGGCCGCACAGGACCCCCGAACATCGTTTGGGCGATTTAAATGCCACTGTCAGAACTGTACCACGAAAAAACCCTATGGAAATGTCTACATTTTTTTTAACATTGCAGTCAATGAAAAATGCATGGAAATGAATGGCTGTATGTTACCATACACTTAGGGGCTTAAACACATGGACACATGTGCAAATACGCTCGCGGCTATGGAGCATACTTGCGCATGAACCAGTGATTTTTTTGACTTTTCAAACCCTGCAGTATCTCCAGTTTAATCCTTTCCAATCCATTTTTTTTCTCATCCATTCTCCCCGGCTCCAAATAAATTGGAGCTGGGGAGAATGGATGAGAAAAAATAAATTCTCCCTTCACCCTCCTGATCTGACAGAGTTCAGGAGGGTGCCAGTGATCACATTACCATCATCGCTTCACATCACCACATACCATCAGCCTTCCGGCTCGGCGATCATGTGACAGCTGAGGTCAGGTGCCTCCCAGCGGTCACATGATCGCCGGGCTAAATGCGGAAGTAATACTTCCGCATTCTCTCTTCATCCTCCCGGCTTGGCGATCATGCGATAGCTGAGGTCGGGTGACACCCGACGGTCACATGATCGCCAGGCAGAAACTCTGTGCATTACATAGTCCTAATTGAGCGCTATGTAATGTGTAAATGAGATGAGGACTAGTGCAGGAGTGAATCTGCACCCGATGTGTCTGACAATCGGGTGCAGATGCACTCCTGCACTGTAGTCTTAGGCCTCTCCCGACATCTGAGCTGTGAAGTAAAATGATGATGTCGGGGCAGGCCCAACATTGGGTTGGAAAGGGTTAAAAAAAAAGCAGAAAGATAAGTGCTGTCCTATCTTTTCTCTTACGTAGTAATATCGTAGTGAGAATCCCACTAGCCAAAACAAGACCATTGAAATTTATCGTTTTGTTTCATGTTTTTTTGCGACCATGATTATAATGACTGCAAGAAGCTGCAAAATCAGTGCCATCTGAAGAAGCCCTCATAAGTAAGTTTTTTTTGATCGGAAGAAAAAAGTGTTTACCGACAAAACTTTATCAGAATAAAACAATCACTAAAAATGCCCATATACTTACTAACACTGGTGGGCAAACATGTGTACCACCTCAACATGCAGACAGCCATACTGCCAAATAAGGGAGCCAATTGTGTGAGTGGCTGTCTCATCGGTGTCCTCCACAGGTGTAACTGGCTCCCTCATTTGGCAGTTTGCTACCTGCATGTTGAGGTAGTGCACATGTTTGCCCTCCTGTGTTAGTAAAGGCCCATTTAGACACAACGATTTTCACTCAAAAATAGCTTAAAACAATCCTTTGAGTTATAATCGTTGTCTAACTGCACTGACATCGTGCAGTTTTCGTTAAGCCGTCGCTGATCCCTGATCTTTCATCCTACTGAAAGATCAGCGATCAGTTATCAGGAATTCACAGGGGGATACAGCTGATACTATTGTTTCAGCTGTATCCTGCTCCCTGTAGACAGGCGGGGTATGAAAAACAGAGCGGTCAAGCTGTGTTCCGTATACCCAGCTTAGAGCGCTCGGCTGTACAACAGCTGGGCGCTCAGAGCAGAGGACAGCTGGATGCAGAAGACAAGTGGGGCCACCCTGCTTGTCTTCTGCATCCCCCGCTTGGAGCGCTTAGCTGTATACCAGCCGGGCGCTCCGAGCATGGAATAGCTGGATGCAGAAGACAAGTGGCCCCGCTTGTCTACTGCATCCTCCGCTCAGAGCGCAAGGTGATCGCTCAACGTTTGAGTGATCACCTTGCAAAAAGCACATAACGATAATCACTAGAGATGAGCGAACGTACTCGTCCGAGCTTGATACTCGTTCGAGTATTAGCGTGTTCGAGATGCCCATTACTAGAGGCGAGCACCATGCGATGTTCGAGTTACTTTCACTTTCATCTCTGAGACGTTAGCGCGCTTTTCTGGCCAATAGAAAGACAGGGAAGGCATTACAACTTCCTCCTGTGATGTTCCAGCCCTATACCACCCCCCTGCAGTGAGTGGCTGGCAAGATCAGGTGTCACCCGAGTATATAAATCGGCCCCTCCCGCGGCTCGCCTCAGATGCATTCTGACATAGCTCAAGGAAAGTGCTGCTGATGCTAGAGCTGCTATAGGGAGAGTGTTAGGAGTGATTTTAGGCTTCAAGAACCCCAATGGTCCTTCTTAGGGCCACATCTGACCGTGTGCAGTACTGTTGAGGCTGCTTTTTGCAGTGTTGCACTTTTTTTTTTTTTGTATATCGGCCGTGCAGAGCATTGCGTCCTCAGTCTGCAGTAATTTTACATAGTATAGGGCCAGTAGTGCTGAGGCAGGGACAGTGAAAAAGGTGAAAGACATATACTGTCTATATAGGCAGTGGGCTTTTCCAAAAAAATTTGGGACAAAAAAATCTATTTGGGCTGCCTGTGACCGTCCTGAGTGTACTGCGTCTCTGCTGGGGGTAGTAGTCCTAATTAATACGCAACCAGCTAAATCTTACAGCAGGCTTGCACAAAATTCTTTCCTGGCTCTGCGTTGCCCGTTACATCACCGCTGTCATCCTGTCCAGAGGGAAACAGTCTGCAGTAATTTTACATAGTATAGGGCCAGTAGTGCTGAGGCAGGGACAGTGAAAAAGGTGAAAGACATATACTGTCTATATAGGCAGTGGGCTTTTCCAAAACAATTTGGGACAAAAAAATCTATTTGGGCTGCCTGTGACCGTCCTGAGTGTACTGCGTCTCTGCTGGGGGTAGTAGTCCTAATTAATACGCAGCCAGCTAAGTGTTACAGCAGGCTTGCACAAAATTCTTTCCTGGCTCTGCGTTGCCCGTTACATTACCGCTGTCATCCTGTCCAGAGGGAAACAGTCTGCAGTAATTTTACATAGTATAGGGCCAGTAGTGCTGAGGCAGGGACAGTGAAAAAGGTGAAACACATATACTGTCTATATAGGCAGTGGGCTGTTCCAAAAAACTTTGGGACAAAAAAATATATTTGGGCTGCCTGTGACCGTCCTGACTGTACTGCGTCTCTGCTTGGGGTAGTAGACCTAATTAATACGCAGCCAGCTAAATGTTACAGCAGGCTTGCACAAAATTCTTTCCTGGCTCTGCGTTGCCCGTTACATCACCGCTGTCATCCTGTCCAGAGGGAAACAGTCTGCAGTAATTTTACATAGTATAGGGCCAGTAGTGCTGAGGCAGGGACAGTGAAAAAGGTGAAAGACATATACTGTCTATATAGGTAGTGGGCTTTTCCAAAAAAATTTGGGACAAAAAAATCTATTTGGGCTGCCTGTGACCGTCCTGAGTGTACTGCGTCTCTGCTGGGGGTAGTAGTCCTAATTAATACGCAGCCAGCTAAGTGTTACAGCAGGCTTGCGCAAAATTCTTTCCTGGCTCTGCTGTGTGTTCCGTAAGCGAAGTCAGCCTCCAACCACAGGCCAATAAGCGGCACATTTAATTACAGCGTTCTGTTTCTGCACTACTGGTAATACACCATGCTGAGGGGTAGGGGTAGGCCTAGATGACGTGGAAGTGGGCGAGGACGCGGAGGCCCAAGTCAGGGTGTGGGCACACGCCAAGCTCCTGATCCAGGTGTATCGCAGCCGACTGCTGCGGGATTAGAAGAAAGGCACGTTTCTGGCGTCCCCACATTCATCTCACAATTAATGGGTCCACGCGGTAGACCTTTATTAGAAAATGAGCAGCGTGAGCAGGTCCTGTCGTGGATGGCAGAAAGTGCATCCAGCAATCTATCGACCACCCAGAGTTCTGCGCCGTCCACTGCTGCAACTCTGAATCCCCTGGCTGCTGCTCCACCTTCCTCCCAGCCTCCTCACTCCATTACAATGACACATTCTGAGGAGCAGGCAGACTCCCAGGAACTGTTCTCGGGCCCCTGCCCAGAATGGGCAGCAATGGTTCCTCTCCCACCGGAGGAGTTTGTCGTGACCGATGCCCAACCTTTGGAAAGTTCCCGGGGTCCGGGGGATGAGGCTGGGGACTTCCGGCAACTGTCTCAAGAGCTTTCAGTGGGTGAGGAGGACGATGACGATGAGACACAGTTGTCTATCACTCAGGTAGTAGTAATTGGAGTAAGTCCGAGGGAGGAGTGCACAGAGGATTCGGAGGAAGAGCAGCAGGACGATGAGGTGACTGACCCCACCTGGTTTGCTAAGCCTACTGAGGACAGGTCTTCAGAGGGGGAGGCAAGTGCAGCAGCAGGGAAGGTTGGAAGAGCCAGTGCGGTGACCAGGGGTAGAGGCAGGGCCAGACCGAATAATCCACCAACTGTTTCCCAAAGCGCCCCCTCGCGCCATGCCACCCTGCAGAGGCCGAGGTGCTCAAAGGTCTGGCAGTTTTTCACTGAGAGTGCAGATGACCGACGAACAGTGGTGTGCAAACTTTGTCGCGCCAAGATCAGCCGGGGAGCCACCACCACCAGCCTCACCACCACCAGCATGCGCAGACATATGATGGCCAAGCACCCCACAAGGTGGGACGAAGGCCATTCACCGCCTCCGATTTGCACCACTGCCTCTCCCCCTGTGCCCCAACCTGCCACTGAGATCCAACCCCCCTGTCAGGACACAGGCACTACTGTCTCCTGGCCTGCACCCACACCCTCACCTCCGCTGTCCTCGGCCCCATCCACCAATGTCTCTCAGCACACCGTCCAGCCGTCGCTAGCACGAGTGTTTGAGCGCAAGCGCAAGTACGCCGCCACGCGCCCGCACGCTCAAGCGTTAAACCTGCACATTGCCAAATTGATCAGCCTGGAGATGCTGCCGTATAGGCTTGTGGAAACGGAGGCTTTCAAATTCATGATGGCGGTGGCGGCCTCGTGCTACTCGGTTCCCAGTCGCCACTACTTTTCCCGATGTGCCGTCCCAGCCCTGCACGACCACGTCTCCCGCAACATTGTACGCGCCCTCACCAACGCGGTTACTGCCAAGGTCCACTTAACAACGGACACTTGGACAAGCACAGGCGGGCAGGGCCACTATATCTCCCTGACGGCACATTGGGTGAATTTAGTGGAGGCTGGGACAGAGTCAGAGCCTGGGACCGCTCACGTCCTACCCACCCCCAGAATTGCGGGCCCCAGCTCGGTGGTGGTATCTGCGGTGGTGTATGCTTCCTCCACTAAACCACCCTCCTCCTTCTCCTCCTACGCAACCTCTGTCTCGCAATCAAGATGTGTCAGCAGCAGCACGTCGCCAGCAGTCGGTGTCGCGCGGCGTGGCAGCACAGCGGTGGGCAAGCGTCAGTAGGCCGTGCTGAAACTACTCAGCTTAGGAGAGAAGAGGCACACGGCCCACGAACTGCTGCAGGGTCTGACACAGCAGACCGACCGCTGGCTTGCGCCGCTGAGCCTCCAACCGGGCATGGTCGTGTGTGACAACGGCCGTAACCTGGTGGCGGCTCTGCAGCTCAGCAGCCTCATGCACGTGCCATGCCTGGCCCATGTCTTTAATTTGGTGGTTCAGCGCTTTCTGAAAAGCTACCCACGCTTGTCAGACCTGCTCGGAAAGGTGCGCCAGCTCTGCGCACATTTCCGCAAGTCCCACATGGACGCTGCCACACTGCGCACCCTGCAACATCGGTTTAATCTGCCAGTGCACCGACTGCTGTGCAACGTGCCCACACGGTGGAACTCTACGCTCCACATGTTGGCCAGGCTCTATGAGCAGCGTAGAGCTATAGTGGAATACCAACTCCAACATGGGCGGCGCAGTGGGAGTCAGCCTCCTCAATTCTTTACAGAAGAGTGGCCCTGGTTGGCAGACATCTGCCAGGTCCTTGGAAACTTTGAGGAGTCTACCCAGATGGTGAGCGGCGATGCTGCAATCATTAGCTTCACCATTCCTCTGCTATGCCTCTTGAGAAGTTCCCTGCAAAGCATAAAGGCATACGCTTTGCACTCGGAAACAGAGGCGGGGGAAGACAGTATGTCGCTGGATAGTCAGAGCACCCTCCTGTCTATATCTCAGCACGTTGAGGAGGAGGTGGAGGAGCATGAGGAGGAGGGGGAAGAGACAGCTGGGCCCACTGCTGAGGGTACCTATGCTGCTTGCCTGTCATCCTTTCAGCGTGTATGGCCTGAGGAGGAGGAGGAGGATCCTGAAAGTGATCTTCCTAGTGAGGACAGCAATGTGTTGCGTACGGGTACTCTGGCACACATGGCTGACTTCATGTTAGGATGCCTTTCTCGTGACCCTCGTGTTACACGCATTCTGGCCACTACGGATTACTGGGTGTACACACTGCTCGCCCCGCGGTATAAGGAGAACCTTTCCACTCTCATATCAAAAGAGGAAAGGGGTTCAAGAGTGATGCTATACCACAGGACCCTGGCGGAGAAGCTGATGGTAAAATTCCCATCCGACAGCGCTAGTGGCAGAAGGCGCAGTTCCGAGGGCCAGGTAGCAGGGGAGGCGCGGAGATCAGGCAGCATGTACAGCACAGGCAGGGAAACACTCTCTAAGGCCTTTGACAGCTTTCTGGCTCCCCAGCAAGACTGTGTCACCGCTCCCCAGTCAAGGCTGAGTCGGCGGGAGCACTGTAAAAGGATGGTGAGGGAGTACGTAGCCGATCGCACGACCGTCCTCCGTGATGCCTCTGCCCCCTACAACTACTGGGTGTCGAAGCTGGACATGTGGCCTGAACTCGCGCTGTATGCCCTGGAGGTGCTTGCTTGTCCTGCGGCTAGCGTCTTGTCAGTGAGGGGTTTTAGTGCGGCTGGGGGAATCATCACGGATAAGGGCAGAATTCCTTTTAAGTGCGAACCAATCACATCCATATCTGTGCCTTGTCATAAGTATGTATGTTATAAGTGTGTATAAATATCCATGCCTCTTCAGATCCAATCCATAAGCCTGAAGAAGAACCCTGCGTTGGTTCGGAAGCTCGCTATTATTACATCATGTATTTTTGTTAGCCATTAAAAGGTATCATATCTACAAGATTACGTCGTTTCTCTTGCTGAGAACAATCACCTGTTGTGGGAGAATGACTTTGAGAGGTTCGCCATTTTGTGTATTTTCTGTTATCAGCTGTGACGATGTTAAGATGGGGGAAGACAGCATTCCCCACAAGAATTGAAGGAGCAGTGTATTGTGTCCATAAACCGGTAAAACCAGTTTTGACCAGCTGAAAACTTATCCAGGGCTCAAGTTACAGCCACATGGCAAAAAGGAATGTCTTTGTGTTAAAGGACAGGAAATGGCTGGAGAGAAACAGGAAGTATTTCCTTTGGACAACAAGTCACAAATGAATAGAGCATGCTCAAGGTAAGCTCCTCCCCGGTGAATGATCTCACAGCTACCTCACAAATACCGCCCTATGAGAATGACCTATCAGAACACAAAAAGCTGTAACTGGACCCTGAATGACCTAACTTCCTGTGTTTGAAACCTTATGTAAACTTTTACCAGCCTAAATAAAGATTAGATCCCTCTTGGTGTACACTATGTAGATGTGTGTTCATTTGGGTGGGTCTCCCGGCCTGTACATTAATCAAATCCAATATGGCACCCACAGTATATTGAATAGCGAAAATTGCGCTAACACTGTACACTGATGCTAGTCTCCAGGGTTTAGGTGCAGTACTCAGTCAAGTGCAAGACGAGCAAGAAAGAGTCATCACTTTCGCCAGTTGGTCCCTCAGAAGTACTGAAAGAAATGACCAGAACTACAGTGCCTTCAAGTTGGAATTCCTGGCACTGGTGTGGGCCATCACCGAGAGATTTAACCCCTTAGTGACCACCCCTACGTGTTTTCACTTCCTGGGTGTCTGGGCTACAGGGTCGTAAAAACACACTCGCACTGTAGGCCAGTGTTTCCCAATCTTTTCAGCCTTGGGGCACCCCTGGGAAAACAATTTTATGGTGCAGCACCCCTACCAAAAGTGTGTGTGGCTATGGTGAGGGTCAGGGGCGTGGCTAGGGTGTGGCTTGTTACGACATATTATTTGACCTCCGGGCATCACTATATACAGTAGATGTCTAGCTTATACCAGTAGTACATATATAATTATATACAGGAGATATCCAGGTTACCCCAGCATGCTCTATATCACTATATACAGGGGATGTCTAGCTTGTACCAGCTGTACATATATTATTATATACAGGAGATACCCAGGTTACCCCAGCATGCTCCATATTACTATATATACCAGATATACAGCCCTTGTATATAGTGATGCTGATGTAACCTGGATATGCCCTGTACATAATTATATGTACAGCTGGTATAACGTATACCACCTAAACATACAAGATTACATGCAGTACAAGGTACATACCTTGTTGTACCGCATTTACTGCTCCTCTGCTCTCATCCTCACTGCAGGGCCGGCCAGACATCCATCCTGACCCCCACATATTGCACACACAACTTTGCTACATCCATTCTGATCCCCAGACCTCGCACACACTGCTCCGCTACATCCATCCTAATCCCCGGACATCACACACACAGCTCCGCTACATTCATCCTGATCGCCAGACATCACACACACAGCTCTGCTACATCCATCCTGATCCCCCGACATCACACACACAGCTCCGCTACATTCATCCTGATTCCCACAGCTCCACTCACTCAATCCATCCTGACCCCCACAGCTTCACTCACTCCATCCATCCTGATCCCCGCAGCTCCACTCACTCCATCCATCCATCCAGCTCCACTCACTCCATCCATCCATCCATCCTGATCCCCACAGCTCCACTCACTAACTCCATCCATCCATCCTGACCCCCCACAGCTCCAACACACAGACATACATAACACAGCAGAGTCCTACATTTACTGAGCACCCCCATAGTCATGTGATCCCTGACTCCTCCCACACAGGGTATCACATGACATGACATCATCACAGGTTTTAGAAGCTGACGGCTCTGCAGGTCTGTGTGTCCCCTCATGACAGGACTGCCGGGGGAGGTTTAACCAGCGCTAGGGGGGAGTGCCACTCCCGCTCCCACCTTGCTACGCCACTGCGTCAAGGTACAACAGTAGTACCAACGTGATTTCCAGCCAGAGAGCCGCGGCACCCCGGTTGAGAATCGCTGCTGTAGACTAAAGCTGCGGGGTCTGCAAGTGTGACAGTTCCCTGCTATCGGCTGCCGGAGTTGCTGATAGCCTGGAGCTGTCATGGGGTCTTCAGTGTGCGACCCCCAGTCACACGATCACCATTTCCCAATGGATAGCGGCAATCGCATAAAAGTAAAATAAAAGCTAAAGAAAGTTAAGTCTCATCTCCACTCACAGATCGGATTCATGAGGAGAGATGAAACTATTCACCTCCATCCTCCGTGATTTCTCGTGGCATTCCAATCCTGCGAGGACCTTGAGTCGTCTTCTGCGCATGTGTGCCAGACGAAAATGTTGGACGTAGAAGGCCAGAGAACCCAGGAAATTTTAATTCTCCCTGCTCCCAACTGTCAAACATAGTTCAGAGCAGGGGTATATCACTGGGGGCCGCGGTATGTGGTCCCTAGTCGTGTGTTCATTATTATACAATTTATAATGGCGATCATGTAAAGTAAAGAAAAAGTTTTTTAAAAAAGGTAAAGTTTCATCTCCCCTCACGGATCGTATCTGTGAGTGGAGATAAAACTACATATCCCAGATTTGTCCCGCTACAGGATCTTTATCTGTGGACCTCAGCTTCCGCACATGCACCTGTCGGCAAAATGGTGGACGCATACGCAAAAGCCGAGGATTGGCCGGGAAATTAAAAATCTCTCTGTTCCTGGCTTCCAAAAGTAGCCGAGAGCCTGGAGATTTCACGGGTGTATGAGGGGGATGCAGTATGCGGTCCCCAGTCATGTGATCACCGTTATACAATAGACAACGGTAATCATGTAAAAGTAAAAAAAAAAGTTAAAGTTTCACCTCCCGTCACGAATCCGATCCATGAGGGGAGGGGAAATTACCTAACTAAGGCCTTTGGTGATGTCCCCCAAATGGGATCTTTATCCGCAGACCTTTCCCTGGCTTCTGCGCATATAGCCATCGGCAAAATGGCAGACGCAAGCGCAGAAGCCATTGGATAATGACGATCACGTAAAAGTTTTATTTTTTCTAAGTTGAAGTATAATTTCCCCTCACCGATGCAATCGATGAGGGGAGATGAAACTTCTTACTGTAGACCTCCGCATTTTTAACCTGACGCGATATTCCTCCTCGGACCTTCCCCAGCTTCTGTGCATGCGCCCACCGGCAAAATGACGGACACATGCGCAGTAGCAGAGGAGGGCTCAGGAAATTTAAAATCTTCTTGCTCCTGGCAACCAACGGTAGCCGAGAGCCTGGATCAGTGACCAGAGGCCTTGATGGAGGTCCCCGGTCACATGATAAAAAGGTAGCAATCTACCTTAGGCCGGATAGGAATAGCGGATTCCACATGCATTTAATCTGCGTTAATACACGGATCAATCAAATGCATTGGATTACACAATTCTGCTGACCTTAGCGGGTCAGAATTACGCATCAGAAAACAGAACACAACATATGCTATTGTACGGCAGGTATCTGCGACATAGACCCCATTGTACACTATTGCAGATATACCCACAGCCCATTTACAACTACATTGTGTATGGGCTGCTGGTACCCGCATCAAACAAACAAAAGGTGTACTATGCATGACTGCCTGCAAGAGTAGGCAGTTATGCGCAGTACATTACGCGGCCGTACACAGAGTCAGGGGCCGGGCTCACAGCTGGGATCCGCTGCGGGCCTCCACAAGCAGATTCCACATATGGCCATGTGAGCCCGGTGTTATTCAGATCACTACCTGTAATACGTAATTTACAAAAAGTCCGAGGGAGCGCTCGCCTTCCTGCAGTTCCAGGAGCAGCTTGTTGAGCGCCTTCTGTGTGAGACACCGCACCTCAGCAAGCTTACGAAGCCTCAAATTGCGCCACTTTTAACACCCCATCTCTGACACTGAGGTCAAGAAATACCCCCCCAAAAAGTGTCGGGTTTGCTGCAAGCATGCGGGAAGGGATTCCCGGTTTTAAGTGCCCATCTCAACCAGGTCTCCGTACTTACCCCTAAGGGGAGGGGTGGGGGTTATTTTTAGGGAGTCAATTTTTTTTTTACTGCACAAGTGAGCAATGGGGCCTCAAATTTATTTAGTTGTACCCTGAAATCCAATGGGTGTTCTCTTCATTACAGGCCTAGCCATGTCTCCTGAAAGTAATTGGGGCTGCAATGGGTATGTTTCTGAACATGCGACAAACAGAGGGATCCATTTTGGGGTGCAAGTCTTCATTCATATGTGTGCTGTAAAAAAAAAACGTCTTTTTAAAATGATACAATTGCCAAAAAGATGAAAATAGTAATTTTTTCCTTCTGCTTTGCTTAGATTCATTCAAAAACTGTGGGGTCAAAATACGCAATCCAATGGGTGTTCCCTTCATTATAGACCTAGCCATGTGTCCTGTAAGTAGATTGGGGCTACAATTGGGATATTGCTGAACACAGAAGAACTAGTGCTTTAACATTTCGGGTGCGTCTCCCGAGTTTTCCCTGCTTGAAACAACAGAAAACTGTCATGAAAGTGAAATTTATGAAAAAAATTACATTTTATTTATTTTTGACATTCTTTATAATAATTTTTGCAAAAAACTGTGGGGTCAGAATGCTCAGTACACGCCTAGATAAATGGGTCTAGAATTTAAAGTGGGGTCACTTGTGGGGGGCGTTCTATCATTTTGGCACCTTGATTGCTCTACAAGTGGGCAATGAGGCCTGGAATTTATTCTATTGTGCCCTGAAAGCCAAAGGGTGTTCCCTTCATTACAGGCCTAGCCATGTGTCCAGTAAGCAGATTGGGGCTACAATGGGTTTGTTTCTAAACACAGGACAAAAATGGGGATCCATTTTGGGGTGCAGGTCTTTATTAATATGTATGCTGTACAAAAAAACTTTTAAAAATGACATGATTGCCAAAAAAAATTAAAATCAAATTTTTTCCTTCTGCTTTACTTAAATTCATTCAAAAAGTGTGGGATTAAAATATGCAGTACACCCCTAGATGAATGCGTTGAGGGGTCTAGTTTTCAAATTGGGAGTATTTGTGGGGGTTCTCTGCAGATTAAGGACTCTACAAGTGTACTATGGGGCTTAAAACACCTTCAAGCAAAATGTCTGTTCCGAAAGCCGCCAGCTGCTCCTTTCGGTTTAGGCCCCATTGTGTATACAGACATAAAATTAAGGCCATAACGGTATGTTTCTGAACACAGGACAAACAGGGGTACCCATTTAGGGGTGCAAATCCTCATTTTCATGTGCACTATAGAACATTTTTTTTTTTCTCCTCTAAATTGCATTAACTCCTGAAAAAACTATAGTGTCAAAATACTCATGACCCCCCTCAGTGAATATATTAAGGAGTGTAGTTTTTAAAATGGGTTCATTTGTGGGGGTATCTATCATTCTGACACCTATGATCCTTTGCCATCTTGGCTTGGTGCAGGAAAACAAAGTGTTTCTCGAAATATTAATAATTAATGTTAAATTTGTACATCTCCTAAATAGTTAAAAAAATGTGCTTCCAGAATATAGGAAACAAATCGAAATATATATCTTATCAAAAATCTATACAGTGTGTTTGACAAATGCGAAAAAAGGACAATTTTTTTCAAGATGTTCCCAATTTTGGCGCTTTTAATAAATATACACAAATTCTATCAGTCTATTTTTACCACCTAAATGAAGTACAATATGTGGCGAAAAAACAATGTCAGAATCACTTGGATATGCAAAACCTTTATGGAGTTATTATATGTTAAAGTGACACATGTCAGATTTCCAAAATTTGGCCTGGTCATTCAAGCGCAAACAAGCTTGGTCACTGAAGGGTTAAAGACCATCTTGCTTCAGTTACCTTTGTGGTCTTCACTGACAACAACCCCCTAGCTCACCTGAACACTGCCAAATTTGGTGCCTTAGAACAACGTTGGGTCTCCTGTCTTGCTGATTTCCACTTCACAATCAGGTTCCGCGCTGGAAAAAGTAACAATAATGCCGATGCATTATCCTATTTGCCTTACGCTAGAGTCTGTGCAGATGATGACAAGGATCAATGGAAATAAATAGAGCTACCTGATTTTGGTGCCAAAATGGCTTTTCTGAACGCTCTCCAAGCCAAAGATACTGTATCAACAACACAGAAAGAAGATCAACAGTAGTTCACTCTGCAAACAGAAAGTCAAATCTTCGGTGAACTTCTAGACTACCTTTCTTCAGGTATCACCCACAGTAGGATTAGACAAGGCCATCCAGATCCAGAACTACAGCGACTATGGTGACAAAGAAAGAGACTGTTCCTTAGAAGAAGTCTGTTATGTAGAAATTCTATAGATTCTGTTACCAGTCACCGAGTGCAACAAATATTGATTCCCCAGCGAGATGCAAGTATGATTCTGACCGCTTACCATGACCAATCAGAACACTTTGGTGTACAAATAACTACTATTTGTAGATGTTTCTATTGGATTGGCATGAGAGCTGACATCGAGAAATGGTGCCAAGAGTATACAGTGTACGAAACCAGAAGAAGAGTCAAAGCAGACCAAAGAGCTCCTCTACATCCCATCAAACCGACGCAACCCCTTGAAATTCTGGTTATCGACCATCTAAAGACTGAGCCCAGCAGAACCGGTTACAGCTATGTTCTCACCATGATTGATTACTACACAAAATACACCATTGCCATCCCCATGAAAGAGTTGACTGCAAAAACCACTGCTCAGATGGTTTGGAAGAATTTCTTAATCCCCTACGGCTGTCTAGAAAAGATCCTGATTGATAGAGGTGCCGCTTATGAATCACAACTGTTCCAAGAGTTATGTCAATTGTACCGTTGTAAGAAACTAAGACCCACCGCCTACCATCCTCAAGAAAATGGACTTTCTGAGAAAGCCAATGAAACTATTCTTGGATTGTTGAGAACAATTCCTGCCGACGACAAAGCTGACTGGCCAACACTCCTACCAAAACTGATATTTACCTCCAACAACACACCCCACTGTTCTATTAGGTACACTCCATACTACTTAATGTTTGGCCGACCAGACAAGTTACCCGCCAATCTAGCCCTTGGATTACAACCCACGATGAAGTTAACCCTTTGCCAACCACTGATTGGGTGCAAGAGCATCAACTGAGACTTCAAGAATCCCAGGAAATTATTATTGTCAGCATGAAGGAAGTTCATCGAAAGCAGCAAAGTGACTTTGACAAAAATGCTAAAGCTGGCTAAAGAAACTTCCACAGATTGTAAAATTGGATTCTATATGAGAGCAACAGCCTTACACCATTTTGTCCAAACCCTACCAGATTAAAAAATGTATTATATCGGACAGAAGAATCATATATCAAAGATCATACATCGGAGCAGACTTATACTGTGTTCATTAGCAGCTCCACCTTCAGAAGACTCTGACAGTGAATCCAATGTTACCAATGGAGATCTAGACCTTACTCCGGATATCGACAATTCAGTCCCTTCAGTCTTTCACAATGGTAATCCGAGGACCTGGCATCTGATGCCCAGCTTTATGGTATCACTTCACCAGCCAAGTCCACAACCCATTCCTGATCATCCTACGTCCTATCATCGGGGATAACGTTCTAAAGTTTGCACCCGAAGAGACTGCTTGGAGAACTTTTGCACTTAAATTGTTGATTATCCTTTTTGCTTGCTCATTGGCTTAACTAATTTTCATCACCAGCATTAATAGACACTCAGTAATTTAAGCTGTGATTCATGACTTGACTAATTTTTCCTCTTTTCCAGGTAATATATCAGTCAGTTTATTTAATATGTGTATGGTATTTTATGCTGAAAATGTAATTGCATAATGTAGCGTTTGGGGAGAAGTAGAATGTGTAAATCCCATAGCAATTTCAGACCTAGGGTTCAGCCTTAGTTCAGTATATTGTCCCGGGAAAAATGAACAAATTTGTTCTTTAATATCAAGCTGCAAGATCAAGCTGTCAACCCGAACCAACCTTCGCTTCGGACTCAGAATCCTAGAATGGTAGAGTTGGAAGGGACCTCCAGGGTCATCGGGTCCAACCCCCTGCTCAGTGCAGGATTCACTAAATCATCACAGACAGATATTTGTCCAGCCTTTGTTTGAATACTTAAATTGAAGAAGAACTCACCACCTCCCGTGGTAACCTGTTCCACTCATTGATCCCCCTCACTGTCAGAAAGGTTTTTCTAATATCTAATCTGTGTCTCCTCCCTTTCAGTTTCATCCCATTGCTTCTAGTATTTCCTTGTACAAATGAGAATAGGGCTGATCCCTCTGCACTGTGACAGCCCTTTAGATATTTGTAGACATCTATTTAGTCTTCTCTCAGCTTTCTTTTTTGCAAGCTAAACATTCCCAGATCCTTTAACTGTTCCTCATAGGACATGCTTTGGAGACTGCTTACCATCTTGGTAACTCTTCTCTGAACTTGCTCCAGTTTGTCTATGTTTTTTTTTAAGTGGGGTGCCCAGAACTGGACACAGTATTCCAGATAAGGTCTGACTAAGAAAGAGTAGAAGGGGATAATTACCTCGCGTGATCTAGACTCTATGTTTCTCTTAATACATCCCAGAATTGTGTTTGTCTTTTTGGCTGCTGCATCACATTGTTGACCCATGTTCAGTCTATGATCTATTAATATACCCAAGTCTTTTCACATGTGCTGCCGCTTAGCCCGATTCCTTCCATTCTGTTTGTGCTTTTTTCTTTTTTCTAGCCCAGATGTAGGACTTTGCATTTCTCCTTGTTAAATACCATTTTATTAGTGGCTGCCCACTGTTCAAGCTTTTCTAGATCTTTTTGAATACTCTCTCTCTTCCCTAGTGTTAGCTATCCCTCCTAGCTTAGTGTTGGTAGCAAATTTGATCAGTTTCCCATCCATTCTCTCCTCCACATCATTTATAAAAATGTTGACCAACACAGGGCCTAGGACAGAGCCCTGTGGTACCCCACTTGATATATTCTTCCACTTGGATGTACAGCCATTTATGACCACTAGAGATGAGCGAGCACACTCGTCCAAGCTTGATGCTCGTTCGAGCATTAGGGTGTTCGAGATGCTTGTTACTCGAGACAAGCACCACGCGGTACTCGAGTCAATTCCATTTCCTTCCCTGCATGTTTAGCGCCATTTTTTAGCCAATAGACATGCAGGGAAGGCATTACCACTTCCTCCTGTGACGTGCCAGCCCTATCCCACCCCCCTGCAGTGAGTGGTTGGCGAGATCAAGTGAAAGCTGAGTACTTAAAGCGGTCCCGCCTGCGGATCGCCTCTGACACACACTGGGAGAGCATAGGGAAAGTGCTGCTGCTTATTCAGGGATAGTGTTAGTGTAGGATCCTGTTCTCAAGAACCCCAAAGGTCCTTCTTAGGGCCACATATGACCGTGTGCATTACTGTTGTGGATGCTGGGAGCAGTTTTGCACCAATTTTTTTTTTTCATCTCGGGCTGTGCAGGCTATTACAGCTATAGCGTTCTAAGTCTGCAGTCTGTAATACAGAGTATAGGAAAAGTGGTGCTGAGATAGAGACAGTGGTAGTGTAGGATCCTGTCTACAAGAACCCCAACGGTCCTTCTTAGGGCTACCTCTGACCGTCTGCATTTTACAGGGTGTCTGGTCGGAGTTGTAGTGCATCACTATTGAACAGCCAGCCCTTTTTGCAGCCTTTTTTTTTTTGGCTGCAGTTTGTGTTACAATACGGCTCTCAGCGTCAAACTGTACGCCAATAATTCCATAATTTTTTACACCGGTCTGTGTCTGCAGTGAACGTAACGCACAGCGTACGGCCACAGCCACTGATAGAGGGAAAGTCATATACACACTATATAGCCTGTATTCTTGTTCAAAAAGAAAAAAAAAAAAGTTCCATTGTTGGGCTACCTCTGAGCGTCTAAAATTTACAGGGTGTCTGGTGGAAGTTGTAGTGCATCACTATTGCACAGCTAGGCCTGTTTGTAGCCTTCCGTATTTTTTGTTTCTGCCTGGAGTTAGCGTTACAATACCGCTGTCAGCGTGAAAGTGTACGCAAATAATTTCATAATTATTTACACCGCTCAGTGTCTGCTCTATTCGTAATCCACCATGCTGAGGGGTAGGGGTAGGGCTCGAGGACGTGGACGTGGACGCGGGCGAGGACGCGGAGGTCCAAGTGAGGGTGTGGGCACAGGCCGAGTTTCTGGTCCAGGTGAATCACAGCCGGCTGCTGTGGGATTAGGAGAGAGGCAAGTATCTGGGGTCCCCAGCTTCATATCACAATTTATGGGTCCACGTCGTAGACCTTTATTACAAACAGAGCAGTGTGAGCAGGTCCTGCCATGGATGGCAGAAAATGTATCCAGCAATGTATCGACCACCCAGTCTTCTACGCCGTCCACTGCTGCAACTCTGAATCCTCTGGCTGCTGCTCCTCCTTCCTCCCAGCCTCCTGACTTCATGAAAATGACACATTCTGTTGAGCAGGCAGACTCACAGGAACTGTTCTCAGGTCCCTTCCTTGATTGGGAAAAAATGGTTCCTCTCTCACCTGAGGAGTTTGTCGTGACCGATGCCCAACCTTTGGAAAGTTCCCCGGGTCTGGGTGATGAGGCTGGGGACTTCCGGCAACTGTCTCAAGAACTTTCAGTGGGTGAAGAGGACGATGATGATGAGACACAGTTGTCTATCAGTGAGGCAGTAGTAAGGACAGTAAGTCCGAGGGAGGAGCGCACAGAGGATTCGGAGGAAGAGCAGCTGGACGATGAGGTGACTGACCCCACCTGGTTTGCTAAGCCAACTGAGGACAGGTCTTCAGAGGGGGAGGCAAGTGCAGCAGCAGGACAGGTTGGAAGAGGCAGTGGGGTAGCCAGGGGTAGAGGCAGGGCCAGAGCGAAGAATCCCCCAACTGTTTCCCAAAGCACCCCCTCACGCCAAGCCACAGTGCAGAGGCCTAGTTGTTCAAAGGTGTGGATGTTTTTCAGTGAAAGCACGGACAACAGACGAGCAGTGGTGTGCAACCTGTGTCGCGCCAAGATCAGCCAGGGAGCTACCACTACCAGCCTCACCACCACCAGCATGCGCAGGCATATGATGGCCAAGCACCCCACAAGGTGGGATGAAGGCCGTTCACCGCCTCCGGGTTGCACCACTGCCTCTTCCCCTGTGCCCCAACCTGCCACTCAGATCCAACCCCCCACTCAGGACACAGGCACTACTGTCTCCCGGCCTGCAACCTCATCCTCACCTTTGCTGTCCTCGACCCCATCCAGCAATGTCTCTCAGCGCAGCGTCCAGCTGTCGCTAGCGCAAGTGCAAATACGCCGCCACACACACCCGCACGCTCAAGCTTTAAACGTGCACATTGCCAAATTAATCAGGCTGGAGATGCTGCCGTACAGGCTTGTGGAAACGGAGGCTTTCAAAAAAAGATGGTGGTGGCGGTCCCACGCTACGCGGTCCCCAGTCGCCACTATTTTTCCCAGTGTGCCGTCCCAGCCCTACACCAGCACGTTTCCCGCAACATCAATCGTGCCCTCACCAACGCGGGAAAGTCCACTTAACCACGGACACGTGGACAAGTACTGGTGGGCAGGACCACTATATCTCCCTGACGGCACATTGGGTGAATTTGGTGGAGGCTGGGACCGAGTCAGAGCCTGGGACCGCACACGTCCTACCCACACCCAGAATAGCGGGTCCTTCCTTGGTTCTGGTATCTGCGGCGGTCTATGCCACCTCCTCTAAACCCTCCCCATCCTCCTACGCAACCTCTACCTCTCAATTAAGAAGTGTGAGCAGCACGTCGCCAGCAGTCGGTGTGGCGCGGCGTGGCAGCACTGCAGTGGGCAAGCGTCAGCAGGCCGTGCTGAAACTACTCAGCCTAGGTGACAAGAGGCACACGGCCCCCGAGCTGTTGCAGGGTCTGACAGAGCCGACTGACCTCTGGCTTTCGCCGCTGAGCCTCCAACCGGGCATGGTCGTGTGTGACAACAGCCGTAACCTGGTGGCAGCGCTGCAGCTCGGCAGCCTCACACGTGCCATGCCTGGCCCACGTCTTCAATCTGGTGGTTCAGCGGTTTCTGAAAAACTACCCGCACTTATCTGACCTGCTCGGCAAGGTGCGCCGCGTCTGCGCACATTTCCGCAAGTCCACCATGGACGCTGCTACCCTGTGGACCCTGCAACATCAGTTTAATCTGCCAGAGCACCTACTGCTGTGCGATGTGCCCACACGGTGGAATTCTACGCTGCACATGTTGGCCAGGCTCTATGAACAGCGTAGAGCAATAGTGGAATACCAACTCCAACATGGCCGGCATAGTGGTAGTCAGCCTCCCCAATTCTCTACCGAGGAGTCCACCTGCTATGCCTGCTGAGAAGTTCGCTGCAAGGCATAAAGGCCGACGCTTTGCGGTTGGAACAGGAGACAGGGGATGACAGTATGTCGCTTGATAGCCAGACCACCCTCATGTCTATATCTCAGCGCGTTTTGGAGGAGGAGGAGGAGGGGGAGGAGCAGGAGGAGGAGCAGGAGGAGGGGAAAGAAACAGCTGGGCACACTGCAGAGGGTACCCATGCTGCTTGCCTCTCATCTGTTCAGCGTGTATGGGCTGTGGAGGAGGAGAAGGAGGAGGAGGATCCTAAAAGTCATCTTGCTAGCGAGGACAGCCATGTCTTGTGACTGGCACCCTGGCACACATGGCTGACTTCATGTTAGACTGCCTTTCTCGTGACCCTCGCGTTAGACGCATTCTGGCCAACACGTATTACTGGGTGTACACCCTTCTCGACCCACGTTACAAGGAGAACCTTTTCACTCTCATTCCAGAAGAGGAAAGGGGTACGAGAGTGATGCAATACCACAGGACCCTGGTGGACAAAGTGATGCTAAACTTCACATCTGACAGCGCTAGCAGCAGAAGTCGCAGTTCCAAGGGCCAAGTAGCAGGGGTGGCGTGGAGATCAGGCAGCATGTTCAGCGCAGGCAGAGGAACACTCTCCAAGGCCTTTCCCAGCTTTATGGCTCCCCAGCAAGACTGTGTCACCACTCCCCAGTCAAGGCTGAGTCAGAGGGAGCACTGTAAAAAGATGGTGAGGGAGTACGTAGCCGATCGTACCACCATCCTCCGTGATGCCTCTGCTCCATACAACTATTGGGTGTCAAAGCTGGACATGTGGCACGAACTTGCGCTGTATGCCCTGGAGGTGCTGGCTTGCCCTGCCAGTAGCGTCTTGTCAGAGAGGGTGTTTAGTGCAGCTGGGGGAATCATCATAGACAAGCGTACCCGCCTGTCAACTGCTAGTGCCGATATGCTTACACTTATAAAGATGAACAAAGCCTGGATTTCCCCAGACTTCGCTTCGCCACCGGCGGAGAGCAGCGGAACCTAAAGATTCTTTTCACTGCAACCGCAGATAAAAGCACTCTTCTCTATCACCAGAAAAACGGGGTATTTAGCTTTGTCAATCTGTCTCTGATATTAGTCCTCCTCCTGCTACTCCTCCTCCAGAAACAACATGTCATCGCGCTGAACTGCCAATTTTTCTGCGGCTCAAAAGGCTCATCTAACAATGTTTTTACAATTTTTAAAAGTTTCAAAAGTATTGATACTTTAACATGAACCAATTTTTTTTAACAGGGCTGCCTCCAGGCTCTGTTACAAATTAAGCAACAGCGAGCTGTATCTTTCAAAAAATATTTATGGGTTTCACCTGCCCTCTCGGTTGATAAATTGTTCAGAGGTACACTTGTACTCTTGGTACACTTATTTTTCGGGCCCACGCCTACACTCTTATCCAACTAATTTTTCCGGCTTTCACCTACACTCATGGTACCCCAATGTTTCAGAGGTTGGCCTATACTATGACTACTGGGGTCTGCCTGCCTATACTTCTGCTACAAGATTGTTACTGGGGTCTGCTATACTTCTTCCACGTAAATGTTACAGGGGTCTGCCTATACTGCTGCTACAAAAATTTTACAGGGGTCTGCCTATACTTCTGCCACATAAATGTTACAGGGGTCTGCCTATACTGCTGCTACATAAATGTTACAGGGGTCTGCCTATACTGCTGCCACTTAAATGTTACAGGGGTCTGCCTATACTTCTACAACAGAAATGGTACTGAGGCCTGCCTATACTGCTGCCACGTAAATGTTACAGGGGTCTGCTTATACTTCTGCCACGTAAATGTTACAGGGGTCTGCCTATACTGCTACTCCATAAATGTTACAGGGGTCTGCCTATACTGCTGCCACGTAAATGTTACATGGGTCTGCCTATACTGCTGCTCCATAAATGTTACAGGGGTCTGCCTATACTTCTGCCACGTAAATGTTACAGGGGTCTGCCTATACTTCTGCCACTTAAATGTTACAGGGGTCTGCCTATACTTCTACAACAGAAATGGTACTGGGGTCTGCCTATACTGCTGCCATGTAAATGTTACAGGGGTCTGCCTATACTTCTGCCACGTAAATGTTACAGGGGTCTGCCTATACTGCTGCTGCAAAAATGTTACAGGGGTCTGCCTATACTTCTGCCACGTAAATGTTATAGGGGTCTGCCTATTCTTCTACTACAGAAATGGTGCTGGGGTCTGCCTATACTGCTGCTACATAAATGTTACTGGGGTCTGCCTATACTTCTACAACAAAAATGGTACTGGGGTCTGCCTATACTCCTGCTACTGAAATGTTACAGGGATCTGCCTAAATTTGTACTACAGAAATGGTACTGGGGTGTGCCTATACTACTGCAACCGAAATGTTACAGGGGTCTGCTTATACCTTTTCTACTGGAATGTTACAGAGGTCTGTTTACACTATGGGTGCACACAGACTTCCCATCGCGGTGGATTACCCATCTGGCCCCCAAACACTCACTGACTAGGGCATCAATTGTGGGCCAAGGCCAATATGTATTTCCTCTCATGTTACCACAGTTATCGGAGAAACTCGTTTGGGCCACAGAAGAGGCGCGTTACTGCCTCAATGAGACGTTCAAAGCTGAACTGGCATCGAAGTCCACCTCATGCCCGCGATTGCTGAGGGTTTGTGCAGAGGCCTATGTCCTCGGGGCAGTGAAAGTCTGCCATGTTTGGGCACTCTGATTTCTTTATGTGTATCGTCTTTAAGTTCCTTGGACCCACCCATGGTGTGGGTGCAAACGGACTTCCCATAGCGGTGTTTTACCTGTCTGACACAAATACACTGACTGACTTGGGTGCAGAGTGCAGATGGCTTTCCCCTTGCAGTGTCGATTGAGCTATCCGACACCAACACAGAATAAATAGTGTGAGGGGACCCGGATTGCCCATTGCTATGTAACTCGCGGCACATTGGGTACCACAGTGTGTTTGCTGGGACCGAGCCGGACACAGGGCCTGCTCACATACTTCCCCCACAGGCTACAGTGGGTCCTGGTCATGGTTTCTTGGCCTTGTAAGGCCACCTCCTCCTCCTGCTTGGAGTCAGGGGATCAGCACTGGGCATAATGTATTTGCTCTCGTGTTACCACAGTTATCTGATACACTGGTTTGGGCCAAAGAAGAGGAGCGTTACTGCATGAGACATTCAATGCTGTACTAGCATCGAAGTCCGCTTCATGCCCGCGATTGCTGAGGGTGTGGGCTGAGGCTTAGGTCCCGGGGGAACTGCAACTGCACCAGGTGGAACTTTTTCCTGGCTAATCCAGTCATTGGAGCGGTGAAAGAAAACGTAACTGATTTACTGAGACCTTCGCAGCTGAACTAGCATCGAAGTCCGCTTCATGCCCGCGATTGCTGAGGGTTTGTGCAGAGGCCTATGTCTTTGGTGCAGTGAAAATCTGCCATGTTTGGGCACTTTGATTTCTTCATGGTTCATGTCTTGGTACGCCTAGGACCCCCCTATGCTGTGGGTACACACAGACTTTCCATTGCGGTGATTTACCTGTCTGGCACAAAGACACTGACTGACTTGGGGCAGAGTGCAGATGGCTTTCCCCTTGCGGTGTCGATTGAGCTATCCGACACCAACACAGAATGAATTGTGTGGAGGCACATGGATTCCACATTGCTATGTAACTCGCTGCACCTTGGGTCACACAAGATGGGGGCTGGGAACGAGCTTGACCATGGGCCCGCTTACGTCAAGATTGAACGTCAATTTCTCATCAATTCTCAACAGCATTGTGGGCTATCGCACCCCCTTTTGAAGAGGGTCACTGCCTGGCCCTGCCAACCCTCTGCAGTGTGTGCTCCAGTTCCTCCTCATTGCAGATGCACTTGGAAATAGACATGAGGGTGCTGTGGCTATGAAGCGAGCGTGTGGCATGAGGGCAGCTGAAGGCTGAAGGCTGGCCAGGGAAACTTATGTGTGCTGTGGACGCAGGGTCGTGCGGGGGGTTGGGCAGCATGTAACCCAGGAGAAGAGGCAGCGGTGTGACCCGCAGGCAGTGATTGTGCTTGGCTGCAGGTAGAGTGGTGCTTTGCTAAGGTGTGCCTCGCTAATGAGGGTTTGTCCAAAGTAAAAATTGTTAGAGGGGGGGGGGGGCAGACTCTTGCCCCTATTGTGGCTTAATAGTGAGACCTGGGAGCCTCAGATGCAGCCCTACATGCTGCCCCTGCCCTATCCGTTTCTGTGGTGTTTGCATGAATTTCGCATGTTTTCTGGTTTTTCACAAGTGAAGACCTATCCGGAGCATCGGTCATATACAAAAATGCTCGAGTCGCTCATTGACTTCAATGGGCTTCGTTACTCAAAACGAGCTCTCGAGCATCGCTAAAAGTTCGACTCGAGCAACGAGCACCCAAGCATTTTGGTGCTCGCTCATCTCTAATGACCACTGTTTGAGTACGATCACTCAGCTAGTTGTGAATCCACCTAACAGTTGCTTTTTCAGTCCCATATTTGGTAATTTTTTCACTAAATATGGCATGAGATACTTTGTCAAATGCTTTACTAAAGTCAAGATATACTATATCCACCGCATTTTCCTGATCAACCCAGTCGGTGATTCTGTCATAGAAGGAAATTAGATTAGTCTTGCATGACTTGTTTGTTACAAACCCATGCTGGCTCTGGTTAATTACTCCATTTTTATCCAAGTACTTGCATACATGCTGTTTAATAATTTGTTCAAAATGTTAAACTGTGTATATTCAGGTTGTATTTGTAATTTCTTGTGCTTAAATCAATGCAGACAGCCACGTGCCTGAAAGTAAATGGTGTACTTGTAGTACACTTACATACATGTGTTAGTCTTATTTTGCTACCAAGTGCTTTTGAACCCAGGCACTGGCATCACGATCACCTAATTTCGCAAGTCGTCCAGATCCTGTTGTATACCTTCCATGGTGAGCAAGATTACAAAGAGCATGCTGCACTCACCGCCACCCTTACACAGCTTCTCAGCCATTTCTTAGAAACCGCTCAGAGATTGCAGGCCTCTTACTGCTTGTCACTGGTTGTACCACTACCCACAATGAAACTCTCCGTACCCTCCTATAGTACTAGTATACCTTCTGAGGCCCCACTTAGTTATAATGCCACTCTGCGACCCTAGTCAATGATGCCCCCTTCCCACTGCTGGGTTCCCACTCCAATCCACTGTCTGATATCTTCAGACATTCTGATTGAAGGCTGTAGAGTTCCAATGTCGGAAGACGTCCGGCAGGGTATTCTTACTGTATATTACTGGCCGCTCTGTTGTCGGGGGCCTCTCCAGCATGTCTCATACCGCAGTACTGGCTCTAGCCAGCGGATGGCACCATTGTATAATGGCAGAAAGAGAAAACATCCTAGGAAACCATGAATCCAAAATTGGATTGTAAAGGGGTTCAAGTGTACTTAACTTTTCAGGCAATTTCTGAAGTGTCAGTCCAAGTAAATATGCCCCCTTAAGTATTTTCAGTTACAATGTAAATTCATTAAATGCCCCACCATCACTATAGGAAGGATATAGCCGTGACTCACTGGAGTGAATATAAAGTCAGCACATACTATTAACACAATCTAAAAATAACACACCCTTTAATTTTTTTCTCTGTGACGTGGAGCATGTTGCACATGTTTACAAGAAAAGACTGCTATAGATTCACACTTCTGGGGTCAAGTACTTGTTCTATCCCTTCTCAAGTTCATTCTGTGCTACTTATGTGCAGGAGTCTGAGGTTGTTTCGTGGAAATCTTGTGTACGGAGGACTGTGCTCCCATCTAGTGAGCAAAATGTAGATTGCATGTATCAAAAGTACTGTACCTGTCTTTATATCACAGTTACTGCTAATTTTAGGGGAAAATCAGGTGAATACAATTAATTTAATTGTAAGGATATGTGTAATGTCACATCTTCAGTACATTTTCAATTAGTATAATTCCTGGTAATGGCCAGAGGTAATCAAAGTCTGTGAAAACCTCATGTTGGCCTTTGGGTTGCCACCGCTCTCACCAAAGAATACAGGCCAAGGTAAACAAAAAGGACATGGTTTTGGGATGTGGTTTAACATGGAGTGTGGTTTGATGGTATATTAGCGCATAGTGCCCCTGTACATGTGGTGACCTGGACTGGCACTACAGGATAAAAGTACTTTAACTGTAATTTAAGAGCAATTGTTCAAACTACCAGTTCATTTAACAAAGTGTAGTTAGGCTGGACTTCATTTAATAAGAAGTGTGAGTCAGGAAACTAAAGAGTTAAGGTTTTAGGCACCATCATAAATCAGTTAGTGACAAACTCCCTGAGAGGGAAAAAAGGAGGGGGCTTCTTCCTGTTCATTTTCTATTGCGCAGTTGTTTTTTGTTAAAACAGTGTTAGAAGGCGAAAGTGAAGAGGAGTAGACAGTTCATAGAAATTTGTGAATACTAAAGAAAACTTTAGCACAGTGTTTCAGGAATGGCAAAACTGTTAGTGGGGTTTATAAAGCGTATTTTCTTGTCAGTTCTCTCTATATAGCTCTTCCTTAGCTCAGATACTGTCTCCTCAGAGTTTCTTTATCCATGTATAAAGTATTAAACAGTATATATGCAAGTTGTATATGCAATTTCTGGGGCATAAGAATAATGTAGACAACCACAAGCCTGAAAGTAATTGGTGTGCCTGTCATTTACCTACATATGTATGTTAGTCTTATTTCGCTACCAAGCGCTCTTAATCCAGAATTTATCTCTATTTCTGTAGTTTAAGAGTTTAGCTATAAATGTGCGCGGAGGTGTTCCTGGAGGCGGGGCTTTAGTCGGGATATGATGTGCACGTTCCTCGGAAAAAAGAGTTAAGAAGGAGTCAGGGTCATAGGCTTCCCTGAGTAATGATTCGAGGTATTCACAGGGTTGTCTCCCCTCCACTCCCTCCGGCAGCCCGAGCAGTCTGATATCGCATCTATGAGAACAATTCTTCAAGTCATCAATTTTCAGTTGTTTTGCAGAAGTAATAGATTTGAGCGCCTGTACTTGCACTATCTCCTCTAGGTCGGAAACTCGAGTCTCCACTGTAGTGGCGCGTTCACAGAGGGCAGTGATAGTGAACCTTTTAGAGACCGAGTGCCCAAACTGCAACCCAAAACCCACTTATTTATCGCAAAGTGCCAACACGTCAGGGGGCGGGGCTTATTGCGATGTATGATTTTACCCCCGTCGTTCCAAAATGGACAGGGCCATTTCAAAATAGACAGCGTGCAGATTGTGACTGCTTTTTGGATGCAGAAATTTCTGTGGAAAATTCTGCAGCATTTCCGCATCCAAAAAGCAGTCAAAATCTGCACGTTGTCTATTTCAAAACAGCCCTGGCCATTTCCGCCACATGCAAACATACCCCAGCAGTAATAGTGACACCCCACCACGGCCCCTAGTAGTAATAGTGACACCCCACAGCGGCCATCAGTAGTAATAGTGACACCCCACAGCGGCCTCCAGTATTAATAGTGACACCCCACAGCAGCCCTCAGTAGTAATAGTGACACCCATCAGTGGCTCCCTGTGTAATAATGACACCCCACAGCAGCCCCCAGAGTAATAGTGACACCCCACAGCGGCCCTCAGAATAACAGTGACATCCCACAGCGGCCCCCAGTATAATCGTGACAACCCACAGTGGTTCCAGTGTAATAGCGACATGCCACAGCGGCCACCCATTCCCTCCCAAGACCCACATACTTACCCCTTCCTCCTCGTGGAAGCTCTGCTGCTCGTCTGCTCGGCACTGATCCTGGTGCATACTGTGACGTCAGTGTGCTGCCAGACGCCTTCTCCCCCTGCTTTCGCGGAACCTAATAAGAGACGTCGGGGGAGGGGGGAAAGAGGATCCCAGCAGTACTGGTTTATCTTGACGCCTCTGTCACACCCCTAGCTCCCAATTGGCTCAATGCTTTAAGGTGCTAGGAGCGTGTGCATGTAGTTTTGCCTGCTGTACCCACTTAGGGTGAGGGTTATTTTTCCTATTAGGCTTAGCTTATGCATCATTTAAAGTGAATAAGCTAAGCCTAACAGGAGAACTAACCCCTCACTCTAACGGGGTACGGCAGTCAAAACTACATCCATACGGTGCACCTATCAGTCAGTACTGGCTGCGGGCCGGCTGTGTGCTCCGTGGCATGTGGCTCACTCACAGTTGTTGTGCATTCTGCGCTGTCCCCCTGCGCCTCAGCCTCTGCCGTCGCAGCTCCCAGGGTCAGCGCTATCCTCCCAACCGCACTCGCCACTGTCCTCTGTCCTGGGGCTCCCTGCCTCGCTGCTGTCCTCTATGCCGAGGCCGCTGGGCAGGCTCTGTACTGACTGTGCCAGCGCTCCCAGCCTTTGGCCCGCCGCTCTCAGCCTCGCCGCAGTCCTCTACCCCCAGCCAATCAGAAGCTGGGGGCGTGAATCAGTTGGTTGACAGGTGTATTATGTCATCACCCCTTACTTCTGATGGCGACATAATACGCCAGTACCGATCCTGGCTGCACACTAACGTCACAGTTTGCACCAGGACGAGCGCCGCTAGCAGCACAGCTGAGTGAATGCTGTCAGGTAAGCCGCAGTCCCTGCCGTTATTCACTAAAGTGGTGAGCGGCCGATGGCACGTGCCAGTAGGGAGGGCTCTGCATGCTGCCTCTGGCACACGTGCCATAGGTTCACCACCACTGTCGTAGGGTATGAACATCTGCCTGCAGTAAGCCAAAATTGGAATGTAGGGCATCAATTTTTCCAGTGACTGCGGATCAACACTCTGTTATAGCTTTTAGTACATCCTCAATAGTCGGACTTGAAGCACTGGGTCCAGGAGAGGACCCCTGAGGTTTACTAGGCGCACCAAGCTGGGTATCTTCCATAGCACCAGCTTTCCCAAGCTGCTGCACCCTATCAGTGAGTTTTGTTTACTTTGTAGGGGCCATACATGTAGGAAGTGCATACTAGTGTCGTAGAATTCCTTTGTGGAACCACGGCTTACTCAACTTGGAATGTTTACACCCTTCCATATTAATCCTGAATTGATAATGCGCATAAGAAGTTTTCACACTGACACGGGTTCAGCATGTATAGCTTCCTCAATTCTTCTTTAATGTTGGGCGTGTTGCCTCTTTTAAAGAGTTTAACATATGGGCAGATCAAAAGATTACATAGATACAACGTATTGTTTAATTATTAGATAAGCATCTTGCAATTCTTCCATCCTCCTCCGGTCATCTGTGATTGGCCATCAGGTGGTGGATGAAATGAGTGGGTTGTCCTTGCCCCACGTGTGGTTCCTTCGATATAATTGGGTGTTACATCATGAATAGAGATGAGCGAACGTACTCGTCCGAGCTTGATATTCGTGCGAATATTAGGGTGTTCGGGATGCTCGTTACTCGTAACGAGTACCACGCGGTGTTCCGGTTACTTTCAGTTTCCTCTCTGAGACGTTAGCGCGCTTTTCTGGCCAATTGAAAGACAGGGAAGGCATTACAACTTCCCCCTGTGACTTTCAAGCCCTATACCACCCCCCTGCTGTGAGTGGCTGGGGAGATCTGATGTCACCCAAGTATAAAAATCGGCCCCTCCCGCGGCTCGCCTCAGATGCGTTGTGAGTTAGCTGAGGGACAGTGGTATCGTGCTGGAGCTGCTGTCGGGAGAGCGTTAGGAGTTAGTGTAGGCTTCAAGAACCCCAACGGTCCTTCTCAGGGCCACATCTAATAGTGTGCAGTACTGTGTTAGCACTGTATTTTTATTTTTTTTTCAAAATTGGATCTGCAGAGCATTGCTCCCTGCAATAGGGACAGAAGTGGTGGTTAGGCAGGGAGAGTGTTAGCAGTGAGTGTAGGCTTCAAGAACCCCAACGGTCCTTTCTAGGGCCACATCTATCCGTGTGCAGTACTGTCCAGGCTGCTGTTAGCAGTGTTGCATTTTTTTTTTTCTTCTCAAAACCGGCTGTGCAGACCATTGCACCCGGCATTAATACTACAGGGATAGAATTGTGTAGGCAGGGCCAGAAGACATACATTATTCATTGAATAGACGCAGTGTGGCTTTTCCTTTGAAAAACAAGGGAAAAAATTCTATTTCGCCTGCCTCTGACAGTCCTCAGGGCTCTGGGTATGTGTGTGCTGCGTGCAGAACGTTAAAAAAAATCAGACGCAGCCAGCTACGTTTTACTGCAGGCTTGCGCCAATTTTTTTCCTGCATGGGAAATCCCTGATCTGCTGTAGCGAATAACTTTGCATCACTGCAGTTCTGTGACACATTTGCAGGGCCACAACACAGTTATTAAACTTAGTAGTATTCATTGAATACACACAGTGTGGCGTTTCCTTTGAAAAACAAGGGAAAAAATTCTATTTCGCCTGCCTCTGACAGTCCTCAGGGCTCTGGGTACGTGTGTGCTGCGTGCAGAACGTTGAAAAAAATCAGACGCAGCCAGCTACGTTTTACTGCAGGCTTGCGCCAATTTTTTTCCTGCATGGGAAATCCCTGATCTGCTGTAGCGAATAACTTTGCATCACTGCAGTTCTCTGACACATTTGCAGGGCCACAACACAGTTATTAAACTTAGTAGTATTCATTGAATACACGCAGTGTGGCTTTTCCTTTGAAAAACAAGAGAAAAAATTCTATTTCGCCTGCCTCTGACAGTCCTCAGGGCTCTGGGTACGTGTGTGCTGCGTGCAGAACGTTAAAAAAAATCAGATGCAGCCAGCTACGTTTTACTGCAGGCTTGTGCCAATTTTTTTCCTGCATGGGAAATCCCTGATCTGCTGTAGCGAATAACTTTGCATCACTGCAGTTCTCTGACACATTTGCAGGGCCACAACACAGTTATTAAACTTAGTAGTATTCATTGAATACACGCAGTGTGGCTTGTCCTTTGAAAAACAAGGGAAAAAATTCTATTTTGGCTGCAGGCTTGCGCCAATTTTTTTCCTGCCTGGGAAATCAAATCACTGGTAATACACCATGCTGAGGGGTAGGGGTAGGCCTATAGGACGTGGACGCGGGCGAGGACGTGGAGGCCCAAGTCAGGGTGTGGGCACAGGCCGAGCCAGTGCGGTGGCCAGGGGTAGAGGCAGGGCCAGACCGAATAATCCACCAACTGTTTCCCAAAGCGCCCCCTCGCGCCATGCCACCCTGCACAGGTCAAGGTGCTCTACGGTGTGGCAGTTTTTCACAGAGACGCCTGACGACCGACGAACAGTGGTGTGCAACCTTTGTCGCGCCAAGATCAGCTGGGGAGGCACCACCACCAGCATGCGCAAGCATATGATGGCCAAGCACCCCACAAGGTGGGACGATGCCCGTTCACTGCCTCTGGTTTGCACCACTGCCTCTCCCCCTGTGCCCCAACCTGCCACTGAGATCCAACCCCCCTCTGAGGACACAGGCACTACCGTCTCCTGGCCTGCACCCACACCCTCACCTCCGCTGTCCTCGGCCCCATCCAGCAATGTCTCTCAGCGTAGCGTCCAGACGTCGCTAGCGCCACAGTTTCAGCGCAAGCGCAAGTACGACGCAACGCACCCGCACGCTCAAGCGTTAAACGTGCACATTGCAAAATTGATCAGCCTAGAGATGCTGCCGTATAGGCTTGTGGAAACGGAGGCTTTCAAAAGCATGATGGCGGCGGTGGCCCCGCGCTGCTCGGTTCCCAGTCGCCACTACTTTTCCCGATGTGCCGTCCCAGGCCTGCACGACCACGTCTCCCGCAACATTGTACGCGCCCTCACCAACGCGGTTACTGCCAAGGTCCACTTAACAACAGACACGTGGACTAGCACAGGCGGGCAGGGCCACTATATCTCCCTGACGGCACATTGGGTGAATTTAGTGGAGGCTGGGACAGAGTCAGAGCCTGGGACCGCTCACGTCCTACCCACCCCCCGAATTGCGTGCCCCAGCTCGGTGGTGGTATCTGCGGGGGTGAATGCTTCCTCCACTAAACCACCCTCCTCCTCCTCCTCCTCCTACGCAACCTCTGTCACGCAATCAAGATGTGTCAGCAGCAGCACGTCGCCAGCAGTCGGTGTCACGCGGCGTGGCAGCACAGCGGTGGGCAAGCGTCAGCAGGCCGTGCTGAAACTACTCAGCTTAGAAGAGAAGAGGCACACGGCCCACGAACTGCTGCAGGGTCTGACAGAGCAGACCGACCGCTGGCTTGCGCCGCTGAGCCTCCAACCGGGCATGGTCGTGTGTGACAACGGCCGTAAGCTGGTGGCGGCTCTGCAGCTCGGCAGCCTCACGCACGTGCCATGCCTGGCCCATGTGTTTAATTTGGTGGTTCAGCGCTTTCTGAAAAGCTACCCCCACTTGTCATACCTGCTCGGAAAGGTGCGCCGGATCTGCGCACATTTCCGCAACTCCAAGACGGACGCTGCCACCCTGCGGACCCTGCAACATCGGTTTAATCTGCCAGTGCACCGACTGCTGTGCGACGTGCCCACACAGTGGAACTCTACGCTCCACATGTTGGCCAGACTCTATGAGCAGCGTAGAGCTATAGTGAAATACCAACTCCAACTTGCGCGGCGCAGTGGGAGTCAGCCTCCTCAATTATTTACAGAAGAGTGGGCCTGGTTGGCAGCCATCTGCCAGGTCCTTGGAAAATTTGAGGAGTCTACCCAGGTGGTGAGCGGCGGTGCTGCAATCATTAGCGTCACCATTCCTCTGCTATGCATCTTGAGAAGTTCCCTGCAAAGCATAAAGGCAGACGCTTTGCGCTCGGAAACAGAGCCGGGGGAAGACAGTATGTTGCTGGATAGTCAGAGCACCCTCCTGTCTATATCTCAGCGCGTTCAGGAGGAGGAGGAGGAGCATGAGGAGGATGAGGAGGAGGGGGAAGAGACAGCTTGGCCCACTGCTGACGGTACCCATGCTGCTTGCCTGTCATCCTTTCAGCGTGTATGGCCTGAGGAGGAGGAAGAGGAGGAGGATCCTGAAAGTGATCTTCCTAGTGAAGACAGCCATGTGTTGCGTACAGGTACCCTGGCACACATGGCTGACTTCATGTTAGGATGCCTTTCTCGTGACCCTCGCGTTACACGCATTCTGGCCACTACGGATTACTGGGTGTACACACTGCTCGATCCACGGTATAAGGAGAGCCTTTGCACTCTCATTCCCGAAGAGGAAAGGGGTTCGAGAATGATGCTATACCACAGGGCGCTGGTGGACAAACTGATGGTAAACTTCCCATCCGACAGCGCTAGTGGCAGAAGGCGCAGTTCCAAGGGCCAGGTAGCAGGGGAGGTGCGGAGATCAGGCAGCATGTACAGCGCAGGCAGGGGAACATTCTCCAAGGCCTTTGCCAGCTTTATGGCTCCCCAGCAAGACTGTGTCACCGCTCCCCAGTCAAGGCTGAGTCGGCGGGAGCACTGTAAAAGGATGGTGAGGGAGTACGTAGCCGATCGCACGACCGTCCTCCGTGACGCCTCTGCCACCTACAACTACTGGGTGTCGAAGCTGGACACGTGGCCTGAACTCGCGCTGTATGCCCTGGAGGTGCTTGCTTGTCCTGCGGCTAGCGTCTTGTCAGAGAGTGTGTTTAGTGTGGCTGGGGGAATCATCACGGATAAGCGTACCCGCCTGTCAACCGACAGTGCCGACAGGCTTACACTCATCAAGATGAACAAAGCCTGGATTTCCCCAGAATTCTCTTCTCCACCAGCAAACAGCAGCGATACCTAAGCAATACGTAGGCTGCACCCGCGGATGGAAGCATCGTTCTCTCTCACCATCCAAAACGGGGACATTTCTGCTTCATCAATCTGTGTATAATATTCCTCCTCCTCCTCCTCCTGCTCCTCCTCCTGAAACCTCACGTAATCACGCTGAACGGGCAATTTTTCTTAGGGCCACAAGGCTCACTCATATGATTTTTCTAAACAATTTTTATACGTTTCAATGCTCTTAAAAGCGTTGAAACTTTAACTTGAACCAATTTTTCGTTAAACTGGGCTGCCTCCAGGCCTAGTTACCACTTAAGCCACATTAACCAAAGCGATTAATGGGTTTCACCTGCCCTCTTGGTTGGCCATGGCCAATTTTTTGGATGTACATTAGTACTGTTGATACACCAATTTTTGTGGGCCCTCGCCTACAGTGTAATCAAATGAATTTTTAGCCCACCTGCATTACAGCTGACGTTACATCCGCTGTGTTGGGCAATGCAATGGGATATATTTATGTACCGCCGGTGGCTTCCTGGCACCCACCCATGCTGTAGGTCCACAGAGAATTATAAATGCATCTGTTTCCACATCTAAAGAACCCCAGTCAGACTGGGGCATGCAGTGTGGGCCGAAGCCCACCTGCATTAAGCACGACATTACTACCTCAGCTGTGTTGGGCAATGCAATGGGATATTTTTATGTACCGCCGGTGGGTTCCAGGGAGCCACCCATGCTGTGGGTCCACAGGGAATTATAAATGCATCTGTTTCCACTTCTAAAGAACCCCAGTCTGATTGGGGCATGCAGTGTGGGCCGAAGCCCACCTGCATTAAGCACGACATTACTACCTCAGCTGTGTTGGGCAATGCAATGGGATATATTTATGTACCGCCGGTGGCTTCCTGGCACCCACCCATGCTGTGGGTCCACAGAGAATTATAAATGCATCTGTTTTCACATCTAAAGAACCCCAGTCAGAGTGGGGCATGCAGTGTGGGCCGAAGCCCACCTGCATTAAACACGACATTACTACCTCAGCTGTGTTGGGCAATGCAATGGGATATTTTTATGTACCGCCGGTGGGTTCCAGGGAGCCACCCATGCTGTCGGTCCACAGGGACTTCACAATAGGGAGTTGTACCTGCCTGTGTCTATGAATTAAAAACCGCGGTCTGACTGGGGCATGCAGACACCTTGACAGAATGAATAGTGTGTGGCACATAGGTTCCCCATTGCTATGCCCACGTTTGCAGCTCCTGATGGCGGTGGCACAGGATTATATTTCTCATTGCTTCTGTACAGCATTGTGGGCTATCGCCCCGCCCCTTTTAAAGAGGGTCGCTGCCTAGCTGTGCCAACCCTCTGCAGTGTGTGCCTGCTTTTCCTCTGGCAGACGCACTTATAAATAGACATGAGTGTGGCGTGGCATGAGGGCAGCTGAAGGCTGGGCAGGGACAGTTTGGTGTGCGCTGTGGACACTGGGTCGTGGGGGGGGGGGGTGGTTGGTCAGCATGTAACCCAGGAGAAGTGGCAGCGGAGTGTCATGCAGGCAGTGATTGTGCTTTGTTGGAGGTAGTGTGGTGCTTAGCTAAGGTATGCATTGCTAATGAGGGCTTTTCAGAAGTAAAAGTTGTTGGGGGGGGGGGGCACTCTTGCCGGTATTGTGGCTTAATAGTTGGACCTGTGAACTTGAGATGCAGCCCAACATGTAGCCCCTCGCCTGCCCTATCCGTTGCTGTGTCGTTCCCATCACTTTCTTGAATTGCCCAGATTTTCACACATGAAAACCTTAGCGAGCATCGGCGATATACAAAAATGCTCGGGTCGCCCATTGACTTCAATGGGGTTCGTTACTCGAAACGAACCCTCGAGCATCGCGAAAATTTCGTCCCGAGTAACGAGCACCCGAGCATTTTGGTGCTCGCTCATCTCTAATCATGAACTATAAATTGCACAAACCTCCCATGTTATTTGCATACGTTTCCAGTAAAATTGCTTGGGTAATTATTGCGGTAGCTGTTTCAGACTGCGGTTGTCCATGTCTGAGTTATACTGTCTTCCAAAGTTGCAAAACAGATGGAAAATGTAACGTGTTTATACTATATATTATCTTGTCAGCGTTTTGCGAACAGAAGTTTCATAAGAGGAAGCAGACACATTGGATATCTATATTTGTATCAGTAATGGAAAAGTACTGGCACTTAGTATACAAAATAAAAACAGGTTCATTGTCCATTACCAAAGGCCCACAGTCCAGAATATAGATATGTTTGGTTTCCACTACACTAGGTACAGGAAAGAGTCAGAAGCAAAGGCAGCACCCTCCTCAGGGAGTTTTATTGTGTTAACTACATCTCAGGGTTCTTGTATTTAACCAAGTTCAGGGAGTATATCATTGTGAGACTATCACACTGGTGGCACTCTGTTATTTAATTTGTGATTTCAAGTTCAGGGCTCTGTGGCAATGGTATAATGCAGAGAGTCATTCCGGTAGACGACCACTGGGTGTCAGCAGAGTACAGCAAAGGTCTTGCTCTTGTGAACTAATCTGTTTATATATAACTAGTAATTATTAGGAAGTTATAGTAGCAGTGTTTCTGGTGGCACATCACACACACAGCAGCTTGATTACCACACAAGACAAACACAGCTTGGCTCCTCCCCCAGCAGTGACATCACCACTGGTCCTTCAGCCCACCGGATCTCTGTGGTGGTGGTAGGTCAGTGTGTTCCGTCAGGACTGCTGAGTTGTGTAGGAAATTATAGTATCAGTGTTTCTTCCCTTTTCTCCTCTTCCTCTCCACCAAGGCAGGGTAAGTTGTTTCCGACATTTCAGGGAAACATCCCATTTAGCTTTCTCCTATTTCAGATGTATTAAATGCCTCCTCCAGTCACATCAGTTAATAGATATCTGGCATACGGTCCATCCCGCTGGGAGAGATTGCACGTATTATTCCCCAGTGCATAGTGTCTACCCAAGGACTGACTACTTGCTGACCTCCCTCAGACACGTTCTTCTAACCATTCATCCCCTCACTTATGCGGATCATGCGATGCCGTATGCCTCACTGGCATCCCCCATGATACTACCCAGACCTTGGTACTGCCTCTTGAATGAGTCCCTCTTGCACAATATAACTAGTAGTGAGGCCATTCGAGCTGATCCTATCCACTACTTTGAAGAGAACCCACTGTGGGCACCCCATAAGTGTGTCATCCATGGGCATTTAGTGAGGCATGGGACATAGTGTAAAAAATAAAGAGCCAGCGAATTAGCGTCCCTAATATCTAAAATCGAAACTCTCAAAAAAAAAAAATCACATAAACGGTCTCATGCAGCTTCAGTCCACACTACACTCATTGTATTCCACAAACGCCTGAGAGATAAACTAGCTTTCCATACTAAATCTCTCTTGGCCAGAGGACGCCGCCATTTCTTCGAGTTCAGGAATAAATGTAGCAGGACCCTCAAAGAACCCTGGAAGAACAGAGGTCCCGTACTTTAGTTCCTGTAATCTCATCTCATAATGCAACCCCCACTAATGATCCTGAAAAAAATTGCAGTTGAGTTTGTGCAATTCTACAGAGTATTGTACAACTTGACAGCTGCCTCAGGGACGGGAGTTGATACTTCCCTAGGCCCCCAAATTTAGCAGTATTTAGAGAAATCCGGCCTGCTATCATAGTCACCGGAATCGACATGCACATTGGATCGACCCATTTTTGGGGAGGAGATTTCCCAATCCTTAAAATCCACGCCCTGTGGTAAAGCACCTGGTCCAGATGACCCCCATCTTCCTACTATAAGAAATACTTCCTTATCAGCCCACTGACCTCTGCACTAAAGTTGATCGCGGAATGGTGTCCTCTCCCCCAGATATGACAAATGCCCAGATTGCAGTAATCCACAAACAAGGTAGAGATTCTACTCTCTGTTCAAATTACTGTCCAATCCTTCTACTCAACGTTGACCTCAAACTGTTTCCAAAAGTCCTAGCAATGCGCCTTTCACCATTATTACTAGAACTCTCAAAAAAAAAAAAAATCACATAAACGGTCTCATGCAGCTTCCATCCATGCTACACTCATTGAATCCCACAAACGCCTGAGAGATAAACTAGCTTTTAAGATTAATGGATAGAAAATATCCCACGGATATTGTAGATCAAGCTTTAGACCATGCTAGCCAACAAAATCGAGCAAACTTACTAATCCCCAAAGAGAAAACCAGTAATAATGAGTTAAGGATAATAGGCACCTTCGACACCAGCCATTCCGAGATCAGAAGCATTCTAAACAAATAATGGGAGATTTTAACAAATGATAAAGATCTTGTATCGGTTATTTCAAAATCCCCCAGTATTACATATCGAAGAGGACGAAACATCCGTGACCACCTGGTAAAAAGCCACCATAAACCATAAAAGCATAATGGGAACTCTGATTGCCTGAAATCTCAAGGCATTGAATTACTCAAAATAGATAGGAGGAAAGGAAATATTGATCGATTGCTGCTCCAAAAAGAAGCAGCTTGGATCTTTAGGTTGGACACAGTTCACCCAAAGGGAATTAACGAAAACCTACTGTTTAATTGTTTTCTCTAAACATAATTGATATAATGACCCTGCTCACAAAGAAACCAGAGATAATCAATTTTTATCAATATATATGGATTACCCATTTGTAATATTGTTCATTAACTATATATTTGTAGTTAAGAAAGATAATAAAGTCAAATCCACCTATTGCCATTGTATATTTTAATATGATCTATCATCTCATCTAGATGTTAATTTCTTAATAACTTTGTTGTCATAGGTGCCTAAGTGCTAAATGTGTTTACATCTATTATATATATCAACATAAGTACCTGGGCAACAATATAAATTTCTATTCATCTAGTTGTAGGTTCATCAATAATAATTTGATGGCCATAAGAGCTATCAAAATCCTAAAATCCAGTACGCACAAAATGAGCACCCCGGGCGACATTACGAACTTCTATAATTGTTCTGTTGCCTCCCCAAATCTCTTTCATCCTCCTGCCAGTTTCCAAAATGGCGCTTTCATATAGGATGATAGTCATGTGATCATCACCCATGGTCACATGACCAGTGAGCTCATGTGACAAGATGCGTCGTGCCACTCATGACGTCAAGCGCGCAATGACGGCATTACGCTGCTCACTCAGCGACGCCGGACGCAGTCATCAGAGACTATGTCTCCAATCATGGAGCTCAGGAGCCACAATGCGATACACTGGGGACTCGCAAACATGGAGGTATATCATGAAGCGACCTACTGGCAACATTGGCGGCCGTGATAGATATAGCATGACGGCATCGTCCGTCTTTAAATTTCAACTTCGCCCTTTATATTTCTTAAACTAAGTTATACCCCTGATATTATAACTGAGGACACAAGTGCATGAGACGATGTGAATGGCTCAAGATTGTATTTACATACATAATAAGTGGTGATAGAGGATTGGACAATAGACAATAGACCCATCCCGTGGGCAGTCCGGAGGTTACTATATAAGCCCTGAAGCAGCAGGGAGCTTCAGATACTCTGGCCTACCACTGAGGCTAGTAGCTTCTATCTCTCTATCTGATCTAGACTAAACCTTGCTTGAATGCTTGAGATGGGGTACGATTCCATAATGTATGATTGTAATTCCAATTGAATGCTTAATATGGGGTACGTTCCCATAACAGATTGACTTGAGTTCTTGCTGGATTAGTGTGAACTACTTAGTGGAGGATTGCTGGTCTAAGACTATCAGGCACAGGAGTAAACTTGACTTCTAACTTGCTCTTTAAATAGCAGGCTTATAACCTTACTATATGGCTCCTAATACTTTTTGATATGCATTAACCCCTTAGTGACGGCCCCATCGGGAAACTACGTTCTCAGTAAGTGGGCTTTAATCCTAGAGGACGTATTTTTATGCATCCTCTTAAGATTAATGCCCACTTGCCTGAGGACGTGACAGCTCCATGCTGTCGGTGCCCGCAGGTAGCCGACAGCATGGAGCTGTCCTCCCAGGATGCGGGCAGTCCCCCCCGGCATTGCGATCGGCGCTATCCAATGGATAGTGCCGTTCGCAATAAAGTAAATAAAACTGTGTAAAAATGTAGATATTCAGCTGCCCTGATGGATCGGATCCATCAGGGCAGCTGAAAAAACTTACCCGTCTTGTCTGCAGTGTCCCCCGAAAATCTGGTCCTCCCAGACCCGCCAACGGCCTTCTGCGCGCCAGACGATGCTGTCAGGCGCATGCGCAGAAGCCCGGGAGCCCCCATCAAATTTTAAATCTCCTGGCTCCCGGCTCCTGAAGGTAGCCGGGAACCAGGAGGTGTTACCGGGCACCGCTCTGAGCGATCCCCGGGCCCGCGATCGCAAAAAAAGTTTTTAAAAAAATACTCACCTCGGTCTTCCCTGATGTCCCGGGACCCGAAGTCCCCGTCTGCGCATGCGCGCCCGATGTCAATCATCGGGCGCGTGCACAGAGGGTCTCGAGCCCCGGGAAATTCAAAATCCCTCTGCTCCTGGCTGCCATGTGTAGCCAGGAGCAGAGAGAGTATACCGGGGACATGATCACTGTAATCCAATGGATAACAGTGATCATGTAGAGTAAAAAAAAAGTGTAAAAAGTAAAAAAAAAAAAAAGGGGGGGGAAGGAAAGGAAAAAAAAAAGTTTAGAAAAGCTTGCATTTCATCTCCCCCCACGGATCATATCCGTGAGGGAGGATGAAATGACATACCTAAGGCCCGCGGATTTATCCCCGGACCTTACCCCAGCTTCTGCGCACGTGCCCGTCGCCGAAATGGCAGGCGCATGCGCAAAAGCTGTAGTAATTAGAGATGAGCGAACGCGTTCGTCCGAGCTTGATATTCGTGCGAATATTAGGGTGTTCGGGATGTTCGTTATTCGTAACGAACACCATGCGGTGTTCTGGTTACTTTCACTTCCTTCCCTGAGACGTTAGCGCGCTTTTCTGGCCAATTGAAAGACAGGGAAGGCATTACAACTTCCCCCTGCAACGTTTAAGCCCTATACCACCCCCCTGCTGTGAGTGGCTGGCGAGATCAGGTGTTCGCCTAATATAAAAGTCGGCCCCTCCCGCGGCTCGCCTCAGATGCCTGGTGAGTTAGATGAGGGACAGTGCTGTTTATACCGGAGCTGCTGTAGGGAAAGAATTGGTAGTTAGTGTAGGCTTCAAGACCCCCCAAAGGTCCTTATTAGGGCCACTGATAGCTGTGTGTTGGCTGCTGTTAGCAGTGGCATTTTTTTTTTCTCAAAATCGGCTCTGCAGAGCGTTGCACCTGGCATTAGGGACAGAAGTGCTGCATAGGCAGGGAGAGTGTTAGGAGTGAGTGTAGCCTTCAAGAACCTCAACGGTCCTTTCTAGGGCCATATTTATCCGTGTGCAGTACTGTCCAGGCTGCTGTTAGCTGTGCTGCATTTTTTTTGGGCTTCTCAAAATCGCCTCTGCAGAGCATTCCACCCTCCATTGATACTGCAGGGAAAGAATTGTATAGGCAGGGCCACAACACAGTTATTATTCATAGAATATACGCAGTGCTGCCTTTTGGTGGAAAAACAAGTGAAATCAAATCTATTTGTCCAGCCTCTGTCCGTCCTTACGGGCGGTGGACACGTGTGAGCTGCGTGAAAAACATTGCTAAATCATACGCACCCAGCTACGCTTTACTGCTGGCTTCGCCATTTGCTTTCCTTAATTGGGAAAAAAAATACCTGCTCTGCCAGAGTTATAATAACTCTGCTACCCTCACGTTCTGTGACACATTAGCAGGGACACAGCACAGTTATTAAACTTCTCATGTTCATTGAATATACGCAGTGCTGCCTTTTGGTGGAAAAACAAGTGAAAACAAATCTATTTGTCCAGCCTCTGTCCGTCCTTACGGGCGGTGGACACGTGTGAGCTGCGTGAAAAACATTGCTAAATCATACGCACCCAGCTACGCTTTACTGCTGGCTTCGCCATTTGCTTTCCTTAATTGGGAAAAAAAATACCTGCTCTGCCAGAGTTATAATAACTCTGCTACCCTCACGTTCTGTGACACATTAGCAGGGACACAGCACAGTTATTAAACTTCTCATGTTCATAGAATATACGCAGTGCTGCCTTTTGGTGGAAAAACAAGTGAAAACAAATCTATTTGTCCAGCCTCTGTCCGTCCTTACGGGCGGTGGACACGTGTGAGCTGCGTGAAAAACATTGCTAAATCATACGCACCCAGCTACGCTTTACTGCTGGCTTCGCCATTTGCTTTCCTTAATTGGGAAAAAAAAATACCTGCTCTGCCAGAGTTATAATAACTCTGCTACCCTCACGTTCTGTGACACATAAGCAGGGACACAGCACAGTTATTAAACTTCTCATGTTCATTGAATATACGCAGTGCTGCCTTTTGGTGGAAAAACAAGTGGAAACAAATCTATTTGTCCAGCCTCTGTCCGTCCTTACGGGCGGTGGACACGTGTGAGCTGCGTGAAAAACATTGCTAAATCATACGCACCCAGCTACGCTTTACTGCTGGCTTCGCCATTTGCTGTCCTTAATTGGGAAAAAAAATACCTGCTCTGCCAGAGTTATAATAACTCTGCTACCCTCACGTTCTGTGACACATTAGCAGGGACACAGCACAGTTATTAAACTTCTCATGTTCATTGAATATACGCAGTGCTGCCTTTTGGTGGAAAAACAAGTGAAAACAAATCTATTTGTCCAGCCTCTGTCCGTCCTTACGGGCGGTGGACACGTGTGAGCTGCGTGAAAAACATTGCTAAATCATACGCACCCAGCTACGCTTTACTGCTGGCTTCGCCATTTGCTTTCCTTAATTGGGAAAAAAAATACCTGCTCTGCCAGAGTTATAATAACTCTGCTACCCTCACGTTCTGTGACACATTAGCAGGGACACAGCACAGTTATTAAACTTAGATTATTCATTCACTAGAGGCAGTGGGGCCTTTCGTTTTCCAAAAAGGGAAAAAATTATATTTGGCCTGCAGTCTTGCGCCAATTTATTTCCTGCCTGTGAAATCAAATCACTGGTAATACAGCATGCTGAGGGGTAGGGGTAGGCCTAGAGGACGTGGACGCGGCCGAGGACGCGGAGGGCCAAGTCAGGGTGTGGGCACAGGCCGAGCTCCTGATCCCGGTGTGTCGCAGCCGAATGCTGCGCGATTAGGAGAGAGGCACGTTTCTGGCGTCCCCACATTCATCGCCCAATTAATGGGTCCACGCGGGAGACGGTTATTAGAAAATGAGCAGTGTGAGCAGGTCCTGTCCTGGATGGCAGAAAGTGCTTCGAGCAACCTATCGTCAACACGCAGTTCTGCGCCGTCCACTGCTGCAAATCCGAATCCTCTGTCTGCTGCTCCTCCTTCCTCCCAGCCTCCTCACTCCACTACAATGACACCTGCTCAGGAGCGGGAACACTCCCAGGAACTGTTCTCGGGCCCCTGCTTAGATTGGGCAGCAGCGGTTCCTCTCCCACCAGAGGAGTTTATCGTCACTGATGCCCAACCATTCGAAAGTTCCCGGGGTCCGAGGGAAGAGGCTGGGGACTTCCGCCAACTGTCTCAACAACTTTCTGTGGGTGAGGAGGACGATGACGATCAGACACAGTTGTCTTGCAGTGAGGTAGTAGTAAGGGCAGTAAGTCCAAGGGAGCAGCGCACAGAGGATTCGGAGGAAGAGCAGCAGGACGATGAGGTGACTGACCCCACCTGGTGTGCAACGCTTACTCAGGAGGACAGGTCTTCAGAGGGGGAGTCAAGGGCATCAGCAGGGCAGGTTGCAAGAGGCAGTGCGGTGGCCAGGGCCAGGGGTAGAGGCAGGGCCAGACCGAATAATCCACCAAGTGTTTCCCAAAGCGCCCCCTCGCGCCATGCCACCCTGCAGAGGCCGAGGTGCTCTAAGGTCTGGCAGTTTTTCACAGAGACGCCTGACGACCGACGAACAGTGGTGTGCAACCTTTGTTGCGCAAAGCTCAGCCGGGGAGCCAACACCAACAGCCTCACCACCACCACCATGCGCAGACATATGATGGCCAAGCACCCCACAAGGTGGGACGAAGGCCGTTCACCGCCTCCGGTTTGCACCCCTGCCTCTCCCCCTGTGCCCCAACCTGCCACTGAGATGCAACCCCCCTCTCAGGACACAGGCACTACCGCCTCATGGCCTGCACCCACACCCTCATCTCCGCTGTCCTCGGCCCCATCCAGCAGTGTAGTTCAGCGCACCGTTCAGCCGTCGCTTGCGCAAGTGTTCGAGCGCAAGCGCAAGTACGCCGCCACGCACCCGCATGCTCAAACGTTAACCGTCCGCATAGCAAAATTCATCAGCCTTGAGATGCTGCCGTATAGGGTTGTGGAAACTGAGTCCTTCAAAAGTATCATGAAGGCGGCGGCCCCACGCTACTCAGTTCCCAGTCGCCACTACTTTTCCCGATGTGCCGTCCCAGCCCTGCACGACCACGTCTCCCGCAACATTGTGCGCGCCCTCACCAACGCGGTTACTGCCACGGTCCACTTAACTACGGACACGTGGACAAGCACAGGCGGGCAGGGCCACTACATCTCCCTGACGGCACATTGGGTGAATTTAGTGGAGGCTGGGACAGAGTCAGAGCCCGGGACCGCTCACGTCCTACCCACCCCCAGAATTGCGGGCCCCAGCTCGGTGGTGGTATCTGCGGAGGTGTATGCTTCCTCCACTAAAGCACCCTCCTCCTCCTCCTCCTCCTCTGTCTCGCAATCAAGATGTGTTAGCAGCAGCATGTCGCCAGCAGTCGGTGTCGCGCGGTGTGGCAGCACAGCGGTGGGCAAGCGTCAGCAGGCCGTGCTGAAACTACTCAGCTTAGGCGATAAGAGGCACACGGCCCACGAACTGCTGCAGGGTCTGACACAGCAGACCGACCGCTGGCTTGCGCCGCTGAGCCTCCAACCGGGCATGGTCGTGTGTGACAACGGCCGTAACCTGGTGGCGGCTCTGCAGCTCGGCAGCCTCACGCACGTGCCATGCCTGGCCCACGTCTTTAATTTGGTGGTTCAGCGCTTTCTGAAAAGCTACCCACGCTTGTCAGACCTGCTCGTAAAGGCGCGCCGGCTCTGCGCACATTTCCGCAAGTCCCACACGGACGCTGCCACCCTGCGCACCCTGCAACATCACTTTAAGCTGCCAGTGCACCGACTGCTGTGCGACGTGCCCACACGGTGGAACTCTACGCTCCACATGTTGGCCAGGCTCTATGAACAACGTAGAGCTATAGTCGAATACCAACTCCAACATGGGCGGCGCAGTGGGAGTCAGCCTCCTCAATTCCTTTCAGAAGAGTGGGCCTGGTTGGCAGACATCTGCCATGTCCTTGGTAATTTTGAGGAGTCTACCCAGGTGGTGAGCGGCGATGCTACAATCATTAGCGTCACCATTCCTCTGCTATGCATCTTGAGAAATTCCCTGCAAACCATAAAGGCAGCTGCTTTGCGCTCGGAAACGGGGGCGGGGGAAGACAGTATGCCGCTGGATAGTCAGGGCACCCTCCTGTCTATTTCTCAGCGCGTACAGGAGGAGGAGGAGGAGCATGAGGAGGATGAGGAGGAGGGGGAAGAGACAGCTTGGGCCGCTGCTGACGGTACACCGGCTGATTGCCTGTCATCCTTTCAGCGTGTATGGCCTGAGGAGGAGGAGGAGGAGGATCCTGAAAGTGATCTTCCTAGTGAAGACAGCCATGTGTTGCGTACAGGTACCCTGGCACACATGGCTGACTTCATGTTAGGATGCCTTTCTCGTGACCCTCGCGTTGCACGCATTCTGGCCACTACGGATTACTGGGTGTACACACTGCTCGATCCACGGTATAAGGAGAACCTGCCCACTCTGATTCCCGAAGAGGAAAGGGGTTCGAGAGTGATGCTATACCACAGGACCCTTGCGGACAAGCTGATGGTAAAATTCCCAGCCGACAGCGCTAGTGGCAGAAGGCGCAGTACCGAGGGCAAGGTAGCAGGGGATGTGCGTAGATCGAGCAGCATGTACATCCCAGGCAGTGCAACAGTCTTTAAGGGCCTGACCAGCTTTATGGCTCCCCACCAAGACTGTGTCACCGCTCCCCAGTCACGGCTGAGTCGGCGGGAGCACTGTAAAAGGATGGTGAGGGAGTACGTAGCGGATCGCACGACCATCCTTGGTGACGCCTCTGCCCCCTACAACTACTGGGTGTCGAAGCTGGACATGTGGCCTGAACTAGCGCTGTATGCCCTGGAGGTGCTTGCTTGTCCTGCGGCTAGCGTGTTGTCGGAGAGGGTGTTTAGTGCGGCTGGGGGAATCATCACAGATAAGCGTAGCCGCTTGTCAACCGACAGTGCCGACAGGCTAACACTCATCAAGATGAACAAAGGCTGGATTTCCCCAGACTTCTGTTCTCCACCAGCGGACAGCAGCGATACGTAAGCAATACGTAGGCTGCACCCGTGGATGGAAGCTACGTTCTCTCTCACCATCCAAAACGGGGACATTTCTGCTTCATCAATCTGTGTCTAATATTCCTCCTCCTCCTCCTCCTGCTCCTCCTCCTGAAACCTCACGTAATCACGCTGAACGGGCAATTTTTCTTAGGGCCACAAGGCTCACTCAAATAATTTTTCAGAACAATTTTTATAAGTTTCAATGCGCTTAAAAGCATTGGAACTTTAACTTGAACCAATTTTTCGTTACACTGGGCTGCCTCCAGGCCTAGTTACCACTTAAGCCACATTAACCAAAGCGATTAATGGGTTTCACCTGCCCTCTTGGCTGGCCATGGCCAATTTTTGGGATGTACATTAGTACTGTTGATACAGCAATTTTTGTGGGCCCTCGCCTACAGTGTAATCAAATTAATTTTTAGGCCACCTGCATTACAGCTGACGTTACCTCAGCTGTGTTGGGCAATGCAATGGGATATTTTTGTGTACCGCCGGTGGGTTCCAGGGAGCCACCCATGCTGTAGGTGCACACTGAGTTTTTAATACATCTGTACACTTCTAAAGAACCCGTCTGACTGGGGCATGCAGTGTGGGCCGAAGCCCACCTGTATTACGCACGACATTACTACCTCAGCTGTGTTGGGCAATGCAATGGGATATTTCTATGTACCGCCGGTGGCTTCCTGGCACCCACCCAGGCAGTGGGTCCACAGGGAGTTTAACCTACATGTGTCCACTTGTAAAGAACCCCAGTCTGACTGGGGCATGCAGTGTGGGCCGAAGCCCACCTGCATTAAGCACGACATTACTACCTCAGCTGTGTTGGGCAATGCAATGGGATATTTTTGTGTACCGCCGGTGGGTTCCAGGTAGCCACCCATGCTGTAGGTGCACACTGAGTTTTTAATACATCTGTACACTTCTAAAGAACCCGTCTGACTGGGGCATGCAGTGTGGGCCGAAGCCCACCTGTATTACGCACGACATTACTACCTCAGCTGTGTTGGGCAATGCAATGGGATATTTCTATGTACCGCCGGTGGCTTCCTGGCACCCACCCAGGCAGTGGGTCCACAGGGAGTTTAACCTACATGTGTCCACTTGTAAAGAACCCCAGTCTGACTGGGGCATGCAGTGTGGGCCGAAACCCACCTGCATTAACCCTTTCCAGTCCACTGTGTGACCTGTGAAGACATTAGGGTTTAAGGCTGTACAGCTCCGTTGTTGGTAGACGTCCGTCGGGGTTCTCTTACTGTATATTGCCAGCCTCTCTGCTGTCGGAGCCTATCCTACGTGTCAGCTCATGCAGTACTGGCTTTAGCCAGCATATAGCGCCGTTGTATAACAGCAGAAAAAGAGTAAGCCCCCTAGGAAAACCATATACAAATTGGATTGGAAAGGGTTAAGCACAACATTACTACCTCAGCTGTGTTGGGCAATGCAATGGGATATTTCTATGTACCGCCGGTGGCTTCCTGGCACCCACCCATGCTGTAGGTGCACACGGAGTTTTTACTACATCTGTACACTTATAAAGAACCCCAGTCAGACTGGGGCATGCAGTGTGGGCCAAAGCCCACCTGCATTAAGCACGACATTACTACCTCAGCTGTGTTGGGCAATGTAATGGGATATTTCTGTGTACCGCCGGTGGGTTCCAGGGAGCCACCCATGCTGTGGGTCGACAGGGACTTCACAATAGGGAGTTGTACCTGCCTGTGTCTATGAATTAAAAAGCCCGGTCTGACTGGGGCATGCAGACACCTTGACAGAATGAATAGTGTGTGGCACATAGGTTCCCCATTGCTATGCCCACGTGTGCAGCTCCTGATGGCGGTGGCACAGGATTCTATTTCTCATTGCTTCTGTACAGCATTGTGGGCTATCGCTCCGCCACTTTTAAAGAGGGTCGCTGCCTAGCCGTGCCAACCTCTGCAGTGTGTGCCTGCGGTCCCTCGTCATGGCAGACGCAATTCTAAATAGACATGAGCGTGGTGTGGCATGAGGGCAGCTGAAGGCTGCCCAGGGACACTTTGGTGTGCGCTGTGGGGGGGGAGGGGGGGCGGTTGGGCAGCATGTAACCCAGGAGAAGTGTCAGTGGAGTGTCATGCAGGCAGTGATTGTGCTTTGTTGGAGGTAGTGTGGTGCTTAGCAAAGGTATGCCATGCTAATGAGGGCTTTTCAGAAGTAAAAGTTGTTGGGAGGGGGGGGGGGGGGGCCCACTCTTGCCGGTATTGTGGCTTAATAGTGGGACCTGTGAACTTGAGATGCAGCCCAACACGTAGCCCCTCGCCTGCCCTATCCGTCACTGTGTCATTCCCATCACTTTCCTGAATTGCCCAGATTTTCACACATGAAAACCTTAGCGAGCATCGGCGAAATACAAAAATGTTCTGGTCGCCCATTGACTTCAATGGGGTTCGTTGTTCGAAACGAACCCTCGAGCATCACGGGAAGTTCGTTCCGAATAACGAACACCCGAACATTTTGGTGTTCGCTCATCTCTAGTAGTAATTTAAAATCTCCCTGCTCCTGGCTACAAAACTTAGCCGAGAGCCTGGAGATTTCACGGGGGGCTGCGGTGAGAGGTTCCTGGTCACGCATTCGCCGTTATCCAATGGATAATGGCGATTACGTAAAAGAAAAAAAAAGGTGAAGGTTCATCTCCCCTCACCGATGCGATCGGTGAGATGAGATGAAACTTTTTACCAGAGGCCTCCGTATTTGCACCCCGACGCGATCTTCCTCCGTGAACTTTCCCGGATTCTGCACATGTGACCGCCGGCAAAATGTCAGACACATGTGCAGGAGTCGGGGAGCCCAGGAAACTTAAAATCTCCTTACTCCCAGTGACCAACGGTCGCCGAGAGTCTGGAGCAGTGACGGGTGGCCTCGTTGAGCGGTCCCCGGTCACGTGATAAAAAGGTAGCGATCTACCTTAGGCCAGTCTCACATGACCGGATAGGAATTATAGATTCTGCGTGCGTCTGATCCGCGGTAATACGCAGATCAATCGCATTGGATTACACAATTCCGCTCACATTAGCGGGTTGGAATTGCGTAATCCCCTCGCAGAAAAGAGAACGCAGCAGGTTCTATTTTACCGCGGATATCCGCAACATAGAGCCCATTGTGCTCCATGGTCGCGGATATACCCGCAGCCCATATGCAACTACCTTGTATACGGGCTGCGGGTACCCGCGTCATCGCTAAGCAACGGTGCGGGAAATACAAACAAAAAAAATGTACTGTGTGAATAGGCAGTTATGCGAAATAAATTACGCAGGGTCACAGCCAGGCTCACAGCTGGGATCCTCTGCGGGCCTCCGCAAGCGGATTCCACCTACGGCTGCGTGAGCCCGGCGTTATTCAGACCGCTACCTGTAATACGCAATTTACAAGAAGCCCCAGGAACGTTCGCCTTCCTGCAGTTCCAGGAGCACCTTGTTGAGCGCCTTCTGTGTGAGACCGCTGCACCTCCGCAAGCTTACGAAGACTCACAAAACGTCACTTTTTACACCCCATACCCGCCACTGAGGTCAAGAAATGACCCCCAAAAAGCATGAGAGGAGGGGGGATACCAGTTTTATTGCCCCATGTACCCATCCCAACCAGCCTCCGTAATTACCACTGTCTTTGGAAATACTACATAGTTCACATTATTACTTTTATCTAAGATTTGGGGAACGCCGAAAATGGCGCGGAGGGGGGGGGGGGGATTTTTTTTAAAGGTGTTAATTTTTATTCCGTACAAGTGGGCAATAGGGCCTGGAATTTATTCAGTTGTGCCCTGCAATCCAAAGGGTGTTCCCTTCGTTACAGGCCTTGCCATGTTTCCTGTAAGTAGATTAGGGCCACAATGGGTATGTTTTTGAACACGGGACAAACGGGGGTATCCATTTTGGGGTGAACGTCTTCATTCCTATGTACACTGTACAAAAAAACCAGATTTTAAATTGACAAAATTGCCAAAAAAAATGAAAATCGTAATTTTTTCCTTCTGCTTTGCTTAGATTTATTCAAATACTGTGGGGTCAAAATATGCAATACACCCCTAGATGAATTCGGTAAGGGGTCTAGTTTTTAAAATGGGGTCATTTGTGGGGGTTCTTTATCGTTTTGGATGCTCAATGGCTCTATAAGTGGGCAATGGGGCCTGGAATTTATTCCGTTGTACCCTGAAATCCAACGGGTGCTCCTTCCATTATAGGCCTAGCCATGTTTCCTTTAAGTAGATTAGGGCCACAAGGGGTATGTTTCTGAACTTGGGACAAATGGCGGTATCCATTTTGGGGTGAAAGTCTTCATTCCTATGTGTGCTGTACAAAAAAAAACAGTTTTCAAATTGATACAACTGCCAAAAAAATGAAAATTGTAATTTTTTTCCTACTGCTTTGCTTAGATTTATTCAAAAATTGTAGAGTAAAAATACACAGTACACCCCTAGATAAATTCGTTAGGGGGTCTAGTTTTCAAAATGGGATCATTTGTGGGGGTTCTCTGTCGTTTTGGCCGCTCAAGGGTTCTAGAAGTGGGCAATGGGGCCTAAGTCACCTTCATGCTAAATTTCTGTTCTGAAAGCCACCGACTACTCCTTTCGTTTTGGGCCCAGTTGTGCATCCAGACATAAGACTAGGGCCACAATGGGTATGTGTCTGAACACAGGAGAAATAGGGGTATCCATTTTGGGGTGTAAGGCTTCATTCATGTGTGTGCTGTACAAAAAAACCTGCTTTTAAAATGACAGAATTGACAAAAAAACGAAAATCAGTTTTTTCCTTTTACTTTGCTTGAATTCATTCAAAAACTGTGGGGTCAAAATGGGTAGTACACCCCTAGTACACCCCTATATAAATTCCTTAAGGGGTCTAGTTTTCAAAATGGGGTCCCGTTGTGCATTCAGACATAAGATTACGGCCACAATGGGTATGTTTCTGAACACTGGAGAAACGGGGGTATCCATTTTGGGGTGTAAATCCTCATTTTCATGGGCACTATAGGAAAAAAAAATATGTCTTTAAAATGACATATTTGCAAAAATATGAAATTTTATTTTTTCTCCTCTAAATTGAATTAATTCCTGAAAAAAACTGGTGGGGTTAATATACTCATGACACCCCTCAGTGAATACATTAAGGGGTGTAGTTTTTAAAAGGCAGTCATTTGGGGGGTATCTATTATTCTGACACTCATGAGCCTTTGCAAACTTGGCTTGGTGCAGGAAGACAAAGTGCTCCTCAAAATGCTGAAAAGTAATGTTAAATTTGTGCGTCCTCTAAATAGTTAAAAAAAAACGCAAAAGTTTTTCAAGTGTGCATTCAGAATAAAGTAAACAGATGGAAATACATATCTTATCAAAAATTTGTACGGTATGTTTGGACATATTTGAGATATTACGGTTGAAAATGTGAAAAAAATTAAATTTTTTCAAAATTTTTCCAATATTGGTACTTTTAATAAATATACGCAAATTATATCAGTCTCTTTTTACAAACTAAATGAAGTACAACATGTGGCGAAAAAACATTGTCAGAATCACTTGGATATGTAAAGCCTTTACGGAGTTATGCTACGTTGAACGACGCATGTCAGATTTCCAAAATTTGGCTCCGTCACTAAGGCGCAAACAGGCTTCGTCACTAAGGGGTTAATTTGCTTGGCCGTCGAGCACACTCTAACCATAAGTGAGTACACACTATAATCGCAAACAAGCAGAGCTCAGAACCCTGAAGGTTTGCTGCAGCAGGCCACTATTAGTATAAATCTGGTGGTTACACCTGGTATGAGCTCAAGCACAATTAACTTGGAGATTGATCAGCTAAATAATACGATCTCATAGCATTCTATGAACAATCATTATGGGGATTGATTAGCCACACAGGCAATCAATTGACTTTGAGTTTGATCAGTTAAACAACATGATCTCATAGCAGTCCATGCATAATCATTATAGGGGTTGATTAGCCATACAGGCACTCAATGTGGTGGTTAACCAATGTAAACCCCATATAAGGGTGCAGAAAGATCTTACTTATTTATAACTCCTTTGGTTATTAAGACAACATGACACTAAGTATATTGTGATGCACAATTCAATAGCATAAAAGGTTGGTCGAGTGAAATGATTAGAGATGAGCGAGCACACTCGAGATGCTTGTTACTCGAGACGAGCACCACGCGGTACTCGAGTCAATTCCATTTCCTTCCCTGCATATTTAGTGCCACTTTCTAGCCAATAGACATTCAGGAAAGGCATTACCACTTCCTCCTGTGACGTGCCAGCCCTATACCAACCCCCTGCAGTGAGTGGCTGGGGAGATCAAGTGACCACCAAGTATTTAAAGCGGTCCCGCCCGCGGCTCGCCTCAGGCACACACTGGGAGAGTATAGGGAAAGTGCTGCTGAGATAGGGACAGTGGTAGTGTAGGATTCCTGTCTTCAAGAACCCCAACAGTCCTTCTTAGGTCTACATCTGATCGTCTGCATTTTACTGGGTGGCTGCTGGGAGTTGTAGTGCTTCAGTATTTCACAGCTAGGCCTGTTTCCAGCCTTCCGTATAATTTTTTTCTGGCTGCAGTTTGCGTTACAATACCGCTGTAAGCGTGAAAGTGTACGCATATAATTCCATAATTATTTACACCGGTCTGTGTTGGCAGTGAATTATATGCACAGCCCAGGGCCAACACAGACACTTTTAGAGGGAAAGCGATGTAGACAGTATACAGCCTGTATTCTTTTTCACAAAAAAAAACCCCAAAACCTTCGTTGGGCTGCATCTCACCATCTGCATTTTGCTGGGTGCCTGCTGGGAGTTGTAGTGCTTCAGTATTTCACAGCTAGGCCTGTTTGCAGCCTTCCGTATAATTGTTTACTGTCTGGAGTTTGCTTTACACTATCACGCTGACAGCGGTATTGTACGCAAATAATTCCATAATTATTTAGTCCGGTCTGTGTCTGCAGTGAATTATACACACAGCCTAGGGCCAACACAGCCACTTTTAGAGGGAAAGTGATATAGACAGTATACAGCCTGTATTCTTTTTCAAACAAAAAAAAAAGCTCCTTTATTGGGCTGCATCTCACCGTGTGCATTTTACTGGGTGCCTGCTGTGAGTCGTAGTGCTTCACTAGTTCACAGCTAGGCCTGTTTGCAGTCTGCCGTATAATTTTTTTCTGGTTGCAGTTTGCGTTACAATACCGCTGTCAGCCTGAAAGTGTACGCAAATAATTGCATAATTATTTATACAGTTCTCTGTCTGCAGTGAATTACACCGCGGTCTCACCGCTAAACAGTACTGTAATATTACCGGGGCCACTGCTAAGTATTTCAGCTCAGCCGCTGTGCAGAGCGTCCCACAATACCATTTCCGTTGGTGGGGTTGAGATCGCCGCAGTTACCAGCACTATCCACTGGCTTTACAGCCTTCTCCCACTCCACACAGACTCTATAATCTACAAGTCTCTGCGAGCAGTAAATTACCCCTAGGTATCAGCGCGAGACAGCGGGTTACTTTTTCCTAGTCACAGCATAGAGCCTCCGCTATCTACAAGTCTCTGTGTGCAGTGAATTAAGGCCCAGTTGTCAGTGCTGTACAGTGGGGTAATTTATTTGGCCCCTGCTCTATTCATAATCCGCCATTATGAGGGGCAGGGGTAGGGGTTGAGGACGAGGAAGCGGAGGTCCAAGTGAGGGTGTGGGCACAGGCCGAGTTCCTGGTCCAGGTGAATCACAGCCGGCTGCAGCGGGATTAGGAGAGAGACAAGTTTCTGGGGTCCCCAGCTTCATATCACAATTAATGGGTCCATGTGGTAGACCTTCATTACAAACAGAGCAGTGTGAGCAGGTCCTGTCGTGGATGGCAGAAAATGCATCCAGCAATGTATCGGCCACCCAGTCTTCTACGCAGTCCACTGCTGCAACTCTGAATCCTCTGGCTGCTGCTCCTCCTTCCTCCCAGCCTCCTCACTCCATGAAAATGACACATTCCGATGAGCAGGCAGACTCCCAGGAACTGTTCTCGGGTCCCTGCCTTGAGTGGGAAAAAATGGTTCCTCTTCCACCTGAGGAGTTTGGCGTGACCGATGCCCAACCTTTGGAAAGTTCCCGGGGTCCGGTTGATGAGGCTGAGGACTTCCGGCAACCGTCTCAAGAGCTTTCAGTGGGTGAGGAGGAGGATGATGATGAGACACAGTTGTCTATCAGTGAGGTAGTAGTAAGGGCAGTAAGTCCGAGGGAGGAGCGCACAGAGGATTCGGAGGAAGAGCAGCTGGACGATGAGGTGACTGACCCCACCTGGTTTGCTAAGCCTACTCAGGACAGGTCTTCAGAGGGGGAGGCAAGTGCAGCAGCAGGACAGGTTGGAAGAGGCAGTGGGGTGGCCAGGGGTAGAGGCAGGGCCAGAGCGAAGAAACCCCCAACTGTTTCCCAAAGCACATCCTCGCGCCAAGCCTCCATGCAGAGGGCTAGGTGTTCAAAGGTGTGGATGTTTTTCAGTGAGAGCGTGGACAACCGACGAACAATGGTGTGCAACCTGTGTCACACCAAGATCAGCCGGGGAGCCACCACTACCAGCCTCACCACCACCAGCATGCGCAAGCATATGATGGCCAAGCACCCCACAAGGTCGGACTAAGGCCGTTCACCACCTCCGGGTCGCACCACTGCCTCTTCCCTTGTGCCCCAACCTGCCACTCAGATCCAACCCCCCTCTCAGGACACAGGCACGAGCGCCTCCCAACCTGCACCCACACCCTCACCTCCGCTGTCCTCGACCCCATCCAGCAATGTCTCTCAGCGCAGCATTCAGCTGTGGTTAGCGCAAGCGTTGGAACGAAAGCGCAAATACGCCGCTACGCACCCACACGCACAAGCTTTAAACGTGCACATTGCCAAATTAATCAGCCTGGAGATGCTGCCGTACAGGCTTGTGGAAACGGAGGCTTTCAAAAACATGATGGCAGCGGCGGTCCCGCGCTACTCGGTCCCAGTGGCCACTATTTTTCCTGGTGTGCCGTCCCAGCCCTACACCAGCACGTCTCCGTAACATAAATCGTGCCCTCACCAACGCGGTTACTGGGAAGGTCCACTTAACCACGGACACGTGGACAAGTACTAGTGGGCAGGGCCACTATATCTCCCTGATGGCACATTGGGTGAATTTGGTGGAGGCTGGGACCGAGTCAGAGCCTGGGACCGCTTACATCCTACCCACCCCCAGAATAGCTGGTCCTACCTCGGTGCTGGTATCTGCGGTGGTCTACGCCACCTCCTCTAAACCCTCCCCCTCCTCCTCCTCCTCCTACACAACCTCTACCTCTCAATTAAGAAGTGTGAGCAGCACATCACCAGCAGTCGGTGTGGCGTGGCAGCACAGCGGTGGGCAAGCGTCAGTAGGCCGTGCTGAAACTACTCAGCTTAGGTGACAAGAGACACACGGCCCCCGAACTGTTGCAGGGTCTGACAGAGCAGACCGACCTCTGGCTTTCGCCGCTGAGCCTCCAACCGGGCATGGACGTGTGTGACAACGGCCATAACCTGGTGGTGGCTCTGCAGCTTGGCAGCCTCACACACGTGCCATGCCTGGCCCACGTCTTCAATCTGGTGGTTCAGCAGTTTCTGAAAAACTACCCACACTTGTCTGACCCACTCGGCAAGGTGCGCCGTGTCTGCGCACATTTCCGCAAGTCCACCATGGACGCTGCCACCCTGGGAACCCTGCAACATCGGTTTTATCTGCCAGAGCACCGACTGCTGTGCGATGTGCCCACAAGGTGGAATTCTACGCTGCACATGTTGGACAGGCTCTATGAGCAGCGTAGAGCAATAGTGGAATACCAACTCCAACATGGGCGGCGTAGTGGTAGTCAGCCTCCCGAATTCTTTACCGAGGAGTGGGCCTGGTTGGCAGACATCTGCCAGGTCCTCGGAAACTTTGAGGAGTCTACCCAGATGGTGAGCAGCGATGCTGCAATCATTAGCGTTACCATCCCGCTGCTGTGTCTGCTGAGAAGTTCGCTGCAAGGCATAAAGGCCGACGCTTTGCGGTTGGAACAGGAGACGGGGGATGACAGTATGTCACTTGATAGCCAGACCACCCTCATGTCTATATCTCAGCGCGTTTTGGAGCAGGAGGAGGAGCAGGAGGAGAGGGGGGAAAAGACAGCTGGGCGCACTGCAGAGGGTACCCATGCTGCTTGCCTCTCATCTGTTCAGCGTGTATGGGCAGGAGGAGGAGGAGATCCCGAAAGTCATCTTCCTAGCGAGGACAGCAATGTCTTGCATACTGGCACCCTGGCACACATGGCTGACTTCATGTTAGGCTGCCTTTCTCGTGACCCTCGCTTAGACGCATTCTGGCCAACATGGATTACTGGGTGTACACCCTTCTCGACCCACGGTACAAGGAGAACCTTTCCACTCTTATTCCCAAAGAGGAAAGGGGTACTAGAGTGATGCAATACCACAGGGCCCTGGTGGACAAAGTGATGCTAAACTTCCCATCTGACAGTGCTAGCGACAGAAGTCGCAGTTCCAAGGGCCAAGTAGCAGGGGAGGTGCAGAGATCAGGCAACATGTTCAGTGCGGGCAGGGGAACACTCTCCAAGGCCTTTGCCAGCTTTATGGCTCCCCAGCAAGACTGCGTCACCACATCCCAGTCAAGGCTGTGTCGGAGGGAGCACTGTAAAAAGATGGTGAGGGAGTACGTAGCTGATTGTACCACCGTCCTCCGTGATGCCTCTGCTCCATACAACTATTGGGTGTCAAAGCTGGACATGGGGCATGAGCTTGCTCTGTATGTCCTGGAGGTGCTGGCTTGCCCTGCCGCTAGCGTCTTGTCAGAGTGGGTGTTTAGTGCAGCTGGGGGAATCATCACTGATAAGCGTACCCGCCTGTCAATTGCCAGTGCCAAAATGCTTACACTCATAAAGATGAACAAATCCTGGATTTCCCCAGACTACTCTTCTCCACCGGCGGAGAGCAGCGGAACCTAAAGATTCTTTTTGCTGCAACCACAGATAAAAGCATTCTTCTCTATCACTGGAAAAACGGGGCATTTAGCTTTGTCAATCTGTCTCTGATATTAGTCCTCCTCCTCCTCCTCCTCCTCCTCCTCCTGAAACAACATGTCATTATGCTGAACTGCTAATTTTTCTGCGGCCCAAAAGGCTCATATAACAATTTTTTTACAATTTTTCAAAGCTTCAAAAGTATTGATACTTTAACATGAACCAATTTTTTTTAACAGGGCTGCCTCCAGGCTCTGTTACAAATTAAGCAACAGCGAGCTGTATCTTTCACAAAATATTTATGGGATTCACCTGCCCTCTGGTTTGAGCAATTTTTCAGGGGGACATTTGTACTGTTGGTACGCTAATTTTTCTGGCCCTCGCCTATACTCTTATTCAACTAATTTTTCCGGCCTTCGCCTACACTCATGGTACCCCAATGTTTCAAGGTTGGCCTATACTCTTGGTACAGACATTTTACTGGGGTCTGCCTGCCTATACTTCTGCCACATTAATGTTACAAGGGTCTGCCTATACTTCTGCCACATAAATGTTACAGGGGTCTGCCTCTACTTCTGCTACAGAAATGTTACTGGGGTCTGTCTATACTTCTACTACAGAAATGTTACAGGGATCTGCCTATAGTGCTGCTACATAAATGTTACTGGGGTCTGCGTATACTTCATCTACAAAAATGTTACTGGGGTCTGCCTATACTTCTGCCACATAAATGTTACAGGGGTCTGCCTATACTTCTGCCACATAAATGTTACAGGGGTCTGCCTCTACTTCTGCTACAGAAATGTTACTGGGGTCTGTCTATACTTCTACTACAGAAATGTTACAGGGATCTGCCTATAGTGCTGCTACATAAATGTTACAGGGGTCTGCCTATACTTCTGCCACAAAAAATGTTACAGGGGTCTGCCTTTACTTCTTCTACATAAATGTTACAGGGCTCTGCCTATACTTCTACTACAGAAATGGTACTGGGGTCTGCCTATACTGCTGCTACAAAAATGTTACAGGGGTCTGCCTATACTGCTGCTACTTAAATGTTACAGGGGTCTGCATATACGTCTACTACAGAAATGGTACTGGGGTCTGCCTATACTTCTGCCACGTAAATGTTACAGGGGTCTGCCTATACTTCTGCTACAGAAATATTACTGGGGTCTGCCTATACTTCTACTACAAAAATGTTACTGGAGTCTGCCTATACTTCTACTACAGAAATGGTACAGGGGTCTGCCTCTACTTCTGCTACAGAAATGTTACTGGGGTCTGTCTATACTTCTACTACAGAAATGTTACAGGGGTCTGCCTGTACTGCTGCTACATAAATGTTACTGGGGTCTGCGTATACTTCATCTACAAAAATATTACTGGGGTCTACCTATACTTCTGCCACGTAAATGTTACAGGGGTCTGCCTATACTTCTACTACAGAAATGGGACTGGGGTCTGCCTATACTGCTGCTACAAAAATGTTACAAGGGTCTGCCTATACTGCTGCTACTTAAATGTTACAGGGGTCTGTCTATACTTCTACTACAGAAATGGTACTGGGGTCTGCCTATACTTCTGCTACAGAAATGTTACAGGGGTCTGCCTATACTCCTGCTACAGAAATGTTACAGGGGTCTGCCTGTACTCCTGCTACAGAAATGTTACAGGGGTCTGCCTATACCCCTGCTACAGAAATGGTACTGGGGTCTGCCTATACTTCTACTACAGAAATGGTACAAGGGTCTGCCTATACTTCTGCTACGTAAATGTTACAGGGGTCTGCCTATACTTCTGCTACAGAAATGTTACTGGGGTCTGCCTATACTTCTACTACAAAAATATTACTGGAGTCTGACTGTACTTCTACTACAGAAATGGTACAGGGGTCTGCCTCTACTTCTGCTACAGAAATGTTACTGGGGTCTGCCTATACTTCTGCCACATAAATGTTACAGGGGTCTGCCTATACTTCTGCCACATAAATGTTACAGGGGTCTGCCTCTACTTCTGCTACAGAAATGTTACTGGGGTCTGTCTATACTTCTACTACAGAAGTGTTACAGGGATCTGCCTATAGTGCTGCTACATAAATGTTACTGGGGTCTGCGTATACTTCTGCCACATAAATGTTACAGGGGTCTGCCTATACTTCTGCCACAAAAAATGTTACAGGGGTCTGCCTTTACTTCTTCTACATAAATGTTACAGGGCTCTGCCTATACTTCTACTACAGAAATGGTACTGGGGTCTGCCTATACTGCTGCTACAAAAATGTTACAGGGGTCTGCATATACGTCTACTACAGAAATGGTACTGGGGTCTGCCTATAATTCTGCCACGTAAATGTTACAGGGGTCTGCCTATACTTCTGCTACAGAAATATTACTGGGGTCTGCCTATACTTCTACTACAAAAATGTTACTGGAGTCTGCCTATACCTCTACTACAGAAATGGTACAGGGGTCTGCCTCTACTTCTGCTACAGAAATGTTACTGGGGTCTGTCTATACTTCTACTACAGAAATGTTACAGGGGTCTGCCTGTACTGCTGCTACATAAATGTTACTGGGGTCTGCGTATACTTCATCTACAAAAATATTACTGGGGTCTACCTATACTTCTGCCACGTAAATGTTACAGGGGTCTGCCTATACTTCTACTACAGAAATGGGACTGGGGTCTGCCTATACTGCTGCTAAAAAAATGTTACAAGGGTCTGCCTATACTGCTGCTACTTAAATGTTACAGGGGTCTGTCTATACTTCTGCTACAGAAATGTTACAGGGGTCTGCCTATACTCCTGCTACAGAAATGTTACTGGGGTCTGCCTATACTTCTACTACAGAAATGGTACAAGGGTCTGCCTATACTGCTGCTACAAAAATGTTACAAGGGTCTGCCTATACTGCTGCTACTTAAATGTTACAGGGGTCTGCATATACGTCTACTACAGAAGTGGTACTGGGGTCTGCCTATACTTCTGCTACAGAAATGTTACAGGGGTCTGCCTATACTCCTGCTACAGAAATGTTACAGGGGTCTGCCTATACTCCTGCTACAGAAATGGTACTGGGGTCTGCCTATACTTCTACTAAAGAAATGGTACTGGGGTCTGCCTATACTTCTGCTACGTAAATGTTACAGGGGTCTGCCTGTACTTCTGCTACAGAAATGTTACTGGGGTCTGCCTATACTTCTACTACAAAAATGTTACTGGAGTCTGCCTATACTTCTACTACAGAAATGGTACAGGGGTCTGCCTCTACTTCTGCTACAGAAATGTTACTGGGGTCTGTCTATACTTCCACTATAGAAATGTTACAGGGGTCTGCGTATGCTACTGCTACATAAATGTTACTGGGGTCTGCATATACTTCATCTACAAAAATGTTACTGGGGTCTACCTAGACTTCTGCCACGTAAATGTTACAGGGGTCTGCCTATACTTCTGCCACGTAAATGTTACAGGGGTCTGCCTATACTGCTGCTACATAAATGTTACAGGGGTCTGCCTATACTTCTGCTACAGAAGTGTTACAGGGGTCTGCCTATACTTCTACTACAGAAATGGTACTGGGGTCTGCCTATACTGCTGCTACAAAAATGTTACAGGGGTCTGCCTATACGGCTGCTACATAAATGCTACTGGGGTCTGCCTATACTTCTGCTACAGAAATGTTACAGGGGTCTGCCTATACTGCTGCTACATAAATGTTACAGGGGTCAGCCTATACTTTTGCTGCAGAAATGTTACTGGGGTCTGCTTATACCTTTGCTACAGGAATATTACAGGGGTCTGTATATACTATGGGTGCACTAAGTCTTCCCATGGCGGTGTTCTACCTATCTGGCCCAAAAGCACTGGCTGACTAGGGCATGGATTGTGGGCCTAGGCCAATATGTATTTTCTTGCTTTACCACAGTTATCCAGGGGAATGTTTTGGGCCAAACAAGAGGAGCGATACTGCACAAATGAGACGCTGCGCTAGCATCGGAGTCCGCTCTATGCCTGCGATTGCTGAGGGTTTGTGCAGAGGCCTATGTCCTCAGTGCAGTGAAAGTCTGTCATGTTTGGACACTCTGATTTCCTTGTGTCCTGTCTTTGGATTCCTTGGACCCACCCATGCAGTGGGTGCACATAGACTTCCCATTGCGGTGTTTTACCTGCCTGGCACTAAAATAAACTCTGACTGACTAGGGCATGGATTCTGGGCCGAGACCAACATGTATTTGGTCTCGCGTTACTACAGCTATCTGGGGCACTGCTTTGGGACAAACAAGAGGAGCGATACGGCGCTAATGAGACGTTCACAGCTGCGCTAACATCGGAGTCCGCTCTATGCCCGCGATTGCTGAGGGTTTGTGCAGATGCCTATGTCCTCGGCACAGTGAAAGTCTGCCATGTTTGGGCACTCTGATTGCTTTATGTGTACTGTCTTTAATTGCTTGGACCCACCCATGCTGTGGGTGCACACAGACTTCCCATAGCGGTGTTTGACCTGTCTGGCACAAAGACACTGACTGACTTGGGTAGGGTGCAGAGTGCAGATGGCTTTCCCCTTGCGTTGTCAATGAGGTATCCGACACCCAAACACAATGAGTAGTATGTGGCCACATGGATTCCCCATTGCTATGTCACTCGCAGCACCTTGGGCCACACTAGGTGTTTGCTGGGACCGAGCCTGACCCAGGGCCCGCTCCCATACTTCCCACACAGAGAATTGCTGCATTGTGGAGATGTGTAGAAGTGCTGGGCTGGCACCTGAGTCCCCTTTATGCCCACGTTTGTGGCTCGTGACATTTTTGCGACGGAGGTGGCACGGGATTGGAATGATGATCGTACGTCAATTTATCATCGATTCTCAACAGCATTGTGGGCTATGGCCCACACCTTTCGAAGAAGGTCGCTGCCTGGCCCTGCCAACCCTCTGCAGTCTGTGCCTCCGGTTCCTCCTCATCGCAGACGCACTGAGAAATAGACATGAGGGTGGTGTGGCTATGAAGCGAGCGTGTGGCATGAGGGCAGCTGAAGGCTGCGCAGGGACACTTTTGTGTGCACTGTGGATGCAGGGTCATGCGGGGGGTTGGGCAGCATGTAACCCAGGAGAAGAGGCAGCGGTGTGTCCCGCAGGCAGTGATTGTACTTGGTAGTGTGGTGCTTAGCTATGGTGTGCCTTGCTAATGAGGGTTTATTCCGAAGTAAAAATTGTTAGAGGGCGGGCAGACTCTAGCCCCTATTGTGGCTTAATAGTTGGACCTAGGAGCCTGAAATGCAGCACTGCATGCTGCCCCTGCCCTGCCCTATCTGTTTCTGTGGTGTTTCCATGACTTGGATGTTTTCTGGTTTTTCACAAGTGAAGACCTATGCGGAGCATCGGCCATATACAAAAATGCTCGAGTCGCCCATTGACTTCAATGGGGTTCGTTACTTGAAACGAGCTCTTCAGCATTGCGAAAAGTTCGACTCGAGCAACGAGCACCCGAGCATTTTGGTGCTCGCTCATCTCTAGAAATGATTCAAACATACTGGTGATAAATCTAAATCAAGGTTTCATTTTTTGTTTTCTCATTCTAACTCCAATACAAGGTTATAAATTTCGCTTCCTGATGATCCGCCTCATTGGCGAGAAAACGCGTCGAAGTTTCACAAAACCGATATGCATGTACTTACCTTCATAACTGAATAAAAGTTTGAACAAAAATGAACTACAGATACTAATCCTCATGAGACAAGTGCATCAACACACTAACTGAAAGCTATAAATGATACAGGCACCATCAGGCCTCATTGAGTAATAGTAAAAGTGTGTTTTATATTCATCCAAATCTTTTTACAACCAGTGGAACTACGTTAACCATCAGATCTGGTTTATAACGCAACAAATAGTACCACTGGTAGGTTGCCCCATTGTTTCCTCATTAAAGGGGTAACCAGGTCTTGATTAAGTCCCCTATAAAAGGCTTTATTTATATGTTGCTTGTTTTTGTTGGTGTGCCCCCACATGGCGGTATTTTAATATTTGGAAATAAAATTTAGTTTTCATGTAAAAATAGTCTACACTGTGAAAAGAAATTTTTGTGGACAGGTTTTGCCAATGGGCTGTTCTTTTTGCTGCACTTATTTTGAATTAGTTAGTTTCTTTCTGGAGTGGGTGGTGCGAGAGGTTCAGGTCTGCAGTCTGTTCTGCATTACCTGGATGGGATGGTGCAATGGGTCAAAAATCGATTCAGAGTCCCATTGGCTGCGGAAAAAAACGGAAGGGCTGGTGACGTGCCTTAGTTTTCTTGGTGTCACGATTGATACAGAGAAGATGGAGTGCTGCCTTCCTAAGGACAAAGTAGAATTGTTCCATCAGGACTTGGGGAGGGCACCCCAATCAAAGAAAATTACCCTGAATAAGTTGCAGTCATTGCTGGATAAATTGAATTTCACTTGCAGGATTATGCCAATGGGTCAGGTTTTTTGTTGAAGGATAGCAGGTGCAATGGTGGGGGTGAAATTGGCTCATCATTTTGTTCGGGTAACGGTGGGATTTGGAGGTGTAGTCCAGTTTTTTGGCCAGGCGCTCATTTTTTATGGAGAATGCTGTGGAGAAGTTCGATTGTAAATTCTTTACTGATGCGGCAGGGCTGTGGGTTTTGGAGCATTTTTTAAGGAGCAGTGAAGTGCAGCCTCCTGGCCGGAGGAGTGGCGGCAGTTGGCTGTGGTGAAGAATCTGGTTTTGTTAGTTGTTTCCCATTGTGGTTGCGGTATCTCTTTGGAGGGGAATGGTTTTAGAACAAAATAGTTTGGTGCCACTGTGATAATCTCGGGGTGGTTTAGGCAATTAACAGAGTAACGGCACGCTCACTGCCGGTGGTAGACCTGTTGCAGCATTTGGTGTTGGCTTGTATGTCTCCGAATGGGTGGTGTCCGTACACGTTCCAGGTGTTGAAAACCCTATAGCGGATGCCCTTTCTCATTTCCAGTAGAATCGTTTCCGGGCGTTGGTGCCGGACGCGGAGAAGGAAGCAGTGCCATGTCTGCCAGAGTTATGGAAGGTGGTCATCATGCATCGGAGCAACTAATCGTTAGTTCGCTGGCACAGGGTATGTGGATGGCATATGAGGCGGTGTGACACGAGTGGGAGCAGTGGTTATAAGGGATAGATGGGGCGCAATCGGAGAGTGATAAAGTAGTGGTGCTGTTATGGTTATTGGGGGAGGCATCAATTAAGGGTTGGTTAGTAGCGAAAGTCAAGCAGTTCGTGGCTGGCTTGGCATTTGGCTTTAACCCTTTCCAATTCACTGTCTGACATCTAAAGACATTTTGATTGAAGGCTGTACAGCTGCAATGTCAGAAGACGTCCAGCAGGCTATTCTTACTGTATATTACTGGCCGCTCTGTTGTCGGGGGGCCCCTCTAGCATGACACATACCACAGTACTGGCTCTAGCCAGTAGATGATGCCATTGTATAATGGCAGAAAGAGAGCCCCCTAGGAAACCTGAATCCAAAATTGGATTGCAAAGGGTTAAGTTGCAGGGTTTTTGTGATCTACTGAAGAATTTTTTGGTGGGACAGGCATTAAAAGGTGTTCGGAAGGGGAAGGTAGCAAAGGATAGGAGATGTCCTGTGACATTTGCTATGTTGGAGCACATTGATGGTGTGTTGGGGACGATTTGTAGACATAGCTACAAGGTGTGTTTGTTTCAATATGCTTTTGTGTTTGCCTTTTTTGGGGTATTTCGGATGAGTGAGATGGTATTCTCCAGCAAAGTGGTTGGGGGAGGGTTAGAACTGTTGGATGTTTGAAGGCATGGCAGAAGGATTGAAATCTGGTTATGATGGTCAAAAACGGATGGGTTTGGGAAAGGAAAGAGAATGTTGTTGTCACGGGTACCGGCAGCAGGGATGTGTCTGGTAGTGTGTTTTTCAGAGTATCGATTGTTGGTAATTGGTGGGGGCGGTCCTTTGTTCAGACATAAGGATGGGACTTTCCTTTTGCGATTTCAGTTTAATGAGATGTATGAAAAGGCGCTGGTAGAATTAGGGCTGGACTAGGCAGGTTATTTATCCCATTCGCTTTGGATTGGGGCTGCAATGGAAGCGGCAGCATGGGTTTGGGTCCGGAGGTGGTGCAAAAGATCAGGATGTGGCAGTCTGGTCGGTACAGGTTGTATGTTCGTCCTGAGGGTCAGTAATGGCAGGGAGGGGAGTAAATGAGTTTAGATAGATGTAAATTTAGGAAAAAAAAGTTTGTCTGAGTTCTGGTTTGGTATGTGGAATGATGCATGTTTTTTCTATTTTACAGAAGTCAGGATTCCCAAGCCTTGGTCTGGTTAATGCGCCACTCATATTGGCCAGTGGAAAGGGCAAGCATGCACCTGAATGGGAGGCAGCTAGGTTTTGGGAGAGAGGTGGTGGTTATTTGGTGATTGGGGATGCGGGTATGTGGTGGTGTCAGGTGTTATGGGAAGTTAACCGTTTTGTGAAAATGGAGAGAAGCCCCAATATATTGGTGTTGCATGTGAGGGGAAATGACCTTGGGACCCGCCTGGCTCTGGAGCTCCAGAGGGACCTACAGTATGACTTTTTGCGTCTTCGCACAGTTTCCAAAAATAGGGGTGGTATGGTTGGAGATCATTCCGTGGAAGCATTGGCGGATGGTTTGGTCATTGGAGGGGATTAATAGGGCATGAGTGAAGCTGAACAGGCATATTTCAGCATTTGTTTAGAGAAATGGCAGGGTAAGTGTTAGGCATGTGGATCTCAAGAAGGGGGTTGGAGAATTTTCGTCAGCAGATGGGGTTCATTTAAATGATTTGGGGATAGATATGTGGGCATTGGCAGTGCAGGAAGGAATAGAAAGGGTGTTATTGTTGTTGGGGGCTGTGCAGGCTTGGTGGGTGGGGTGTCCATAGAGTTGGTTTTAATTGGTTTGGGGGGTAGTGGGGTGGGCATGGTCTCACCTGGTATATTCCCTCCTTTGTGTCATTTGGTTAGTGTTTGGTGCTGTGGGACTTGGCGGATAGACAAGTAAATATCTTCCAGCCTTGATCTATATTTGCCACTTAAGTGCAGCTTGTGGTGTCCCCTGTTATTACGGTCGGGGCAAGGTGCATTGTTAATGTGTATATGTAGCACCAAATTTCGTGGCTTTGCAGTGTCCGAGCGGGGCGCGCCAATGTGGGGGAGACCACGGGTAGACAAGATGGAGGTCACGGAAATAGTGGAAAAGTTTCTAACTTGGTCGCGCACACAGCAAAAGTGTGATAACGATCAATAATGATTAATGGTGGTTTATCACGTGATGCCAGCACCTCTTCCGGGACTCTGTTGTTAATGATGAAATAACTGACACAAGTACTGATAGCTTTGAATTGCAAACTGGAGGTACGCAGTTTACTCAGCTTTTGTAAAAAATGCAGAAATAACAAGTACAACTTTTCAGCAATGGCAGTGGTATTACGTTGCCGTAGGTACTAACATTGCTCCACACTTTTAGTAATGTGCAAGATAGTTTAAACTTCAACGCTCTCTCTCTCTGTTAACAGGTTACTCAGATGAATTCCCAGAGTCCTAGTTATCTGTTGGGTTACTCAGGTGATTACTATGCAGCGATTGAAGATACTTTAGTAATGGGCCTCTTTCACTGACTTTATGGTTAACAAGGGCTCATGCAATTCAGTTTTGTGTTGGTGGGTCCCACACTTTTATCCTCCACACTGCAGCTTGTTGGAAAACTTGTTAAAACTTGCTTTCTCCTCCTGGAACACGTTAAACCACTCCACGCTGCTGCACCTCCTCTCATGTCCTCCTCCTCCGACTGCCTCCTCATGGCCCCCTCCAACTCCAACTGCCTTCTCTTCCTGTCCAACTCTCACACTTTCTCTCCAAACCTCCCCCTAACATCCTGCCTCCCCCTTCTAACTTTTCCCAATCTTGAAACTCACCCTTCCCCTTTTACCAATCAGGGTTATTTGACAAGCAGCCAATCAGCAGCAAGCTATTGCCAAGCAGTTAGCTTTAGCTTGTAAAGAAAGGGAAAAGACTGGGTCTTTCTGACATATGGCACCTTCCACGTCCCCTAGGAGCACATAGCCAGGTGTTACAAGACAAGTGATGATGTGGCTATTCTGTAGGACAATCTGGGGTCTTACATTTATTAATAAATTGGCTGCTATGGCCACTTTATCCAAAAGAACTTTGAGTCTATCGTTATTGGTGGGTTTGAGTGGGTCTTCAGCTGCAGTAGAGGCTACTCTGGCCTCCCTGGGTCATGAACAATGTGGCATTACCTACCCTGTGGTACAGCTCCGTGTGTCTACCAACATGACCGAGCACCATGGCATGCAGCACACAGTGTTGAGGCTTGGTCTGAGAAGCAGAACATCTGCAAACTTCATTGAGCAGCCCAAAGTCCATCTCTCAATGCCATCAAGCATTTTTGGGACCAACTAGAACACTGTATCCGTATTCGCCCAATACACCCATCATCCCCCACATTACTATCTGAAGCTCTCCTCGAAGAATGGAGGCAAATTACTCCACAGATCTATGGGAATTACTGCAGTCATTGAAGCCAAAGGTGGCCCAAACACCTTTTTGAAGTATGTGAATAAAATTGAATTTCATCACCTTCGATGTGATGTGTACCAATACTTTTGTCAACATAGTCTATGTGCAAGGGGGTATTGATGTAGCTATGACTTTGTGCTATACAGGGCCCGGTGTAGTGTCCTTATTGCATGCTTCCTGCTGTTATTGGGTTGTTAAATTCACCCTCTGTTAAAGGAGTTGTCTGGGCTTTTTTTAACCGATGATCTTAAGGCCTCTTTCACATGGGCGCCGCGATATCACACCTGTAGTCCCCATTTGCATCATATGCAGACCCGTTCTCCCCTTCTCTTTTACAAGTCATCTGATGTCTTATGTGTGTGTCAGATAGGTGATGCCTAACAGTGTTCCCTGTAGGTCAGTACAGTGTCTGACTCTTTCCCCTTGGTGTGAGGCACTTACGCTAGCAATGGTTTATCTGTATGCATGTGATCTCTGAGTGGGGTTTCTGTGTTGGGTTTCTTTGTCACTCTGGGGTTTTGCGTTTATGCATTATATGTGGTCCATGCCTGCGCAGGTGGCCAGATGTGTGTGAACAGTGTTGCGTTCATTGGGTCTGTGCAGGTGCCAAACAAGGTGTATGAACAGTCCTGTTCTATCTTGCGTGCAAGTCCCAGGGGTGTTTGTGTGAACAGCAACATATTGCATGTCCTTGTAAGTTTCCAGACATCAACTCCCAGAACAGTACTGTTCACACCTGGCGTGAGCTGCGTCCTGTCCTGCTGTGGTTTGTTTGCCTTTCAGGGATAGGTAGGTCCCTAGGTTCCAGTGCAGGATCGTCCTCATTGGGATGATTGCCCTTGTAGGCAGATTTTAACGTGGTGGTTGTCCAGTTAAAGGTAGGAATATGTTATGTCTACCCATGAGACCAGTTTGCAGTCCTGCCTTGGTGTTCAGTATGCATGATGTGTGCTTATGGAATTTGTGTAAACGCTGTCTTGCATCTGTGCTGAGGCTTGGTGCCCGGGTGTAGACTGGACGTAAAAACAACAAGGACCCTTGACGCAGGCTTGTGAGCTTACATACTTTGGCCAAAATATTAATACCTCATCCTGTTTAATTATTCCATCTGCTTATGTGTGTTGATATTATTGGTAAGTGTTTTGGCGTTTATTGTAGCATTACAGTACAGATTGGGGTTGGCATCTGTTGTCTGTGTTGTTGTGTATGCACATTCTCTACCCCTGTGTGAACACAACCTTTTGTTTGTTCTGTGCCTGGTGCGCCTTTACGCTCAGGGTGAACGCAATGGAATGAACATCCAATGCTTAGGCTGCATCTGTGTAAGTTGTTGGTCACACGACCTGCACGGACGTAACACCGCCGCTCGGGACCCCGTCCATCAGCTGATTGTCAGAGCAGTGAGCCAGACGTTATCATCACTTGCCAGAGAAGGAAATGGGAATGTTGGCTTCACTCACATTGAAATCAGCTGCTCTTACACTTCCTGACCGTGACATTCTGACCATGAAGGAAGCAGGAAGTGGGATTAGATTATGGAATAGGAGTGTGGCACTCCAATTGATTTCATTGGGAGTGAAGCCAGTGCTCCCACTTCCTCCTCTGACTAATGATGACAACATCTGGTCCACTGCCTTGACAGGAGGCTGGACGATCAGCTCGGACAACCCCTGTCTATCAACTACTGATGACCTACTATAGAGATGTTATCAGTTAGAAAAACTCAGAATACCCCTTTAATGATTATTTGACATACTATACTTGTTTTTTATGGCTTTCTAAGGGTGATCTGTAGTGTGTGATTAATATATTGAATAATATATATTATTGCTCTCTGTATAGTTTGTGTTTTGCTCGGGCATCATGTTCCTATTGGCTGAATGGATTCAAGAGGGACATAAATAGGCACAGCTACATGAAATGGGCATAGTTCACGGTAGTAGTTTGTAGCATTAGCTTCCAGTTGGGTAGTGTATCAGGTCCCTTGGCATCGCCCATCATACTTAGGACTATGTCCTGTAGACACGTGTGCTGCTACAGTGTGTGCTCGGGTTTCAGGGTTCTCCCTGCATTGTCAAGACCAATGGTTTTGCAGCTATAGACATCCGTGAATGCTCACGTGCCTCCCTGCCACCCTTAGGGACACGTGCCCCACTGCCTCGACTTTGGAGGCCTGTTGATTGGACTTGTTGCTGCTCTTGACAAACAGGAACCACCACAATGTGTACTCTGAACTTGCTTTCGGCCTACACCTTTGAAATAAAGCTGCATTTACAGAGGATGTCCTCGTTAGCGAAGGTGAGTTATACCTTTTTGCTCATTGGAATTAATGTACAGTTTGCTAAGTGTATTGTAATGTTCAAGAAACAAACCCTCCGATGTTTCGGAAGCCTCATGTCTGCAAAGTAAGTTCTTGCATAGGGAAATCTGCAGTCAGTGTCCATCCCTGATTGAAAAGACTTTATCAAAGTCCTAATGACCACTTGTCTGTCCGTCCATGTGTGCTGCCTGACAGCATCTGTGATGATGTCACCATCATGTATTTAGTCCCAGCTCTTAGCTGTGACATCATCACAGGTCCTTTATCTTCCTTTTGCACTGAAAGAGGGATTATGAGTTGACTACAACCCCCACAAACCCCTGCAGCCTCAGTTGCTATGGATACAGCAGTACTCAGTCTGGCAATTTGTAGCTGGTTGTGAGACAACTGGACACCTGTGTGGAGACTCCAATAAATGACACCTCACAAATGTTAACATACATAGGTGGCGGTGCATATTGACCAACAGCATTGAAGCATAGTCCTTCACCGCTATCCTCGCAATCTCCTAAACGTGATATCATATCATCTCAAGTGCTAATACCACCAACACCAAACATGTCACCAATGCAGCTTACATGACACAGCAACAAGCCACAATTTCACCTCAGACACCAGCAGATATGCGAGAGTTACGAGCCAACATGTCTCCTCAACGAGCTGCTGAAGTTCGTAAATCATGTGCAGCTCATATGCAGGGATTTTGTTTTCTCTCACAAACAGTAATTGGGTGAGCAGATTATGTGTAGCTTAAAACATTATGACATTAAGAGTAGAAGATGAGAGACAGCTAGAGTGGTTTTATTTTAGACCGAATGACAGACTTATTTATTACATAAGCACAGAGATGTCATGTACGAGTACGCAGCTTCTCACTATTCCGGAAAAGACTTAAAGAGGTTGTTGCACTTCTAAGTGTTTTTCTGCAGGAAGTAGATAACCCCATACATTGCGCAGTGGCCCGGGTTGGTATTACAAGCTGAGTCCTACTCAAGTGAATGATAATTAGCCTGTTCTACCAGCCCAGGCCACTGCACAATGTATGGAGCTGTCTGCTGCCTACACCAAGACAGCTAGGAGTTGGACAAAGCCTTAAAAACACAGTCAGAGGTCATTGCAGTTTTAGACCTCATGCTCTTTCACAGCCAAAACACAGTAGACATGCGTATTATCTATGTGGTGATCTGGGATTTCAGTGTCATCGACCTGGAAGCTTTTTATAGAGCATCCTGCAGCTGTCAGCGCCATCCTCACCATCTTCTCATTGTAGAGCAATGTGTGATATTTCATGCCCCCAATTGGGAAAAAACTAGCATTGAACCCTCCAAAAACCACCAGGTTCCCCCCGACCTTCAGCAGTGAAGCCAACATCTTCATGTTTTCAGTGTAGGAAGCTTGGTTTTTGCTGACTGGGCCAAGACCCCAAACACTGAGGACACAGTCGACTTTCGGAACCACATGTGGGTCGGTGATGTTTTCTTTGGTGAAGTCGCAGTGGAGGATGCGCTTCACTTTTTTTCTCAGTTTCTCCTCTAACTCCTGAGCTCTTTCTCTGAAACACAGATACAAATAATGCAGCGGGCAGTCTTTGACTATCAGTCATTCAGTTGCATAGAATATATATTCGATTCATGTCCAAACGCTGGCTGCACATCTGCGCAGAGTGCCCTCCTGATGCTACAGCCAATGTCAGGTGACAGGTCAGTCTTATGACGGGGCGGAAAAACTTACATGCACCGGCTGCAGTCAGTGTTGGAGACACTAGTGGTGTGTGGCAGCTCAATATTTTCTGTTTAGAGTCATGGGTGCACAAACACGGCTGATTCAATAACTAGAGCTGCCCAATGGGAACCTGTCTGGTCAGGCAGATTGCCAGTTTGGGCCTGCTGATAAATCAGTGACATCACTAAGATCCTCTTTTTCAGTCCAATAACAATCTATCATTCCTTACCTGCTGCCGATGAGATCACAAACTTTCTGCATCGCATGGGAGAAATCCAATGCATCCGGCTGGTTCTGTCTCCACTTCTCCAGTTCTGCAGCGTTATGTGCATTGGCATTCAACACAGTGATGTCATGGCAGGTGTCTGGCAGTACTAGGAGGTGGGCAATGCCTAGACCCATAACAAACTCAATCACAGAGCCTCCGCCAATGCTCTCTGGAACAGAAGATGTCACATAGTTAAGGGGTATTTCCACATACATGTCACATGGTCTACAATAAACCTGCTATAGCTATGTACTAATGTGTTTTCTATATTCGCAATACTACAGGCTAGTACATTGCCCAGCAAGCCTGCTGACTTTCCTCTAAGCTTGTACTTGTTAACAACTAGCAATGTGCAAAAGCAAAGCTGCAGTGTATAACATGGAGGGGGACAAAGCTGCAGTGTAAAACATCGAGGGGGACAAAGCTGCAGTGTAAATCATAGAGGGGGGGGGACAAAGCTGCAGCGTGAGTTACTGATGAAGCAGCAGGTAGATTTCAGACCGTCCCAAACTGCTTTAGACTATTCAATTAAAGGGGTTGTCTGGTTGCCAGACAATTTTTAAGTATAGAGTCAAGTGTGTTAAAATAAGGAAAGCAGCAGTCCTTATCCGCTCTCTGCCCTGGCGATACTTAAAAAATTAGCTGGCAACGGACAACCCCATTTAAACGGGTACCTCTGTCCTATTGGCACAAAGCTGCAAAGTATAGAGAGGAGACAAAGCTGTAGCTAGAGCCTCTGATGAGAGAGGAGATGTGTTGTGAACGATGGCAGCACTTCGCCAACTGCAGTCATTGAGGTTACTGGGTGTCCAGGGAGGAGAGCCCTGAAGAGCTGAAGGAGGTATCATCATGAGGACCCCAACCCCTTCTATTACTTTTAGGCCCATTTCACGCGCACTTATTTTTAAGCATTTTGAAATGTTTTAAACAGCACCAAATGTTTGAAATGTTTTTTTGTTTTTTTTAATTTAGGCTTTTTGCACACCGACTGAAAATTGAGATTCTCAAGCGCAATTCCAATGGGACAGCACACAGACATCCCGTTGGTATGCTATCCGATGTACATGATCTCACACATGTACATGTGCTATCTTTGTCCGAGAATCAGACAAGAATAGGACAAGCCATGATTTCTTTCCATCTGAGTATAACAAGCCCCTTTCTTTGTACCCAGTCAAATGAACAGCTGACATTTCTGTCCAATGTTTGGTTCAATTTTTTGGTCTGACAATCGGATAGAAATATCTCCTGTATGCAAGTAGCCTAACAGGCACATTTTGTATTATTTTGTAACACTTAAAACATACCCTTTTCTTGTACTTTTCAAGTCCAACATAGACGCCTATTAAAAACATGACAGGCAAAACACCACAGGTGACAAAAAAAAGTCACAAAGTAACAAAAACACATCGTATGTAGCAGAATTGTATTGTCAGACTACAAAGTAACATTTGGCTGGAAAAAGAAGCAAAAATAAGAATATATTTTTTCACAAAAATATTGTTGTTGAAACCAGCTCAATAGCAGATAAGAGACAACTCCTTATAACAGACCATTGCTATATAAGGGTGCGTTCACACGTCACTGGTTTGCTGCAGATTGTGTTGCAGATTTCACCCCTTCAGTTTGAATTCCATTGAAAGGATGAAATCTGCGGCAAAACTGCAACACAATCCGCAGCAAATCAATGACATCTGAGCTCACCGTAAAGGAGGCTTCACAAGTAACATGTTATTAAAAAAAAACACCATATTTTTCACAGTATTTTTGCAGCGTTTTTAGTGGCAAATATCACCACGGCCAGATGTTACTGTAAATCGACAGGAAGTTATTAAAGGCGCTATAAACAACGTTTTTTCCTGGCTTCTTTTCCTCACTTGAGGTGCGTCTTTTTGGGTCCATGGTGTTTTTTCAAATGCAGCATGCAAGTTTTTTTCAACCATTTCCACATTATCTTCTCTAAATAAAAAAAAAGCAACTTGAAAAAAATGCACGCACATTTAAAAAAACACCATCTGGAGAATGCTTGTAAAAAACACATGAAATCCATAGCATCTTTTTAAAGCCTAAAAAAAGTCCCGCAAAAGCTGTAAGAAGCCTAAACTCTACTTTACCTAATATGCCGCGTAATTTCTCCGCTGGGTATAGATTGATCTCCTGTAGAAGTGGATCTGCATCTCTGGAGAGGTACGCCCTATAAAATGCTTCAGTGTGATCATCTTTGTCGTGGTAGTGAGCCTTCTCCATCTTCAGGAATACGGGATCAGGAGCGCACACTGAGAGTTATACTGCCAGACTCAACACCCCCAACTAGTGTCAATAACTGACGTTTGTACATGAGGTTTTTGCATCAATCATGAGATAAGATGGTAATGTTTGTTAATAATATGTGATATGTATCATCTGACACCTGTGACTTTGTGGAAAAGTCAAACGTTAAAGGTATCCATCACAATGTGACCTGCTGAGTTCATTTGTCATTCAGTTGCTCCGGGGGAAACAGTATACACAGCTTTCTACATACCTCCCAACAATAGTATGGTATGTACAGCACAGCACTGAAAATGCATCTCGTCCCCGCACCATGCCCATCTCGATCTTTCTTCTGGCAGCTTAGGTGCCTTTCCATCTTGTTGTGGCAGTTCACTACAAAGAACTCATAGGATTCCATAGCAAAACTCAGAATTTGACCTGAAGAAGAAATACAACTGAGATACAGCAGCTCACCTCTAGGATACCTCTAAATCCCAAAAATGAATCAAATGCAGTTCTACAGAGGGATACTGATTGCAGCACAGTGACTTATAGTGATTAGAGATGACATCTTCACTGAATGTAGTCTTCCATTCCCCAGACCATCATGATGACTTATTCCAAGCCATGACTCATCTCTGTGTAGTGGCCCAGAACACCATCCTGGTCCCCTCCATAAATGTCATACAAGTTTGTCCTATATAGATGCCCTGTGCAAAGCTGTCCTGTCACATCCAGTGTGTGTTGCACAGCTACGGCACCTGAAAGGTTAACTTCAATAATATCATTGCCTGCTTGTAAATGTAACAGTCTGTCATGTCATGTGCTGTGAGTGAAGGTATAAATAGGAGTGACTGAGAGCAGGAGAGAAGTTCCATCTTGTCTGCTACCTGAGTGCTAACAGAGAGCCACATGGAAGCACCTTCAGATTCCATGTAGGTAAAGATGGGGGAGAAGGAGAGACGTCGCATAGCAATTGGAGTCTGGGTGTGAGTGGAGTGAGCCCTAAGACAGTAAGAGAGAGCATCCCCAAGTAATTCTGTATATAGAGACCCATAGTTCAGGTACCAATTCAGACTACAAGTTTTGCCTATTCAGCCTCCAGAGTCAGGATCACCACATAGAGGTACGCTACTAAGACACACCTACACGCCTGCCGTGCGGGATGTTATTGTTAATCCTTTGAGTGAATAATTGTTTTGCCAGAGTGTCAGTGGAATGACCCCTGCCCCCTTCCTCCTCTGGAGTGCTCCCAGTCCAGTAGCGGTGCCGTTTAGATAACATGGACTGTAGGACCAGTTTCATCCTGAGTATCCTCCCTGACCTCTGAGCTCTAGTCTGCTTGCACTTAAAAGAATTGTACCTGCCTTTCTGTGATTATTTGTTTATCAAAGTTATTTCTCTAAGCAAAGATTTTACTGGGCCCTAACCGTTCCTGGTGACCCGAGGTACTATACACAAGTCTCTGTGTTTATTCTCCGCTGTGTAGCTTTGCGATGTTTGGGAACGGTGGCGTCATAAGTGATAACTACTATTACTACTCCCCTCATCCTGTTTATTGGCATTCCCTATCTTAGGGGTGTCGAAGATGTCCCTCAATCCTGCTCTGGCCTTGGCTATGTGTCATCCCTCTGGGACCAGAGCCTGGTAAATGCCGCCGTAACAAGCCAACACTTAACCCTCCCAGCTCTTCACATTAGCCAAGTGCTCGGGGTATCCCTCTGGGGTGCTGCATCTGCACTCTCCCCCTTTCTGCCTCTGAAGTGACCTGGACTGGCACTACAGAATAGAAGTACTTTATCTGCAAGTTAAGGGCAACTTTTCTAACTACCAGTTCATTTAACAAAGGTTAGTTATGCTGGTCTTTATTTAATAAGAAGAGGGAGTCAGGATAGTGAACTAAATAGTTAATGGTAATTAGACAGTTCATGGTCGTAAATCACAAAGTTAGAGGTGAGCTGTGACAAGCCCCCAGAGTGAGGAAAAAAGGAGGGGGTTTCCGGCTCATTTCATGTTGCGCAGTTAGACATTATAACAGTCTTGGGAGATGGAAGTCAGGGGGGAGTATGGAGTGAGTCTGTGAGGAGTGCAGTCGGAGTCTAGAGAGATGAAAAGGAAGAAGCAAAGGAGAAGTGGAGAATGGCCGCAGGCATGCTTCACTCGAATTTCATTCCAGACCATCAATGCAACTGAATCTTAAGAGAATGAAGTTCCACAGAGCCAGCAACTGGGAACAATACAGAAACAACTGGGGGACATGGCGCAAAGTGTGGCGACTCTGTGTGAACTGATGGGGGAATTTGAGAGGCTTGTTTCCGGTTCCGTCATCCGAGATCACCTGGAAGCCCCACGTCAGTATTCCCGTGAGCCTTCTCAGCCTCCTGCTGAAACATTCCAAAGAGATGGTGTAGTGGCCCAGAGTTAGTGGGACTACTCTATCAGTGAATGTATTTGTTTCGTGTTTATTGTATTGTCAGTGTCTTCTATGTGTATGAATATGATGTGTATTGTCTAGCATCAGCACTGATTGGGTTACTGTCTGGGTTATGTCTGGAAATGTATCTTTTGTTAGTCATGTGGTCATGCTTTGTATATATGTTTCTGCAATGTGTATGATTGAAGGCAATCGGGCAGTCAGGCAGTCAGTCAGTGAGAGAGAGTCGATTCCTTGCAAGAGAGAGGAGTACTTGGAGCTTCTGCAAGTGAGCCACACAGACCTTCAGCTCTGTGTGGTCCAGAATGGAAGAGGCTGAGAGGAATCCAAAGTCTACCCTGGGCCTGCTTTATCCACGAGATGCCAGTGTTACCCTTAAACACTGAGAGAGAGAATGAGGAGCCGCCATGCAGCATACCCCTTTCCAGATGGGAGTGATGACAGGTAGAGAGCTGGAGAGAGAAGGAAGAGTGTCGCCGGGATCAAGACCCACAGATAACAGGACTGTGGTTTCTCCAGTCTACCCATGAATCCTCCCTGTCAAACCACTTTGAATTTTACCCTGTTTTCCTGCTGGGGTGTATTACTGAACAGTACCAAGTTATTGCAAGTAAACGAGCTTCACCGACCGTTCCCGGTTTGGCTCTGAAAGCTAAATCCCTGTTTGTGGACTCTTTATTGCTAACAACTGGATTCACTCCAGAGGATAGAACAGTTGTGTCACGAGTGACAAAAGGACTAAGGTAATCCACCAGTGGGTTTCCCTATTTAATAGCCTGCCCTCGGCCCCCTGGACATGTCCCTGGGTACCCTCTGGGTGGGAGACGGTAGAGCCACCGTGACAAGGCCCAAACTCTACTCTGCTGTCTCCTAGGCTGGGAGCCGCTCCTCCGATGCCGCAATAGGACCAGCTCTCCCTGGAGAAACCTAAATTGTTTCTGTATGCATTGCAGTCATCCAGGACATGCCTCCTAATTTAAAAAGCCATTCCCCGCGTCCATGGACCGCCGCTCAGGAGGAAAGAAAGTAGGTCCTTCTCAGAATAACTAGCAGTGGATGTACAAATATGTTGGCCACTGCCCTGAAATCCTGATAACAATGAAAGATATGCACATTTCAGCACTCTTAGACACCAGTTCTCAAGTAACAATGATACGAAAGGCACTCTTCGAGCGATACTGGGACCCTGCGATTCTCATGCAACCCCTGGAACACTTCTTGGATCTTAACGCCATGAATGGCAAGCCCTTACCAGCAATAGGATATTAGGAACCCACTATCCGCGTGGGACAGACCGAGCTAGTTCAGCAAGGTGCACTGGTGATTAATGTAGCAGAGAGAAATGCTCCAGGGAATGAATGTGCTGAGAAATTCTTTTGTAGAAATGCTTGCAGCTCTCCAGAGTCAAGTCACCTCTGCTATCCAAGCCAAACAGAGAGTGCTCAAGAAGACTATTAAGAATCTTTTCGCCCAGCAGAAATTAACAAATCCCCAAGGAAAAGTGGGAAGAGCAAGAATCAAGGATATAAGACCCATTATCATACCACCTGGCACAGAGATGCTGTTGTGGTGCTAGACCAGACCCAGTTTGCAAGAAGAAGACTACCAGACTCTTACTGAATCCATGCACACTGAAGAACACTCTTTTCTGATAGTGGCCAGAAGTTTGGCAACTGTCTCCACGGGTCGAGTGCCTGTTAGAGTCCTCAATATGGGTGACACTGCTGATACTTTAAAGAAATACTGTGCTGTAGCTCAAGTGTCTTTGCGCCAGCCGGACGATGCCCTAGACAGGTGTTTTCCAACTCCAGTCCTAAAGTCACCCCAATAGATCATGTTTTCAGGATTTCCTTAGTATTGCACAGGTGATGTAATTCTTGTGAATGCCTCAGACATTGCCACAGGTGTTCTTACTATAGCATATACTGAAAACATGACCTGTTAAGGTGTCTCGAGGACCGGAGTTGGGAAACCCTGCCCTACACTCTGACCGTCTTACCCTTCTACAAGCCCTCTCAGGAGACAGAGAAGACGTCTTCTTCCACTGATGCACCCTGGTGGTATAACCTTTATGTGGGCACTTCTGCAACCCCCAAGAAACAACGAGTAGTAGTACTTGATGTAGCTCTCCAAAACCACACAGCCTTCAGCAAGCATGCCACAGACTTCAGTCAAGTGAGACATATCACTCACACTATCCCCACGAATGGTCATCCTCTCATCAAAAAAATAGATATCGACCTATGAACTCTTCTTTGTATCAGACTGTGAAAGGCATGATTCAAGACATGAAAGATGCTAATCTGACTAGGAATATCTATAGTCCATGTGGGACTCTCTTAGTGTTTGTTAAAAAAAAGGATGGAGGAATTAAGTTTTGTGTAGACTACCGTAAGCTCAACAACATCACTCATAAAGACGCACACCTGCTACCCCAAATTGAAGAAACCCTCACTGCGCTAGGATTTGTGGCTTATTTCTCCATTCTTGATCTTACCAGCGGGTATTCACAGGTTCCAATGGCAAAATTAGATTGTGTAAAAATAACTGCATTCACTACATTTATGGGTCTATTTGAGTTCAATTGCATGCCTTTTGGCCTCTGTAACGCTCTAGGAACTTTTCAGAGACTTATGGAAAGATGTCTGGGGCATAAGAATTTTGAAACCATTCTGCTGTACTTAGACAATGTCATTGTCTACTCCGAAACCTACGAGGAACACCTGGAACATTTGGATGAGGTGTTCAAGATATTGATCAAGCACAGATTGAAAGTAAAACCTTCCAAGTGTCATTTCTTGCAGAAACCACTTCGCTATCTGGGGAATATAGTCAGGGCAGAAGGAGTTAGTCCTGACCCTGAAAAGATAGAAGCAGTAACTAAGTGGCCTACACTAAAGATGATCAAAGATATACAGTTTCTTAGGCTTTATAGGATATTACAGGAGGTTTATCCCAAAGTTTGCCATTATTGCCGCTCCTTTGTGAGAACTACTGAGAGAGCAGCACAAAACTCAATTACGTAGACCAGTAGCTATACACTGGAGGGAAGAGCAGGAGCAGACTTTCTAGGTTCTTAAAAAGAGACTGACTACCCCTCCTATTTTAGCTTATCCCGACTAGTTTGCCATTTGACCTGTACACTGATGTTAGTCTCCAGGGTTTAGGTGCAGTACTCAGCCAAGTGCAAGACGGGCAAGAAAGAGTCATCTTTTTCGCCAGTCGGTCCCTCAGAAATACCGAAAGAAATGACCAGAACTACAGTGCCTTCAAGTTGGAATTCCTGGCGCTGGTGTGGGCCATCACCGAGAGATTTAAACCCTTAGTGACCACCCATGCATATTTTCACTTCCTGGGTGTCTGGGCTACAGGATCGTAAAAACATGCTCGCCCTGTAGACTAAAGCTGTGGGGGCTGCAAGTGTGACAGCTCCCTGCTATCAGTTGCCGGAGGCTGCTGATAGCCTGGCGCTGTCATGGGGTCTGCAGTGTGTGACCCCCGGTCACGCGATCACCATTTCCCAATGGATAACGGCGATCCCATAAAAGTTTAAAAAAAAAGGTTAAAGAAAGTTAAAGTTTCATCTCCCCTCACAGATCGGATCCCTGAGGAGAGATGAAACTATTCACCTTCGTCCTCCGTGATGTCTCACCGCATTCTGGTCCTGCAAGGACCTGACGTCGTCTTCTGCGCATGTGTGCCAGACGCAAAATGTTGGGCGCAGAAGGCCGAGGGGCCTGGGAAAATTTTTAATCTCCCTGCTCCCAACTGTCAAACATAGTCGAGAGCAGGGAGATATCACTGGGGGCCACGGTATGTGGTCCCTAGTCATGTGATCATTGTTATCCAATTGATAATGGTGATTATGTAAAGTAAAGAAAAAGTTTTTTTTTAAAGTTATAAAAGTCGAAGTTTCATCTACCCTCACAGATCGTATCTGTGAGCAGAGATGAAATTACGTACCTAAGGCCACCAGATTTGTCCCACTACAGGATCTTTATCCATGGAACTCAGCTTCTGCGCGTGCGCCTACCGGCAAAATAGTGGATGCATTCGCAGAAGCCGAGGATTGGCCAGAAAATTAAAAATCTCCCTGCTCCTGGCTTCCAAAGGTAGCCAAGAGCCTGGACATTTCACGGGTGTATGAGGGGGGTGCAGTATGCGGTCCCCAGTCATGTGATCACCGTTATTCAATGGACAATGGCAATCATGTACAAGTAAAAAAAAAGTTAAACTTTCACCTCCTGTCACGAATCCAATCCATAAGGGAAGGTGAAATTACTTAACTAAGGCGTCTCACAATGCCCCACCCCACAGGATCTTTATCACAGACCTTTTCCCAGCGTCTGCGCATATAGCCGTCGACAAAATGGTGAACGCCAGTGCAGAAGCTGGGGAGGGCCCAGGAAGTTTAAAATATCCTTGCTCCTGGCTCCTAAAGGTAGCCTAGAGCCTGGAGCAGTGACCGAGGCCCAAGGGGAATGGTCCCCGGTCACGTGATCGCTATTATCCAATGGATAATGGCGATCACGTAAAAGTTTTTTAAAAAGGTTGAAGTTTAATCCCCTTCACCGATGCAATCGGTGAAACTTCTTACTGTAGGCCTCCACATTTGAAACCTGATGCGATATTCCTCCACGGACCTTCCCCCGACTTCTGTGTATGCGCCCGCCGGCTAAACGACAAACACATGCGCAGGAGCCAGGGAGCCCGGGAAATTTAAAATCTCCTTGCTCCTGGCTACCAACGGTGGTCCCCAGTCACGTGATAAAAAGGTAACAATCTACCTTAGGCTGGATAGGAACAGCGTGTGAGGGTATATGTATATATTGCCAAATCTTTTTTTTATGCTTTTATACCTGTATGCAAGTTCTATTCAAAGTTAAAATGAGAAAAACTTATATGTCGCCTTGCATCAGATATTCCAAAAGTTTGCAAGGCTGAGAGAGATGTGTCCAGAAATTCAGAGATGATACAGAACCGAACACGAAGGCTGCGTGCTTGGCTGTTTTCCCAGAGGCGCCGTATCAAGATAACGACTGTTTAACTACGTATATGACTATCAGTGCCTCAGCCGGAAATCCGAACTTAACATATATGGTTATGCGGTGAATTTGAACCAATGAGACCATCACCCATTCCTAGTGATGAGACCAAAGAGTATAAGATCCCATGTAATCTGTAATAAAGTGCGCAGTTATGTCCCCGTGTGAGGAACTATACCAGACCTCCGTGTGTGGTGTCTCTTCTTTACCGCCGGCAGCGGGGCATTGGGGTGGGCCTGATTGGTGCTATACGCAGAAATTTCCTTGACAAATGGCGCCCAACGTCGGGCAGTAAAACCGGAGCCGTGCAGCGCAGTCCACCCAGATCCACGCCACGGGGAAGCCGTCCTGCTGCAAACCGAGCCTGATCAACTCACAGAACTCCAGGTAAGACCGGCATATATTTATGTTGTGTTTTACACTGAGAGTCTTGCAGCAGGAGGGACTATCTGTGCTTTGTGACCGGACGGGTTGGGTTAAGAGTTCTACACGGTAACTCGTGGGCTTCGGGTTTGCCATCACGGACCACTGACCGTGATAAAGCGCACCAATCACTCACCCAGAAACTAGTCTGTAGTCTATTTGTACTCTGATGTCCGTAGTGTTTTAGCAATAGTGGAGGTTGTTTGTTGTATCTGCAGAATTTTTTTTTCTCTTTCTCTTTTCATTTCTCACAGAAGAAGGGACCCTCTGTTTTAGTTTAGTTAGTTGTTGATGGTTTAGCAGAGAGGGATGCACTCTGTGAGATAGGTCCCATAGAAGAAGGGACCCTGGGTTTTAGTTTGTTAGTTGTTGATGGTTTAGCTGAGGAGGAGATACACTCTATGGGACTGGTTCCATAAAAGGAGATGCCTTCGGTTGTTTTGCCGTATATAAGGGGCTAACAATTCGGGTCAGAAGGATGCACTCTATGGAGCGTGTTATTATTATTATTTTTGTTGTTGTTGTTCTAATATGCGTAAGACCTTATTAAAGAAGACGGAGCCCCTCAAGGGCCACTGCCGTGCGGATGAATTGATGGAGGTGAGACAAGGGTCCCAATTTGTAAAATGTAAGAAAACTCTTATGAAAATGTGTGACATGGATCCGCACGGTAGATTACAGTAGATGTATGTTTGTGTGTATATATATACAAATGGTTAACTGAGCTCGCTTTTAGTGGGAGAAGGATTGTTTACTTGAAGCTGCAGTGTCTTAGTCTAGCTTCTCAAGGCAGAGAGATAACAATTATTTTGCAAGACTTGACTAAGCTCAGGGTCACAGAAACTAAAATACTTTAGCGTTTATTAAAGCATATAATAGCTTCAGTAAATAAGAAAGATAGAATGTCTCAGTCACTCAAACTTTTTCACATAATTTGTAAAAAAAAAAAATAGCGCTCATTCACAATCTCATCTCAATAGAATCATGTACTTTATAACATTATAGCACTCACCTCAATGTCTTTCAACTGATGTATGTATGTTTGTCACACTTTTTGTCTGTGCATCTGTATGTACTGGTACACCTTCAATAGGGGGTGACGAGGCAGACTTCAGCGCATGGATGGATGAGAGTTAATGACCAGTGTTCAGGCTGTGATGAATGTAAAATGTGTGATGCAGATATTGACTGGGGATAATAGTGTGTCTCCCCCCCCCCCCCCCCCATGCATAAGACTTTACTTGTTTGTGATGTGGACGTGCAGACTGGTAAGCTTAAATGAAGGTGTGAAGAAAGAAGCAAGCGGCAAGTATCGAGGGGGTGGAGCTAGATGATGTAAAAGTACGTAACCTCTTGTCCACAAGGGAGGGGGTGAGAATCTTGAGCAGCTAGTAAAAGTTTTTGTTTTTTTTTCTCTCTCAAATTTGATAAGACATTGCAGGCAGGATCAGATTAATAATGAATTTGCTTAAAGGATATCACATTTCCAATATGGATAGATGTTTGTAGACTATTCTGCCCCGATGTAACTCATGTCTCTGTTATTGGTGCTAACATTTTACAGGCCTTATCTGCATCCATCAAATCTTTTTACAATGTTGTACTACCTTGAACCCGGCTACTCTTCTTACAATTGAGTACCCTGGTTCAAAGGGGGGGAGGAGAAGGCATAGGTGATCTAGGTATTGCAAATCAGCCATTTAAAAAAATTTTTGCAACAAGATTCTGATCTTTTTTAAATAGAATATCAGCCTGATTGTCTAGCAGTGATGCAACAAGAAAATTTAAGTTTTAAAAAGTTACTGAAAGCCCTTGTTAACAATGCATATTTTGAGTTGCTTTTTATAGATGGTACCAGGGGTGATTGACAACTCCACACTGGATATGCAGTGGTCACACAACAAGATGTCCTAAACGCAGAAGCTCTGCCTCCGCATGTCTCAGCACAAGAAGCAGAACTGAAGGCCCTCACTGAGGCGTGTAGAGTGGCAGAAGGTAAGACGGCAAACATTTACACTGACTCCCGGTATGCATTTGGCATAGCTCATGATTACGGCCCAACATGGAAGTCCAGACAGTTTTTTACATCAGCAGGACAGCCAATTAAGAATGGTGCAGCGGTGCAGAGTCTCATGGAGACCCTACTTCTAACTGACAAAGTAGAGAGCTCACACCAGTTCCTACATCGGAGAAACAAGAGGCAATGCCATCACAGACCACACAGCAAAGGCAGCGGCCCTGAAGCCGTGGAAGAAAAGAAGAAAAGAAGAATTTGACAAAAACTTTGGACTTTGATAAAAACTTTGGACTTTGATAAAAACCTTGGACTTTGATATACTAAGGACTTTACAGTTACAAGCCAGCAAGGAAGAAAAGGAAAAATGGACTAAAAAGGGACTTATGGCGAACAGTCAACAGCACTTGCCTACCACGGTCCCTGTGCCCCATGATGGCCCAGCTGACGCATGGAAGAGTGCACCTATAGCGCAGTGTATTTACTGATCTTGGAAGGGGCAGTGATGTTGCCACTCATATAATATTAAGAGGGACAATATGTCAAAGGGAAAGTGCGATTACGTACAGAGTTAAAGGGGTTGTGCCAAGTCATAAAGTTAACCCCTACCCACAGGATAGGGGATAGCTTTATGATTGGTGGGCGCTTGACCGCTGGGATCCCAGTGATCTTGAGAACAAGGCTCCAGTCAGACCTTGAGTGAATGGAGTCGAGGTGGCGCTGGTGCCCCACTGCTCCATTCACTTCAACCACTGGGACCCAAACCGATCCCAAAAATGGAAGTCCAGTTAGCACCCAAGAGAATAGCGCAAAGGTTGCGTCAGTCACTTCAATGACAGCACTGGAAATTACCAAGTTCAAGCGCCTCGGCAATCTCTGAAGGCGATCATTGAAGTACATGGAGCAGTAGTGCACGTGCACAACCCTATTCACTCAGGGACCCACTGGACCCCATTCTCAATATCAGCCGGTGGGGGTGGGGATCCCAGCAGTTGGACTCTCATCGATCATAAACTTAATAACTTGGCACAAGTCCTTTAATGCACTTACATAGGATGAGGATTGGGCAAGAGCGTTCATAAGATCTAGCAAATGCTCCTTTATTGGCTGATCACATCTTGAAAAAATTATGGTTACTTTCTGCACATTTCCCCGTGTAATTGGGGGATGGGCTGCGGACAATGATAAAACTGTATTGGGGACGAAAGATCGCAGTAATGATTGTTTATCCAATTGCAGAGCGCATCAACTTGTGTAACGGCCTTTTAAATGACCGGGGATCTTGTGGATGGCAATTATTACACAACTGAAATTGAGCCATGTAAACGGACCTTTAGATAGTAGAAGTAGCATAGTTCAGCAACAGCACAGAGTATTTCAGGATATAATCAAGTTGATCACAAACTGGAATTCTGGGGATGGAGGTATCAGGACTAGAGATGAGCGAGTATACTCGCTAAGGGCAATTGCTCGATCGAGCATTGCCCTTAGCGAGTACCTGCCCGCTCGGGAGCAAAGATTCGGCTGCCGGCGGGGAGCTGTGGGGGAGAGCGGGGAGGAACAGAGGTGAGATCTCTCTCTTTCCCTGCTTACTCCCGCAACTCACCTCTCACCCGCACCGGGAGCCGAACCTTTTCTCCCGAGCGGGGAGATACTCGCTAAGGACAATGCTCGATCGAGCAATTGTCCTTAGCGAGTATGCTCGCTTATCTCTAATCAGGACCCCCAGCGACTACCGTATTCCATGTGGAAAACTGCACTTAAAATTGCATAAACTACAATAAAAACCAAACAAATAACTACGGACGCCTTAGTAATGGTAGCAGTAAAATAGAGATAAAACCCGCTGAGTAACGCACATTTCAAAAGATGATAAATAATGTGATCGATGCGGCTCGGGGAGAAGTAACGCGCGGCGTGTAGAGCAGGAGAAGAGGCCATTAAAGCTAATTACAATTCTGTCATCATGTAAAAAGCCATTCGCACTGATTACACTTTGAGGCCGCTTTAAGCCGTAAGCTTTGAACCAGACTGAATGCAATTGCTAAATGAGGACTTCACTTCCGCAAGTCTCAGATCTTCTACCCCGCGACAATGTCAACTCCTCACCCCCCTCCCCAACCCCGGGAGGTCGCCGCTGCTCTCAGGGATTTATAATGGCGCTGATTCATTGGGCTTTGATAAAGGGCAGATTTGCATATTTTGCACTTAGCTGATGCTTGTTAGACTAAAATCCTCCTTATGATGGGGATGAGAGGATGACCGAGGAACACAACAACATTTCCTGGCCGCTGACTTTTAGCTAAAGGAAAATGGGATTAAAGGCAAAGTTATCCCCATTAAAAACAACTATTATCATAATGATGGATGCGCCTGGAGCCTTTTACCAGCTTCTTGCTCTGAGAGATTGTGACCTCAGCCCAAAAGTTGGAAACGGTCATGGAAATAGTCTTCCCATAATATCCATCTGAAGGGTTTCCAATAATTCCAATTCTAAAGAAAAGGGGAAGGGGGGGGGGGGGGGGGGGGGGAGGAAAAAAAAGTTAGCTTACAATGGGTTAAAGGGCTAATAATCTAAAGATGTCACAAAGTTTATGGCCAATGTAAGTTTTTATTGTAGCGGCAGATATTTTATCATGTTACAATCATAATAAGGCATGGAACAGATCACTAATGATGTCACTATTATGGAGGAAGATATCACAGAAAGACAGAAATATGACCGCAGAAAAAGACCCCCTGGGCCATCTAGTCTGCCCCTCTATTATTTTTCTCTCAGGACAGATATAGGCTGATTGCAGCCATGTCTGAATTCATTTACTGTTGATTTTCCAACCACACCTGCTGAAAGTTTGTTCCAAGCATCCACTACTCTGAGTAAAATAGTATTTTTTACATTGCTTCTGGATTGGATACAAGATGTGATATGGGCAGGTATGGAGGTTCTAGTACCCTGTTGTATCCAAGCTAGAAGCGGTACAAGATATGATACAGGCGTGCGTGGAGGCTCTAGTATCCTGTTGTACCGCCTCTAGCTTCGATACAAGATGTGATACAGGCGGGCATGGGGCTCTAGTATCCTGTTGTACCGCCTCTAGCTTGGATACAAGATGTGATATGGGTGGGCATGGAGGATCTAGTACCCTGTTGTACCGCCTCTAGCTTGGATACAAGATGTGATACGGGCGGGCATGGAGGCTCTAGTATCTTGTTGTACCGCCTCTAACTTGGCTACAAGATGTGATACAGGTGGGTAGTAGGCTCTAGTACCCTGATGGACCACCTCTAACTTGGATATGGATTGGAAGGGGGCATTCAGAGACATACCGCTCTACATTTGCTGTAACTGAGCCTCTAGATTGTGCAAACTCATAGGCTGTCGAAGTTGGCATCCAAGATGGTCTCATACAAGCACCTGGAAATGGTTCCGACAGACATAGGGGTGTAACCTGTCTGTGGATGGAGGACATTGAAGCAGTTGGAGTTGCTTGTGCTTGCTGGATGATCAGATGCTCCTCTCTACTGGTGGTCTGTAGGGGGCATCCTGAGCCCGGTCACCTTGTGTGCCATGACACATCCACTGGTCCCAACACTTCCTAACAGTCTGGTCAGAACGGCCGCTGGGGGACAATTCATGGATACGACCATCCAGCTTCTCACATCCTAATAATGCGCCCCTCTCAGACTCTATGGGGTGAAATCTCTTCTCTGCGTCGTAGAGGCGTCTAGTGGCCAACAAGCTCCACACAAGCGGAAGAAGAGGTCACTACATACAGGGAGCCTCCAAGAGTCTCTTATAGGCCAAGGGGGGAACCACTTTTAGGGCCTCCGGTGACAAGACTGTTCATCTAATCACATCACAACTCTCATCATCTACATATCTGCTGGAGATGGAACTGCAGGACGAGTACTGCAGCAAAACGACAAATTCTTCAAAGTGCTTGATTTTATTTTTTACTATATTGTACAAAGGTTTCCATCATGTCGTTTCTCTCCCTTCTTTTCTACAGGCTAAGCAAATTACGTTCTTTAGGCCTTTTCTGAGAAGTTTTATTCTTGACCGTTTCCTTACCTGGCGTACGCTCTGCAAGTGATCGCTTTGACCTGGGGCTTACTTTTTACTGTTGAGTAGTGAGCCAGCCATTTTTTGTAATCCGGCAATCCCTATCAAAAACATTACAACATAAACATAGTAAGCAATGCTTAATGGCCCATGCACAACAAAGTATTTTTGTACCATTTGCTGCCTGTGTTCTCCGCAGCCAGGGTGGGGTATAGACCTAGAAGGTCTGTGGAGACACCTAGGAGGTGAGTGCGGAGACTTATAAGGCCATACATGCTCCTCTGGGAAATGTATGCAAGTAAGGAAGATGGAGCAATACCTCTACAGCCCCACCTATTGGATGGCAGCATACCTTCAAATCAATGTCAGATCTTTAAAATAGGTGGCGCTGCAGAGGTATTGTTCCATCTTCATTATTTGCTCCACAGGCAGCACACGGACCATAATAACATATGAGGCTATTCACACGGCTACCTTTTCACTTGGACTGATGGTCCAGGTGTTTAAAAGAGAAACCTCATGTCCTATTCTTGTCCATTTTCACAAAAGAGAATAGACATACAATGTGCAGGACTTGTGATTATCAGACAGCAAACAGATGGGTGTCCATGTGCTTTCCAATTTGTTTTGCACCTGATTTTCATAGGAACTACATGGACATAGCCGTGTGAATGCACCTACCTTACGCTGGTTGTACATATATAAATATATATATCAGAAGCGGATACCCAGGTTATACCAGCATGCTCCACATTGCTACCGGTATATACAGGGTTTATAACTTATATCAGCTGTATGTATATAATTATAAACAGAAGATATTAACCCCTTAGTGACGCAGCTTTTTTGCTTTTTTCCATTTTTGTTTTTTCCTACTTCCTTTTAAAAAATCGTAGCTCCTTTATTTATCCATCGACGTCGCTGTATGGGGGCTTGTTTTTTGTGGGACGAGTTGTATTTTTCAATGGCACTATTTATTGTACCATATAATTTACTGAAAAACTTTTTAAAAAATTCTAAGCGGAGAGAAATGGGAAAAAAACGACAGTCCACCATCTTTCGGTGCGTCCTGTTTCTACGGCGCACAAACTGCAACCAAAACGACCTGATATTTTTATTCTATGGGTCAGTATGATTACTACGATACCAAACTTATATAGTATTGTTTTTGCTGTAGTACTTGCATTTTTTTTTTAAGTTATTACATTTTTTTCAATTATTTTCTGCGGTCATTTTGTGCGCGCGATAACTTTTTTATTTTTTCATCGACGAAGTTGAGCAAGGGCTCATTTTTTGCGGGATGTCCTGTAGTTTCCGACAGTATTAATTTCGAATACATACGACTTTTTGATCGCTTTTTATTGCGTTTTTTCTGGGAGACAGGATAACTAAAAAAGTGTATTTCTGGTGTTCTTTATTTTTTTTTTCGGACGACGTTTACCGTGCAGAAAAAATAATGCGCTACTTTGATAGATCGGACTTTTACGGACGTGGCGATACCAAATACATATTTTTATTTTATGATTTAGATTTTTTAATAATAGATATGGCAAAAGGGGGGTGATTTAAACTTTTATAACTTTTTTTTTTTTACAATTAAAAAAACTATATTGATTTTTTTTTTTTTAACTTTACTTTGAAGTCCCCCTGGGGGACTTTAACATGCGATGCTTTGATCGCTCCTGCAGTATGACGTAATGCTATAGCATTACGTCATACTGCTATTTCACAGGCAGCCTATGAAGCCCCCCCATGGGGATGGCATGATAGGCAGTCTGCTAAGGCAGCCATGGGGCCTTTCTAAAGGCCCCCGGCTGCCATGACACCTGCACGGCTCCCCAGATCTTACCGCGGGGGGGCCGTGCGGGACCCCCGAACAGCGTTCAGGGGATTTAAATGCTGCTGTCAGAATTGACAGCGGCATTTAAAGGGTTAATAGCCTAACGGCCGAGCGCGGCTATTGCCCGCAGGTGTCAGCTGTAATAAACAGCTGACGCCTGCGCTGTATGGAGGGAGATAGCGGCGCTACCTCCCTCCATACACGTCCTGCAACAGCAGGACGTAGTTTTACTATAGCGCCGTCACTAAGGGGTTAAGGTTATACCAGCATGGTCTGTATCCCTGTAAACACGAACCTTTCACATCCTTAAGGAACTGAAAAGATAAAAGCTTGCTGCTGATTGGCTGCTCGGATCCAGTACACATACTCCTCTAGGTAACTATGCTGCGGGTACTCACCACTTGTCCTATAAGCTGGAAGCCGATGGGTAGTTTCATCCCGTATACAGGGAAGTTTGCAGAGTTTATCAGCCATTCCTTCATCAGGAGAGAGATGGGAAGTTATTCAGTAGCAATTCATAGAATGCAGAAAGATACAGTATATCTGTACATTGTTACCATGTATCGGCCCAGGACTCTGTCTTCTGTCTTGGGGAAGTTGCTTAGAAAGGTCTCAAGGGTTGGTATTGTCTGTCTCTGGAAGCAGTAGAAGACCACACTGGCCATTCTTGAGCTGGTTTCTCCTTGTTGGGGCTTCTCAAAAAAACCTGTAATTCTTTTAAGTAACAGAAGAGGATAATTAGTAACAACTGTAAACACATTGCAATCGATCAACAAATGACTTTGGGGTCCCACACAAAATGTTGTGACGCTTCAGTCCACTTTCAAATACAGACCGCTGTAGAAATAAGGATGGATGTTGAAAGAGAATCAGCCGAGAAGTGCGCCACATTATCGCAGCGACTGAGGCGGCAGTACAGTGGCGCTGCATACTTCGATTGAATTCAAGTACGGAGTTGTTCTTCGTTGGCATTTACAGTAATGTTAACAGAAAGACCCCGAGATCCTCCTTAACAAAAATGTGCAATCTGTAGCTGCCATCTTAAGAGGCTCATGGAAGAGCTCAAGATCTCCCAAGATATTTCACCTCCCGTCAACTCTAAAGTATTGGTATCGCCCTGCAACGTTTTGCCTAAGCATGCAGTTGCCTAGATTTTCTATAGGTGAACACTGTAAAGTTGCAGAGTCTGGTGAGTGTCATATACAGGGTGTTGTCAAAAAGACCAATTCAGCGCTATATCTCCATACTGGTGTATAATGGAATAACAATAGTGTACGTGAATAGGAAGACATGAATGCGCTACATGATGGTATGGCGCACGGGTCCCTGGGGGCCACAGGACACGGATTTCAATTTTCTGTTGTGGCCCCTGTAAGATAGAGAATAATGCCCAATTGCAAAGTTGAAGAGCAGCATGTGAGAAGCAGAAATCCACTTTTTGCATCTCTCTAGGCCCCGTGGGACCGCAGCTATGACTGAAGTAGAGAAATCGTACATGAAGTGGCCTCCTTCAGCTAGGATACTTGCATGGCACCACTCAACAGTGCAGTCCAGGGCTAACGGTATAACCGCGGGACCGTGTTAGTAAACAGCAAAGAGCTGATTTGGTGCAGATATGATGCAATTACTACCCTGTTTCCCCGAAAATAAGACACGTCTTATATTAATTTTTGCTCCCAAATATGTGCTACGTCTTATTTCCAGGGGGTGTCTTATTTTGCCGCGGCAAATCCGTCTGTGGCCGCTAATCCCTCAATTGGCCAGCTTTGTGGACGAAATTTCTCAGAAATCTCATCCACATGGGACAGCAAATCTGTCACGGCAAAGCTGGGAGAAGCCGGTGTTGTGCGGATTCATCGGCCACAGAAACGGAAAGGCGCGCAGCCAGGTCGCTTCAAGACAAGCGGCTGAGTGCCGTGGGTTTTGAAGCAGCGCTTTCCCGGCGGAAATCTCGCTGTTTATCGCTGTGGCCAAACTGCGAGATTTCCGCTGGAAATACGCTCTGTGAGAACCCAGCCTTAAGAAATCACACACAGGTTGCCTGACTCACACAGAGAGCCATAAAAAAATAAGGGCTGTAAAGTAACGTACCTGTCTACAGACAGAAGTTCCTGTACCACCTGTAAGCAGGGATGGTATTGCAGCTTCCGGACACTAGGGGGAGCTCATCACAGCAGACATGTACAGCAGGAACAGAACGTACAGTATGGACTTTTCAAGCCAGCAAGGGGAGCTCACAACAGCACACTCGTACAGCACAGCAGGGACAGGATAACAGCAGGCTGTCTGCAGATCCACCTATACATCTGGAGGTAGGAGACAACGGGGATGGCAGCAGGGGACAGACCTCTTGACTTGCCTGCACGCTTTACTATGCCTTACTATCGGCGGGTGCCTTATATTTGGGACTTCTGCAAATTTCAGTGGGTGCCCTATTTTCAGAGGGTGCCTTATTTTTGGGGAAACACAGTAGTAAGAGAATGACCCAATCAGAAGACAATGCAAATTTCAGCATGAACATGTGGGTTGGAATTTGGCGCGATCGCCTCCTTGGACGCGTGTTCGTTCCAGGGACTCTCAATGTGGATTGGTACCTGAATCTCCTGCAGACTGTGGACGACTTCCTGGATGATCGGCCGCTATTGTAGCGGACGAAGGCCACTTCCAGTGCACTTTCCTTACTTCAGCCATAGTAGCAGGGACTTAAAGATGCAACTTTGCTATTGGGTTTTACTCTCTCTTACAGGGCGACAATACAAAATTGAAATCCATGTTCCAGGGCCCCAGGGACCCGTGCGCCATACCAACATGTAACTCATCCATGCCTTTCTATTCAAGTACGATACTGTTATTTCAATAAAGAACACCAACACTGGGATATAGCGCTGGATTGGTATTTTTGACTACTAGCAGATTCTCAGTTCTGTCACATTATAACCTGTATATCAGTGTGAACACTAATGGTTTATCACACATTTGGTATATTCAGGGTCTCACCGGTGACTGTCTGGACACACTTCTACTATTCCTCGTGTAGATGAACTTTCACCTTCTTCCATTTCATAATAAATAGCCAGTTCACCACCCTAAAATAAGATAAATAAATGGAGCATATGGAGCAGTTCACAGAGAAGAACTTTACGAAAACCATTACCAGCTACACAATTATCAATGCCCCGTCCCCAACAACATATGATTTTCCCATTTCCACAATGACTCTTCCTGCCATCCCTGGCAGCATCACCATAATCTCAACAATTTCACCCAAAACCATCAAATCCACTGCAATCACACATGGCGTTATTATTAGTCACACCTGGACAGCACCACCTTAAGGAGCTATTCTGGTCATTTACTATTCATGACCTATCCGTAGGACTCAGGATCCCCACCGATGAGCTGACTATGCGACCCACTATGAGTGGAGCGGGGTTGGACGCTGTCATTAGTGGTCAGGACTAAAGGGTAACAGGCAGCATCACTCATTGAAATAAATGGAGCAATGACTGCTACTACACTTTGGCTCTCATTGCAATCAGAAACCAAAGTGTAATACGGAGCATAATAAGTTATCAATAGTAAAAATCCTGGAATACCCCTTTAATATTAGCCATCCCACATGGCACTGCCATAACCTCAGCAGTCACATGTAGCAATACCATAGCCTTCACTAGCACATGAGACTCCACCAAAGCCTCATCAGTGACACATGGCACCAACATAACATCAGTAGTCACATGTAGAAATGCCATAGTAGTTACATGCGCCATCACCATAACCTCAACAGTCACACTTGGTACCTTAATAATCTCCTAAAACACCTGCCTATTCCTGCAATAACCTAAGACACACTGGGCAGCATCATCATATTCTCCACAATCTCACCATTAAATCCTATGCAATCACATATGGCATCATTATTCCCTCACTAATCACACCAGGCTGGCACTCTTAGCTTTAGCTATCCCACTTGGCACCACCATACCCTCAACAGTCATATGTAAGAATGCAATAGCCTTAGCTGGCACATGTGGCTCCACCTAAACCTCAGCATTAATGTGACAACACAGCAATGGCCAGAAGAAACCATAAAGCCACAAGTAGAACGAGCAGCATGAACTTCACCTTTAGTCTGAAAAACTTTAGGACTTGGGCCATGTCAAAATTCTGGTCGGCACATAACATGTCGGCAGCGATCTGTGCAGAGAGGAAGTAAGAAAGCAAACATATCAAGTCCCAAACATGTAAAATACATATAAAGATAGCAACCCCCCCCCTCCCCAATGACATATAAGACTGAAAATTAACCTATTCCCTCTGGTGTCACCGGCGGAAGGCTCATGATTTTTGACTAATGAATTTGGATCTGTGTTGGCATCCACTGCTGAGCGTTATCTCCACACAATAGAGAGTAGGGGAACGAAGGTAGAAAAGCCATAAGAGGCCGATTAGTGCGGGGGAGATGCTGGGAGAACACATGACGCCGCCGCTGATATTGACTAATTTTTAAACTGCCTTTGATTGGACAATCACATGTTCAGCCATGATGTCCCCTTCGCAGTCTCCATCTCTCCAAAAGAAGAAAAAGAACACACTGCAAATATTAAAGAGACGGCGGCCAAATGGATCTATTATAAGGCTCAGCTGTAAGATTAGGAAGAGACACTTATCACCAAGGACGACGCTGGAATCCTGATCAGGGAGACACTGGAGAAGCCGCTTCTATTTCAAGGGCCATTCTGTATGTATTAAAAAGCGCTACACACAGTATACACGGATGCACAATTATGCAAGAACAGTGTCATGGTGGCACAACAGGTAGCTGCGTATAAGGTAAGGGTCCACTTACAAGGAGTGCACATATATAACATGGCCCCAACATGTCACATTCAAAGGGGAAAAAGGCAATATCACATGGGCCAAATGAAGAAAAACACACCCTAGATGGAAGTGTGGAGCAAATCAGAGTGGATTTTATATATTTCAGGGCTTATTTAGACGACCGTATATCGGCTCGGTTTTCACGCCGAGCCGATATACGGTGTCCTTGTCTGCAGGGGAAGGGGGGGGGAGGGTGGAAGAGCCAGGAGCAGGAACTGAGCTCCCGCGAGCCAGGAGCAGGAACTGAGCTCTCGCCCCCTTTCCGCCCCTTGCCACTATTTGCAATAGGAGGGGGCGAGACAGGGGCAGAGCTAAGTCTCAGCACTTAGCTCCGCCCCCATCCCGCCCTCCCATTGCAAATAGTGGAGAGGGGCGGGAGCTCAGTTTCTTCTCCGGGCTCTTCCACCCCCCCCCCCTCAGACAAGGACATCGTATATCAGCTCGGCGTGAAAACCGAGCAGATCTACGGTGGTCTAAACAAGCTCTCACAATGTATTTATAATCTATTCTTGGTCAGGATTTAACAGAAAACAAAAAAAAAAGCCAACTTAAATTCCATGAATGTTTTGCTAAACCTAAATAGGGCCACATTTATACATTTGCAATTAAAATTATTTAACACCACCCCATATATTAGATTTATTGCAAAATTTACAAAGTTTTAGCGGTTTGCAAAAAGCCAATCAAACAAGAACAATTAAAAACAGTGGAACACAAGTAATATAACAAGTGGTGTCTCCAGATTCTACAGAAAATGTCATTTTTAGTGACTATTGCAGCCTCAGAATTATTCAACCCCTCTGAATAGAATTCCTTATAAGCACACAGATCTGCAAATCAGGTGTTGTCTCAAGCACACCCGATGCAACTAATCAAGGACATGATTAGTTGTATCAGGTGTGCTTGACATAAAACACATCAAATACCTGGACTGGTTAGGGATTTGTTGACTATGATGTTTGATTGCATGTTAAAAATATTGCTAAGTCAAGTGTGTGATCTAAAGAGTTATGAGAAGAGATAAATTTATTGCACAAACAAGTAGAAGGATACACAAAGATGGCAAAAGGCACTAAATGTTCCTAGAGATATAGTTTGAAGCAGTTCACAAGTTCAAAGTTAAAGGAAACACTGGTACTACCTTGGTGGCAGCAGGCAGTGGGGTTTCCGTTTAGACGTAAGGCCCATGCTAATGCTGAAGGTCTTCATGCCCGAACTTGTTTTATTAGTGCCCTTTTACACGGGCAGAGAAATCATTCATATATTAGCGATCAACGGGAATCTGAACGATTATTGTTCAGTCTAAATGCAGGCACGACCTAACAACGAACTATAAATTCATCCTGCATAGGATTGAACAATGTATCAGCTTGTGTAAACAGGCAGTCATTCATCCATGTACAACTGCCCGTTTACTGTCAATGGAGGCGGGCAGGATCTCAAGCCAGCTCAGCTGTAATTTACGAGTGATGATTGTTCCTGGGAAAAAACGCAGGAACGATTATCGCTGGGATGACCTGTCGGGACTCTGCACCCAATAGCTCGTTCTGTATAAAAACACCTCATTTAAGGCCTCATGCACATGGAGCAAATTGAGCAGCGGATCCCGCGCTTGTCAACAGGCACCGGTGATCCGCTGCTCAATGTGTCCACAGATGTGCATGGAAATTCCTCTCTCCACGCACACAAGTGGATTTTATTTGTGGTGGCTACGTGCCGAAAATAAGAAAAAAAAAAAATTGCAGCATGCTCTATTTTAGGGCTTATTCAGACAACCGTATATCGCCTGGGTTTTCATACCCAGCCGATATAAGGTGTCCTTGTCTGCGGGGAGGAGGATGGAAGAGCCAGGAGCAGGAACTGAGCTCCCACCCCTTGTCACTATTTGCAATATGAGGGTTGGGACAGGGGCGGAGCTAAGCTCCAGGACTTAGCTCCACCCCCGTCCAGCCCCCTCCTATTGCAAATAGTGGCAAGGGGCGTAGAGGGGGCGGGAGCTCAGTTCCTGCTCCTGGCTCTTCCACTCCCCCGCTGCAGACAAGGACACCGTATATCGGCTCGGTGTGAAAACGCAGCCGATATACGGTCGTCTGAAGCCGCCCTTAGAGCGGATATGTAGGGACAGCTTCCATTGAAGTCAAGAGCATTGAAGAAGTGTCGCAAATCCGCGTCATTGCCTAGGCGACGGGAAATTTGTACTGCGCATGTGCGCCGGTGGCACATCCGCATTACAGGAGAAAAGAATTCTGACAGGTCAGCTGGGTCTGCAGCAGCAGGGATTTCCCACACAGAATCTGTTCCTTTCCGTGTGCATGCGACCTAAAGTATTCTTATTTCATTGCAAAAAAAGAACAAAAAAACAAAACAGACAGCTGACAGTTTGTAAATTTGTCAAAAAAACCTAATTCGCAATGGGGGGGGCTTAATACGTTTGTCTGCAGCTGTATATCTTTATGGAGGTCAGACCTTAGGTTCTATTCGGGTCTGTGTTGGAGGATCACTTTAGAGCCCGACACAGACATGGCATGAGATGTCGGACAAAAAAGTCGTACGTGCAGGACTTTTACGTCCAGTAAAAATGCCAGACAGGTGCCGGAACCAAATGGATCCTATTGTAATCAATGAGGTTCTTTCGGCATAGTTTGATTCCATTACGAGACGGATCCCTTCATCCAGGTCTTCCTCCTTCCATAACGGAGTCCCTAGCACAGATGTGAATTTAGTCTTAGATCTCCAAATCTTCTGTATACGAAGAGTTACATGATAAAATGCTGGCCATCTACTGCTGCCACTGGGGAATCTCCCTGTATAAGAATATATCCCATTGGTATCAGTAATACATTAGTCTTCAGTAGAGGTGAGCGAGCGTACTCGGTTCGGGTGTTTTTGCACTCGAGCACCGCTTTTTCCGAGTAACTGACTACTCGGATGAAAAGATTCGAGAGGCGCCGAGGGGCGGCGTGGTGGTGCGGGGGGTAGCAGTGGAAAACAGGGGGGAGCTCTCTCTCTCTCTCTCCCCACTCCCCTCTGCAACCCCGGCTCACCCTCAGTGCCCCCCGAATCTTTTCGTCCGAGTAGTCAGTTACTCGGAAAAAGCGGTGCTCGAGTTCACAAACACCTGAACCGAGTACGTTCGCTCATCTCTAGTCTTCAGTAATCTCATGACCTCTGCCTAGTGATGGCTGCAGTCAAATAATGTTAATGTGTAACTGTATTGTCAGTGCAAGGGATTTGGAGCTCTGCAAGAGAAAAAAAATGGAGCTCCATTCCCTGCAACTTCAATTGCAAAAAAAAGCCATCTTCTAAGGCTCCATTCACACGGGGCAGTTCGGTCGCAATAAAAACGGCACCAACACGTGCTTTTGCAAAACTGTGTGCACTTTTTGCCACATTTTACTACAAACAGTAAAAACACACATGGTTTCACCGATGCACTTTTTGGTGCGTTTTTTAATTGCCACTGAACTCTCCCCCGTGTGAATGGAGGCTTTGAGGAGATTACTCACCACCATGATATCATCATTCAACTTCTTGCTCGATATTGCCAGTTCCAAGTCAGCGACCGCTCCAAGCCTGGTATCATAGGTGGTCGTCCCATCATTAATGATATTGTCCACGGGGAAGTCATTGGCCGTCGCCCAACGTTCATAGTGTTTATATCTGTTGGATAATTACAGACCGAGTGTGACACACGGGAAGTCATCTGTGAGCAACATAGTATATGGGCCCTTTTACACAAGTCGATAAATCCTGCATCCAGAGAGAATCTGAAGAATATCACTCAGTGTAAATGAATGCACGACTGAATGACCAACGAGAATCCCTTCGCTTATCATTCATCGTTCAATTGCTGAATGCATCTATGAACGATTGCCTGTTTACTGTGAATGAAGGCGGGCGGCCAAAACGATCCCTGGCCGCTCTGCCTTCAATCACGAGTGAAGCTCATTCCTGTGCAATACTACAGATGAAGAATCGTTTACCATTGCACGCTATCGAGGGTTGTGGCTGTGGAATCCGGAGCTGAACGCCCGTTCCGGATTCTGCAGCAAAAATCCGCCCGTGAATATTGGGCCTAGGAGTATGTTTACACGTGGCAGGAATGTGGTGGATTTTCCACAACAAAATCTGCCGCATTTCCACATCAAAAACAGAGTCAAAATCTGCACCATTCATGCCTGGGTTTAAGCTGCAGAGCCACAGCTGATTTCAGCCTGCAACGCTGTTCCTCTCACCTCAAAATACTGAGCCACCCCTCTGTAGCATACACCCCTCACCTAGCAACCATGACTGAGCGCCGTGACCAGTCAGGTGATGTGAAAATAGGCGCATCACCTGAGCAGCGGCAGTGGTGGGCTCAGTAGTGGTTGCCAGGTGAGGGATGTGCGCTGCATGTGAACGCACCCCTATACAACATAAGCCATAGAAAAACAATTGAAAACAGCAAACAAACTGTTGCATAGAACTTTTTTAAAGTTAAACTTTGCTACTTCTGTAGCTACCATTTACGTAGAATTACTCCATATGTGACCTGCAATGTGGGGCACAGAACTGGAGCTAAACTTTACATTTAGGAGTCTAAAGGAAGGAAAAGTTGAGAAAAAAAATAGTTTGCCGTCAGGGATCATACTTGTCTGCATTGGTCACCAGGTAAACCTCGCTGAAGAGCTGCCTCCTGAAATAAAGCACAAAGAACAACTGTTAGAGGTTCATCTACAATGTAAGACGAATTGATCCTATTACTAGGAATACATGCGGCGGCATTTGCAGGTGATGTATGCACCGCCCTCCCCCATTCTCGTAGTAGAGAATCAAGTGCACATGTACTATAGGGGGCAGACTAAGCGACTGCTATGGCACCCTTGGATACAGGGGCCCTACGATACCTGTTTTGCTACTGGGTATGCAGGACCTTTCTTTAAGCAAAAACAGCATTCTTAGAAGCCAAGGAAGTGGATAAGGGCATAGAATAGGAAACAGACACCAGGCCCTCATGTCCTGGGTGGCAAAACCGGACACCATAATGGGGGGGCCACAATTAAGTTTTTGCTATGGCGCCCCATCCATCTACTAATGACCACTTGTCTGTATGTTTGTGTGCGAGTGCTTCTGATACTCCGCCCCTGGTAGCATCATCGCTCCGCCCCCTGGTGACGCCATTGAAGGTCCTACAACATATACAAAACACAGAGTCTGACCGACAGAAGAACACCACAGTTAGGGCTCTCGGAAGGGGAGGACAAAAATAACACCCTGAGAATACAACTAAGCCTGTGATGGCGAACCTATGACACACATAGCCATGTTCGCTGACACACGGCCGCATACAGATATGCCGAGAACCGAAAAGAATGTTTCATCCTCGGCTCCTGCACGGCCAGGTGCAGTAGCCGAGGATAAAACATCGCTGTAGACACTCTGTGCCGGAGGTCTGTAGGCCAAAACAACAGAACTCCGGCACAGAGCGTCTATTGCTGGGACTTCCGGTTAGGCTGCTGACATCACTTCCGGTCGGCGGAGCAGGGAGCTGACACGCCGGGCTGAAAAGGTTGCCCATCACTGAACTAAGCCATTATTATCTCAGAAGACACAACTCAGCGGTTCTGACAGAAGACACCGACCTACCTCCACCACAGAGATCCGGTGGGCTAAAGGACTTGATGTCACTGCTGTGGGAGGAGCCAAGCTGTGTGTGTGATGTGTAGTAGAGCTGTGTGCGCGCATGTACCATGTAGAAGGGCGGTGTGGCGCATTGCGCCAGCAGAAACACTGCTACTATAATGTCCTAATAATTACTAGTCAGTTTATGCTAAGTAAAAGCCTATCTTGTAAGGATGTGCCGCCTCTGCCTGTCACTGCCGCACTATCTCGCATCCAGCGACACCGAAAATTACCACCGGCCTGATTCACAGGGAACTGTGATATATGTGGTCTTAAGCTGTATATCAGCAGGGATGCGGCAGCCATCTTGGAAAACAGTGAGGTGGAGAACAATCAGAATTGGGGGACAGGATAAGAAAGTACTGGCTGCGTGATTTATACCCCGAAATATGGCGCAAATACCTTTTATATCTGGAAATTTGGAAAATTTCCTTCACAAGTGGAAAACGGGAACCCATCACCTCTGAACAGCACCGTAACCCCGATTTTTGGGGGATTTTCATCTCCACATTTTAACAGGTATACCCTTTTGATTTTTCTTTCGACATGGCTGTATGAGGGCTTGTTTTTTGCGTGGCGAGCTGTAGTTTTTATTGGTACCATTTTTGAGTGCATATAATGTATTGTTCAACTTTTATTAATTTTTATAATAGCGGGGAGAGAAAACACATCAATTCTGCCGTTGCTTTTTGGGGGAGTTTTTTACAGTGATAAACATGCAGCATAAATGACAATACATTTTTCCTGCGGGTCGTTATGATTACAAGAATACCAAAATTCTCATTTTTAAAATTTTTTTATTTTCAGGTTTTTTCCACTTTTCCGCAATAAAAACCCATTCTTGGAAATTATTTGTTTTTATAAATCACTGCATTTAAAGTCCAATAACTTTTTTATTTCTCCATGGACGTAGCTCTGTGTGGGCTTGTTTTTTGCGTAACAAGCTGCAGTTTTTATGAGTACCCTGTTGAGGTACATACAGCTTTTTTGATCACTTTAAAATAAAAAAAAAAAAATTTTTTTGTATTTTGCACCATTTTGATCCTTTTTTCACACACTATTTATGTCCCTGTAGGGGACTTGTACAATACCACCGATGATCGATATGATAAGGCATTGCAGTGCTTCTGTCCTGCAATGCCTTATCGCTTATTATAGCGATCACTGGCACTGCCAACGCAGGACGCCTGTAACTGGTGTCCTGTTGCCATGGTAAAATGATAGCCCTTCGTGATTACATAGTGGAGGGTCCGATGACGTCACAGAGGAAGTGCACTCCCTCTGTGAACTCTTTACATGCCGCGATCTACATATATTGCAGCAGCGAAGGGGTTCACAGCAGGGGTCCCTGTCCCGATGCACCCCCACTGTTGCAGGGGGAGGCCGGTTATCAGTGACAGACTGCTTCCGCTGACGGATAGCTCAGGATCTCTTCTGATCTTGCGCTATGCCCAGGGCGTAAATTATTTCCTGTTGCGTTAAGCACCACCCTGCCACAACATACAGTTACGCTCTGTAGCCTTGAAAGTTAAACCAAGTTGTGGTCACAGGCAGCCAGGGGATACATGTTTATACCCACCCGCTCGCCGATCCCGCGGTGTCCGTCGGTGAGGTCCAAGTGTGGTCTGACATTCTGCCCCTTTTCAGATCGCCGTCCGATCATTTACGACAAGTCTGTAGAATCATTGTACATGGTGCCGTGTGCCAGAATGGGGGGCGGCAGGAACAGTATTTAGAGTGGATGGTGACATCTCAATATCTCTGCTAGGATTGGTGAGAAGAAAAGGGGCGGTGTCAGCGGGACGAAAAAAAGCATAACATACATTTAAATATATGGAGAAAAACTGTAAAAAAACTTCCCATTGCCTTCTATAAGGACATGTTCACACGGGGCGGATTTGCTGTGGAATGTCCGTAGCAGATCCGCAGCTGAAGTCTTCAGCACATCCCGCACAGATGTGAATTGCCGCCGGGTTTTGTACTTTTTGGTCTCTCAGATGGTCATTTATACGGAACGATTATTGCTCAGAATTTTTTTAAACCAATTAAATTGAGCGATCATCGTCCCGAGTAAATACAAAAAAATGTTTACTATTGTTTTACTTCTCATTAATCGCTGTCTTTCAGCATAAAAAGCATCGCTGAATCGCGAGATTCTCACTAACTCAGCGCTTCACATAGAATGATATTAGATTGTAAGCTCTTCGGATCAGTACATGTACACGTTAAAAAAATCTTAAGAAAAAAACAACAGCAGAAAGTATGATGACATCACAATAAATAAGATGTCACAGAGCTTATGACATCATAATTAGAACAGAATGTAAAAGTTCCAAACCGGAACCATCTTGTGTCAGTTCAGCAGGACAGCCTGACGAGGACGGGTCCAGGTAAGTAGCTCCTCACTCAGCACTAAGGCAGACGGGGTACAGTAAAAAAGGAAGGTAGCCTGAAGCCGGGGCCTGAGGGTGGTAGGGCGGGTAGCCTGAAGCCGGGGCCTGGGGGTGGTAGGGCGGGTAGCCTGAAGCCGGGGCCTGGGGGTGGTAGGGCGGGTAGCCTGAAGCCGGGGCCTGGGGGTGGTAGGGCGGGTAGCCCGAAGCCGGGGCCTGGGGGTGGTAGGGCGGGTAGCCAGAAGCCGGGGCCTGAGGGTGGTAGGGCGGGTAGCCCGAAGCCGGGGCCTGAGGGTGGTAGGGCGGGTAGCCTGAAGCCGGGGCCTGAGGGTGGTAGGGCGGGTAGCCTGAAGCCGGGGCCTGAGGGTGGTAGGGCGGGTAGCCTGAAGCCGGGGCCTGAGGGTGGTAGGGCGGGTAGCCTGGAGCCGGGGCCTGAGGGTGGTAGGGCGGGTAACCTGGAGCCGGGGCCTGAGGGTGGTAGGGCGGGTAGCCTGAAGCCGGGGCCTGAGGGTGGTAGGGCGGGTAGCCTGAAGCCGGGGCCTGAGGGTGGTAGGGCGGGTAGCCTGAAGCCGGGGCCTGAGGGTGGTAGGGCGGGTAGCCTGAAGCCGGGGCCTGAGGGTGCTAGGGCGGGTAGCCTGAAGCCGGGGCCTGAGGGTGGTAGGGCGGGTAGCCTGAAGCCGGGGCCTGAGGGTGGTAGGGCGGTTAGTCTGAAGCCGGGGCCTGAGGGTGGTAGTGCGGGTAGCCTAAAGCCGGGGCCTGAGGGTGGTAGGGCGGGTAGCCTGAAGCCGGGGCCTGAGGGTGGTAGGGCGGGTAGCCTGAAGCCGGGGCCTGAGGGTGGTAGGGCGGGTAGCCTGAAGCCGGGGCCTGAGGGTGGTAGGGCGGGTAGCCTGAAGCCGGGGCCTGAGGGTGGTAGGGCGGGTAGCCTGAAGCCGGGGCCTGAGGGTGGTAGGGCGGGTAGCCTGAAGCCAGGGCCTGAGGGTGGTAGGGCGGGTAGCCTGAAGCCGGGGCCTGAGAGTGGTAGGGCGGGTAGCCTGAAGCCGGGGCCTGAGGGTGGTAGGGCGGGTAGCCTGAAGCCGGGGCCTGAGGGTGGTAGGGCGTGTAGCCTGAAGCCGGGGCCTGAGGGTGGTAAGGCGGGTAGCCTGAAGCCGGGGCCTGAGGGTGGTAGGGCGGGTGGTAGGGCAGGTAGCCTGAAGCCGGGGCCTGAGGGTGGTAGGGCGGGTGGTAGGGCGGGTGGTAGGGCGGGTAGGCTGAAGCCGGGACCTGAGGGTGGTAGGGCGGGTAGCCTGAAGCCGGGGCCTGAGGGTGGTAGGGCGGGTAGCCTGAAGCCGGGGCCTGAGGGTGGTAGGGCGGGTAGCCTGAAGCCGGGGCCTGAGGGGGGTAGGGCGGGTAGCCTGAAGCCGGGGCCTGAGGGTGGTAGGGCGGGTAGCCTGAAGCCGGGGCCTGAGGGTGGTAGGGCGGGTAGCCTGAAGCCGGGGCCTGAGGGTGGTAGGGCGGGTAGCCTGAAGCCGGGGCCTGAGGGTGGTAGGGCGGGTAGCCTGAAGCCGGGGCCTGAGGGTGGTAGGGTGTGTGGTAGGGCAGGTAGCCTGAAGCCGGGGCCTGAGGGTGGTAGGGCGGGTAGCCTGAAGCCGGGGCCTGAGGGTGGTAGGGCGGGTGGTAGGGCAGGTAGCCTGAAGCCGGGGCCTGAGGGTGGTAGGGCGTGTGGTAGGGCAGGTAGCCTGAAGCCGGGGCCAGAGGGTGGTAGGGCGGGTAGCCTGAAGCCGGGGCCTGAGGGTGGTAGGGCGGGTGGTAGGGCAGGTAGCCTGAAGCCGGGGCCTGAGGGTGGTAGGAGCGGGTGGTAGGGCGGGTAGCCTGAAGCCGGGGCCTGAGGGTGGTAGGGCGGGTAGCCTGAAGCCGGGGCCTGAGGGTGGTAGAGCGGGTAGCCTGAAGCCGGGGCCTGAGGGTGGTGGGGCGGGTAGCCTGAAGTCGGGGCCTGAGGGTGGTAGGGCGGGTAGCCTGAAGCCGGGGCCTGAGGGTGGTGGGGCGGGTAGCCTGAAGGCGGGGCCTGAGGGTGGTAGGGCGGGTAGCCTGAAGCCGGGGCCTGAGGGTGGTAGGGCGGGTAGCCAGAAGCCGGGGCCTGAGGGTGGTAGGGCGGGTAGCCTGAAGCCGGGGCCTGAGGGTGCTAGGGCGGGTAGCCTGAAGCCGGGGCCTGAGGGTGCTAGGGCGGGTAGCCTGAAGCCGGGGCCTGAGGGTGGTAGGGCGGGTAGCCTGAAGCCAGGGCCTGAGGGTGGTAGGGCGGTTAGCCTGAAGCCGGGGCCTGAGGGTGGTAGGGCGGGTAGCCTGAAGCCGGGGCCTGAGGGTGGTAGGGCGGGTAGCCTGAAGCCGGGGCCTGAGGGTGGTAGGGCGGGTAGCCTGAAGCCGGGGCCTGAGGGTGGTAGGGCGGGTAGCCTGAAGCCGGGGCCTGAGGGTGGTAGGGCGGGTAGCCTGAAGCCGGGGCCTGAGGGTGGTAGGGCGGGTAGTCTGAAGCCGGGGCCTGAGGGTGGTAGGGCGGGTAGCCTGAAGCCGGGGCCTGAGGGTGGTAGGGCGGGTAGCCTGAAGCCGGGGCCTGAGGGTGGTTGGGCGGGTAGCCTCAAGCCGGGGCCTGAGGGTGCTAGGGCGGGTAGCCTGAAGCCGGGGCCTGAGGGTGGTAGGGCGGGTAGCCTGAAGCCAGGGCCTGAGGGTGGTAGGGCGGTTAGTCTGAAGCCGGGGCCTGAGGGTGGTAGTGCGGGTAGCCTGAAGCCGGGGCCTGAGGGTGCTAGGGCGGGTAGCCTGAAGCCGGGGCCTGAGGGTGGTAGGGCGGGTAGCCTGAAGCCGGGGCCTGAGGGTGTTAGGGCGGGTAGCCTGAAGCCGGGGCCTGAGGGTGGTAGGGCGGGTAGCCTGAAGCCGGGGCCTGAGGGTGGTAGGGCGGGTAGCCTGAAGCCGGGGCCTGAGGGTGGTAGGGCGGGTAGCCTGAAGCCGGGGCCTGAGGGTGGTAGGGCGGGTAGCCTGAAGCCGGGGCCTGAGAGTGGTAGGGCGGGTAGCCTGAAGCCGGGGCCTGAGGGTGGTAGGGCGGGTAGCCTGAAGCCGGGGCCTGAGGGTGGTAGGGCGTGTGGTAGGGCAGGTAGCCTGAAGCCGGGGCCTGAGGGTGGTAGGGCGGGTAGCCTGAAGCCGGGGCCTGAGGGTGGTAGGGCAGGTAGCCTGAAGCCGGGGCCTGAGGGTGGTAGGGCGGGTGGTAGGGCGGGTAGGCTGAAGCCGGGGCCTGAGGGTGGTAGGGCGGGTAGCCTGAAGCCGGGGCCTGAGGGTGGTAGGGCGGGTAGCCTGAAGCCGGGGCCTGAGGGTGCTAGGGCGGGTTGCCTGAAGCCGGGGCCTGAGGGGGGTAGGGCGGGTAGCCTGAAGCCGGGGCCTGAGGGTGGTAGGGCGGGTAGCCTGAAGCCGGGGCCTGAGGGTGGTAGGGCGGGTAGCCTGAAGCCGGGGCCTGAGGGTGCCAGGGTGGGTAGCCTGAAGCCGGGGCCTGAGCGTGGTAGGGCGGGTAGCCTGAAGCCGGGGCCTGAGGGTGGTAGGGCGGGTAGCCTGAAGCCGGGGCCGGAGGGTGGTAGGGCGGGTAGCCTGAAGCCGGGGCCTGAGGGTGGTAGGGCGGTTAGCCTGAAGCCGGGGCCAGAGGGTGGTAGGGCGGGTAGCCTGAAGCCGGGGCCTGAGGGTGGTAGGGCGGGTAGCCTGAAGCCGGGGCCTGAGGGTGGTAGGGCGGGTAGCCTGAAGCCGGGGCCTGAGGGTGGGAGGGCGGGAAGCCTGAAGCCGGGGCCTGCGGGTGGTAGGGCGTGTAGCCTGAAGCCGGGGCCTGAGGGTGGTAGGGCGGGTAGCCTGAAGCCGGGGCCTGAGGGTGGTAAGGCGGGTAGCCTGAAGCCGGGGCCTGAGGGTGGTAGGGCGGGTAGCCTGAAGCCGGGGCCTGAGGGTGGTAGGGCGGGTAGCCTGAAGCCGGGGCCTGAGGGTGGTAGGGCGTGTGGTAGAGCAGGTAGCCTGAAGCCGGGGCCTGAGGGTGGTAGGGCGGGTAGCCTGAATCCGGGGCCTGAGGGTGGTAGGGCGGGTGGTAGGGCAGGTAGCCTGTAGCCGGGGCCTGAGTGTGGTAGGGCGGGTGGTAGGGCGGGTAGCCTGAAGCCGGGGCCTGAGGGTGGTAGGGCGGGTAGCCTGAAGCCGGGGCCTGAGGGTGGTAGGGCGGGTGGTATGGCAGGTAGCCTGAAGCCGGGGCCTGAGGGTGGTAGGGCGGGTGGTAGGGCGCGTAGCCTGAAGCCGGGGCCTTAGGGTGGTAGGGCGGGTAGCCTGAAGCCGGGACCTGAGGGTGGTAGGGCGGGTAGCCTGAAGCCGGGGCCTGAAGGTGGTAGGGCGGGTAGCCTGAAGCCAGGGCCTGAGGGTGGTAGGGCGGGTAGCCTGAAGCCGGGGCCTGAGGGTGGTAGGGCGGGTAGCCTGAAGCCGGGGCCTGAGGGTGGTAGGGCGGGTAGCCTAAAGCCGGGGCCTGAGGGTGGTAGGGCGGGTAGCCTGAAGCCGGGGCCTGAGGGTGGTAGGGCGGGTAGCCTGAAGCCGGGGACTGAGGGTGGTAGGGCGTCTAGCCTGAAGCCGGGGCCTGAGGGTGGTAGGGCGGGTAGCCTGAAGCCGGGGCCTGAGGGTGGTAGGGCGGGTAGCCTGAAGCCGGAGCGTGAGGGTGGTAGGGCGGGTAGCCTGAAGCCGGAGCGTGAGGGTGGTAGGGCGGGTAGCCTGAAGCCGGGGCCTGAGGGTGGTAGGGCGGGTAGCCTGAAGCCGGGGCCTGAGGGTGGTAGGGCGGGTGATAGGGCAGGTAGCCTGAAGCCGGGGCCTTAGGGTGGTAGGGCGGGTAGCCTGAAGCCGGGGCCTGAGGGTGGTAGGGCGGGTAGCCTGAAGCCGGGGCCTGAGGGTGGTAGGGCGGGTAGCCTGAAGCCGGGGCCTGAGGGTGGTAGGGGGGGTAGCCTGAAGCCGGGGCCTGAGGGTGGTAGGGCGGGTAGCCTGAAGCCGAGGCCTGAGGGTGGTAGGGCGGGTAGCCTGAAGCAGGGGCCTGAGGGTGTTAGGGCGGGTAGCCTGAAGCTGGGGCCTGAGGGTGGTAGGGCGGGTAGCCTGAAGCCGGGGCCTGATGGTGGTAGGGCGGGTAGCCTGAAGCCGGGGCCTGAGGGTGGTAGGGCGGGTGGTAGGGCAGGTAGCCTGAAGCCGGGGCCTGAGGGTGGTAGGGCGGCAGCCTGAAGCCGGGGCCTGAGGGTGGTAGGGCGGGTAGCCTGGAGCCGGGGCCTGAGGGTGGTAGGGCGGGTAGCCTGGAGCCGGGGCCTGAGGGTGGTAGGGCGGATAGCCTGGAGCCGGGGCCTGAGGGTGGTAGGGCGGGTAGCCTGGAGCCGGGGCCTGAGGGTGGTAGGGCGGGTAGCCTGGAGACGGGGCCTGAGGGTGGTAGGGCGGGTAGCCTGGAGCCGGGGCCTGAGGGTGGTAGGGCGGGTAGCCTGGAGCCGGGGCCTGAGGGTGGTAGGGCGGGTAGCCTGGAGCCGGGGCCTGAGGGTGGTAGGGCGGGTAGCCTGGAGCCGGGGCCGGAGGGTGGTAGGGCGGGTAGCCTGAAGCCGGGCCCTGAGGGTGGTAGGGCAGGTAGCCTGAAGCCGGGGCCTGAGGGTGGTAGGGCGGGTAGCCTGAAGCCGGGGCCTGAGGGTGGTAGGGCGGGTAGCCTGAAGCCGGGGCCTGAGGGTGGTAGGGCGGGTAGCCTGAAGTCGGGGCCTGAGGGTGGTAGGGCGGGTAGCCTGAAGCCGGGGCCTGAGGGTGGTAGGGCGGGTCGCCTGAAGCCGGGGCCTGAGGGTGGTAGGGCGGGTAGCCTGAAGCCGGGGCCTGAGGGTGGTAGGGCGGGTAGCCTGAAGCCGGGGCCTGAGGGTGGTAGGGCGTGTTGTAGTGCAGGTAGCCTGAAGCCGGGGCCTGAGGGTGGTAGGGCGGGTAGCCTGAAGCCGGGGCCTGAGGGTGGTAGGGCGGGTAGCCTGAAGCCGGGGCCTGAGGGTGGTAGGGCGGGTAGCCTGGTGCCGGGGCCAGAGGGTGGTAGGGCGGGTAGCCTGGAGCCGGGGCCTGAGGGTGGTAGGGCGGGTAGCCTGGAGCCGGGGCCTGAGGGTGGTAGGGCGGGTAGCCTGAAGCCGGGGCCTGAGGGTGGTAGGGCGGGTAGCCTGAAGCCGGGGCCTGAGGGTGGTAGGGCGGGTAGCCTGGTGCCGGGGCCAGAGGGTGGTAGGGCGGGTAGCCTGGAGCCGGGGCCTGAGGGTGGTAGGGCGGGTAGCCTGGAGCCGGGGCCTGAGGGTGGTAGGGCGGGTAGCCTGAAGCCGGGGCCTGAGGGTGGTAGGGCGGGTAGCCTGAAGCCGGGGCCTTAGGGTGGTAGGGCGGGTAGCCTGAAGCCGGGGGCCTGAGGGTGGTAGGGCGTGTTGTAGGGCAGGTAGCCTGAAGCCGGGGCCTGAGGGTGGTAGGGCGGGTAGCCTGAAGCCGGGGCCTGAGAGTGGTAGGGCGGGTAGCCTGAAGCCGGGGCCTGAGGGTGGTAGGGCGGGTAGCCTGGTGCCGGGGCCAGAGGGTGGTAGGGCGGGTAGCCTGGAGCCGGGGCCTGACGGTGGTAGGGCGGGTAGCCTGGAGCCGGGGCCTGAGGGTGGTAGGGCGGGTAGCCTGGAGCCGGGGCCTGAGGGTGGTAGGGCGGGTAGCCTGAAGCCGGGGCCTGAGGGTGGTAGGGCGGGTAGCCTGAAGCCGGGGCCTGAGGGTGGTAGGGCGGGTAGCCTGAAGCCGGGGCCTGAGGGTGGTAGGGCGGGTAGCCTGAAGCCGGGGCCTGAGGGTGGTAGGGCGGGTAGCCTAAAGCCGGGGCCTGAGGGTGGTAGGGCGGGTAGCCTGATGCCGGGGCCTGAGGGTGGTAGGGCGGGTAGCCTGAAGCCGGGGCCTGAGGGTGGTAGGGCGGGTAGCCTGAAGCCGGGGCCTGAGGGTGGTAGGGCGGGTAGCCTGAAGCCGGGGCCTGAGGGTGGTAGGGCGGGTAGCCTGAAGCCGGGGCCTGAGGGTGGTAGGGCGTGTTGTAGGGCAGGCAGCCTGAAGCCGGGGCCTGAGGGTGGTAGGGCGGGTAGCCTGAAGCCGGGGCCTGAGGGTGGTAGGGCGGGTAGCCTGAAGCCGGGGCCTGAGGGTGGTAGAGCGGGTAGCCTGAAGCCGGGGCCAGAGGGTGGTAGGGCAGGTAGCCTGGAGCCGGGGCCTGAGGGTGGTAGGGCGGGTAGCCTGGAGCCGGGGCCTGAGGGTGGTAGGGCGGGTAGCCTGGAGCCGGGGCCTGAGGGTGGTAGGGCGGGTAGCCTGAAGCCGGGGCCTGAGGGTGGTAGGGCGGGTAGCCTGAAGCCGGGGCCTGAGGGTGGTAGGGCGGGTAGCCTGAAGCCGGGGCCTGAGGGTGGTAGGGCGGGTAGCCTGAAGCCGGGGCCTGAGGGTGGTAGGGCGGGTAGCCTGAAGCCGGGGCCTGAGGGTGGTAGGGCGGGTAGCCTGAAGCCGGGGCCTGAGGGTGGTAGGGCGGGTAGCCTGAAGCCGGGGCCTGAGGGTGGTAGGGCGGGTAGCCTGAAGCCGGGGCCGAGGGTGGTAGGGCGGGTAGCCTGAAGCCGGGGCCTGAGGGTGGTAGGGCGGGGAGCCTTAAGCCGGGGCCTGAGGGTGGTAGGGCGGGTAGCCTGAAGCCGGGGCCTGAGGGTGGTAGGGCGGGTAGCCTGAAGCCGGGGCCTGAGGGTGGTAGGGCGGGTAGCCTGAAGCCGGGGCCTGAGGGTGGTAGGGCGTGTTGTAGGGCAGGTAGCCTGAAGCCGGGGCCTGAGTGTGGTAGGGCGGGTAGCCTGAAGCCAGGGACCTGAGGGTGGTAGGGCGGGTAGCCTGAAGCCGGGGCCTGAGGGTGGTAGGGCGGGTAGCCTGAAGCCGGGGCCTGAGGGTGGTAGGGCGGGTAGCCTGAAGCCGGGGCCTGAGGGTGGTAGGGCGTGTTGTAGGGCAGGTAGCCTGAAGCCGGGGCCTGAGGGTGGTAGGGCGGGTAGCCTGAAGATGGGGCCTGAGGGTGGTGGGGCGGGTAGCCTGAAGGCGGGGCCTGAGGGTGGTAGGGCGGGTAGCCTGAAGCCGGGGCCTGAGGGTGGTAGGGCGGGTAGCCTGAAGCCGGGGCCTGAGGGTGGTAGGGCGGGTAGCCTGAAGCCGGGGCCTGAGGGTGGTAGGGCGGGTAGCCTGAAGCCGGGGCCTGAGGGTGCTAGGGCGGGTAGCCTGAAGCCGGGGCCTGAGGGTGGTAGGGCGGGTAGCCTGAAGCCGGGGCCTGAGGGTGGTAGGGCGGTTAGCCTGAAGCCGGGGCCTGAGGGTGGTAGGGCGGGTAGCCTGAAGCCGGGGCCTGAGGGTGGTAGGGCGGGTAGCCTGAAGCCGGGGCCTGAGGGTGGTAGGGCGGGTAGCCTGAAGCCGGGGCCTGAGGGTGGTAGGGCGGGTAGCCTGAAGCCGGGGCCTGAGGGTGGTAGGGCGGGTAGCCTGAAGCCGGGGCCTGAGGGTGGTAGGGCGGGTAGTCTGAAGCCGGGGCCTGAGGGTGGTAGGACGGGTAGCCTGAAGCCGGGGCCTGAGGGTGGTAGGGCGGGTAGCCTGAAGCCGGGGCCTGAGGGTGGTTGGGCGGGTAGCCTGAAGCCGGGGCCTGAGGGTGCTAGGGTGGGTAGCCTGAAGCCGGGGCCTGAGCGTGGTAGGGCTGGTAGCCTGAAGCCGGGGCCTGAGGGTGGTAGGGCGGGTAGCCTGAAGCCGGGGCCTGAGGGTGGTAGGGCGGGTAGCCTGAAGCCGGGGCCTGAGGGTGGTAGGGCGGTTAGCCTGAAGCCGGGGCCTGAGGGTGGTAGGGCGGGTAGCCTGAAGCCGGGGCCTGAGGGTGGTAGGGCGGGTAGCCTGAAGCCGGGGCCTGAGGGTGGTAGGGCGGGTAGCCTGAAGCCGGGGCCTGAGGGTGGGAGGGCGGGTAGCCTGAAGCCGGGGCCTGCGGGTGGTAGGGCGTGTAGCCTGAAGCCGGGGCCTGAGGGTGGTAGGGCGGGTAGCCTGAAGCCGGGGCCTGAGGGTGGTAGGGCGGGTAGCCTGAAGCCGGGGCCTGAGGGTGGTAGGGCGGGTAGCCTGAAGCCGGGGCCTGAGGGTGGTAGGGCGGGTAGCCTGAAGCCGGGGCCTGAGGGTGGTAGGGCGTGTGGTAGAGCAGGTAGCCTGAAGCCGGGGCCTGAGGGTGGTAGGGCGGGAAGCCTGAAGCCGGGGCCTGAGGGTGGTAGGGCGGGTGGTAGGGCAGGTAGCCTGAAGCCGGGGCCTGAGTGTGGTAGGGCGGGTGGTAGGGCGGGTAGCCTGAAGCCGGGGCCTGAGGGTGGTAGGGCGGGTAGCCTGAAGCCGGGGCCTGAGGGTGGTAGGGCGGGTGGTATGGCAGGTAGCCTGAAGCCGGGGCCTGAGGGTGGTAGGGCGGGTGGTAGGGCGCGTAGCCTGAAGCCGGGGCCTTAGGGTGGTAGGGCGGGTAGCCTGAAGCCGGGACCTGAGGGTGGTAGGGCGGGTAGCCTGAAGCCGGGGCCTGAGGGTGGTAGGGCGGGTAGCCTGAAGCCGGGGCCTGAGGGTGGTAGGGCGGGTAGCCTGAAGCCGGGGCCTGAGGGTGGTAGGGCGGGTAGCCTGAAGCCGGGGCCTGAGGGTGGTAGGGCGGTAGCCTGGAGCCGGGGCCTGAGGGTGGTAGGGCGGGTAGCCTGAAGCCGGGGCCTGAGGGTGGTAGGGCGGGTAGCCTGAAGCCGGGGCCTGAGGGTGGTAGGGCGGGTAGCCTGAAGCCGGGGACTGAGGGTGGTAGGGCGTCTAGCCTGAAGCCGGGGCCTGAGGGTGGTAGGGCGGGTAGCCTGAAGCCGGGGCCTGAGGGTGGTAGGGCGGGTAGCCTGAAGCCGGAGCGTGAGGGTGGTAGGGCGGGTAGCCTGAAGCCGGGGCCTGAGGGTGGTAGGGCGGGTAGCCTGAAGCCGGGGCCTGAGGGTGGTAGGGCGGGTGATAGGGCAGGTAGCCTGAAGCCGGGGCCTTAGGGTGGTAGGGCGGGTAGCCTGAAGCCGGGGCCTGAGGGTGGTAGGGCGGGTAGCCTGAAGCCGGGGCCTGAGGGTGGTAGGGCGGGTAGCCTGAAGCCGGGGCCTGAGGGTGGTAGGGGGGGTAGCCTGAAGCCGGGGCCTGAGGGTGGTAGGGTGGGTAGCCTGGAGCCGGGGCCTGAGGGTGGTAGGGCGGGTAGCCTGAAGCAGGGGCCTGAGGGTGTTAGGGCGGGTAGCCTAAAGCTGGGGCCTGAGGGTGGTAGGGCGGGTAGCCTGAAGCCGGGGCCTGAGGGTGGTAGGGCGGGTAGCCTGAAGCCGGGGCCTGAGGGTGGTAGGGCGGGTGGTAGGGCAGGTAGCCTGAAGCCGGGGCCTGAGGGTGGTAGGGCGGCAGCCTGAAGCCGGGGCCTGAGGGTGGTAGGGCGGGTAGCCTGGAGCCGGGGCCTGAGGGTGGTAGGGCGGGTAGCCTGGAGCCGGGGCCTGAGGGTGGTAGGGCGGGTAGCCTGGAGCCGGGGCCTGAGGGTGGTAGGGCGGGTAGCCTGGAGCCGGGGCCGGAGGGTGGTAGGGCGGGTAGCCTGAAGCCGGGGCCTGAGGGTGGTAGGGCAGGTAGCCTGGAGCCGGGGCCTGAGGGTGGTAGGGCGGGTAGCCTGAAGCCGGGGCCTGAGGGTGGTAGGGCGGGTAGCCTGAAGCCGGGGCCTGAGGGTGGTAGGGCGGGTAGCCTGTAGTCGGGGCCTGAGGGTGGTAGGGCGGGTAGCCTGAAGCCGGGGCCTGAGGGTGGTAGGGCGGGTCGCCTGAAGCCGGGGCCTGAGGGTGGTAGGGCGGGTAGCCTGAAGCCGGGGCCTGAGGGTGGTAGGGCGGGTAGCCTGGAGCCGGGGCCTGAGGGTAGTAGGGCGGGTAGCCTGAAGCCGGGGCCTGAGGGTGGTAGGGCGGGTAGCCTGAAGCCGGGGCCTTAGGGTGGTAGGGCGGGTAGCCTGAAGCCGGGGGCCTGAGGGTGGTAGGGCGTGTTGTAGGGCAGGTAGCCTGAAGCCGGGGCCTGAGGGTGGTAGGGCGGGTAGCCTGAAGCCGGGGCCTGAGAGTGGTAGGGCGGGTAGCCTGAAGCCGGGGCCTGAGGGTGGTAGGGCGGGTAGCCTGGTGCCGGGGCCAGAGGGTGGTAGGGCGGGTAGCCTGGAGCCGGGGCCTGACGGTGGTAGGGCGGGTAGCCTGGAGCCGGGGCCTGAGGGTGGTAGGGCGGGTAGCCTGGAGCCGGGGCCTGAGGGTGGTAGGGCGGGTAGCCTGAAGCCGGGGCCTGAGGGTGGTAGGGCGGGTAGCCTGAAGCCGGGGCCTGAGGGTGGTAGGGCGGGTAGCCTGAAGCCGGGGCCTGAGGGTGGTAGGGCGGGTAGCCTGAAGCCGGGGCCTGAGGGTGGTAGGGCGGGTAGCCTAATGCCGGGGCCTGAGGGTGGTAGGGCGGGTAGCCTGAAGCCGGGGCCTGAGGGTGGTAGGGCGGGTAGCCAGAAGCCGGGGCCTGAGGGTGGTAGGGCGGGTAGCCTGAAGCCGGGGCCTGAGGGTGGTAGGGCGGGTAGCCTGAAGCCGGGGCCGAGGGTGGTAGGGCGGGTAGCCTGAAGCCGGGGCCTGAGGGTGGTAGGGCGGGGAGCCTGAAGCCGGGACCTGAGGGTGGTAGGGCGGGTAGCCTGAAGCCGGGGCCTGAGGGTGGTAGGGCGGGTAGCCTGAAGCCGGGGCCCGAGGGTGGTAGGGCGGGTAGCCTGAAGCCGGGGCCTGAGGGTGGTAGGGCGGGTAGCCTGAAGCCGGGGCCTGAGGGTGGTAGGGCGGTAGCCTGGAGCCGGGGCCTGAGGGTGGTAGGGCGGGTAGCCTGAAGCCGGGGCCTGAGGGTGGTAGGGCGGGTAGCCTGAAGCCGGGGCCTGAGGGTGGTAGGGCGGGTAGCCTGAAGCCGGGGACTGAGGGTGGTAGGGCGTCTAGCCTGAAGCCGGGGCCTGAGGGTGGTAGGGCGGGTAGCCTGAAGCCGGGGCCTGAGGGTGGTAGGGCGGGTAGCCTGAAGCCGGAGCGTGAGGGTGGTAGGGCGGGTAGCCTGAAGCCGGGGCCTGAGGGTGGTAGGGCGGGTAGCCTGAAGCCGGGGCCTGAGGGTGGTAGGGCGGGTGATAGGGCAGGTAGCCTGAAGCCGGGGCCTTAGGGTGGTAGGGCGGGTAGCCTGAAGCCGGGGCCTGAGGGTGGTAGGGCGGGTAGCCTGAAGCCGGGGCCTGAGGGTGGTAGGGCGGGTAGCCTGAAGCCGGGGCCTGAGGGTGGTAGGGGGGGTAGCCTGAAGCCGGGGCCTGAGGGTGGTAGGGCGGGTAGCCTGAAGCCGGGGCCTGAGGGTGGTAGGGCGGGTAGCCTGAAGCAGGGGCCTGAGGGTGTTAGGGCGGGTAGCCTGAAGCTGGGGCCTGAGGGTGGTAGGGCGGGTAGCCTGAAGCCGGGGCCTGAGGGTGGTAGGGCGGGTAGCCTGAAGCCGGGGCCTGAGGGTGGTAGGGCGGGTGGTAGGGCAGGTAGCCTGAAGCCGGGGCCTGAGGGTGGTAGGGCGGGTAGCCTGGAGCCGGGGCCTGAGGGTGGTAGGGCGGGTAGCCTGAAGTCGGGGCCTGAGGGTGGTAGGGCGGGTAGCCTGAAGCCGGGGCCTGAGGGTGGTAGGGCGGGTAGCCTGAAGCCGGGGCCTGAGGGTGGTAGGGCGGGTAGCCTGAAGCCGGGGCCTGAGGGTGGTAGGGCGGGTAGCCTGAAGCCGGGGCCTGAGGGTGGTAGGGCGGGTAGCCTGAAGCCGGGGCCTGAGGGTGGTAGGGCGGGTAGCCTGTAGTCGGGGCCTGAGGGTGGTAGGGCGGGTAGCCTGAAGCCGGGGCCTGAGGGTGGTAGGGCGGGTCGCCTGAAGCCGGGGCCTGAGGGTGGTAGGGCGGGTAGCCTGAAGCCGGGGCCTGAGGGTGGTAGGGCGGGTAGCCTGAAGCCGGGGCCTGAGGGTGGTAGGGCGGGTAGCCTGAAGCCGGGGCCTGAGGGTGGTAGGGCGGGTAGCCTGAAGCCGGGGCCTGAGGGTGGTAGGGCGGGTAGCCTGAAGCAGGGGCCTGAGGGTGTTAGGGCGGGTAGCCTGAAGCTGGGGCCTGAGGGTGGTAGGGCGGGTAGCCTGAAGCCGGGGCCTGAGGGTGGTAGGGCGGGTAGCCTGAAGCCGGGGCCTGAGGGTGGTAGGGCGGGTGGTAGGGCAGGTAGCCTGAAGCCGGGGCCTGAGGGTGGTAGGGCGGGTAGCCTGGAGCCGGGGCCTGAGGGTGGTAGGGCGGGTAGCCTGAAGTCGGGGCCTGAGGGTGGTAGGGCGGGCAGCCTGAAGCCGGGGCCTGAGGGTGGTAGGGCGGGTAGCCTGAAGCCGGGGCCTGAGGGTGGTAGGGCGGGTAGCCTGAAGCCGGGGCCTGAGGGTGGTAGGGCGTGTTGTAGGGCAGGTAGCCTGAAGCCGGGGCCTGAGGGTGGTAGGGCGGGTAGCCTGAAGCCGGGGCCTGAGGGTGGTAGGGCGGGTAGCCTGAAGCCGGGGCCTGAGGGTGGTAGGGCGGGTAGCCTGGTGCCGGGGCCAGAGGGTGGTAGGGCGGGTAGCCTGGAGCCGGGGCCTGAGGGTGGTAGGGCGGGTAGCCTGGAGCCGGGGCCTGAGGGTGGTAGGGCGGGTAGCCTGAAGCCGGGGCCTGAGGGTGGTAGGGCGGTTAGCCTGAAGCCGGGGCCTGAGGGTGGTAGGGCGGGTAGCCTGAAGCCGGGGCCTGAGGGTGGTAGGGCGGGTAGCCTGAAGCCGGGGCCTGAGGGTGGTAGGGCGGGTAGCCTGAAGCCGGGGCCTGAGGGTGGTAGGGCGGGTCGCCTGAAGCCGGGGCCTGAGGGTGGTAGGGCGTGTGGTAGGGCAGGTAGCCTGTAGCCGGGGCCTGAGGGTGGTAGGGCGGGTAGCCTGAAGCCGGGGCCTGAGGGTTGTAGGGCGGGTAGCCTGAAGCCGGGGCCTGAGGGTGGTAGGGCGGGTAGCCTGAAGCCGGGGCCTGAGGGTGGTAGGGCGGGTAGCCTGGTGCCGGGGCCAGAGGGTGGTAGGGCGGGTAGCCTGGAGCCGGGGCCTGAGGGTGGTAGGGCGGGTAGCCTGGAGCCGGGGCCTGAGGGTGGTAGGGCGGGTAGCCTGAAGCCGGGGCCTGAGGGTGGTAGGGCGGTTAGCCTGAAGCCGGGGCCTGAGGGTGGTAGGGCGGGTAGCCTGAAGCCGGGGCCTGAGGGTGGTAGGGCGGGTAGCCTGAAGCCGGGGCCTGAGGGTGGTAGGGCGGGTAGCCTGAAGACGGGGCCTGAGGGTGGTAGGGCGGGTAGCCTGAAGCCGGGGCCTGAGGGTGGTAGGGCGGGTAGCCTGAAGCCGTGGCCTGAGGGTGGTAGGGCGGGTAGCCTGAAGCCGGGGCCTGAGGGTGGTAGGGCGGGTAGCCTGAAGCCGGGGCCTGAGGGTGGTAGGGCGGGTAGCCTGAAGCCGGGGCCTGAGGGTGGTAGGGCGGGTCGCCTGAAGCCGGGGCCTGAGGGTGGTAGGGCGTGTGGTAGGACAGGTAGCCTGAAGCCGGGGCCTGAGGGTGGTAGGGCGGGTAGCCTGAAGCCGGGGCCTGAGGGTGGTAGGGCGGGTAGCCTGAAGCCGGGGCCTGAGGGTGGTAGGGCGGGTAGCCTGAAGCCGGGGCCTGAGGGTAGTAGGGCGGGTAGCCTGAAGCCGGGGCCTGAGGGTGGTAGGGCGTGTGGTAGGGCAGGTAGCCTGAAGCCGGGGCCTGAGGGTGGTAGGGCGGGTAGCCTGAAGCCGGGGCCTGAGGGTGGTAGGGCGGGTAGCCTGAAGCCGGGGCCTGAGGGTGGTAGGGCGAGTAGCCTGAAGCCGGGGCCTGAGGGTGGTAGGGCGGGTAGCCTGAAGCCGGGGCCTGAGGGTGGTAGGGCGGGTAGCCTGAAGTCGGGGCCTGAGGCTGGTAGGGCGGGTAGCCTGGTGCCGGGGCCTGAGGGTGGTAGGGCGGGTAGCCTGGAGCCGGGGCCTGAGGGTGGTAGGGCGGGTAGCCTGGAGCCGGGGCCTGAGGGTGGTAGGGCGGGTAGCCTGGAGCCGGGGCCTGAGGGTGGTAGGGCGGGTAGCCTGGAGCCGGGGCCTGAGGGTGGTAGGGCGGGTAGCCTGAAGCCGGGGCCTGAGGGTGGTAGGGCGGGTAGCCTGAAGCCGGGGGCCTGAGGGTTTTAGGGCGGGTAGCCTGAAGCCGGGGCCTGAGGGTGGTAGGGCGGGTAGCCTGAAGCCGGGTCCTGAGGGTGGTAGGGCAGGTAGCCTGAAGCCGGGGCCTGAGGGTGGTAGGGCGGGTAGCCTGAAGCCGGGGCCTGAGGGTGGTTGGGCGGGTAGCCTGAAGCCGGGGCCTGAGGGTGGTAGGGCGGGTAGCCTGGTGCCGGGGCCTGAGGGTGGTAGGGCGGGTAGCCTGGAGCCGGGGCCTGAGGGTGGTAGGGCGGGTAGCCTGGAGCCGGGGCCTGAGGGTGGTAGGGCGGGTAGCCTGGAGCCGGGGCCTGAGGGTGGTAGGGCGGGTAGCCTGGAGCCGGGGCCTGAGGGTGGTAGGGCGGGTAGCCTGGAGCCGGGGCCTGAGGGTGGTAGGGCGGGTAGCCTGAAGCCGGGGCCTGAGGGTGGTAGGGCGGGTAGCCTGAAGCCGGGGCCTGAGGGTGATAGGGCGTGTGGTAGGGCAGGTAGCCTGTAGCCGGGGCCTGAGGGTGGTAGGGCGGGTAGCCTGAAGCCAGGGCCTGAGGGTGGTAGGACGGGTGGTAGGGAAGGTAGCCTGAAGCCGGGGCCTGAGGGTGGTAGGGCGGGTGGTAGGGCGGGTAGCCTGAAGCCGGGGCCTGAGGGTGGTAGGGCGGGTAGCCTGAAGCCGGGGCCTGAGGGTGGTAGGGCAGGTAGCCTGAAGGCGGGGCCTGAGGGTGGTAGGGCGGGTAGCCTGAAGCCGGGGCCTGAGGGTGGTAGGGCGGGTAGCCTGAAGCCGGGGCCTGAGGGTAGTAGGGCGGGTAGCCTGAAGCCGGGGCCTGAGGGTGGTAGGGCGGGTAGCCTGAAGCCGGGGCCTGAGGGTGCTAGGGCGGGTAGCCAGAAGCCGGGGCCTGAGGGTGGTAGGGCGGGTAGCCTGAAGTCGGGGCCTGAGGGTGGTAGGGCGGTAAGCCTGAAGCCGGGGCCTGAGGGTGGTAGGGCGGGTAGCCTGAAGCCGGGGCCTGAGGGTGGTAGGGCGGGTAGCCTGAAGCCGGGACCTGAGGGTGGTAGGGCGGGTAGCCTTAAGCCGGGGCCTGAGGTTGGTAGGGCGGGTAGCCTGAAGCCGGGGCCTGAGGGTGGTAGGGCGGGTAGCCTGAAGCCGGGGCCTGAGGGTGGTAGGGCGGGTAGCCTGAAGCCGGGGCCTGAGGGTGGTAGGGCGTGTGGTAGGGCAGGTAGCCTGAAGCCGGGGCCTGAGGGTGGTAGGGCGGGTAGCCTGAAGCCGGGGCCTGAGGGTGGTAGGGCGGGTAGCCTGAAGCCGGGGCCTGAGGGTGGTAGGGCGGGTAGCCTGAAGCCGGGGCCTGAGGGTGGTAGGGCGGGTAGCCTGAAGCCGGGGCCTGAGGGTGGTAGGGCGTGTGGTAGGGCAGGTAGCCTGAAGCCGGGGCCTGAGGGTGGTAGGGGCGGGTAGCCTGAAGCCGGGGCCTGAGGGTGGTAGGGCGGGTAGCCTGAAGCCGGGGCCTGAGGGTGGTAGGGCGGGTATCCTGAAGCCGGGGCCTGAGGGTGGTAGGGCGGGTAGCCTGAAGCCGGGGCCTGAGGGTGGTAGGGCGGGTAGCCTGAAGCCGGGGCCTGAGGGTGGTAGGGCGGGTAGCCTGGTGCCGGGGCCTGAGGGTGGTAGGGCGGGTTGCCTGGAGCCGAGGCCTGAGGGTGGTAGGGCGGGTAGCCTGGAGCCGGGGCCTGAGGGTGGTAGGGCGGGTAGCCTGGAGCCGGGGCCTGAGGGTGGTAGGGCGGGTAGCCTGGAGCCGGGGCCTGAGCGTGGTAGGGCGGGTAGCCTGGAGCCGGGGCCTGAGGGTGGTAGGGCGGGTAGCCTGGAGCCGGGGCCTGAGGGTGGTAGGGCGGGTAGCCTGGAGCCGGGGCCTGAGGGTGGTAGGGCGGGTAGCCTGGAGCCGGGGCCTGAGGGTGGTAGGGCGGGTAGCCTGGAGCCGGGGCCTGAGGGTGGTAGGGCGGGTAGCCTGGAGCCGGGGCCTGAGGGTGGTAGGGCGGGTAGCCTGAAGCCGGGGCCTGAGGGTGGTAGGGCGGGTAGCCTGAAGCCGGGGCCTGAGGGTGGTAGGGCGGGTAGCCTGAAGCCGGGGCCTGAGGGTGGTAGGGCGGGTAGCCTGGAGCCGGGGCCTGAGGGTGGTAGGGCGGGTAGCCTGAAGCCGGGGCCTGAGGGTGGTAGGGCGGGTAGCCTGAAGCCGGGGCCTGAGGGTGGTAGGGCGTGTTGTAGGGCAGGTAGCCTGAAGCCGGGGCCTGAGGGTGGTAGGGCGGGTAGCCTGAAGCCAGGACCTGAGGGTGGTAGGGCGGGTAGCCTGAAGCCGGGGCCTGAGGGTGGTAGGGCGGGTAGCCTGAAGCCCGGGCCTGAGGGTGGTAGGGCGGGTAGCCTGAAGCCGGGGCCTGAGGGTGGTAGGGCGTGTTGTAGGGCAGGTAGCCTGAAGCCGGGGCCTGAGGGTGGTAGGGCGGGTAGCCTGAAGCCGGGGCCTGAGGGTGGTGGGGCGGGTAGCCTGAAGGCGGGGCCTGAGGGTGGTAGGGCGGGTAGCCTGAAGCCGGGGCCTGAGGGTGGTAGGGCGGGTAGCCTGAAGCCGGGGCCTGAGGGTGGTAGGGCGGGTAGCCTGAAGCCGGGGCCTGAGGGTGCTAGGGCGGGTAGCCTGAAGCCGGGGCCTGAGGGTGCTAGGGCGGGTAGCCTGAAGCCGGGGCCTGAGGGTGGTAGGGCGGGTAGCCTGAAGCCGGGGCCTGAGGGTGGTAGGGCGGTTAGCCTGAAGCCGGGGGCCTGAGGGTGGTAGGGCGGGTAGCCTGAAGCCGGGGCCTGAGGGTGGTAGGGCGGGTAGCCTGAAGCCGGGGCCTGAGGGTGGTAGGGCGGGTAGCCTGAAGCCGGGGCCTGAGGGTGGTAGGGCGGGTAGCCTGAAGCCGGGGCCTGAGGGTGGTAGGGCGGGTAGCCTGAAGCCGGGGCCTGAGGGTGGTAGGGCGGGTAGTCTGAAGCCGGGGCCTGAGGGTGGTAGGACGGGTAGCCTGAAGCCGGGGCCTGAGGGTGGTAGGGCGGGTAGCCTGAAGCCGGGGCCTGAGGGTGGTTGGGCGGGGTAGCCTGAAGCCGGGGCCTGAGGGTGCTAGGGTGGGTAGCCTGAAGCCGGGGCCTGAGCGTGGTAGGGCGGGTAGCCTGAAGCCGGGGCCTGAGGGTGGTAGGGCGGGTAGCCTGAAGCCGGGGCCTGAGGGTGGTAGGGCGGGTAGCCTGAAGCCGGGGCCTGAGGGTGGTAGGGCGGTTAGCCTGAAGCCGGGGCCTGAGGGTGGTAGGGCGGTTAGCCTGAAGCCGGGGCCTGAGGGTGGTAGGGCGGGTAGCCTGAAGCCGGGGCCTGAGGGTGGTAGGGCGGGTAGCCTGAAGCCGGGGCCTGAGGGTGGTAGGGCGGTTAGCCTGAAGCCGGGGCCTGAGGGTGGTAGGGCGGGTAGCCTGAAGCCGGGGCCTGAGGGTGGTAGGGCGGGTAGCCTGAAGCCGGGGCCTGAGGGTGGTAGGGCGGGTAGCCTGAAGCCGGGGGCCTGAGGGTGGGAGGGCGGGTAGCCTGAAGCCGGGGCCTGCGGGTGGTAGGGCGTGTAGCCTGAAGCCGGGGCCTGAGGGTGGTAGGGCGGGTAGCCTGAAGCCGGGGCCTGAGGGTGGTAGGGCGGGTAGCCTGAAGCCGGGGCCTGAGGGTGGTAGGGCGGGTAGCCTGAAGCCGGGGCCTGAGGGTGGTAGGGCGGGTAGCCTGAAGCCGGGGCCTGAGGGTGGTAGGGCGTGTGGTAGAGCAGGTAGCCTGAAGCCGGGGCCTGAGGGTGGTAGGGCGGGTAGCCTGAAGCCGGGGCCTGAGGGTGGTAGGGCGGGTGGTAGGGCAGGTAGCCTGAAGTTGGGGCCTGAGTGTGGTAGGGCGGGTGGTAGGGCGGGTAGCCTGAAGCCGGGGCCTGAGGGTGGTAGGGCGGGTAGCCTGAAGCCGGGGCCTGAGGGTGGTAGGGCGGGTGGTATGGCAGGTAGCCTGAAGCCGGGGCCTGAGGGTGGTAGGGCGGGTGGTAGGGCGCGTAGCCTGAAGCCGGGGCCTTAGGGTGGTAGGGCGGGTAGCCTGAAGCCGGGACCTGAGGGTGGTAGGGCGGGTAGCCTGAAGCCGGGGCCTGAGGGTGGTAGGGCGGGTAGCCTGAAGCCGGGGCCTGAGGGTGGTAGGGCGGGTAGCCTGAAGCCGGGGCCTGAGGGTGGTAGGGCGGGTAGCCTGAAGCCGGGGCCTGAGGGTGGTAGGGCGGTAGCCTGGAGCCGGGGCCTGAGGGTGGTAGGGCGGGTAGCCTGAAGCCGGGGCCTGAGGGTGGTAGGGCGGGTAGCCTGAAGCCGGGGCCTGAGGGTGGTAGGGCGGGTAGCCTGAAGCCGGGGACTGAGGGTGGTAGGGCGTCTAGCCTGAAGCCGGGGCCTGAGGGTGGTAGGGCGGGTAGCCTGAAGCCGGGGCCTGAGGGTGGTAGGGCGGGTAGCCTGGTGCCGGGGCCAGAGGGTGGTAGGGCGGGTAGCCTGGAGCCGGGGCCTGACGGTGGTAGGGCGGGTAGCCTGGAGCCGGGGCCTGAGGGTGGTAGGGCGGGTAGCCTGGAGCCGGGGCCTGAGGGTGGTAGGGCGGGTAGCCTGAAGCCGGGGCCTGAGGGTGGTAGGGCGGGTAGCCTGAAGCCGGGGCCTGAGGGTGGTAGGGCGGGTAGCCTGAAGCCGGGGCCTGAGGGTGGTAGGGCGGGTAGCCTGAAGCCGGGGCCTGAGGGTGGTAGGGCGGGTAGCCTAAAGCCGGGGCCTGAGGGTGGTAGGGCGGGTAGCCTGAAGCCGGGGCCTGAGGGTGGTAGGGCGGGTAGCCTGAAGCCGGGGCCTGAGGGTGGTAGGGCGGGTAGCCTGAAGCCGGGGCCTGAGGGTGGTAGGGCGGGTAGCCTGAAGCCGGGGCCTGAGGGTGGTAGGGCGGGTAGCCTGAAGCCGGGGCCTGAGGGTGGTAGGGCGTGTTGTAGGGCAGGTAGCCTGAAGCCGGGGCCTGAGGGTGGTAGGGCGGGTAGCCTGAAGCCGGGGCCTGAGGGTGGTAGGGCGGGTAGCCTGAAGCCGGGGCCTGAGGGTGGTAGGGCGGGTAGCCTGGTGCCGGGGCCAGAGGGTGGTAGGGCAGGTAGCCTGGAGCCGGGGCCTGAGGGTGGTAGGGCGGGTAGCCTGGAGCCGGGGCCTGAGGGTGGTAGGGCGGGTAGCCTGGAGCCGGGGCCTGAGGGTGGTAGGGCGGGTAGCCTGAAGCCGGGGCCTGAGGGTGGTAGGGCGGGTAGCCTGAAGCCGGGGCCTGAGCGTGGTAGGGCGGGTAGCCTGAAGCCGGGGCCTGAGGGAGGTAGGGCGGGTAGCCTGAAGCCGGGGCCTGAGGGTGGTAGGGCGGGTAGCCTGAAGCCGGGGCCTGAGGGTGGTAGGGCGGGTAGCCTGAAGCCGGGGCCTGAGGGTGGTAGGGCGGGTAGCCTGAAGCCGGGGGCCTGAGGGTGGTAGGGCGGGTAGCCTGAAGCCGGGGCCGAGGGTGGTAGGGCGGGTAGCCTGAAGCTGGGGCCTGAGGGTGGTAGGGCGGGGAGCCTTAAGCCGGGGCCTGAGGGTGGTAGGGCGGGTAGCCTGAAGCCGGGGCCTGAGGGTGGTAGGGCGGGTAGCCTGAAGCCGGGGCCTGAGGGTGGTAGGGCGGGTAGCCTGAAGCCGGGGCCTGAGGTGGTAGGGCGTGTTGTAGTGCAGGTAGCCTGAAGCGGGGCCTGAGGGTGGTAGGGCGGGTAGCCTGAAGCCAGGACCTGAGGGTGGTAGGGCGGGTAGCCTGAAGCCGGGGCCTGAGGGTGGTAGGGCGGGTAGCCTGAAGCCAGGGCCTGAGGGTGGTAGGGCGGGTAGCCTGAAGCCGGGGGCCTGAGGGTGGTAGGGCGTGTTGTAGGGCAGGTAGCCTGAAGCCGGGGCCTGAGGGTGGTAGGGCGGGTAGCCTGAAGCCGGGGCCTGAGGGTGGTGGGGCGGGTAGCCTGAAGGCGGGGCCTGAGGGTGGTAGGGCGGGTAGCCTGAAGCCGGGGCCTGAGGGTGTAGGGCGGGTAGCCTGAAGCCGGGGCCTGAGGGTGGTAGGGCGGGTAGCCTGAAGCCGGGGCCTGAGGGTGCTAGGGCGGGTAGCCTGAAGCCGGGGGCCTGAGGGTGCTAGGGCGGGTAGCCTGAAGCCGGGGCCTGAGGGTGGTAGGGCGGGTAGCCTGAAGCCGGGCCTGAGGGTGGTAGGGCGGTTAGCCTGAAGCCGGGGCCTGAGGGTGGTAGGGCGGGTAGCCTGAAGCCAGGGCCTGAGGGTGGTAGGGCGGGTAGCCTGAAGCCGGGGCCTGAGGGTGGTAGGGCGGGTAGCCTGAAGCCGGGCCTGAGGGTGGTAGGGCGGGTAGCCTGAAGCCGGGGCCTGAGGGTGGTAGGGCGGATAGCCTGAAGCCGGGGCCTGAGGGTGGTAGGGCGGGTAGCCTGAAGCCGGGGCCTGAGGGTGGTAGGGCGGGTGGTAGGGCAGGTAGCCTGAAGCCGGGGCCTGAGGGTGGTAGGGCGGCAGCCTGAAGCCGGGGCCTGAGGGTGGTAGGGCGGGTAGCCTGGAGCCGGGGCCTGAGGGTGGTAGGGCGGGTAGCCTGGAGCCGGGGCCTGAGGGTGGTAGGGCGGATAGCCTGGAGCCGGGGCCTGAGGGTGGTAGGGCGGGTAGCCTGGAGCCGGGGCCTGAGGGTGGTAGGGCGGGTAGCCTGAAGCCGGGGCCTGAGGGTGTAGGGCGGGTAGCCTGAAGCCGGGGCCTGAGGGTGGTAGGGCGGTTAGCCTGGAGCCGGGGCCTGAGGGGTGGTAGGGCGGGTAGCCTGGAGCCGGGCCTGAGGGTGGTAGGGCGGGTAGCCTGAAGCCGGGGCCTGAGGGTGGTAGGGCGGGTAGCCTGAAGCCGGGGCCTGAGGGTGGGAGGGCGGGTAGCCTGAAGCCGGGGCCTGCGGGTTGTAGGGCGTGTAGCCTGAAGCCGGGGCCTGAGGGTGGTAGGGCGGGTAGCCTGAAGCCGGGGCCTGAGGGTGGTAGGGCGGGTAGCCTGAAGCCGGGGCCTGAGGGTGGTAGGGCGGGTAGCCTGAAGCCGGCGCCTGAGGGTGGTAGGGCGGGTAGCCTGAAGCCGGGGCCTGAGGGTGGTAGGGCGTGTGGTAGAGCAGGTAGCCTGAAGCCGGGGCCTGAGGGTGGTAGGGCGGGTAGCCTGAAGCCGGGGCCTGAGGGTGGTAGGGCGGGTGGTAGGGCAGGTAGCCTGAAGCCGGGGCCTGAGTGTGGTAGGGCGGGTGGTAGGGCGGGTAGCCTGAAGCCGGGGCCTGAGGGTGGTAGGGCGGGTAGCCTGAAGCCGGGGCCTGAGGGTGGTAGGGCGGGTGGTATGGCAGGTAGCCTGAAGCCGGGGCCTGAGGGTGGTAGGGCGGGTGGTAGGGCGCGTAGCCTGAAGCCGGGGCCTTAGGGTGGTAGGGCGGGTAGCCTGAAGCCGGGACCTGAGGGTGGTAGGGCGGGTAGCCTGAAGCCGGGGCCTGAGGGTGGTAGGGCGGGTAGCCTGAAGCCGGGGCCTGAGGGTGGTAGGGCGGGTAGCCTGAAGCCGGGGCCTGAGGGTGGTAGGGCGGGTAGCCTGAAGCCGGGGCCTGAGGGTGGTAGGGCGGGTAGCCTGAAGCCGGGGCCTGAGGGTGGTAGGGCGGTAGCCTGGAGCCGGGGCCTGAGGGTGGTAGGGCGGGTAGCCTGAAGCCGGGGCCTGAGGGTGGTAGGGCGGGTAGCCTGAAGCCGGGGCCTGAGGGTGGTAGGGCGGGTAGCCTGAAGCCGGGGACTGAGGGTGGTAGGGCGTCTAGCCTGAAGCCGGGGCCTGAGGGTGGTAGGGCGGGTAGCCTGAAGCCGGGGCCTGAGGGTGGTAGGGCGGGTAGCCTGAAGCCGGAGCGTGAGGGTGGTAGGGCGGGTAGCCTGAAGCCGGGGCCTGAGGGTGGTAGGGCGGGTAGCCTGAAGCCGGGGCCTGAGGGTGGTAGGGCGGGTGATAGGGCAGGTAGCCTGAAGCCGGGGCCTTAGGGTGGTAGGGCGGGTAGCCTGAAGCCGGGGCCTGAGGGTGGTAGGGCGGGTAGCCTGAAGCCGGGGCCTGAGGGTGGTAGGGCGGGTAGCCTGAAGCCGGGGCCTGAGGGTGGTAGGGGGGGTAGCCTGAAGCCGGGGCCTGAGGGTGGTAGGGCGGGTAGCCTGAAGCCGGGGCCTGAGGGTGGTAGGGCGGGTAGCCTGAAGCCGGGGCCTGAGGGTGGTAGGGCGGGTAGCCTGAAGCCGGGGCCTGAGGGTGGTAGGGCGGGTAGCCTGAAGCCGGGGCCTGAGGGTAGTAGGGCGGGTAGCCTGAAGCCGGGGCCTGAGGGTGGTAGGGCGGTAGCCTGGAGCCGGGGCCTGAGGGTGGTAGGGCGGGTAGCCTGAAGCCGGGGCCTGAGGGTGGTAGGGCGGGTAGCCTGAAGCCGGGGCCTGAGGGTGGTAGGGCGGGTAGCCTGAAGCCGGGGACTGAGGGTGGTAGGGCGTCTAGCCTGAAGCCGGGGCCTGAGGGTGGTAGGGCGGGTAGCCTGGAGCCGGGGCCTGAGGGTGGTAGGGCGGGTAGCCTGAAGCCGGGACCTGAGGGTGGTAGGGCGGGTAGCCTGAAGCCGGGGCCTGAGGGTGGTAGGGCGGGTAGCCTGAAGCCGGGGCCTGAGGGTGGTAGGGCGGGTAGCCTGAAGCCGGGGCCTGAGGGTGGTAGGGCGGCAGCCTGAAGCCGGGGCCTGAGGGTGGTAGGGCGGGTAGCCTGGAGCCGGGGCCTGAGGGTGGTAGGGCGGGTAGCCTGGAGCCGGGGCCTGAGGGTGGTAGGGCGGATAGCCTGGAGCCGGGGCCTGAGGGTGGTAGGGCGGGTAGCCTGGAGACGGGGCCTGAGGGTGGTAGGGCGGGTAGCCTGGAGCCGGGGCCTGAGGGTGGTAGGGCGGGTAGCCTGGAGCCGGGGCCTGAGGGTGGTAGGGCGGGTAGCCTGGAGCCGGGGCCTGAGGGTGGTAGGGCGGGTAGCCTGGAGCCGGGGCCGGAGGGTGGTAGGGCGGGTAGCCTGAAGCCGGGGCCTGAGGGTGGTAGGGCAGGTAGCCTGAAGCCGGGGCCTGAGGGTGGTAGGGCGGGTAGCCTGAAGCCGGGGCCTGAGGGTGGTAGGGCGGGTAGCCTGAAGCCGGGGCCTGAGGGTGGTAGGGCGGGTAGCCTGTAGTCGGGGCCTGAGGGTGGTAGGGCGGGTAGCCTGAAGCCGGGGCCTGAGGGTGGTAGGGCGGGTCGCCTGAAGCCGGGGCCTGAGGGTGGTAGGGCGGGTAGCCTGAAGCCGGGGCCTGAGGGTGGTAGGGCGGGTAGCCTGGAGCCGGGGCCTGAGGGTGGTAGGGCGGGTAGCCTGAAGCCGGGGCCTGAGGGTGGTAGGGCGGGTAGCCTGAAGCCGGGGCCTTAGGGTGGTAGGGCGGGTAGCCTGAAGCCGGGGGCCTGAGGGTGGTAGGGCGTGTTGTAGGGCAGGTAGCCTGAAGCCGGGGCCTGAGGGTGGTAGGGCGGGTAGCCTGAAGCCGGGGCCTGAGAGTGGTAGGGCGGGTAGCCTGAAGCCGGGGCCTGAGGGTGGTAGGGCGGGTAGCCTGGTGCTGGGGCCAGAGGGTGGTAGGGCGGGTAGCCTGGAGCCGGGGCCTGACGGTGGTAGGGCGGGTAGCCTGAAGCCGGGGCCTTAGGGTGGTATGGCGGGTAGCCTGAAGCCGGGGCCTTAGGGTGGTAGGGCGGGTAGCCTGAAGCCGGGGGCCTGAGGGTGGTAGGGCGTGTTGTAGGGCAGGTAGCCTGAAGCCGGGGCCTGAGGGTGGTAGGGCGGGTAGCCTGAAGCCGGGGCCTGAGAGTGGTAGGGCGGGTAGCCTGAAGCCGGGGCCTGAGGGTGGTAGGGCGGGTAGCCTGGTGCTGGGGCCAGAGGGTGGTAGGGCGGGTAGCCTGGAGCCGGGGCCTGACGGTGGTAGGGCGGGTAGCCTGGAGCCGGGGCCTGAGGGTGGTAGGGCGGGTAGCCTGAAGCCGGGGCCTGAGGGTGGTAGGGCGGGTAGCCTGGAGCCGGGGCCTGAGGGTGGTAGGGCGGGTAGCCTGAAGCCGGGGCCTGAGGGTGGTAGGGCGGGTAGCCTGAAGCCGGGGCCTGAGGGTGGTAGGGCGGGTAGCCTGAAGCCGGGGCCTGAGGGTGGTAGGGCGAGTAGCCTGAAGCCGGGGCCTGAGGGTGGTAGGGCGGGTAGCCTGAAGCCGGGGCCTGAGGGTGGTAGGGCGGGTAGCCTGAAGCCGGGGCCTGAGGGTGGTAGGGCGGGTAGCCTGAAGCCGGGGCCGAGGGTGGTAGGGCGGGTAGCCTGAAGCCGGGGCCTGAGGGTGGTAGGGCGGGGAGCCTGAAGCCGGGACCTGAGGGTGGTAGGGCGGGTAGCCTGAAGCCGGGGCCTGAGGGTGGTAGGGCGGGTAGCCTGAAGCCGGGGCCTGAGGGTGGTAGGGCGGGTAGCCTGAAGCCGGGGCCTGAGGGTAGTAGGGCGGGTAGCCTGAAGCCGGGGCCTGAGGGTGGTAGGGCGGTAGCCTGGAGCCGGGGCCTGAGGGTGGTAGGGCGGGTAGCCTGAAGCCGGGGCCTGAGGGTGGTAGGGCGGGTAGCCTGAAGCCGGGGCCTGAGGGTGGTAGGGCGGGTAGCCTGAAGCCGGGGACTGAGGGTGGTAGGGCGTCTAGCCTGAAGCCGGGGCCTGAGGGTGGTAGGGCGGGTAGCCTGAAGCCGGGGCCTGAGGGTGGTAGGGCGGGTAGCCTGAAGCCGGAGCGTGAGGGTGGTAGGGCGGGTAGCCTGAAGCCGGGGCCTGAGGGTGGTAGGGCGGGTAGCCTGAAGCCGGGGCCTGAGGGTGGTAGGGCGGGTAGCCTGAAGCCGGGGCCTGAGGGTGGTAGGGCGGGTAGCCTGAAGCCGGGGCCTGAGGGTGGTAGGGCGGGTAGCCTGAAGCCGGGGCCTGAGGGTGGTAGGGGGGGTAGCCTGAAGCCGGGGCCTGAGGGTGGTAGGGCGGGTAGCCTGAAGCCGGGGCCTGAGGGTGGTAGGGCGGGTAGCCTGAAGCAGGGGCCTGAGGGTGTTAGGGCGGGTAGCCTGAAGCTGGGGCCTGAGGGTGGTAGGGCGGGTAGCCTGAAGCCGGGGCCTGAGGGTGGTAGGGCGGGTAGCCTGAAGCCGGGGCCTGAGGGTGGTAGGGCGGGTGGTAGGGCAGGTAGCCTGAAGCCGGGGCCTGAGGGTGGTAGGGCGGGTAGCCTGGAGCCGGGGCCTGAGGGTGGTAGGGCGGGTAGCCTGAAGTCGGGGCCTGAGGGTGGTAGGGCGGGCAGCCTGAAGCCGGGGCCTGAGGGTGGTAGGGCGGGTAGCCTGAAGCCGGGGCCTGAGGGTGGTAGGGCGGGTAGCCTGAAGCCGGGGCCTGAGGGTGGTAGGGCGTGTTGTAGGGCAGGTAGCCTGAAGCCGGGGCCTGAGGGTGGTAGGGCGGGTAGCCTGAAGCCGGGGCCTGAGGGTGGTAGGGCGGGTAGCCTGAAGCCGGGGCCTGAGGGTGGTAGGGCGGGTAGCCTGGTGCCGGGGCCAGAGGGTGGTAGGGCGGGTAGCCTGGAGCCGGGGCCTGAGGGTGGTAGGGCGGGTAGCCTGGAGCCGGGGCCTGAGGGTGGTAGGGCGGGTAGCCTGAAGCCGGGGCCTGAGGGTGGTAGGGCGGTTAGCCTGAAGCCGGGGCCTGAGGGTGGTAGGGCGGGTAGCCTGAAGCCGGGGCCTGAGGGTGGTAGGGCGGGTAGCCTGAAGCCGGGGCCTGAGGGTGGTAGGGCGGGTAGCCTGAAGCCGGGGCCTGAGGGTGGTAGGGCGGGTCGCCTGAAGCCGGGGCCTGAGGGTGGTAGGGCGTGTGGTAGGGCAGGTAGCCTGTAGCCGGGGCCTGAGGGTGGTAGGGCGGGTAGCCTGAAGCCGGGGCCTGAGGGTTGTAGGGCGGGTAGCCTGAAGCCGGGGCCTGAGGGTGGTAGGGCGGGTAGCCTGAAGCCGGGGCCTGAGGGTAGTAGGGCGGGTAGCCTGAAGCCGGGGCCTGAGGGTGGTAGGGCGTGTGGTAGGGCAGGTAGCCTGAAGCCGGGGCCTGAGGGTGGTAGGGCGGGTAGCCTGAAGCCGGGGCCTGAGGGTGGTAGGGCGGGTAGCCTTAAGCCGGGGCCTGAGGGTGGTAGGGCGAGTAGCCTGAAGCCGGGGCCTGAGGGTGGTAGGGCGGGTAGCCTGAAGCCGGGGCCTGAGGGTGGTAGGGCGGGTAGCCTGAAGCCGGGGCCTGAGGCTGGTAGGGCGGGTAGCCTGGTGCCGGGGCCTGAGGGTGGTAGGGCGGGTAGCCTGGAGCCGGGGCCTGAGGGTGGTAGGGCGGGTAGCCTGGAGCCGGGGCCTGAGGGTGGTAGGGCGGGTAGCCTGGAGCCGGGGCCTGAGGGTGGTAGGGCGGGTAGCCTGGAGCCGGGGCCTGAGGGTGGTAGGGCGGGTAGCCTGAAGCCGGGGCCTGAGGGTGGTAGGGCGGGTAGCCTGAAGCCGGGTCCTGAGGGTGGTAGGGCAGGTAGCCTGAAGCCGGGGCCTGAGGGTGTTAGGGCGGGTAGCCTGGAGCCGGGGCCTGAGGGTGGTAGGGCGGGTAGCCTGAAGCCGGGGCCTGAGGGTGGTAGGGCGGGTAGCCTGAAGCCGGGGCCTGAGGGTGGTAGGGCGTGTGGTAGGGCAGGTAGCCTGTAGCCGGGGCCTGAGGGTGGTAGGGCGGGTAGCCTGAAGCCAGGGCCTGAGGGTGGTAGGACGGGTGGTAGGGAAGGTAGCCTGAAGCCGGGGCCTGAGGGTGGTAGGGCGGGTGGTAGGGCGGGTAGCCTGAAGCCGGGGCCTGAGGGTGGTAGGGCGGGTAGCCTGAAGCCGGGGCCTGAGGGTGGTAGGGCAGGTAGCCTGAAGGCGGGGCCTGAGGGTGGTAGGGCGGGTAGCCTGAAGCCGGGGCCTGAGGGTGGTAGGGCGGGTAGCCTGAAGCCGGGGCCTGAGGGTGGTAGGGCGGGTAGCCTGAAGCCGGGGCCTGAGGGTAGTAGGGCGGGTAGCCTGAAGCCGGGGCCTGAGGGTGGTAGGGCGGGTAGCCTGAAGCCGGGGCCTGAGGGTGCTAGGGCGGGTAGCCAGAAGCCGGGGCCTGAGGGTGGTAGGGCGGGTAGCCTGAAGTCGGGGCCTGTGGGTGGTAGGGCGGTAAGCCTGAAGCCGGGGCCTGAGGGTGGTAGGGCGGGTAGCCTGAAGCCGGGGCCTGAGGGTGGTAGGGCGGGTAGCCTGAAGCCGGGGCCTGAGGGTGGTAGGGCGGGTAGCCTGAAGCCGGGGCCTGAGGGTGGTAGGGCGGGTAGCCTGAAGCCGGGGCCTGAGGGTGGTAGGGCGGGTAGCCTGAAGCCGGGGCCTGAGGGTGGTAGGGCGGGTAGCCTGAAGCCGGGGCCTGAGGGTGGTAGGGCGTGTGGTAGGGCAGGTAGCCTGAAGCCGGGGCCTGAGGGTGGTAGGGCGGGTAGCCTGAAGCCGGGGCCTGAGGGTGGTAGGGCGGGTAGCCTGAAGCCGGGGCCTGAGGGTGGTAGGGCGGGTAGCCTGAAGCCGGGGCCTGAGGGTGGTAGGGCGGGTAGCCTGAAGCCGGGGCCTGAGGGTGGTAGGGCGTGTGGTAGGGCAGGTAGCCTGAAGCCGGGGCCTGAGGGTGGTAGGGCGGGTAGCCTGAAGCCGGGGCCTGAGGGTGGTAGGGCGGGTAGCCTGAAGCCGGGGCCTGAGGGTGGTAGGGCGGGTATCCTGAAGCCGGGGCCTGAGGGTGGTAGGGCGGGTAGCCTGAAGCCGGGGCCTGAGGGTGGTAGGGCGGGTAGCCTGAAGCCGGGGCCTGAGGGTGGTAGGGCGGGTAGCCTGGTGCCGGGGCCTGAGGGTGGTAGGGCGGGTAGCCTGGAGCCGAGGCCTGAGGGTGGTAGGGCGGGTAGCCTGGAGCCGGGGCCTGAGGGTGGTAGGGCGGGTAGCCTGGAGCCGGGGCCTGAGGGTGGTAGGGCGGGTAGCCTGGAGCCGGGGCCTGAGCGTGGTAGGGCGGGTAGCCTGGAGCCGGGGCCTGAGGGTGGTAGGGCGGGTAGCCTGGAGCCGGGGCCTGAGGGTGGTAGGGCGGGTAGCCTGGAGCCGGGGCCTGAGGGTGGTAGGGCGGGTAGCCTGGAGCCGGGGCCTGAGGGTGGTAGGGCGGGTAGCCTGGAGCCGGGGCCTGAGGGTGGTAGGGCGGGTAGCCTGGAGCCGGGGCCTGAGGGTGGTAGGGCGGGTAGCCTGAAGCCGGGGCCTGAGGGTGGTAGGGCGGGTAGCCTGAAGCCGGGGCCTGAGGGTGGTAGGGCGGGTAGCCTGAAGCCGGGGCCTGAGGGTGGTAGGGCGGGTAGCCTGAAGCCGGGGCCTGAGGGTGGTAGGGCGGGTAGCCTGAAGCCGGGGCCTGAGGGTGGTAGGGCGGGTAGCCTGAAGCCGGGGCCTGAGGGTGGTAGGGCGGGTAGCCTGAAGCCGGGGCCTGAGGGTGGTAGGGCGTGTGGTACGGCAGGTAGCCTGAAGCCGGGGCCTGATGGTGGTAGGGCGGGTAGCCTGAAGCCGGGGCCTGAGGGTGGTAGGGCGGGTAGCCTGAAGCCGGGGCCTGAGGGTGGTAGGGCGGGTAGCCTGAAGCCGGGGCCTGAGGGTGGTAGGGCGGGTAGCCTGAAGCCGGGGCCTGAGGGTGGTAGGGCAGGTAGCCTGAAGCCGGGGCCTGAGGGAGGTAGGGCGGGTGGTAGGGCAGGTAGCCTGAAGCCGGGGCCTGAGGGAGGTAGGGCGGGTGGTAGGGCAGGTAGCCTGAAGCCGGGGCCTGAGGGTGGTAGGGCAGGTAGCCTGAAGCCGGGGCCTGAGGGTGGTAGGGCGTGTAGCCTGAAGCCGGGACCTGAGGGTGGTAGGGCGGGTCGCCTGAAGCCGGGGCCTGAGGGTGGTAGGGCGGGTAGCCTGAAGCCGGGGCCTGAGGGTGGTAGGGCGGGTAGCCTGAAGCCGGGGCCTGAGGGTGGTAGGGCGGGTAGCCTGGAGCCGGGGCCTGAGGGTGGTAGGGCGGGTAGCCTGGAGCCGGGGCCTGAGGGTGGTAGGGCGGGTAGCCTGGAGCCGGGGCCTGAGGGTGGTAGGGCGGGTAGCCTGGAGCCGGGGCCTGAGGGTGGTAGGGCGGGTAGCCTGGAGCCGGGGCCTGAGGGTGGTAGGGCGGGTAGCCTGAAGCCGGGGCCTGAGGGTGGTAGGGCGGGTAGCCTGAAGCCGGGGCCTGAGGGTGGTAGGGCGGGTAGCCTGAAGCCGGGGCCTGAGGGTGGTAGGGTGGGTATCCTGAAGCCGGGGCCTGAGGGTGGTAGGGCAGGTCGCCTGAAGCCGGGGCCTGAGGGTGGTAGGGCGGGTAGCCTGAAGCCGGGGCCTGAGGGTGGTAGGGCGGGTAGCCTGAAGCCAGGGCCTGAGGGTGGTAGGGCGAGTAGCCTGAAGCCGGGGCCTGAGGGTGGTAGGGCGGGTAGCCTGAAGCCGGGGCCTGAGGGTGGTAGGGCAGGTAGCCTGAAGCCGGGGCCTGAGGGAGGTAGGGCGGGTGGTAGGGCAGGTAGCCTGAAGCCGGGGCCTGAGGGTGGTAGGGCAGGTAGCCTGAAGCCGTGGCCTGAGGGTGGTAGGGCGTGTAGCCTGAAGCCGGGACCTGAGGGTGGTAGGGCGGGTCGCCTGAAGCCGGGGCCTGAGGGTGGTAGGGCGGGTAGCCTGAAGCCGGGGCCTGAGGGTGGTAGGGCGGGTAGCCTGAAGCCGGGGCCTGAGGGTGGTAGGGTGGGTATCCTGAAGCCGGGGCCTGAGGGTGGTAGGGCAGGTCGCCTGAAGCCGGGGCCTGAGGGTGGTAGGGCGGGTAGCCTGAAGCCGGGGCCTGAGGGTGGTAGGGCGGGTAGCCTGAAGCCAGGGCCTGAGGGTGGTAGGGCGAGTAGCCTGAAGCCGGGGCCTGAGGGTGGTAGGGCGGGTAGCCTGAAGCCGGGGCCTGAGGGTGGTAGGGCAGGTAGCCTGAAGCCGGGGCCTGAGGGAGGTAGGGCGGGTGGTAGGGCAGGTAGCCTGAAGCCGGGGCCTGAGGGTGGTAGGGCAGGTAGCCTGAAGCCGTGGCCTGAGGGTGGTAGGGCGTGTAGCCTGAAGCCGGGACCTGAGGGTGGTAGGGCGGGTCGCCTGAAGCCGGGGCCTGAGGGTGGTAGGGCGGGTAGCCTGAAGCCGGGGCCTGAGGGTGGTAGGGCGGGTAGCCTGAAGCCGGGGCCTGAGGGTGGTAGGGCGGGTAGCCTGAAGCCGGGGCCTGAGGGTGGTAGGGCAGGTAGCCTGAAGCCGGGGCCTGAGGTTGGTAGGGCAGGTAGCCTGAAGCCGGGGCCTGAGGGTGGTAGGGCAGGTAGCCTGAAGCCGGGGCCTGAGGGTGGTAGGGCAGGTAGCCTGAAGCCGGGGCCTGAGGGTGGTAGGGCAGGTAGCCTGAAGCCGGGGCCTGAGGGTGGTAGGGCAGGTAGCCTGAAGCCGGGGCCTGAGGGTGGAAAGGCAGGTATAGGCAGGCTATAATTTCTACTGTATATTAGATTACAGAAGCAGGCTGTGTTTTTCTATTTCTGCACAGCATTAGCTATCCCTAGTCTATACAGATAGTCCCCGACTTGCGAACATTCGAGTTACGAATTTCGGAAGATACGAGCAATCTGTCCTGCACAGTATGATATAATGCTATCGCATTACATCATACTGTGCAGGGACCAGACAAGCTTCTATCAAGCCTGATAGAAGCCTGTCCGGTCAGATCGCGGTTGCTAGGCAGCCGGGGGCCTTCTGAAAGGCCCTAGGGCTGTCTATGAAGAGTGCCTATCAAGCCGTGCGCTTGATGGGCACTCTGCATAGGCAGCCATGGGGCCTTTCAGGAGGTCCCCGGCTGCCTAGCAACCGCACAGCGTCCCGTGATCTCATCGTGGGACGCTGTACGGGGCCCCTGAACGTCGCATGTAGGCTGTTCTTACAGCGGGCACCCAGCGGCAGCAGTTCCGACGAGCCGCGCCACTCGTCAGAACTGTTAACACTTTAAATACCGCTGTCAGAGCGGTATTTAAAGTGTTAACAGTTTCGACAAGCGACGCAGCTCGTCGGAACTGCTGCCGCTCGGTGCCCGCTGTAAGAACAGCCTGCACCCGACGTTGTATGGAGCGGGATCTACACGCGATCCCGCTCCATATAACCATTTGTTCGACTTGCGAACAAAATGGACTTGCGAACAGGCTCCTGGAACGGAACCTGTTCGGAAGTCGGGGACCAACTGTAATTACATACATCTAAACAGCAATATGCAGCAGGACAGATTGGATCCAGGGTGATAGCCGATCGCCACATTTGGGGTCAGGAAGGAATTTTTTGCCCCCCTGAGGTCGAACTCTCCGGGGAGTTTTTTCGCCTTCCTCTGGATCTTTGGGTCTGGCGGCTCTCATCTTAGGACATCGGTGGACTGGTCAGAAGGACCGCAGCAAGTTCTGTGGTCTCCACCCGTTCTAACCTGACAGTCACTGTGATCATTGTGTCATTTATTAAATGGCCGATAATATTTAATTACAATGTTGCTTATTGCTATTCTAATAAAACAGAATTCTATAATCTACATCATGGTGTTTGTCTTTTGTCTGATTTCTCCTTACACGGCGACCATGATGGGAGTGATCGCTGCAGCCCAATGTTCTAGAAGTAGTCTTATCCTACATATAGTATAGTGTATCATTTCCCAAAGACTGCAGCTGCTGCAGGGCAGGAACTATTGGGGCTCCATATAGAGATCTGAGAACCTATAACTCCACCTACCGCAATGTCATCATGTCAGCTCCTATGGTATCTCCAGTTACAAGTGTCATGGGGTTCAGACTCTGATGGGGGCGCTAACATTGTCTGTGTCCTCGCGTCTACACAACAGACTACATGGAAGAGACTGAAGACTGCGACAAGAAGAGCAACTGAGTACAGAAGACACAGGGGGTCTCGACTAACAAATAGGAGACTGACTAAAGAGCCTTTAGTCCTTTGCAGGGGTGCAACAAGTAGTCATGGTGACCCAATAAAACATGGAAGGGAGCGCCACTGAGCAAGGACCGGTATTAGAAAGAAATGGCCGCATTTACTAAGGATGCTTTTACACAGAATGATTATGGTTTAGTGTAAACACGGCCGACGACTGAAAAATAAATGATAATTCATTCGCTTATCATTCATTGTATGCAACCATAAAAATCATCGTCGGCGCGTTCGCTAGACATTCGGTTTGAACAGCGCTTATTTCGCCGTTCTCATTCACTGTTGCAGCGAACCGAATGACTGAACAATCCTGGTAGCGAGCAATGACAGCACTTAGCTGAGCACTTCACCTACGCTGATCTAGTGACCATTGGGGGTCTCAGCACCAGGACCCCCACCAATCAAAACTTTTCGCATGTCCCTATGACATGTCAAAAGTTTTTGAAAGTATAGTTAACTACTTTCCATATAATTACTATCCATCCTGGCAATGATTCTGTACACTGGATCTCTGCAGACGGTACTGGGACCACACAACCATCTTCTGGGGACTACAAATGGGGGCACAGTCACTGCCAACTCTGACCCAAAGTTGTGGGGACAGGCATTTGGGAATACATGTTTATACCCACCCGCTCGCCGATCCCGCGGTGTCTGTTGGTGAGGTTCGTGTGTGGTCTGACCATCTGCCCCTTTTCAGATCGCCGTCCGATCATTTACGTCAAGTCAGTAGAATCATTGTGCATGGTGCCGTGTGCCAGAATGGGGGGCGGCAGGAATTGTATTTAGAGTGGATGGTGACATCTCAATATCTCTGCTAGGATTGGTGAGAAGAAAGGGGGCGGTGTCAGGGGGACGAAAAAAAGCATAATATTAGAGATGAGCGAGCACCAAAATGCTCGGGTGCTCGTTGCTCGAGTCGAACTTTCCGCGATGCTCGAGAGTTCGTTTCGAGTAACGAACCCTATTGAAGTCAATGGGCGACTCGAGCATTTTTGTATATGACCGATGCTCGCTAAGGTTTTCACTTGTGAAAATCTGGAAAACCTACGAAAGTGATGGAAACGCCACAGAAACGGATAGGGCAGGGCAGGGGCAACATGCAGGGCTGCATCCCAGGCTCCCAGGTCTCACTATTAAGCCACAATAGCGGCAAGAGTCTGCTCCCCCCCCCTAACAATTTTTATTTCGGACAAACCCTCATTAGCAAGGCACACCTTAGCTAAGCACCACACTACCTGCAACCAAGCACAATCACTGCCTGCGGGACACACCGCTGCCTCTTCTCCTGGGTTACATGCTGCCCAACCCCCCGCACGACCCTGCGTCCACAGCACACACAAAAGTGTCCCTGCGCAGCCTTCAGCTGCCCTCATGCCACACACTCGCTTCATAGCCACACCACCCTCATGTCTATTTCCAAGTGCGTCTGCCATGAAGAGGAACCGGAGGCACACACTGCAGAGGATTGGCAGGGCCAGGTAGCGACCTTCTGTAAAGGAGCGGGGGGGGGGGGGGGGGGGGGGACGACGATCGACAGCCCACAATGCAGTTGAGAATCAATGAGAAATTGATGTTCGATCTTCATTCCAATAAAGTACCAACCTCCGTCAGGAGCTGCAAACGTGGGCATGAGTTACATAGCTATGGGGAATCCATGTGCCCACACAGTATTCATTCTGTCTAGGTGTCGGAAAGCTCAATCGACACCGCAAGGGGAAAGGCATCTGCACTCTGCCCCCTACCCAAGTCAGTCAGTTTCTTTGTGCCAGATAGGTAAATCACCGCAATGGGAAGTCTGTGTGCACCCACAGCATAGGTGGGTCCTAGGCGACCCAAGACATGAACCATGAAGAAATCAGAGTGCCCAAACATGGCAGACTTTCACTGCGCCGAGGACATAGGCCTCTGCACAAACCCTCAGCAATGGTGGGCATGAAGCGGACTTCGATGCTAGTTCAGCTGCGAAGGTCTCTGTAAATCACTTACGTTTTCTTTCACCGCTCCAATGATTGGATTAGCCAGGAAAAAGTTCCACAAGCCCAACCTGGCGCAGTTGCAGTTCCCCCAGGACCTAGGTCTCAGCCAACAACTTCAGCAATCGTAGGCATGAAGCGGACTTCGGCACACCGGGAAAAATAGTGGCTACTGGGGACTGAGTAGCGTAGGACCGCCGCCGCTATCATGTTTTTGAAAGCCTCCGTTTCCACAAGCCTCCACCTCATCGTCCAGCGGCTCTTCCTCCGAATCCTCTGTGCTCTCCTCCCTCGGACTTACTGCCCTTACTACTACCTCACTGATAGACAACTGTGTCTCATCATCGTCGTCCTCCTCACCCACTGAAAGCTCTTGAGACAGTTGCCGGAAGTCCCCAGTCTCATCACCTGGACCCCGGGAACTTTCCAAAGGTTGGGCATCAGTCAAGACAAACTCCTCAGGTGAGAGAGGAAACATTTTTTCCCAATCAAGGCAGGGGCCCGAGAACAGTCCCTGGGAGTCTGTCTGCTCATCAGAATGTATAAGAATATGGCAATTCCCACCAACAGCACTAAGTATACCCTTACCGGGGTCAGGCCACTAAAATGCACAAGCCAGATAAGAACCAAAAAACCAGAAAGGTTCTAATAAATGTCCACAAAAGCAATGAACTGGCAGCATAGGCGGATATAGAAAGATTCAAAAAGTTGTTTTATTACCCCGTTACATGAGGACCCCGTTACATGCGTCTTCATGTAACGGGGCAATAAAACAACTTTTTGCATCTTTCTACATCCGCATATGCTGCCAGTTCATTGCTTTTGTGCTCATCAGAATGTGTCATTTTCATGGAGTGAGGAGGCTGGGAGGAAGGAGGAGCAGCAGCCAGAGGATTGAGAGTTGCAGCAGTGGACGGTGTAAAAGACTGGGTGCTCGATACATTGCTGGATGCATTTTCTGCCATCCACGACAGGACCTGCTCACACTGCTCTGTTTGTAATAAAGGTCTACCACGTGGACCCATAAATTGTGATATGAAGCTGGGGACCACAGAAACTTGCCTCTCTCCTAATCCTGCAGCAGCCGGCTGCGATTCACCTGGACCAGGAACTCGGCCTGTGCCCACACCCTCACTTGGACCTCCGCGTCCTCGTCCTCTAGCCCTACCCCTACCCCTCAGCATGGGGGATTACGAATAGAGCAGACACAAACCGGCGTAAGAAATTATGGAATTATTGGCGTACAGTTGGAGGCTGACAGCGGTATTGTAACGCTAACTCCAGGCAGAAACAAAGAATACGGAAGGCTGCAAACAGGCCTAGCAATGCAATACTGATGCACTGCAACTCCCACCAGACACCAAGTAAATTTCAGACGGTCAGAGGTAGCTGTAAGAAGGAGCTTTTATTTTAATTTTCTGTAAAAAGAATACAGGCTATATAGCGTGTACATGACTTTCCCTCTATCAGTGACTGTGGCCGTACGCTGTGTGTGAACTTCACGAAAAACACAGACCGGTGTAAGAAATTATGGAATTATTGGCGTACAGTTGGAGGAAGACAGCGGTATTGTAACGCTAACTTAAGGCAGAACCAAAGAATACGGGAGGCTGCAAACAGGCCTAGCTGTGCAATACTGATGCACTGCAACTCCCACCAGACACCCAGTAAATTTCAGACGGTCAGAGGTAGCCGTAAGAAGGAGCTTTGTATTAAATTTTTTGGAAAAAGAATACAGGCTATATAGCATGTATATGACTTTCCCTCTATCAGTGGCCGTACGCTGCGCGTGAAGTTGACGGCAGACACAGACCGGTGTAAAAAATTATGGAATTATTGGCGTACAGTTGGAGGCTGACAGTGGTATTGTAACGCAAACTGCAGGCAGAAAAAAAATTATACGGAAGGCTGCAAAAAGGTCTGGCTCTGCAATACTGATGCACTACAACTCCCAGCAGCAACGCAGTAAAATGCACATGGTCACAGGTAGCCCTAAGAAGGACCGTTGGGGTTCTTGTAGACAGGATCCTACACTACCACTGTCTCTATCTCAGCAGCACTTTCCCTATACTCTGTATAATTGACTGCAGACTGAGAACGCTATAGCTTTAATAGCCTGCACAGCCCGAGATGAAAAAAAAAATTTTGGTGCAAAACTGCTCCCAGCAGCCACAACAGTAATGCACACAGTCAGATGTGGCCCTAAGAAGGACCATTGGGGTTCTTGAAGACAGGAACTAACACTTTCCCTATAGCAGCAGCAGCACTGTCCCTGATCTCTCTCAGTGTGTGTCTGAGGCGAGCCCTGGACGGGACCGCTTTAAGTACTCGGTCACTTGATCTCGCCAGCCACTCATTGCAGGGGGGTGGGATAGGGCTGGAACGTCACAGGAGGAAGTTGTAATGCCTTCTCTGCATTTCTATTGACCAGAAAATGGCGCTAAACATGCAGGGAAGGAAATGGAATTGACTCGAGTACCGCGTGGTGCTCGTCTCGAGTAACGAGCATCAAGCATCAAGCATCCCTAATACTCGAACGAGCATCAAGGTCGGTCGAGTATGCTCGCTCATCTCTACATAACAAAATTTAAATATATGGAAAAAAAACTGTAAAAAAACTTCCCATTGCCTTCTATAAGGACATGTTCATACAGGGCGGATTTGCTGTGGAATGTCCGTAGCAGATCCGCAGCTGAAGTCTGCAGCAAATCCGGCACAGATGTGAATTGCTGCAGGGGTTTCGTACTTTTTGGTCTCTAAGATGGTCATTTATACGGAACGATTATTGCTCAGAATTTTTTCAAACCAATTAAATTGAGCGATCATCGTCCTGAGTAAATACAAAAAAATGTTTACTATTCTTTTACTTCTCATTAATCACTGTCTTTCAGCATAAAAAGCATTGCTGGATCGGGAGATTCTCACCAACTCAGCGCTTCACATAGAATGATATTAGATTGTAAGCTCTTCGGATCAGTACATGTACAAGTTAAAAAAATCTTAAGAAAAAAAACATCATCCAGCTAACACCGCTAGGTGTTTCAAGTCACTCAGCTCTTCAAACAGCACGAGCAGAGCTCCTCTCAAGCCTCATACATTCTCTCTCAATATTACCGCGGAGTCACACTCCTACAGCCTCAATTATCCTCCCCGCTTAATATCTGTTCAACATGAGTACCCGAGCCAAGGGCAGCACTGCAGCCGAAAAACTTAAAGAATTCTCCCGGACAGAGACACCTGAACATACACCACGGCCTTCGCGTACCACCCAGGCGAGGGAGAGCGAGACAGACCCGGGGCAGACCCCAGAACCCACTATGCGGCAACTTCTTGAAGCTATCAATAACTGCAAATCCTCCCTCACGGGCAAAATAGACGAAATCAAAGCAGACGTTTCCCTGCTGAGACAGGACTTACAAAATATGCGAGGCAGAATGAGCGAGATGGAAGACCGCGTTTCTAATATTGAAGACTCCCTGAGACCACTCCCGGCAGCAATACACAAAGCTACTAAACAGTTAGAACTCTGCCAATCCAAGATGGACGACTTAGAAAATCGCCTCCGTCGTAACAACCTACGGATAATTGGCTTGCCGGAACGAGCAGAAGGCTCCCAACCGGAGACTTTCACGGAGAACTGGCTAAAATCTATACTGGGGAACGACATCTTCTCAGCCTCCTTTACCGTGGAGAGAGCCCATCGTGTCCCAGACAAACCCCCGCCCCCGGGGGGCCCCCGCGCCCCATCCTGGCAAGGATTCTGAACTGCAGAGACCGTGACATTGCACTGCGTCAAGCCAGACTTAAAGGGGTTGTCCCGCGCCGAAACGGGTTTTTATTTTTTTCAATAGCCCCCCCGTTCGTCGCGAGACAAACCCGATGCAGGGGTTTAAAAAAAAAAAACGGATAGTACTTACCCGAATCCCCGCACTCCGGTGACTTCTTACTTACCTTGCGAAGATGGCCGCCGGGATCTTCACCCACGGTGGACCGCAGGTCTTCTCCCATGGTGCACCGTGGGCTCTGTGCGTTCCATTCCCGATTCCAGCCTCCTGATTGGCTGGAATCGGCACACGTGACGGGGCGGAGCTACGAGGAGCAGCTCTCCTGCACGAGCGGCCCCATTCAGAAGGGAGAAGACCGGACTGCGCAAGCACGTCTAATCGGGAGATTAGACGCTGAAATTAGACGGCACCATGAGAAGAGGACACTAGCACCGGAGCAGGTAAGTGAATAACTTCTGTATGGCTCATATTTAATGCACAATGTACATTACAAAGTGCATTAATATGGCCATACAGAAGTGTATACCCCCACTTGCTTTCGCGGGACAACCCCTTTAAAGGCCCACTTAAATACAACAATTCGCTGATCTCCATTTTTCCTGATTTTTCCGCGGATTTACAAAAGCAGAGAACCACCTTTATAGAGGTCAAGAAAAAATTCAAGGACAGAAACATCCCTTACTCCATGGCCTACCCTGCCCGCCTGCGCATCGTAGCGGACGGGAAAGTCCTCTTCATGCAATCACCAGCCGAAGCCATGGAATGGCTCCATATGCATCCCATACCATCCGCGGACGCTGGATCCTAAATATGTCATAGCTATATTCTAAACCTTATTTATAATGTTATTCTATACTTCCCCTGGCCTACTGGGAACAATGTGCAATTAATATTCAATAACTCCCTTATTGGGACCTTAGCACATAATAAATAAGACGCAAAACTCATTAGTCTCAGTCGATGCCACCACTTCCCTTAAGGCCATAGGAATTTCCCCTACTGGTAACAACCGTTACTCTCTCGTTAGAGCGTAACTTAAAGGTTTTTCTCTTGACATTCCCGTTATAATAGTTAAACGGAATGTCACATGTTAAATATTTGTGTGATTACAGTTCAGTTTTTGTTAAATTCCCGGAGAGTCCGTGCTGGTGCTATTATTCCATTATTACACGCAAAATGCAGCCGCTCTTAAATGCCCTATTTGCGAATTACCGATTTATACCACTTAAATGGCGTTAACATGTTTTAGTTGGAATGTGAGAGGTCTGGGCACCACCGTCAAGCGCAGGGCTGTGTTCTCATACATTAAACAATTTAACCCTCACATTGTATGTTTGCAGGAAACTCATCTCACTATAGAAAAAGCCGAACTACTCAAAAAACCTTGGGTCCAATGGGTAAGCTACTCCTCCCACACCTCCTCCTCCAGGGGAGTTTCACTCCTTATCCACAAAGCAGTAAGATGGAACCCAATTAGCACCCGTAGAGACCCTGAAGGGAGATTCACTTTCGTATATGCCGAAATAGATTCTAAGCCCTATATCATCTTATGTATATATAACCCATCCCATAACAACCAATATCCCGTACAAGCGGCCATAGCATTCGCCCACCAATACCCCCTGGCAAGTGTCATCTGCATGGGGGACTTTAACCAAGTAATGGATTCAAATATAGATAGGTTCCATACACCTTCCACAGCCTCTACCACTGCTAAATCCCCCCTGCAACAGCTAACTGATAGTGTGGGATGGGTAGATTTATGGCGCATCAGTCACCCCACTGCCCAGGAATACACCTGCCACTCCCAGGGACATAACACCCTGTCCAGAATTGATTATATATTCGGCTCCCCATCTCTAGCATATTACCTCGCCAATATAACACACTGCCCGCGAGGCATCTCGGATCACTGCCCGATACTATTAACCTTAAAATTCCCCCAATATAAGATCATCCCCAACTGGAAAATACATCCATTCTGGTTAAACTTATCGATACCGACGACCAAACACCCGCCCACATATTAACCTTTCTGGACATCCACAACAACAACACCCACTATGCCCTGAAATGGGATACCCTCAAAGCTTACCTCAGGGGCTGTCTCAAATCCGCCATCACTCACATTAAAAAATCCACATCCCAGTCCGACCGCGACATCGAGGCACGGGCTGTGGAGGCGGAAAAACTTTACATTTCTGACCCTATAGACTCCAACAAGGTGGCATGGCTCGGCATGTCCCGCCTGCATAAAATTCAAATCCACGAAAAAACCAAACGTAAATTATTCTTCACCAAACAATATTACTTTGAACTGGGGAACCAATCCAGCCACCTTCTGGCTAACCTCATCAGACGGGAGGGCCAGTCCAATAATATCCTTAAAATCCAAAATACACAAGGCGAGACGCTCACCGACGCCCAGTCCATCACAGAACGATTTAGAGAATTCTATGCCAATCTCTATAGCTCCTCTACTAACAAATCCACTACAGACACCCTCAGCTACCTCCAAGATCTGGTATTCCCAACACTCGAGGCCGAACAAATAGCGCTTCTAGAGGCCCCTATTTCCCTAGAAGAAATTCAACAAACCATCCAAGATATGGCACTGAACAAATCCCCGGGCCCAGATGGCCTCCCCATTGAAGTATACCAAAAATATAGTAAACATCTTACCCCACTACTGCACGAAACACTACTCCAGGCCCAACTAGGCAACTCCCTTCCCCCCTCATTTTATAAAGCCACCATAATCGTTTTAATAAAGCCCAACAAAAACCCGCTAGACTGTAGCTCCTATCGACCCATTTCGCTAGTCAACGCAGACTACAAAATTCTAACCAAAGTCCTGGCAACTAGACTAAACCAAGTCATTCTCTCTATTATACATCCAGACCAAACTGGCTTTATGCCAGGGAAGTCTACAACGATTAATATACGAAAAGTCCAGACCGCCATTAAGATTGGTACCAAATTTAACATGCCCTGGACCCTCGCATCACTGGACATGATGAAAGCCTTCGACTCCCTGGAGTGGAGCTTTCTGGAGGCCTGCCTTCACCGCTTCGGTTTCGGTCCCCAGTTCATACACTGGATCAAGATAATATATAAATCCCCAAGCGCCAACGTAAATGTAAACGGTATTCCATCGGCCGACTTCTCACTGACCAGGGGCACCCGTCAGGGCTGCCCACTATCCCCGGCTTTATTCGCCATAGCCATAGAGGCTCTGGCGATTCGCTTGAGATCCACTTCGGCCGTAACCGGAATCAGGTGGGGGGGCCTGGAGAGTAAGGTGAGCCTTTATGCGGATGACACGATGCTTTTCCTATCAAATCCAGAAACCTCCTTCCCCCAGGCCTTATACCACATTGACAAATTTGCCCAGTATTCAGGCCTACAAGTTAACTGGTCCAAATCCACGATCCTATACATGGACCATAACCCTGTGATAGATCCCTCAGTAGCTAGATATGGCCTGGCGGTGGTATCAACGTTCAAATACCTTGGGATAAACATAACCCGAAACCACAACAAAGCCCTGGAAGAAAACATTAATCCTCTATTTGAAACCATAAGACACAAACTTAAACAATGGTCCAGGTTGCCCCTATCAGTTGCAGGACGCATAAACCTAGTCAAAATGGCTATACAACCGAAATGCCTATATATTTTACAGCACATGCCTACGATCGTCCCCAAATGGTATTTCCAATCCCTAAACTCCCACATCTCCTCATTTATATGGGGCTCATCAAGACCCAAACTAAGTTTAATGTCACTACAGAGACCCAAGAACCAGGCTGGTATGTCCCTCCCAGACCTCAGACTATATTATCTAGCTGGCCAGCTTCGCAATATACGTCCGTGGTTCCAAAACACAGGAAAACCCACCACAGACCAATACCTTGAACATCAAGTGAAACGCAACAATCTGTTGGTGTATTTGGAGTTTCCCGAATGTTCAAATCCCTCCGATTTATTACCACTCCACAGATTGGCGCTGAGTGTGTGGAGAGAGACAAAATCTATCCAGAGATTTGATGATACGGTATCCGATCTCCCTCTCTGGAATAACCCAGGCCTGACGGCTCTGCAGTCAGTCCCAGACCCCCAATACTGGAGGAGTCTGGGCGTCATCTCGCTGAGAGATGTATACATGGACGGTATACTCCCCACATTCACTCAGCTACGCGACTCAGTACAATCCCCACACCTCCAGCTGTTCAGATTTTTTCAACTTAGGCACGCACTGACCACCCAGTTCCCCCCCAACTCTACTCAGATATCCAATTTCCCTACCATCGGAATCCTTACATCCCAAGGACCCAAGGGCTTGATTTCGGCACTCTATACACATTTGCTCTCAGCCAAAGTAAACCACAACCCACTTCCAGTCTTTAATAAATGGACGCTCTCTATCCCATCCCTCACAACTGACGATTGGATAGACATCATGGAATCCCACCTGTCTCTCTCCTGCCGTGAATAATAAATTGATCCAACTTTATATAATCCATCAAGCTTATCTCACCCCTAACCGACTACACAAAATGGGCAACGTCCCATCAAACTCATGCCACAGATGCCACCAACCTGGGGCGAACTTTTGGCACTTAATCTGGGACTGTCCACCAGTAAACAATTTCTGGTCTGACATTACAGCCTTTACAAACTCACTTTTACTACCCCCATTTACTATATCAATGGATCCCAAAGAAATTCTATTTGGTCTACTGCCGGAAGATCAATGGCCCAAATATACACGCATCTTCCTCAGGAAAATACTGTTCCTGGCCCGCAAAGTGGTGGTACTGCACTGGATGGCTGCAGACCCACCCCTACTAACACAATGGATAAAACTAATAAATGATGTCACTCCATATGAAAAAATTATCTATAAGAACAGAGGATGCCCGGGTAGGTTTCAGGAGATCTGGGGCCTCTGGCTCATCAACCGACAAACTTTATCAGCAAACTGAGCTTTATCCGGGCTTCCACCCTTCCCCTCCCCCCTCTATACTTCGCATCTCTCTCATCCCTCCCTACATTCCATTCGTACCCCTAATGTACCCCCCATTTTTCCGCCAGGCACTGAGTGGCTGCCCGGCGCGGTCTCTCCGGTACTCCCTCCCCCCTATATTGTTATTCAACTGTTCAACATGAAACTAAACAAAACAAAACAAAAAGCAATGTCTTTTCTTTTTTTTATTGACCAGTTTATATAGGTACAGATCAGTGTTAAATGTACTTGTACGCATAAATATTATTTGCATAGAAACACTCAATGCCATGTATAATACTTCTTTCTAAGCAAGTATGCTCTGTACCATGATTTTGTATTCTGTTAAATAAAACAAAGTTAAAAAAAGAAAAAAAACAACAGCAGAAAGTATGATGACATCACAATTAACATGATGTCACAGGGCTTATGACATCATAATTGGAACAGAATGTGAAAGTTCTAAACCGGAACCATCTTGTGTCAGTTCAGCAGGACAGCCTGACGAGGACGGGTCCAGGTAAGTAGCTCCTCACTTAGTGCTGAGGCCTTGTTCACACATCGTGTAGTCGGGGGGCGAGTGGTGAAGTTTAGAACTGCACCATTTTAGCCCCCCAAAATCTCAGCACAGACGCCTCTTTGACGTGTTACTTGCTGTGATTATCAGGACAAAACATTAAAAAGAAATATTTTAAAGAACTGATCTTTGACCTGATCTTATGGAGAATGTGCGCATCTCAGCGCCGTTCACTTTACCTCTCCAAAAAGAACAAAATATGCCATGTGTGCCGGGGCCTGAGGGTGGTGGGGCGGGTCGCCTCAAGCCGGGGCCTGAGGGTGGTGGGGCGGGTCGCCTCAAGCCGGGGCCTGAGGGTGGTGGGGCGTGTCGCCTCAAGCCGGGGCCTGAGGGTGGTGGGGCGGGTCGCCTGTAGCCCAGGGCCTGAGGGTGGTTGGGCGGGTCGCCTCAAGCCGGGGCCAGAGGGTGGTGGGGCGGGTTGCCTGTAGCCCGGGGCCTGAGGGTGGTGGGGCGGTTTGCCTGTAGCCCGGGGGCTGAGGGTGGTGGGGCGGGTCGCCTCAAGCCGGGGCCTGAGGGTGGTGGGGCGGGTCGCCTGTAGCCCGGGGCCTGAGGGTGGTGGGGCGGGTCGCCTGTAGCCCAGGGCCTGAGGGTGGTTGGGCGGGTCGCCTCAAGCCGGGGCCTGAGGGTGGTGGGGCGGGTTGCCTGTAGCCCGGGGCCTGAGGGTGCTGGGGCGGTTTGCCTGTAGCCCGGGGCCTGAGGGTGGTGGGGCGGTTTGCCTGTAGCCCGGGGCCTGAGGGTGGTGGGGCGGGTCGCCTCAAGCCGGGGCCTGAGGGTGGTGGGGCGGGTCGCCTGTAGCCCGGGGCCTGAGGGTGGTGGGGCGGGTCGCCTCCAGCCGGGGCCTGAGGGTGGTGGGACGGGTCGCCTCAAGCCGGGGCCTGAGGGTGGTGGAGCGGGTCGCCTCAAGCCGGGGCCTGAGGGTGGTGGGGCGGGTCGCCTCAAGCCGGGGCCTGAGGGTGGTGGGGCGGGTCGACTCAAGCCGGGGCCTGAGGATGGTGGGGCGGGTCGCCTCAAGCCGGGGCCTGAGGGTGGTTGGGCGGGTCGCCTCAAGCCTGGGCCTGAGGGTGGTGGGGCGGGTCGCCTGTAGCCCGGGGCCTGAGGGTGGTGGGGCGGGTCGCCTCAAGCCGGGGCCTGAGGGTGGTGGGGCGGGTCGCCTCAAGCCGGGGCCTGAGGGTGGTGGGGCGGGTCGCCTCAAGCCGGGGCGTGAGGGTGGTGGGGCGGGTCGCATCAAGCCGGGGCCTGAGGGTGGTGGGGCGGGTCGCCTCAAGCCGGGGCCTGAGGGTGGTGGGGCTGGTCGCCTCAAGCCAGGGCCTGAGGGTGGTGGGGCGGGTCGCCTGTAGCCCGGGGCCTGAGGGTGGTGGGGCGGGTCGCCTGTAGCCCGGGGCCTGAGGGTGGTGGGGCGGGTAGCCTCCAGCTGGGGCCTGAGGGTGGTGGGGCGGGTCGCCTCAAGCCGGGGCCTGAGGGTGGTGGGGCGGGTCGCCTGTAGCCCGGGGCCTGAGGGTGGTGGGGCGGGTCGCCTCAAGCCGGGGCCTGAGGGTGGTGGGGCGGGTCGCCTCAAGCCGGGGCCTGAGGGTGGTGGGGCGGGTCGCCTCAAGCCGGGGCCTGAGGGTGGTGGAGCAGGTCGCCTCAAGCCGGGGCCTGAGGGTGGTGGGGCGGGTCGTCTCAAGCCGGGGCCTGAGGGTGGTGGGGCGGGTCGCCTCAAGCCGGGGCCTGAGGGTGGTGGGGTGGGTCGCCTCAAGCCTGGGCCTGAGGGTGGTGGGGCGGGTCGCCTGTAGCCCGGGGCCTGAGGGTGGTGGGGCGGGTCGCCTCAAGCCGGGGCCTGAGGGTGGTGGGCGGGTCGCCTCAAGCCGGGGCCTGAGGGTGGTGGGGCTGGTCGCCTCAAGCCGGAGCCTGAGGGTGGTGGGGCGGGTCGCCTGTAGCCCGGGGCCTGAGGGTGGTGGGGTGGGTCGCCTGTAGCCGGAGCCTGAGGGTGGTGGGGCGGGTCGCCTGTAGCCCGGGGCCTGAGGGTGGTGGGGCGGGTCGCCTGTAGCCCGGGGCCTGAGGGTGGTGGGGCGGGTCGCCTCAAGCCGGGGCCGGAGGGTGGTGGGGCGGGTCGCCTCAAGCCGGGGCCTGAGGGTGGTGGGGCTGGTCGCCTCAAGCCGGAGCCTGAGGGTGGTGGGGCGGGTCGCCTGTAGCCCGGGGCCTGAGGGTGGTGGGGTGGGTCGCCTGTAGCCCGGGGCCTGAGGGTGGTGGGGCGGGTCGCCTGTAGCCCGGGGCCTGAGGGTGGTGGGGCGGGTCGCCTCAAGCCGGGGCCTGAGGGTGGTGGGGCGGGTCGCCTCAAGCCGGGGCCTGAGGGTGGTGGGGGTGGTCGCCTCAAGCCGGGGCCTGAGGGTGGTGGGGCGGGTCGCCTCCAGCCGGGGCCTGAGGGTGGTGGTACGGGTTGCCTCCAGCCGGGGCCTGAGGGTGGTGGGGCGGGTCGCCTCAAGCCTGGGCCTGAGGGTGGTGGGGCGGGTCGCCTCAAGCCGGGGCCTGAGGGTGGTGGGGCGGGTCGCCTCAAGCCGGGGCCTGAGGGTGGTGGGGCGGGTCGTCTCAAGCCGGGGCCAGAGGGTGGTGGGGCGGGTCGCCTCAAGCCGGGGCCTGAGGGTGGTGGGGCGGGTCGCCTCAAGCCGGGGCCTGAGGGTGGTGGGGCGGGTCGCCTGTAGCCCGGGGCCTGAGGGTGGTGGGGCGGGTCGCCTGTAGCCCAGGGCCTGAGGGTGGTGGGGCGGGTCGCCTCAAGCCGGGGCCTGAGGGTGGTGGGGCGGGTTGCCTGTAGCCCGGGGCCTGAGGGTGGTGGGGCGGGTTGCCTGTAGCCCGGGGCCTGAGGGTGGTGGGGCGGGTCGCCTCAAGCCGGGGCCTGAGGGTGGTGGGGCGGGTCGCCTGTAGCCCGGGGCCTGAGGGTGGTGGGGCGGGTCGCCTCAAGCCGGGGCCTGAGGGTGGTGGGGCGGGTCGCCTCAAGCCGGGGCCTGAGGATGGTGGGGCGGGTCGCCTCAAGCCGGGGCCTGAGGGTGCTGGGGCGGGTCGCCTCCAGCCGGGGCGTGAGGGTGGTGGGGCGGGTCGCCTCAAGCCGGGGCCTGAGGGTGGTGGGGTGGGTCGCCTCAAGCCGGGGCCTGAGGGTGGTGGGGCGGGTCTCCCTCAAGCCGGGGCCTGACGGTGGTGGGGCGGGTCGCCTCAAGCCGGGTCTGAGGGTGGTGGGGCGGGTCGCCTCAAGCCGGGGCCTGAGGGTGGTGGGGCGGGTCGCCTCAAGCCGGGGCCTGAGGGTGGTGGGGCGGGTCGCCTCAAGCCGGGGCCTGGGGGTGGTGGGGCGGGCCGCCTCAAGCCGGGGGCTGAGGGTGGTGGGGCGGGTCGCCTCAATGCGGGGCCTGAGGGTGGTGGGGCGGGTCGCCTCAAGCCGGGGCCTGAGGGTGGTGGGGGTGGTCGCCTCAAGCCGGGGCCTGAGGGTGGTGGGGCGGGTCGCCTCCAGCCGGGGCCTGAGGGTGGTGGGGCGGGTCGCCTCAAGCCGGGGCCTGAGGGTGGTGGGGCGGGTCGTCTCAAGCCGGGGCCTGAGGGTGGTGGGGCGGGCCGCCTCAAGCCTGGGCCTGAGGGTGGTGGGGCGGGTCGCCTGTGGCCCGGGGCCTGAGGGTGGTGGGGCGGGTCGCCTCAAGCCGGGGCCTGAGGGTGGTGGGGCGGGTCACCTGTAGCCCGGAGCCTGAGGGTGGTGGGGTGGGTCGCCTCAAGCCGGGGCCTGAGGGTGGTGGGGCGGGTCGTCTCAAGCCGGGGCCTGAGGGTGGTGGGGCGGGTCGCCTCAAGCCGGGGCCTGAGGGTGGTGGGGCGGGTCGCCTCAAGCCGGGGCCTGAGGGTGGTGGGGCGGGTCGCCTGTAGCCCGGGGCCTGAGGGTGGTGGGGCGGGTCGCCTCAAGCCGGGGCCTGAGGGTGGTGGGGCTGGTCGCCTCAAGCCGGAGCCTGAGGGTGGTGGGGCGGGTCGCCTGTAGCCCGGGGCCTGAGGGTGGTGGGGCGGGTCGCCTCAAGTCGGGGCCTGAGGGTGGTAGGGCGGGTCGCCTGTAGCCCGGGGCCTGAGGGTGGTGGGGCGGGTCGCTTCAAGCCGGGGCCTGAGGGTGGTGGGGCGGGTCGCCTCAAGCCGATGCCTAAGGGTGGTGGGGCGGGTCGCCTCAAGCCGGGGCCTGAGGGTGGTGGGGGTGGTCGCCTCAAGCCGGGGCCTGAGGGTGGTGGGGCAGGTCGCCTCCAGCCGGGGCCTGAGGGTGGTGGGACGGGTCGCCTCCAGGGACGGGTCGCCTCCAGCCGGGGCCTGAGGGTGGTGGGGCGGGTCGCCTCAAGCCTGGGCCTGAGGGTGGTGGGGCGGGTCGCCTCAAGCCGGGGCCTGAGGGTGGTGGGGCAGGTCACCTCAAGCCGGGGCCTGAGGGTGGTGGGGCGGGTCGCCTCAAGCCGGGGCCTGAGGGTGGTGGGGCGTGTCGCCTCAAGCCGGGGCCTGAGGGTGGTGGGGCGGGTCGCCTGTAGCCCGGGGCCTGAGGGTGGTGGGGCGGGTCGCCTGTAGCCCAGGGCCTGAGGGTGCTGGGGCGGGTCGCCTCAAGCCGGGGCCTGAGGGTGGTGGGGCGGGTTGCCTGTAGCCCGGGGCCTGAGGGTGGTGGGGCGGGTTGCCTGTAGCCCGGGGCCTGAGGGTGGTGGGGTGGGTCGCCTCAAGCCGGGGCCTGAGGGTGGTGGAGCGGGTCGCCTGTAGCCCGGGGCCTGAGGGTGGTGGGGCGGGTCGCCTCAAGCCGGGGCCTGAGGGTGGTGGAGCGGGTCGCCTCAAGCCGGGGCCTGAGGGTGTTGGGGCGGGTCGCCTCAAGCCGGGGCCTGAGGGTGGTGGGGCGGGACGCCTCAAGCCGGGGCCTGAGGATGGTGGGGCGGGTCGCCTCAAGCCGGGGCCTGAGGGTGGTTGGGCGGGTCGCCTCAAGCCTGGGCCTGAGGGTGGTGGGGCGGGTCGCCTGTAGCCCGGGGCCTGAGGGTGGTGGGGCGGGTCGCCTCAAGCCGGGGCCTGAGGGTGGTGGGGCGGGTCGCCTCAAGCCGGGGCCTGAGGGTGGTGGGGCGGGTCGCCTCAAGCCGGGGCCTGAGGGTGGTGGGGCGGGTCGCCTCAAGCCGGGGCCTGAGGGTGGTGGGGCGGGTCGCCTCAAGCCGGGGCCTGAGGGTGGTGGGGCTGGTCGCCTCAAGCCAGGGCCTGAGGGTGGTGGGGCGGGTCGCCTGTAGCCCGGGGCCTGAGGGTGGTGGGGTGGGTCGCCTCAAGCCGGGGCCTGAGGGTGGTGGGGCGGGTCGCCTCAAGCCGGTGCCTGAGGGTGGTGGGGCGGGTCGCCTCAAGCCGGGGCCTGAGGGTGGTGGAGCGGGTCGCCTCAAGCCGGGGCCTGAGGGTGGTGGGGCGGGTCGCCTCAAGCCGGGGCCTGAGGGTGGTGGGGCGGGTCGCCTCCAGCCGGGGCCTGAGGGTGGTGGGGCGGGTCGCCTCAAGCCTGGGCCTGAGGGTGGTGGGGCGGGTCGCCTGTAGCCCGGGGCCTGAGGGTGGTGGGGCGGGTCGCCTCAAGCCGGGGGCTGAGGGTGGTGGGGCGGGTCGCCTCAAGCCGGGGCCTGAGGGTGGTGGGGCGGGTCGCCTCAAGCCGGGGCCTGAGGGTGGTGGGGCGGGTCGCCTGTAGCCCGGGGCCTGAGGGTGGTGGGGCGGGTCGCCTGTAGCCCAGGGCCTGAGGGTGCTGGGGCGGGTCGCCTCAAGCCGGGGCCTGAGGGTGGTGGGGCGGGTTGCCTGTAGCCCGGGGCCTGAGGGTGGTGGGGCGGGTCGCCTCAAGCCGGGGCCTGAGGGTGGTGGGGCGGGTCGCCTGTAGCCCGGGGCCTGAGGATGGTGGGGTGGGTCGCCTCAAGCCGGGGCCTGAGGGTGGTGGGGCGGGTCGCCTCAAGCCGGTGCCTGAGGGTGGTGGGGCGGGTCGCCTCAAGCCGGGGCCTGAGGGTGGTGGAGCGGGTCGCCTCAAGCCGGGGCCTGATGGTGGTGGGGCGGGTCGCCTCAAGCCAGGGCCTGAGGGTGGTGGGGCGGGTCGCCTCCAGCCGGGGCCTGAGGGTGGTGGGGCGGGTCGCCTCAAGCCTGGGCCTGAGGGTGGTGGGGCGGGTCGCCTGTAGCCCGGGGCCTGAGGGTGGTGGGGCGTGTCGCCTCAAGCCGGGGCCTGAGGGTGGTGGGGCGGGTCGCCTCAAGCCGGGGCCTGAGGGTGGTGGGGCGGGTCGCCTCAAGCCGGGGCCTGAGGGTGGTGGGGCGGGTCGCCTGTAGCCCGGGGCCTGAGGGTGGTGGGGCGGGTCGCCTGTAGCCCAGGGCCTGAGGGTGCTGGGGCGGGTCGCCTCAAGCCGGGGCCTGAGGGTGGTGGGGCGGGTTGCCTGTAGCCCGGGGCCTGAGGGTGGTGGGGCGGGTCGCCTCAAGCCGGGGCCTGAGGGTGGTGGGGCGGGTCGCCTGTAGCCCGGGGCCTGAGGGTGGTGGGGCGGGTCGCCTCAAGCCGGGGCCTGAGGGTGGCGGAGCGGGTCGCCTCAAGCCGGGGCCTGAGGGTGTTGGGGCGGGTCGCCTCAAGCCGGGGCCTGAGGGTGTTGGGGCGGGTCGCCTCAAGCCGGGGCCTGAGGGTGGTGGGGCGGGTCGCCTCAAGCCGGGGCCTGAGGATGGTGGGGCGGGTCGCCTCAAGCCGGGGCCTGAGGGTGGTTGGGCGGGTCGCCTCAAGCCTGGGCCTGAGGGTGGTGGGGCGGGTCGCCTGTAGCCCGGGCCTGAGGGTGGTGGGGCGGGTCGCCTTAAGCCGGGGCCTGAGGGTGGTGGGGCGGGTCGCCTCAAGCCGGGGCCTGAGGGTGGTGGGGCGGGTCGCCTCAAGCCGGGGCCTGAGGGTGGTGGGGCGGGTCGCCTCAAGCCGGGGCCTGAGGGTGGTGGGGCTGGTCGCCTCAAGCCAGGGCCTGAGGGTGGTGGGGCGGGTCGCCTGTAGCCCGGGGCCTGAGGGTGGTGGGGCGGGTCGCCTGTAGCCCGGGGCCTGAGGGTGGTGGGGCGGGTCGCCTGTAGCCCGGGGCCTGAGGGTAGTGGGGCGGGTCGCCTCAAGCCGGGGCCTGAGGGTGGTGGGGCGGGTCGCCTCAAGCCGGTGCCTGAGGGTGGTGGGGCGGGTCGCCTCAAGCCGGGGCCTGAGGGTGGTGGAGCGGGTCGCCTCAAGCCGGGGCCTGAGGGTGGTGGGGCGGGTCGCCTCCAGCCGGGGCCTGAGGGTGGTGGGGCGGGTTGCCTCAAGCCTGGGCCTGAGGGTGGTGGGGCGGGTCGCCTCAAGCCGGGGCCTGAGGGTGGTGGAGCGGGTCGCCTCAAGCCGGGGCCTGAGGGTGGTGGGGCGGGTCGCCTCCAGCCGGGGCCTGAGGGTGGTGGGGCGGGTCGCCTCAAGCCTGGGCCTGAGGGTGGTGGGGCGGGTCGCCTGTAGCCCGAAGCCTGAGGGTGGTGGAGCGGGTCGCCTCAAGCCGGGGCCTGAGGGTGGTGGGGCGGGTCGCCTCAAGCCGGGGCCTGAGGGTGGTGGGGCGGGTCGCCTCAAGCCGGGGCCTGAGGGTGGTGGGGCGGGTCGCCTCAAGCCGGGGCCTGAGGGTGGTGGGGCTGGTCGCCTCAAGCCAGGGCCTGAGGGTGGTGGGGCGGGTCGCCTGTAGCCCGGGGCCTGAGGGTGGTGGGGCGGGTCGCCTGTAGCCCGAGGCCTGAGGGTGGTGGGGCGGGTCGCCTGTAGCCCGGGGCCTGAGGTTGGTGGGGAGGGTCGCCTCAAGCCGGGGCCTGAGGGTGGTGGGGCGGGTCGCCTCAAGCCGGGGCCTGAGGGTGGTGGGGCGGGTCGCCTCAAGCAGGGGCCTGAGGGTGGTGGAGCGGGTCGCCTCAAGCCGGGGCCTGAGGGTGGTGGATCGGGTCGCCTCAAGCTGGGGCCTGAGGGTGGTGGGGCGGGTCGCCTCAAGCCTGGGCCTGAGGGTGGTGGGGCGGGTCGCCAGTAGCCCGGGGCCTGAGGGTGGTGGGGCGGGTCGCCTCAAGCCGGGGCCTGAGGGTGGTGGGGCGGGTCGCCTGTAGCCCGGGGCCTGAGGGTGGTGGGGCGGGTCGCCTGTAGCCCAGGGCCTGAGGGTGCTGGGGCGGGTCGCCTCAAGCCGGGGCCTGAGGGTGGTGGGGCGGGTCGCCTGTAGCCCGGGGCCTGAGGGTGGTGGGGCGGGTCGCCTCAAGCCGGGGCCTGAGGGTGGTGGAGCGGGTCGCCTCAAGCCGGGGCCTGAGGGTGTTGGGGCGGGTCGCCTCAAGCCGGGGCCTGAGGGTGGTGGGGCGGGTCGCCACAAGCCGGGGCCTGAGGATGGTGGGGCGGGTCGCCTCAAGCCGGGGCCTGAGGGTGGTTGGGCGGGTCGCCTCAAGCCTGGGCCTGAGGGTGGTGGGGCGGGTCGCCTGTAGCCCGGGCCTAAGGGTGGTGGGGCGGGTCGCCTCAAGCCGGGGCCTGAGGGTGGTGGGGCGGGTCGCCTCAAGCCGGGGCCTGAGGGTGGTGGGGCGGGTCGCCTCAAGCCGGGGCCTGAGGGTGGTGGGGCGGGTCGCCTCAAGCCGGGGCCTGAGGGTGGTGGGGCTGGTCGCCTCAAGCCAGGGCCTGAGGGTGGTGGGGCGGGTCGCCTGTAGCCCGGGGCCTGAGGGTGGTGGGGCGGGTCGCCTGTAGCCCGGGGCCTGAGGGTAGTGGGGCGGGTCGCCTCAAGCCGGGGCCTGAGGGTGGTGGGGCGGGTCGCCTCAAGCCGGTGCCTGAGGGTGGTGGGGCGGGTCGCCTCAAGCCGGGGCCTGAGGCTGGTGGAGCGGGTCGCCTCAAGCCGGGGCCTGAGGGTGGTGGGGCGGGTCGCCTGTAGCCCGGGGCCTGAGGGTAGTGGGGCGGGTCGCCTCAAGCCGGGGCCTGAGGGTGGTGGGGCGGGTCGCCTCAAGCCGGTGCCTGAGGGTGGTGGGGCGGGTCGCCTCAAGCCGGGGCCTGAGGCTGGTGGAGCGGGTCGCCTCAAGCCGGGGCCTGAGGGTGGTGGGGCGGGTCGCCTCCAGCCGGGGCCTGAGGGTGGTGGGGCGGGTCGCCTCAAGCCGGGGCCTGAGGGTGGTGGAGCGGGTCGCCTCAAGCCGGGGCCTGAGGGTGGTGGATCGGGTCGCCTCAAGCTGGGGCCTGAGGGTGGTGGGGCGGGTCGCCTCAAGCCTGGGCCTGAGGGTGGTGGGGCGGGTCGCCAGTAGCCCGGGGCCTGAGGGTGGTGGGGCGGGTCGCCTCAAGCCGGGGCCTGAGGTTGGTGGGGTGGGTCGCCCTCAAGCCGGGTCCTGGGGGTGGTGGGGCGGGTCGCCTCAAGCCGGGGCCTGAGGGTGGTGGGGCGGGTCGCCTCAAGCCGGGGCCTGAGGGTGGTGGGGCGTGTCGCCTCAAGCCGGGGCCTGAGGGTGGTGGGGCGGGTCGCCTGTAGCCCGGGGCCTGAGGGTGGTGGGGCGGGTCGCCTGTAGCCCGGGGCCTGAGGGTGGGGGGGCGGGTCGCCTGTAGCCCGGGGCCTGAGGGTGGTGGGGCGGGTCGCCTCAAGCCGGGGCCTGAGGGTGGTGGGGCGGGTCGCCTCAAGCCGGGGCCTGAGGGTGGTGGGGCGGGTCGCCTCAAGCCGGGGCCTGAGGGTGGTGGGGCGGGTCGCCTCAAGCCGGGGCCTGAGGGTGGTGGGGCTGGTCGCCTCAAGCCAGGGCCTGAGGGTGGTGGGGCGGGTCGCCTGTAGCCCGGGGCCTGAGGGTGGTGGGGCGGGTCGCCTGTAGCCCGGGGCCTGAGGGTGGTGGGGCGGGTCGCCTCAAGCCGGGGCCTGAGGGTGGTGGGGCGGGTCGCCTCAAGCCGGTGCCTGAGGGTGGTGGGGCGGGTCGCCTCAAGCCGGGGCCTGAGGGTGGTGGAGCGGGTCGCCTCAAGCCGGGGCCTGATGGTGGTGGGGCGGGTCGCCTCAAGCCGGGGCCTGAGGGTGGTGGGGCGGGTCGCCTCCAGCCGGGGCCTGAGGGTGGTGGGGCGGGTCGCCTCAAGCCTGGGCCTGAGGGTGGTGGGGCAGGTCGCCTGTAGCCCGGGGCCTGAGGGTGGTGGGGCGGGTCGCCTGTAGCCCGGGGCCTGAGGGTGGTGGGGCGGGTCGCCTGTAGCCCGGGGCCTGAGGGTGGGGGGGCGGGTCCGCCTGTAGCCCGGGGCCTGAGGGTGGTGGGGCGGGTCGCCTCAAGCCGGGGCCTGAGGGTGGTGGGGCGGGTCGCCTCAAGCCGGGGCCTGAGGGTGGTGGGGCGGGTCGCCTCAAGCCGGGGCCTGAGGGTGGTGGGGCGGGTCGCCTCAAGCCGGGGCCTGAGGGTGGTGGGGCTGGTCGCCTCAAGCCAGGGCCTGAGGGTGGTGGGGCGGGTCGCCTGTAGCCCGGGGCCTGAGGGTGGTGGGGCGGGTCGCCTGTAGCCCGGGGCCTGAGGGTGGTGGGGCGGGTCGCCTCAAGCCGGGGCCTGAGGGTGGTGGGGCGGGTCGCCTCAAGCCGGTGCCTGAGGGTGGTGGGGCGGGTCGCCTCAAGCCGGGGCCTGAGGGTGGTGGAGCGGGTCGCCTCAAGCCGGGGCCTGATGGTGGTGGGGCGGGTCGCCTCAAGCCGGGGCCTGAGGGTGGTGGGGCGGGTCGCCTCCAGCCGGGGCCTGAGGGTGGTGGGGCGGGTCGCCTCAAGCCTGGGCCTGAGGGTGGTGGGGCAGGTCGCCTGTAGCCCGGGGCCTGAGGGTGGTGGGGCGGGTCGCCTCAAGCCGGGGCCTGAGGGTGGTGGGGCGGGTCGCCTCAAGCCGGGGCCTGAGGGTGGTGGGGCGGGTCGCCTCAAGCCGGGGCCTGAGGGTGGTGGGGCGGGTCGCCTCAAGCCCGGGGCCTGAGGGTGGTGGGGCTGGTCGCCTCAAGCCAGGGCCTGAGGGTGGTGGGGCGGGTCGCCTGTAGCCCGGGGCCTGAGGGTGGTGGGGCGGGTCGCCTGTAGCCCGGGGCCTGAGGGTGGTGGGGCGGGTTGCCTGTAGCCCGGGGCCTGAGGGTGGTGGGGAGGGTCGCCTCAAGCCGGGGCCTGAGGGTGGTGGGGCGGGTCGCCTCAAGCCGGGGCCTGAGGGTGGTGGGGCGGGTCGCCTGTAGCCCGGGGCCTGAGGGTGGTGGGGCGGGTCGCCTGTAGCCCAGGGCCTGAGGGTGGTGGGGCGGGTCGCCTCAAGCTGGGGCCTGAGGGTGGTGGGGCGGGTTGCCTGTAGCCCGGGGCCTGAGGGTGGTGGGGCGGGTTGCCTGTAGCCCGGGGCCTGAGGGCGGTGGGGCGGGTCGCCTCAAGCCGGGGCCTGAGGGTGGTGGAGCGGGTCGCCTCAAGCCGGGGCCTGAGGGTGGTGGAGCGGGTCGCCTGTAGCCCGGGGCCTGAGGGTGGTGGGGCGGGTCGCCTCAAGCCGGGGCCTGAGGGTGGTGGGGCGGGTCGCCTCAAGCCGGGGCCTGAGGGTGGTGGGGCGGGTCGCCTCAAGCCGGGGCCTGAGGGTGGTGGAGCGGGTCGCCTCAAGCCGGGGCCTGAGGGTGGTGGATCGGGTCGCCTCAAGCTGGGGCCTGAGGGTGGTGGGGCGGGTCGCCTCAAGCCTGGGCCTGAGGGTGGTGGGGCGGGTCGCCAGTAGCCCGGGGCCTGAGGGTGGTGGGGCGGGTCGCCTCAAGCCGGGGCCTGAGGGTGGTGGGGTGGGTCGCCTCAAGCCGGGTCCTGGGGGTGGTGGGGCGGGTCGCCTCAAGCCGGGGCCTGAGGGTGGTGGGGCGGGTCGCCTCAAGCCGGGGCCTGAGGGTGGTGGGGCGTGTCGCCTCAAGCCGGGGCCTGAGGGTGGTGGGGCGGGTCGCCTGTAGCCCGGGGCCTGAGGGTGGTGGGGTGGGTCGCCTGTAGCCCGGGGCCTGAGGGTGGGGGGGCGGTTCGCCTGTAGCCCGGGGCCTGAGGGTGGGGGGGCGGGTCGCCTGTAGCCCGGGGCCTGAGGGTGGGGTGGCGGGTCGCCTGTAGCCCGGGCCCTGAGGGTGGTGGGGCGGGTCGCCTCAAGCCGGGGCCTGAGGGTGGTGGGGCGGGTCGCCTGTAGCCCAGGGCCTGAGGGTGGTGGGGCGGGTCGCCTGTAGCCCGGGGCCTGAGGGTGGTGGGGCGGGTCGCCGCAAGCCGGGGCCTGAGGGTGGTGTGGCGGGTCGCCTCAACCCGGGGCCTGAGGGTGGTGGGGCGGGTCGCCTCAAGCCGGGGCCTGAGGGTGGCGGGGCGGGTCGCCTGAAGCCGGGGCCTGAGGGTGGCGGGGCGGGTCGCCTGAAGCCGGGGCCTGAGGGTGGCGGGGCGGGTCGCCTGAAGCCGGGGCCTGAGGGTGGCGGGGCGGGTCGCCTGAAGCCGGGGCCTGAGGGTGGCGGGGCGGGTCGCCTGAAGCCGGGGCCTGAGGGTGGCGGGGCGGGTCGCCTGAAGCCGGGGCCTGAGGGTGGCGGGGCGGGTCGCCTGAAGCCGGGGCCTGAGGGTGGCGGGGCGGGTCGCCTGAAGCCGGGGCCTGAGGGTGGCGGGGCGGGCCGCCTGAAGCCGGGGCCTGAGGGTGGCGGGGCGGGTCGCCTGAAGCCGGGGCCTGAGGGTGGCGGGGCGGGTCGCCTGAAGCCGGGGCCTGAGGGTGGTGGGGCGGGTCGCCTCAAGCCGGGGCCTGAGGGTGGTGGGGCGGGTCGCCTCAAGCCGGGGCCTGAGGGTGGTGGGGCGGGTCGCCTCAAGCCGGGGCCTGAGGGTGGTGGGGCGAGTCGCCTGAAGCCGGGGCCTGAGGGTGGTGGGTCGCTGGTGGGGCGGGTCGCCTGAAGCCGGGGCCTGAGGGTGGTGGGGCGGGTCGCCTCAAGCCGGGGCCTGAGGGTGGTGGGGCGGGTCGCCTCAAGCCGGGGCCTGAGGGTGGTGGGGCGGGTCGCCTGAAGCCGGGGCCTGAGGGTGGTGGGTCGCTGGTGGGGCGGGTCGCCTCAAGCCGGGGCCTGCGGGTGGCGGGGCGGGTCGCCTCAAGCCGGGGCCTGAAGGTGGCGGGGCGGGTCGCCTCAAGCCGGGGCCTGAGGGTGGGGGGTCGGGTCGCCTCAAGCCGGGGCCTGAGGGTGGCGGGGCGGGTCGCCTCAAGCCGGGCCTGAGGGTGGCGGGGCGGGTAGCCTGAAGCCGGGGCCTGAGGGTGGTAGGGCAGGTATAGGCAGGCTATAATTTTTACTGTATATTAGATTACAGAAGCAGGCTGTGTTTTTCTATTCCTGCACAGCATTAGCTATCCCTAGTCTATAATTACATACATCTAAACAGCAATATGCAGCAGGACAGATTGGATCCAGGGTGATAGCCGATCGCCACATTTGGGGTCAGGAAGGAATTTTTTGCCCCCCTGAGGTAGAACTCTCCGGGGAGTTTTTTCGCCTTCCTCTGGATCTTTGGGTCTTGCGGCTCTCATCTTAGGACATCGGTGGACTGGTCAGAAGGACCGCAGCAAGTTCTGTGTTTTCCACTCGTTCTAACCTGAGAGTCACTGTGATCATTGTGTCATTTATTAAATGGCCGATAATATTTAATTACAATGTTGCTTATTGCTATTCTAATAAAACAGAATTCTATAATCTACATCATGGTGTTTGTCTTTTTTCCGATTTCTCCTTACACGGCGACCATGATGGGAGTGATCGCTGCAGCCCAATGTTCTAGAAGTATTCTTATCCTACATATAGTATAGTGTATCATCTCCCAAAGACTGCAGCTGCTGCAGGCAGGAACTATCGGGGCTCCATATAGAGATCTGAGAACCTATAACTCTACCTACCGCAATGTCATCATGTCAGCTCCTATGGTATCTCCAGTTGCAAGTGTCATGGGGTTCAGTCTCTGATGCGGGCGCTAACATTGTCTGTGTCCTCGCGTCTACACAACAGACTACATGGAAGAGACTGAAGATTGCGACAAGAAGAGCAACTGAGTACAGAAGACACAGGAGGGTCTCGAATAACAAATAGGAGACTGACTAAAGAGCCTTTAGTCCTTCGCAGGGGTGCAACAAGTAGTCATGGTGACCCAATAAGACATGGAAGGGAGCGTCACTCAGCAAGGACCGGTATTAGAAAGAAATGGCCGCATTTACTAAGGACGCTCTTACACAGAATGATTATGGTTTAGTGTAAACACGGCCGACGACTGAAAAATAAATGATAATTCATTCGCTTATAGTTCATTGTATGCAACCATAAAAATCATCCTGGCGCGTTTGCTAGACATTCGGTTTAAACAGCGCTTATTTCGCCGTTCTCATTCACTGGTGTAGCGAACCGAACGACTGAAAAATCCTGGTAAAAAAAACCAAAACTACAATTAGTTTGTGTTCTAATTGACCCCTCAGACGCACCTCTCAAAGCAGCAATGATGTTGACGCTTGAACGAGGATGGGTGGCTCCTGGGTTTTCTGTAGCTGCTGCATCATTTGTCCAATTTTGCATGCTCTTTGCTGTAAAGCAACAGGGCAGAAGTAAAATTTGCCACATAACACTTGCCGGGGCCACTCTACCTATTTCAGGGATTGCAAATTGGCTACACTCAGCTCCCCCTTGTTGGGAAGTATGAATATGTGCTTGTTGTTGTTGATTTCTTTTCAGGTTGGAGACCTACCCTGTTACCAAAGTAAATAAGCAGGTACCCACACAGAAGCTCATGAATGAGGTAATCCGCAGATATGGGGCACCGGAAGTGATTGAGTCAAACAAAGGTACACACTTCACAGGTGAAATAATGCAACACATCATGTCTGCTTTGGGTGTATTCCAGGCTTATCACACACCCTACCATCCGCGGAGTAGTGGGAAAGTAGATACAAAAGGCAATAGAGGAAATGGGCAAATCTTGAATTGAGTGTCTTCTATTACTTTTTTTCCCAGGAGGGTACATGCCACAGTAGCTGAGTTTGGGGAATGATTTTCTTGTTAATTTTGTCATAGTTTTCTCCAAGGAATTGTCAGTAATGCATTCTGCAGTCTCTGCTTTTCTCCCAGGTCCTACAGACGAGTGTCACAATCTGAAACCAGGTGACAGGGTCTATGTAAAAAAGTTTGAGAGAGAAACCCGGTTTAAAGGTCCCTACCAGATGCTGTTCACCACCCCAACTGCAGTCAAGCTTGAAAGAAAGTCCACTTGGATCCACACTTCGCACTGAAAAAACTCATGATCCTGCATATCCTTTACATGCTATGGGCAGGGTTGGGGACCTTGGCGGAAGTGGATGTCACAGTGACATTGTGGTACAATTCAAATACAATACAACATACAATTCAAATACAATACAGCATACACCTTTGACTACTGTACACTAGCCCCCTGTTTCAGGGACAAATTAATACAATCAAATGTGCAATATGAAGACTACACTGAGGGTGAGAATCTAACACCGCATCGTGCTAAGAGAGAAGTTGGCGCTCTAGGTGGTAACTTTAATCCACATGTATACATAGATGCAATAGGAGTGCCAAGGGGGGTGCCAGATGAATTTAATTCTAGAGATCAGGTTAAAGCAGGTTTTTAGTCCTTATTTGCTATTGTCACTGGTAATAATAATGTAGATTGGATAAATTATATCTATTACAATCAGCAGAGGTTTGTAAACTATACCAGAGATGCTTTGCAAGGGTTAGCTGACCAGTTAGGGCCCACTGCATCCATGGCGTTCCAAAATAGAGTGGCCCTGGATATGATTTTAGCAAAAAGAGGTGGGGTATGTAACTTCCTGTACGTGTATTATGTGTATTATCCCTTTGATCAAAAAGAGTATGAGTAAGAGACTGAACAATGTGACACCAACGTTTCCCTTGTTTGAAAAAGATGAAGAGCCAGTTCCGATAATGTCAACCACGTACGTTACCAGAAGAATGGAGAGATGGACTAGTACTGCGCCTGCCTCAGTCTCATAAGATAGATTGTCAGTGGAATTCCCATTTGCCTAGGGATAGTGCAGAAGACCTTAGGTTCCGGCGAGGGCGCACCCTGTGGGGTGTTAACTAGAGATGAGCGAGCACCAAAATGCTCGGGTGCTCGTTACTCGGGACGAACTTTTCGCGATGCTCGAGGGTTCGTTTCGAGTAACGAACCCCATTGAAGTCAATGGGCGACCCGAGCATTTTTGTATTTCGCCGATGCTCGCTAAGGTTTCCTTGTGTGAAAATCTTGGCAATTCAAGAAAGTGATGGGAACGACACAGCAACGGATAGGGAAGGCGAGTGGCTACATGTTGGGCTGCATCTCAAGTTCACAGGTCCCACTATTAAGCCACAATAGCGGCAAGAGTGCCCCCCCCCCTCCCAAAAACTTTTACTTCTGAAAAGCCCTCATTAGCATGGCATACCTTAGCTAAGCACCACACTACCTCCAACAAAGCACAATCACTGCCTGCATGACACTCCACTGCCACTTCTCCTGGGTTACATGCTGCCCAACCGCCCCCCCCTCCCCCCCCCCCCACAGCGCACACCAAAGTGTCCCTGCGCAGCCTTCAGCTGCCCTCATGCCACACCACCCTCATGTCTATTTAGAAGTGCGTCTGCCATGAGGAGGAACCGCAGGCACACACTGCAGAGGGTTGGCACGGCTAGGCAGCGACCCTCTTTAAAAGGGGCGGGGCGATAGCCCACAATGCTGTACAGAAGCAATGAGAAATAGAATCCTGTGCCACCGCCATCAGAAGCTGCACACGTGGGCATAGCAATGGGGAACCTATGTGCCACACACTATTCATTCTGTCAAGGTGTCTCTGCATGCCCCAGTCAGACCGGGCTTTTTAATTCATAGACACAGGCAGGTACAACTCCCTATTGTGAAGTCCCTGTCGACCGACAGCATGGGTGGCTCCCTGGAACCCACCGGCGATACACAAAAATATCCCATTGCATTGCCCAACACAGCTGAGGTAGTAATGTCGTGCTTAATGCAGGTGGGCTTCGGCCCACACTGCATGCCCCAGTCAGACTGGGGTTCTTTACAAGTGGAAACAGATGCATTTATAATTCCCTGTGGACCCACAGCATGGGTGGGTGCCAGGAAGCCACCGGCGGTACATAGAAATATCCCATTGCATTGCCCAACACAGCTGAGGTAGTAATGTCGTGCTTAATGCAGGTGGGCTTCGGCCCACACTGCATGCCCCAGTCAGACTGGGGTTCTTTAGAAGTGGACACATGTAGGTTAAACTCTGTGTGCACCTACAGCATGGGTGGCTCCCTGGAACCCACCGGCGATACACAAAAATATCCCATTGCATTGCCCAACACAGCTGAGGTAGTAATGTCGTGCTTAATGCAGGTGGGCTTCGGCCCACACTGCATGCCCCAGTCAGACTGGGGTTCTTTACAAGTGGAAACAGATGCATTTATAATTCCCTGTGGACCCACAGCATGGGTGGGTGCCAGGAAGCCACCGGCGGTACATAGAAATATCCCATTGCATTGCCCAACACAGCTGAGGTAGTAATGTCGTGCTTAATGCAGGTGGGCTTCGGCCCACACTGCATGCCCCAGTCTGACTGGGGTTCTTTACAAGTGGAAACAGATGCATTTATAATTCCCTGTGGACCCACAGCATGGGTGGGTGCCAGGAAGCCACCGGCGGTACATAGGAATATCCCATTGCATTGCCCAACATAGCTGAGGTAGTAATGTCATGCTTAATGCAGGTGGGCTTCGGTCCACACTGCATGCCCCAGTCAGACTGGGGTTCTTTAGAAGTGGACACATGTAGGTTAAACTCCGTGTGCACCTACAGCATGGGTGGCTCCCTGGAACCCACCGGCGATACACAAAAATATCCCATTGCATTGCCCAACACAGCTGAGGTAGTAATGTCCTGCTTAATACAGGTGGGCTTCGGCCCACACTGCATGCCCCAGTCTGACTGATAATATGTACCTTAACAGTAACCTCGTTGGTGGTAATGTGGTGGTGACTGCAGACCTGGTAGCGCGGTTTAATGTAGTTGGTTTTCGGAATGTGGCCAGGATTAAGTGGGCCGTGGCGGGGGATGTTTTTGAGGCACTACGTGTCCTCTCCACGTGTCCGTGGTTATATGCACCTTAACAGTAACAGCGTTGGTGGGATATGGCCTCGCCGCCATCATGTCTTTGGGAAGCCTCTGTTTCCACACCCCAGAGACATACCATTAGCAGCGGTATAGGCAGAGCCCAGAATTAGTAACATTTCAGCCGTAGCATTAGCGACAGGCCCCACTAACATATCACTAGCAGCATTATAGGGGGAGCACAGTCTTCGTTCCATTTCAGTAATAGTAGCAGCCTACACAGGCCCCAGTAACAATTCCGAAGCAGCAGTATAGTGGGAGCGCAGTCTTCGTTCCATTTCAGTAATAGTAGCAGCCTACACAGGCCCCAGGAACAATTCCGAAGCAGCAGTTCAGTGGGAGCGCAGTCTTAGTTCCATTTCAGTAGCTGCAGTATAGCCAAGGCCCAAGTTACATTTATGTAGCTAAAGTGTAGGCCAACCGCACACACACTTCTGTACCATGAGTGCAGGCGAAGAACATACAAATTGCTATGATTACACTGTAGGTGAGGGCCCAAAAAAATTGGTGTACCAACAGTACTAATGTACCTCAGTAAAAATTGGCCATGCCCAACCAAGATGGCAGGTGAAACCCATTAATCGCTTTGGTTAATGTGGCTTAAGTGGTAACTAGGCCTGGAGGCAGCCCAGTTTAACGAAAAATTGGTTCAAGTTAAAGTTTCAACGCTTTTAAGAGCATTGAAACATATAAAAATTGTTTAGAAAAATTATATGAGTGAGCCTTGTGGCCCTAAGAAAAATTGCCCGTTCAGCGTGATTACGTGAGGTTTCAGGAGGAGGAGCAGGAGGAGGAGGAGGAATATTAGACACAGATTGATGAAGCAGAAATGTCCCCGTTTTGGATGGTGAGAGAGAACGTAGCTTCCATCCGCGGGTGCAGCCTACGTATTGCTTACGTATCGCTGCTGTCCGCTGGTGGAGAAGAGAAGTCTGGGGAAATCCAGGCTTTGTTCATCTTGATGAGTGTTAGCCTGTCGGCACTGTCGGTTGACAGGCGGGTACGCTTATCTGTGATGATTCCCCCAGCCGCACTAAACACCCTTTCCGACAAGACGCTAGCCGCAGGACAAGCAAGCACCTCCAGGGCATACAGTGCGAGTTCAGGCCACGTGTCCAGCTTCGACACCCAGTAGTTGTAGGGGGCAGAGGCGTCACAGAGGACGGTTGTGCGATCGGCTACGTACTCCCTCACCATCCTTTTACAGTGCTCCCGCCGACTCAGCCTTGACTGGGGAGCGGTGGCACAGTCTTGCTGGGGAGCCATAAAGCTGTCCAGGCCCTTAAAGACTGTTGCACTGCCTGGGCTGTACATGCTGCTCGATCTACGCACCTCCCCTGGTACCTGGCCCTCAGAAGTGCGCCTTCTGCCACTAGCGCTGTCGGAAGGGAATTTTACCATCAGCTTGTCCGCCAGGGTCCTGTGGTATAGCAACACTCTCGAACCCCTTTCCTCTTCGGGAATGAGAGTGGGAAGGTTCTCCTTGTAGCGTGGGTCGAGCAGTGTGTACACCCAGTAATCCGTAGTGGCCAGAATGCGTGTAACGCGAGGGTCACGAGAAAGGCATCCTAACATGAAGTCAGCCATGTGTGCCAGGGTACCTGTACGCAACACATGGCTGTCCGCACTAGGAAGATCACTTTCAGGATCCTCCTCCTCCTCAGGCCATACACGCTGAAATGATGACAGGCAAGCAGCATGGGTACCGTCAGCAGTGGGCCAAGCTGTCTCTTCCCCCTCCTCCTCATCCTCCTCATGCTCCTCCTCCTCCTCCTGAACGCGCTGAGATATACACAGGAGGGTGCTCTGACTATCCAGCGACATACTGTCTTCCCCCGGCTCTGTTTCCGAGCGCAAAGCGTCTGCCTTTATGGTTTGCAGGGAACTTCTCAAGATGCATAGCAGAGGAATGGTGACGCTAATGATTGCAGCATCGCCGCTCACCACCTGGGTAGACTGCTCAAAGTTTCGAAGGACCTGGCAGATGTCTGCCAACCAGGCCCACTCTTCTGAAAAGAATTGAGGAGGCTGACTCCCACTGCGCCGCCCATGTTGGAGTTGGTATTCCACTATAGCTCTACGCTGCTCATAGAGCCTAGCCAACATGTGGAGCGTAGAGTTCCACCGTGTGGGCACGTCGCACAGCAGTCGGTGCACTGGCAGATTAAACCGATGTTGCAGGGTGCGCAGGGTGGCAGCGTCCGTGTGGGACTTGCGGAAATGTGCGCAGAGCCGGCGCACCTTTACGAGCAGGTCTGACAAGCGTGGGTAGCTTTTCAGAAAGCGCTGAACCACCAAATTAAAGACGTGGGCCAGGCATGGCACGCGCGTGAGGCTGCCGAGCTGCAGAGCCGCTACCAGGTTACGGCCGTTGTCACACACGACCATGCCCGGTTGGAGGCTCAGCGGCGCAAGCCAACGGTCGGTCTGCTCTGTCAGACCCTGCAGCAGTTCGTGTGCCTCCTATCTCCTAAGCTGAGTAGTTTCAGCACGGCCTGCTGACGCTTGCCCACCGCTGTGCTGCCACGCCGCGCGACACCGACTGCTGGCGACGTCCTGCTGCTGCTGACACATCTAGATTGCGAGACAGAGGTTGAGGAGGAGGAGGGTGCTTTAGTGGAAGAAGCGTACACCGCCGAACATACCACCACCGAGCTGGGACCCACAATTCTGGGGGTGGGTAGGATGTGAGCGGTCCCAGGCTCTGACTCTGTCCCAGCCTCCACTAAATTCACCCAATGTGCCGTCAGGGAGATGTAGTGGCCCTGCCCGCCTGTGCTTGTCCACGTGTCCGTAGTTAAGTGGACCTTGCCACTAACCGCATTGGTGAGGGCGCGTACAATGTTGCGGGAGACGTGGTCGTGCAGGGCTGGGACGGCACATCGGGAAAAGTAGTGGCGACTGGGAACTGAGTAGCGCGGGGCCGCCGCCGCCATCATAGCTTTGAAAGCCTCCATTTCCACCACCCTATACGGCAGCATTTCAAGGCTGATAAATTTGGCTATGTGGACGGTTAACGATTGAGCGTGCGGGTGCGTGGCGGCGTACTTGCGCTTGCGCTCCAACACTTGCGCTAGCGACGGCTGGACTGTGCGGTGCGAGACATTGGTGGATGGGGCCGAGGACAGCGGAGGTGAGGGTGTGGGTGCAGGCCGTGAGACGGTAGTGCCTGTGTCCTGAGAGGGGAGTTGGATCTCAGTGGCAGGTTGGGGCACAGGAGGAGAGGCAGCGGTGCAAACCGGAGGCGGTGAACAGCCTTCGTCCCACCTTGTGGGGTGCTTGGCCATCATATGTCTGCGCATGCTGGTGGTGGTGAGGTTGTTGGTGGTGGCTCCCCGGCTGATCTTGGCGCGACAAAGGTTGCACACCACTGTTCGTCGGTCGTCAGGCGTCTCGGTGAAAAACTGCCAGACCTTAGAACACCTCGGCCTCTGCAGGGTGGCATGGCGCGAGGGTGTGCTTTGGGAAACAGTTGGTGGATTATTTGGTCTGGCCCTGCCTCTACCCCTGGACACCGCACTGCCTCTTGCAACCTGCCCTGCTGCTGCCCGTGCTGTGTAGGCGTTGCACACCAGGTGGGGTCAGTCACCTCATCGTCCTGCTGCTCTTCCTCCGAATCCTCTGTGCGTTCCTCCCTCGGACTTACTGCCCTTACTACTACCTCACTGCAAGACAACTGTGTCTCATCGTCATCGTCCTCCTCACCCACTGAAAGGTCTTGAGACAGTTGCCGGAAGTCCCCAGCCTCATCCCCCGGACCCCGGGAACTTTCCAATGGTTGTGCATCAGTGACGATAAACTCATCTGGTGGGAGAGGAACCACTGCTGCCCAATCTGAGCAGGGGCCCGAGAACAGTTCCTGGGAGTCTTCCCGCTCCTGAACATGTGTCATTGTAGTGGAGTGAGGAGGCTGGGAGGAAGGAGGAGCAGCAGACAGAGGATTCGGATTTGCAGCACTGGACGGCGCAGAACTGTGGCTGGATGATAGCTTGCTCGAAGCACTTTCTGCCATCCAGGACAGGACCTGCTCACACTGCTCATTTTCTAATAAAGGTCTCCCGCGTGGACCCATTAATTGGGTGATGAATGTGGGGACGCCAGAAACGTGCCTCTCCCCTAATCGCGCAGCAGTCGGCTGCGACACACCTGGATCAGGAGCTCGGCCTGTGCCCACACCCTCACTTGGGCCTACGCGTCCTCGGCCGCGTCCACGTCCTCTAGGCCTACCCCTACCCCTCAGCATGCTGTATTACCAGTGATTTGATTTCACAGGCAGGAAATAAATTGGCGCAAGCCTGCAGGCCAAATATAATTTTTTAACTTTTTTAAAAAAGGAAAGGCCCACTGCCTCTAGTGAATGAATAATAAGTTTAATAACTGTGTTGCGGCCCTGCAAAAGTGTCACAGAACTTTACTGTTGCAGAGTTATTAACTGTGGCAGAGCAGGTATTTCCCAGGCAGGAAAGAAATTGGCGCAAGGCTGCACTCAACCGTAGCTGGTTGCGTCTGATTTTTTTAGGTTCTCCACGCAGCACACACGTACCCAGAGCCCTTAGGACTGACAGAGGCAGGGCAAATATACTTTTTTCCCTTTTGTTAAAAAAGAAAAGGCCCACTGCGTCTATTCAATGACTAATATAACTGTGTTGCGGCCCTGCAAAAGTGTCACAGAACTTTACTGTTGCAGAGTTATTAACTGTGGCAGAGCAGGTATTTCCCAGGCAGGAAAGAAATTGGCGCAAGGCTGCACTCAACCGTAGCTGGTTGCGTCTGATTTTTTTAGGTTCTCCACGCAGCACACACGTACCCAGAGCCCTTAGGACTGACAGAGGCAGGGCAAATATACTTTTTTCCCTTTTGTTAAAAAAGAAAAGGCCCACTGCATCTATTCAATGACTAATATAACTGTGTTGCGGCCCTGCAAAAGTGTCACAGAACTTTACTGTTGCAGAGTTATTAACTGTGGCAGAGCAGGTATTTCCCAGGCAAGAAAGAAATTGGCGCAAGGCTGCACTCAACCGTAGCTGGTTGCGTCTGATTTTTTTAGGTTCTCCACGCAGCACACACGTACCCAGAGCCCTTAGGACTGACAGAGGCAGGGCAAATATACTTTTTTCCCTTTTGTTAAAAAAAGAAAAGGCCCACTGCGTCTATTCAATGACTAATATAACTGTGTTGCGGCCCTGCAAAAGTGTCACAGAACTTTACTGTTGCAGAGTTATTAACTGTGGCAGAGCAGGTATTTCCCAGGCAGGAAAGAAATTGGCGCAAGGCTGCACTCAACCGTAGCTGGTTGCGTCTGATTTTTTTAGGTTCTCCACGCAGCACACACGTACCCAGAGCCCTTAGGACTGACAGAGGCAGGGCAAATATACTTTTTTCCCTTTTGTTTAAAAGGATAGGCCCACTGCGTCTATTCACTGAATAATAAGTTTAATAACTGACACTGTGTTGCGGCCCTGCAAAAGTGTCACAGAACTTTACTGTTGCAGAGTTATTAACTGTGGCAGAGCAGGTATTTCCCAGGCAGGAAAGAAATTGGCGCAAGGCTGCACTCAACCGTAGCTGGTTGCGTCTGATTTTTTTAGGTTCTCCACGCAGCACACACGTACCCAGAGCCCTTAGGACTGACAGAGGCAGGGCAAATATACTTTTTTCCCTTTTGTTAAAAAAGAAAAGGCCCACTGCGTCTGTTCAATGACTAATATAACTGTGTTGCGGCCCTGCAAAAGTGTCACAGAACTTTACTGTTGCAGAGTTATTAACTGTGGCAGAGCAGGTATTTCCCAGGCAGGAAAGAAATTGGCGCAAGGCTGCACTCAACCGTAGCTGGTTGCGTCTGATTTTTTTAGGTTCTCCACGCAGCACACACGTACCCAGAGCCCTTAGGACTGACAGAAGCAGGGCAAATATACTTTTTTCCCTTTTGTTAAAAAAGAAAAGGCCCACTGCATCTATTCAATGACTAATATAACTGTGTTGCGGCCCTGCAAAAGTGTCACAGAACTTTACTGTTGCAGAGTTATTAACTGTGGCAGAGCAGGTATTTCCCAGGCAGGAAAGAAATTGGCGCAAGGCTGCACTCAACCGTAGCTGGTTGCGTCTGATTTTTTTAGGTTCTCCACGCAGCACACACGTACCCAGAGCCCTTAGGACTGACAGAGGCAGGGCAAATATACTTTTTTCCCTTTTGTTAAAAAAGAAAAGGCCCACTGCGTCTATTCAATGACTAATAACTGTGTTGTGGCCCTGCCTACACAATTCTGTGCCTGTAGTATCAATGCAGGGTGCAATGCTCTGCACCGCCGATTTTGAGAAAAAAAAAAAAAAGCAACACAGCTAACAGCAGCCTGCACAGTACTCCACACAGTTAAATGTGGCCCTAGAAAGGACCGTTGAGGTTCTTGAAGGCTACACTCACTCCTAACACTCTCCCTGCCTAAGCACCACTTCTGTCCCTAATACCGGGTACAATGCTCTGCACTGCCGATTTTGAGGAAAAAAAAAATTTCTCCACTGCTAACAGCAGCCTGCACACACGTAGATGTGGCCCTAAGAAGGATCGTTGGGGTTCTTGAAGCCTACACTCACTACAAACACTCTCCCTACAGCAACTCCAATAGAACAGCACTTTCCCTCACTAACTCACACGGCATCTGAGGCGAGCCGCGGGAGGGGCCGACTTTTATACTCGGGTGACATCTGATCGCCCCAGCCACTCACAGCAGGGGGGTGGTATAGGGCTTGAACGTCACAGGGGGAAGTTGTAATGCCTTCCCTGTCTTTCAATTGGCCAGAAAAGCGCGCTAACGTCTCAGAGAGGAAACTGAAAGTAACCAGAACACCGCGTGGTACTCGTTACGAGTAACGAGCATCCCGAACACCCTAATATTCGCACGAATATCAAGCTCGGATGAGTACGTTCGCTCATCTCTAGTGTTAACTTGTACAGATAGAGGGTATGGATGCCCGGAAATGAGCCAAGGGAATCCATGGCCTCCTTCTGAGGTGAGGTAGGGATCCCCCCCTTCCCAGGAGTAGGGCCTTACGGGCAGTGGGGAAACCCTGACGCAATGGAGAGCCGACCGAGGAAGAGTGCAAGGCCTGGTGCTTGATCTCCATATAAGTTTTTAGGGGGGTTTGTGAGGGTATATGTATATATTGCCAAATGTTTTTTTATGCTTTTATACCTGTATGCAAGTTCTATTCAAAGTTAAAATGAGAAAAACTTATATGTCGCCTTGCATCAGATATTCCAAAAGTTTGCAAGGCTGAGAGAGATCTGTCCAGAAATTCAGAGATGATACAGAACCGAACACGAAGGCCGCGTGCTTGGCTGTTTTCCCAGAGGCGCCGTATCAAGATAACGACTGTTTAACTACGTATATGACTATCAGTGCCTCAGCCGGAAATCCGGACTTAACATATATGGTTATGCGGTGAATTTGAGCCAATGAGACCATCACCCATTCCTAGTGATGAGACCAAAGGGTATAAGATCCCATGTAATCTGTAATAAAGTGCGCAGTCATGTCCCCGTGTGAGGAACTATACCAGACCTCCGTGTGTGGTGTCTCTTCTTTACCGCCGGCAGCGGGGCATTGGGGTGGGCCTGATTGGTTCTATACGCAGAAATTTCCTTGACAAGCGGATTCCACGCGTTTGATCTGCGTTAATATGCATAATTCACTCGCAGAAAACAGAACGCAGCATATTCTACTGGACCCCATTGTGCACTATGGTCGCGGATATACCCACAGCCCATATGTAACTACGTTGTGTATGGGCTGCTGGTACCCGCATCATTGCTAAGCGATGAGAAATATAAACAAACAAACAAACGAAAGATGTATTGCGCATGACTGCCTGCATGTGCACACAGTTATGCATAGTACATTACACAGCCGTACGCAGTCACGGGCCGGGATCACAGCTGGGATCTGCTGCGGGCCTCCACAAGTGGATTCCAAATATGGCCATGTGAGCCCGGTGTTATTCAGATCACTAGCTGTAATACGCAATTTTAAAAAGTCAGAGGGAGCACTCTCCTTCCAGTAGTTCCAGGAGTAGGTGGTTGAGCGCCTTCTGTGTGAGACGCCGCACCTCAGCAAGCTTACGAAGCCTCACATTGTGCCACTTTTTACACCCCATCTCTGCCACTGAGGTCAAGAAATACCCCACAAAAAGTGTCCGGTTTGCACCAATCATTGGAGGAGGAATACCTGGTTTTATTGCCCCATGTGCCTGTCCCAACCAGGCCTCCGTACTTACCCCTGAGGGGAGGTTTTTTTTTGAGGAAGTCAATTTTTTTACTGCACAAGTGAGCAATGGGGCCTGGAATTAACTCAGTTGTGCCTGGAATCCAATGGGTGTTCCCTCCATTATAGGCCTAGCCATGTGTCCTATAAGTAGACTGGGGCAGCAATGGGGATATTGCTGAACACAGAAGAACTAGTGCTTTAAAATTTGGGGTGCGTCTCCGCAGTTTTCCCTGCTTGAAACAAAGAGAACGGTCATGCAATTGACATTAATGAAAAATAAAACTAATTTTATTTATTTTTCACATGCTTTATAATAATTTTTGCAAAAAACTGTGGGATCAGAACGCTCAGTACACGCCTAGATAAATGGGTATAGATTTCAAAATGTGGTCACTTGCGGGGGACGTTCTATCGTTTTGACACCTTGATGGCTCTACAAGTAAGCATTGCGGCCAGGAATTTATTCATTTGTGCCCTGAAAGCCAAAGTGTGTTCCCTCCATTGTAGGCCTAGCCATGTGTCCAGTAAGCAGATTGGAGCTACAATGGGTATGTTTCTAAAGACAGGACAAAAATTGGGATCTATTTTAGGGTCTTCATTAGCCCTTTCCAATCTACTGTCTGACATCTGAAGACATTCTGATTGAAGGCTGTAGAGCTCCAATGTCGGAAGACGTCCAGCAGGGTATTCTTACTGTATATTACTAGCTGCTCTTTTGTCGAGGGCCTCTCCAGCATGTCCCATACCACACTACTGGCTTTAGCCAGCAGGTGGCGCCATTGTTTAATGACAGAAAGAAAAAGCCCCCTAGGAAACCCTGAATCCAAAATTGGATTGCAAAGGGTTAATATGTATGCTGTACAAAAAAACAGTTTTTAAAATGACACAATTGCCAAAGAAAATTTAATTTTTTTTCGCCTGCTTTACTTAGATTCAATCAAAAACGGTGGGGTCAAAATGCACAGTACACCCCTAGATGAATTCATTAAAAGGTCTAGTTTTCAAATTGGGATCATTTGTGGGGGTTCTCTGCAGCTCAAGGACTCTACAAGTGGGCTATGGGGCTTAAAACACTTTCAAGCAAAATGTCTGTTGTGAAAGCCACCAGCTGCCCCTTTCAGTTTGGGCCCAATTGTGCATACAGACATAAAATAAGGCCATAACGGTATGTTTCCGAACACAGGACAAACAGGTGTATCCATTTATGGGTGCAAATCCTCATTTTCATGTGCACTATAGAAAAAAGAACTGTTTTTAAAATGACATATTTGCAAAAATATGAAATTTAATTTTTTCTCCTCTAAATTGCATTAACTCCTGAAAAAAAACTATGGGGTCAAAATGCTCATGACCCCCCTCAGTATTAAATTAAGTGGTGTGTTTTTTTTTATAAAGGGGTTTATTTGTGGGGGTATCTAATCTATCATTGTGACACCTAAGAGCTTTTGCAAGCTTGGCTTGGTGTAGGAAAACAAAATGTTCCTCAAAATGTTAATAATTAATGTTAAATTTGTACATCTCCTAAATGGTTAAAAAATGTGCTTCTAGAATATAGGAAACAGATAGAAATATATCTTACCAAAAATTGATACAGTGTGTTTTTGACAAATGTGAAAAAAATGACAATTGTGGCGCTTTTAATAAATATACAGAAATTCTATCAGTCTATTTTTACCACCTAAATGAAGTACAATATGTGGCGAAAAAATAATGTCAGAATCACTTGGATATGCAAAACCTTTACGGAGTTATTCTATGTTAAAGTGACACTTGTCAGATTTCCAAAATTTGACCTGGCCATTAAAGCGCAAACAGGCTTGGTCACTAAAGGGTTAAAGACTATCTTGCTTCAGTTTCCTTTGTGGTCTTCACTGACAGCAACCCCGTAGCTCACTTGAACACTGCCAAATTGGATGCCTTAGAGCAATGTTGGGTCCCCATCTTGCCAATTTCAACTTCACAATCACGTTCTGTGCTGGAAAAAGTAACAATAATGCCAATGCATTATCCCATTTGCCTTACGTTAGAGACTGTGCAGATGGTGACAAGGATCAATGGGAAGAAATAGAACTACCGGATTTTAGTGCCAAAACAGCTTTTCTGAATGCTCTTCAAGCCAAAGATACTGTATCAACAACACAGAAAGAAGATCAACAGTAGTTCACTCTGCAAACAGAAAGCTGAATCTTCGGTGAACTTCTAGACTACCTTTCTTCAGGTATCACCCCCAGTAGGATTAGACAAGGCCATCCAGATCCAGAACTACAGCAACTGAGGTGACAAAGAAAGAGACTGTTCCTTAGAAGAAATCTATTATGTTGAAACTCTATCAATCCTGTTCGCAGTCACCAGGTGCAACAAATATTGATTCCCCAGCGAGATGCAAGTATGATTCTTACCGCTTACCATGATCAATCAGGACACTTTGGTGTACAAATGACTACTATTTGTAGACATTTCTATTGGATTGGCATGAGAGCTGACATCAAGAAATGGTGCCAAGAGTGTACAGTGTACGAAACCAGAAGAAGAGTCAAAGCAGACCAAAGAGTTCCTCTACATCCCATCAAACCCACGCGACCCTCGAAATTCTTGTTATCGACCATCTAAAGACTGAGCCCAGCAGAACCGGTTACAGCTATGTTCTCATCATGATTGATTACTACTAGAGATGAGCGAACGTACTCGGTAAGGCTGATTTCGCAATCGAGCACCGCGATTTTCGAGTACTTCACTACTCGGCTGAAAAGTACTCAGGGGCACTGTGGGTGAGCGGGGGGTTGCAGAGGGGAGTGGGGGAGAGAGGGAGAGAGAGAGAGCTCCCACCTGTTCCGCACTGCTACCCCCTGCTCCACCACGCCACGCCCCGCCCCACAGCGCCCCCGAGTACTTTTCACCCGAGTAGTGAAGTACTCGAAAATCGCGGTGCTCGATTGCAAAATCGGCCTTACTGAGTACGTTCACTCATTTCTAATTACTACACAAAATATACCTTTGCCATCCCAATGAAAGAGTTGACTGCAAAAAACACTGCTCCGATGGTTTGGAAGAATTTCTTAATCCCCTATGGCTGTCCAGAAAAGATCCTGAGTGATAAAGGTGCCGCTTTTGAATCACAACTGTTCCAAGAGTTATGTCAATTGTACCGTTGTAAGAAACTAAGAACCACCGCCTACCATCCTCAAGGAAGTGGACTTTGTGAGAAAGCCAATGAAACTATTCTTGGATTGTTGAGAACAATTCCTACCGACGACAGAGTGGAATGGTCAACACTCCTACCAGAACTCATATTCACTTACAACAACACACCCTACTGTTCTACTGGGTATTCTCCGTACTACTTAATGTTTGGCCGACCAGGCAAGTTACCCGCAAATCTAGCCCTTGGATTACAAGCCACAGATGAAGTTAACCCTTTGCCAACCACTGATTGGGTGCAAGAGCATCAACGGAGACTTCAAGAATCCCAGGAAATTATTATTGTCAGCATGAAGGAAGTTCATCGGAAGCAGCAAAGTGACTTTGACAAAAATGCTAAGGTTAATCCATTCAACATTCATAATCAAGTCTGGCTAAAGAAACCTCTACAAATTGTAATATTGGACTCTATATGTGGCAACAACCTTACACCATTTTGTCCAAACCCTACGTGGATAAAAAAATGTATTATATTGGACAGAAGAATCATCCATCAAAGATCATACATCGGAGCAGACTTATACTGTGTTCATTAGCACCCCTACCTTCAGAAGACTCTGACAGTGAACCCAATGTTACCAATGGAGATCTAGACCTTACTCCGGATAATGACAATTCAGTCCCTTCAGTCTTTCACAATGGTAATCCAAGGACCTGGTATCTGATGCCTGGCTTTATGGTACCACTTCACCAGCCAAGTCCACAACCCATTCCTGATCATCCTATGTCCTATCGTTGGCGATAACATTCTAAAGTTTGCACCCAAAGAGACTGCTTGGAGAACTTTTGCAGTTAAATTGTTGATTACTAGAGATGAGCGAGCACCAAAATGCTCGGGTGCTCGTTACTCGAGACGAACTTTTCGCGATGCTCGAGGGTTCGTTTCGAATAACGAACCCCATTGAAGTCAATGGGCGACTCGAGCATTTTTGTATATCGCCGATGCTCGCTAAGGTTTTCATTTGTTAAAATCTGGGCAATTCAAGAAAGTGATGGGAACGACACAGCAACGGATAGGGCAAGTGAGGGGCTACATGTTGGGCTGCATCTCAAGTTCCCAGGTCCCACAATAGCGGCAAGAGTGCCCCCCCCCTCCCAACAATTTTTACTTCTGAAAAACCCTCATTAGCAAGGCATACCTTAGCTAAGCACCACACTACCTCCAACAAAGCACAATCACTGCCTGCATGACACTCCACTGCCACTTCTCCTGGGTTACATGCTGCCCAACCCCCCCCCCCCCCGCACGACCCAGTGTCCACAGCGCACACCAGCCTTCAGCTGCCCTCATGCCACACGCTGGCCTCATAGCCACACCACCCTCATGTCTATTTATAAGTGCGTCTGCCATGAGGAGGAACCGCAAGCACACACTGCAGAGGGTTGGCACGGCCAGGCAGCGACCCTCTTTAAAAGGGGCCGGGGCGATAGTCCACAATGCTGTACAGAAGCAATGAGAAATCCAATCCTGTGCCACCTTCATCAGGAGCTGCACACGTGGGCATAGCAATGGGGAACATATGTGCCACACACTATTCATTCTATCAAGGTGTCTGCATGCCCCAGTCAGACCGGGGTTTTTTATAAATAGTCACAGGCAGGTACAACTCCGCAATGGGAGTTCCGTATGCACCCACAGCATGGGTGGCTCCCTGGAACCCACCGGCTGTACAGTAATGTATCCCATTGCAGTGCCCATCACAGCTGAGGTAACGTCCGATTAAATGCAGGTGGGCTTCGGCCCACACTGCATGCCCCAGTCAGACTGGGGTTCTTTAGAAGTGGACACATGGAGTTACAACTCTGTGTGGACCGACAGCATGGGTGGGTACCAGGAACCCACCAGCGGTACATAAATATATCCCATTGCAGTGCCCATCACAGCTGAGGTAACATCAGCTTTAATGCAGGTGGGCTTCGGCCCACACTGCATGCCCCAGTCAGACTTGGGTTCTTTAGAAGTGGACACATGGAGTTACAACTCCGTGTGGACCGACAGCATGGTTGGCTCCCTGGAACCCACCGGCTGTACATAAATATATCCCATTGCAGTGCCCATCACAGCTGAGGTAACGTCAGCTTTAATGCAGGTGGGCTTCGGCCCACACTGCATGCCCCAGTCAGACTGGGGTTCTTTAGAAGTGGACACATGGAGCTACAACTCCGTGTGGACCGACAGCATGGGTGGGTCCCAGGAAGCCACCGGCGGTACATAAATATATCCCATTGCAGTGCCCATCACAGCTGAGGTAACGTCAGCTTTAATGCAGGTGGGCTAAAAATTAGTAGGATTACACTGTAGGCGAGGGCCCAAAAAATTGGTGTACCAACAGTACAAATGTACTTGAGAAAAATTGCCCATGCTCAACCAAGAGGGAGGGTGAATCCCATTAATCGCTTTGGTTAATGTGGCTTAATTTGTAACTAGGCCTGTAGGCAGCCCAGTTCAAATAAAAATTGGTTCAGGTGCAAGTTTCAAGGCTTTATTGAATTGAGAATTGAAACGTATAAACATTGTTTACAAAAGTTATATGACTGAGCCTTGTGGGCCTAAAAAAAATTGCCCGTTCGGCGTTATTACGTGAGGTTTCAGGAGGAGGAGCAGGAGGAGGAGGATGAATATTATACACAGATTGATGAAGCTAAAAGGTCCACGTTTTTGATGGTGATAGAGAACAATGCTTCCATCCGCGGGTGCAGCCTACGTATTGTTTAGGTATTGCTGCTGTCCGCTGGTGGAGAAGAGAAGTCTGGGGAAATCCAGGCTTTGTTCATCTTGATGAGGGTAAGCCTGTCGGCACTGTCGGTTGACAGGCGGGTACGCTTATCTGTGATGATTCCTCCAGCCGCACTAAACACCCTCTCTGACAAGACGCTAGCCGCAGGACAAGCAAGCACCTCCAGGGCATACAGTGCGAGTTCAGGCCACGTGTCCAGCTTCGACACCCAGTAGTTGTAGGGGGCAGAGGCGTCACAGAGGACGGTTGTGCGATCAGCTACGTACTCCCTCACCATCCTTTTACAGTGCTCCCGCCGACTCAGCCTTGACTGGGGAGCGGTGACACAGTCTTGCTGGGGAGCCAGAAAGCTGTCAAAGGCCTTAGAGAGTGTTCCCCTGCCTGTGCTGTACATGCTGCCTGATCTCTGCGCCTCCCCTGCTACCTGGCCCTCGGAAGTGCGCCTTCGGCCACTAGCGCTGTCGGATGGGCATTTTACCATCAGTTTGTCCGCCAGGGTCCTGTGGTATAGCATCACTCTTGAACCCCTTTCCTCTTCGGGTATAAGAGTGGAAAGGTTCTCCTTGTACCGTGGGTCGAGCAGTATGTACACCCAGTAATCCGTAGTGGCCAGAATGCGTGTAACGCGAGGGTCACGAGAAAGGCATCCTAACATGAAGTCAGCCATGCCAGGGTACCTGTACGCAACACATGGCTGTTCTCACTAGGAAGATCACTTTCAGGATCCTCCTCCTCCTCCTCAGCCCATACACGCTGAAAGGATGACAGGCAAGCAGCATGTGTACCCTCAGCAGTGGGCCAAGCTGTCTCTTCCCCCTCCTCCTCATCCTCCTCATGCTCCTCCTCCTCCTCCTCAACGCGCTGAGATATAGACAGGAGGGTGGGTGCTCTGACTATCCAGTGACATACTGTCTTCCCCCGCCTCTGTTTCCGAGCGCAAAGCGTCTGCCTTTATGCTTTGCAGGGAACTTCTCAAGAGGCATAGCAGAGGAATGGGGACGCTAATGATTGCAGCATCGCCGCTCACCATCTGGGTAGACTCCTCAAAGTTTCCAATGACCTGGCAGATGTCTGCCAACCAGGCCCACTCTTCTGTAAAGAATTGAGGAGGCTGACTCCCACTGCGCCGCCCATGTTGGAGTTGGTATTCCACTATAGCTCTACGCTGCTCATAGAGCCTAGCCAACATGTGGAGCGTAGAGTTCGACTGTGTGGGCACGTCGCAAGCAGTCAGTGCACTGGCAGATGGAACCGATGTTGCAGGGTGCGCAGGGCGGCAGCGTCCGTCTGGGACTTGCGGAAATGTGCGCAGAGGCGGCGCACCTTTCCGAGCAGGTCTGACAAGCGTGGGTAGCTTTTCAGAAAGCGCTGAACCACCAAATTAAAGACGTGGGCCAGGCATGGCACGTGCATGAGGCTGCCGAGCTGCAGAGCCGCCACCAGGTTACGGCCGATGTCACACATGACCATGCCCGATTGGAGGCTCAGCGGCGCAAGCCAGTGGTCGGTCTGCTCTGTCAGACCCTGCAGCAGTTCGTGGGCCGTGTGCCTCTTCTCTCCTAAGCTGAGTAGTTTCAGCACGGCCTGCTGACGCTTGCCCACCGCTGTGCTGCCACGCCGCACGACACCGACTGCTGGCGACGTGCTGCTGCTGACACATCTTGATTGCGAGACAGAGGTTGCGTAGGAGGAGGAGGGTGGTTTAGTGGAGGAAGCATACACAGCCTCAGATACCACCACCGAGCTGGGGCCCGCAATTCTGGGGGTGGGTAGGACGTGAGCGGTCCCAGGCTCTGACTCTGTCCCAGCCTCCACTTAATTCACCCAATGTGCCGTCAGGGAGATATAGTGGCCCGGCCCGCCTGTGCTTGTCCACGTGTCCGTTGTTAAGTGGACCTTGGCAGTAACCGCGTTGGTGAGGGCGCGTACAATGTTGCGGGAGACGTGGTCGTGCAGGGCTAGGACGGCACATCGGGAAAAGTAGTGGCGACTGGGAACTGAGTAGCGCGGGGCCGCCGCCGCCATCATACCTTTGAAAGCCTCCGTTTCCACAACCCTATTCGGCAGCATCTCCAGGCTGATAAATTTGGCTATGTGCACGTTTAACGCTTGAGCGTGCGGGTGCGTGGCGGCGTACTTGCGCTTGCGCTCCAACACTTGCGCTAGCGGCGGCTGGACGGTGCGCTGAGAGACATTGGTGGATGGGGCCAAGCACAGCGGAGGTGAGGGTGTGGGTGCAGGCCAGGAGACGGTAGTGCCTGTGTCCTGAGAGGGGGGTTGGATCTCAGTGGCAGGTTGGGGCACAGGGGGAGAGGTAGCGGTGCAAACCGGAGGCGGTGAACGGCCTTTGTCCCACCTTGTGGGGTGCTTGGCAATCATATGTCTGCGCATGCTGGTGGTGGTGAGGCTGGTGGTGGTGGCTCCCCGGCTGATCTTGGCGCGACAAAGGTTGCACACCACTGTTCGTCGGTCGTCTGCACTCTCAGTGAAAAACTGCCAGACCTTTGAGCACCTCGGCCTCTGCAGTGTGGCATGGCGCGAGGGGGCGCTTTGGGAAACAGTTGGTGGATTATTCGGTCTGGCCATGCCTCTACCCCTGGCCACCGCACTGCCTCTTCCAACCTGCCCTGCTGCTGCACTTGCCTCCCCCTCTGAAGACCTGTCCTCAGTAGGCGTAGCAAACCAGGTGGGGTCAGTCACCTCATCGTCCTGCTGCTCTTCCTCCGAATTCTCTGTGCGCTCCTCCCTCGGACTTACTCCAATTACTACTACCTGAGTGATAGACAACTGTGTCTCATCGTCATCGTCCTCCTCACCCACTGAAAGCTCTTGAGACAGTTGCCGGAAGTCCCCAGCCTCATCCCCCCGACCCCGGGAACTTTCCAAAGGTTGGGCATCGGTCGCGACAAACTCCTCCAGTGGGAGAGGATTCGGAACCATTGCTGCCCATTCTGGGCAGGGGCCCGAGAACAGTTCCTGGGAGTCTGCCTGCTCCTCAGAATGTGTCATTGTAATGGAGTGAGGAGGCTGGGAGGAAGGAGGAGCAGCAGCCAAAGGATTCAGAGTTGCAGCAGTGGACGACGTAGAAATCTGGGTGGTCGATAGATTGCTGGATGCACTTTCTGCCATCCACGACAGGACCTGCTCACACTGCTCATTTTCTAATAAAGGTCTACCGCGTGGACCCATTAATTGTGAGATGAATGTGGGAACGCCAGAAATGTGCCTCTCTCCTAATCCCGCAGCAGTCGGCTGCGATACACCTGGATCAGGAGCTCGGCCTGTGCCCACACCCTGACTTGGGCCTCCGCGTCCTCGCCCGCGTCCACGTCCTCTAGGCCTACCCCTACCCCTCAGCATGCTGTATTACGAGTAGAGCAGAAACAGAACGCTGTAATTAAATGTGCCGCTTATTGGCCTGTGGTTGGAGGCTGACTTCCCTTACGGAATGCACAGCAGAGCCAGGAAACAATTTTGCGCACGCCTGTAGTGAGACGTAGGTGCGTATGACTGAGCTAGTGGAATTCACAGCGCAGAAGCAGTCAAGTGGCCAAAGGCCAGTAGTAAGCCTTAAGTATTTTGCTTCTATTTTTTTAAAATGCTGAGCTGATACAGCAGACAGATACTGTAGGCACCGTATAATATTATGTATACTGTTTCCCTCTGGCGGGATGACGGCGATCATGTAACAGAGACAGCAGATCCAGGAAACAATTTTGCGCAAGCCTGCTGTAACGCTTAGCTGCGTATTAATTAGGACTACTACCCCCAGCAGATAGATACTGTAGGCAGCGTATAATATTATGCATACTCTTTCCCTCTGGTGGGATGACGGCGATCATGTAACAGAGACAGCAGATCCAGGAAACAATTTTGCGCAAGCCTGCTGTAACGCTTAGCTGCATATTAATTAGGACTACTACCCCCAGCAGATAGATACTGTAGGTAGCGTATAATATTATGTATACTCTTCCCCTCTGGCGGGATGACGGCGATCATGTAACAGAGACAGCAGATCCGGGAAACAATTTTGCGCAAGCCTGCTGTAACGCTTAGCTGCGTATTAATTAGGACTACTACCCCCAGCAGATAGATACTGTAGGTAGCGTATAATATTATGTATACTCTTCCCCTCTGGCGGGATGACGGCGATCATGTAACAGAGACAGCAGATACAGGAAACAATTTTGCGCAAGCCTGCTGTAACGCTTAGCTGCGTATTAATTAGGACTACTACCCCCAGCAGACACGCAGTAAACTGAAGATGGTCACAGGCAGCCCAAATATAGTATTTTTCCCCAATTTTTTGGAAAAAGCCCACTGCCTATATAGCCTGAATATCTCTTTCCCTGCCTCATCAGTACTGCCCCTATACTCTGTACAATGACTGCAGACTGCGGACACAATGCTCTGCACGGCCGATATACAAAAAAAAAAAATTGTGCAACACTGCTAAAAGCAGCCTCAACAGTACTGCACACGGTCAGATGTGGCCCTAAGAAGGACCGTTGGGGTTCTTGAAGCCTAAAATCACTGCTAACACTCTCCCTATAGCAGCTCCGGCACCAGCAGCACTTTCCCGGATCTCTGTCAGAATGCATCTGTGGCGAGCCGCGGGAGGGGCCGATTTATATACTCGGGTGACACCTGATCTCCCCAGCCACTCACTGCAGGGGGGTGGTATAGGGCTTGGGCAGGGCAGGGGGAAGTTGTAATGCCTTCCCTGTCTTTCTATTGGCCAGAAAAGCGTGCTAACGTCTCAGAGATGAAAGTGAAAGTAACTCGAACATCGCGTGGTACTCGTCTCGAGTAACGAGCATCTCGAACACGCTAATACTCGAACGAGTATCAAGCTCGGACGAGTACGTTCGCTCATCTCTAATGACGACCTGTACAATAGATTGAACAGACTATTTGTCCTACGCGGCAAGAAAAGAAACTCAGCCAAAATGCTTGTTTTGTTAATTTAGACTCCCAAAAAGCGCAATAAAAGTAATCAAGAAAGCCTTATGTGCCTCCATAATATAGTACCAATAAAAATCACAGCTTGTTACGCAAAACACAAAACCTCACAGAACACCGTCAATAAAAAAATAAAGAGTTATGGTCTTTAAATGCAGCAATGAAAAAGAAATAATTTTCAAAGATAAGGGTTTCTATTGTGCAAAAGTGGGAAAAAAGCTATAAGCTTGGCATCATCGTAATCCTATCAAACTGCAGAAAAGATTTATTCTGTTCTTTTTGCAATTTGATTAAAGGGGTTGTCTCGCGAAAGCAAGTGGGTCTATACACTTCTGTATGGCCATATTAATGCACTTTGTAATATACATCGTGCATTAAATATGAGCCATACAGAAGTTATTCACTTACTTGCTCCGTTGCTGGCGTCCCCGTTGCCATGGTTCCGTCTAACTTCGGTGTCTTCTTGCTTTTTTAGACGCGCTTGCGCAGATGCATCTTCTCCCTTCGGCTGGTCTTGGAAGCATCGGCGTTTTGGCTCCGCCCCCTTGTACGCATCATCGCGTAGCTCCGCCCCATGACGTGTGCCGGTTCCAGCCTCCCGATTGGCTGGAATCGGCACGTGATGGGGGCGGAGCTACGCGATGATGCGTACAAGGGGGCGGAGCCAAACGCTGATGCTTCCAAGACCAGCCGAAGGGAGAAGATGCATCTGCGCAAGCGCGTCTAAAAAAGCAAGAAGACACCGAAGTTAGACGGAACCATGGCAACGGGGACGCCAGCAACGGAGCAGGTAAGTGAATAACTTCTGTATGGCTCATATTTAATGCACGATGTATATTACAAAGTGCATTAATATGGCCATACAGAAGTGTATAACCCCACTTGCTGCCGCGAGACAACCCCTTTAATTCTGTAAAAAAAGATCCAAAATACAATGGCAGGTATGTGTTTTTTTTTTCTCCCTGCCCTCCAAAACTAATCAATAAAAGTTTAGCAATATATTATATGTACTCAAAAATCAGTACTAATACAAACTACAGTTCGCCATGTAAAAAACAAGCCCTCATACGGCCATGTCCATGAGAAATAAAGTTATGGCTTTTGAAGAGTGGAGATGAAAATCGTCATGTCCTTATGGCCAAAATAGGCCATGTCCCTGAGAGGTTGAAGGGGTTTTCCAGGCAAACACTCTCAGGATAGGTCATTAATTGTTGTTTGGCAGGGGTCCACTGCCCGAAACGCCAGCCAATCAACTGATGGGGCTCCTGCTATCAGCGTCACAACTCACAGGGGTACAGAGTGTAAGCGAATAGCCCAATATCTCCAGTGGATAGGTCATCAACAGTATTTGCTTGGAATAACTCGTGGTTGCCCTCATCCATTCCCGGCTTGACTACTGCAACTCACTACTCATCGGCCTCCCCCGCACTAGACTCGCTCCACTCCAATCCATACTAAATGTAGCAGCTAGACTCATTTTTCTATCCAGTCGTTATTCAGACGCCTCTGCATTATGCCAGTCGCTGCATTGGCTGCCCATCCACTGCAGAACTAAATTTAAACTCCTCTACCTCACTCACAAAGCTCTGCATGGCGCTGCGCCATCATACATCGCCTCCCTACTGTCAGTACACCACCCAGCCCGCTCACTCCAATCGGCTAACACACTCAGACTAAACACCCCTGTAATACGAACCTCACATGCTCACCTACAGGACTTCACCAGAGCAGCACCCATCCTCTGGAATGCTCTACCCCAAGGCATCCGGACAATTCCCGATGCACGAAATTTCAGACGTGCCTTAAAAACTCACCTCTTCAGGGAAGCATACCAAATCCCCTGACCTAGTCCCCCCCCCCTCCCCTCCCTATGGCTCCCCACCCTGTTTGTCTTCTAATAAATGATCTGTACATGAAATCCCCTATTGCCTGTGTTCCCCACCCCCTGCACCTCCTGTACCACCCCCAACCCATTTGTGTCTAACCCAATGTACCTCATATTGTAACTGTTGTCTTGTTTTGCATTTATCCATGCCTGAAAGCGCTGCGGAATAAGTTGGCGCTATACAAATAAAGATTATTATTTAATTCTGAGACTGCAGCCATGATTAAATGTGGCAGTTTGAAGTGACTTTGGATAGATGACTCATTATATTAGTTGTCTTGAGGTGTTTAAATTGTTCTTGCTTGACTGTTTATTTGCAAACATCAGAAAGTTTGTGAATTTGACAAATAAACCTAATTTGCAGTGGTGTTTGGATAATTTTGCCTGCAGCTGTAAATGCCTTTGGGTCCAGGATGAGCACACACTGAGCTTCACAGCAGCATCTGATGATGAGTTACAGCTCACGTTCGGACTGTATATCATATGACTGCCTTATATTGATGAAGTATGTGTGTATTAAAATAAAGAATCTGCCTCAAAATGGACGCTAGATACAAAATGGAGCATTATAAGATGAGAATAGGCTTGTGTGTAGTAGAAAAATAATTCAAAGCAGCTGTTAAGCTTAACCCTTTCCAGTCCAATGTCGGGCCTGCTCCGACATCATCATTTTCCTCCACAGCTCCGATGTCGGGGCAGGCCCGACACTGCAGTGCAGGAGTGGATCTGCACCCGATCATCAGACACATCGGGTGCAGATACACTCCTTTACTGGTCGTCATCGAGGACCCCCGAGGAGAAGGCAGAAAGGGTTTTTAACCCTTTCTGCCCACTTCTTTATACATTACATAGCGCTCAATTAGCGCTATGCAATGCATAGATTCCGGCCGGCGATCATGTGACCGCCGGTGTTACCTGACCCCCGGCGGTCACATGAACGCCGAGTCGGGAGCCTGCACCGTGCAAGGACCTGCTTACCTGACCAGCGTCTTGTGCATTCTCCTTCTGTCTCCCGACCCGGCGATCATGTGACCGCCAGGTGTCACCTGACCCCAGCGGTCACATGATCGCCGAGCCAGGAGGCAGAAGGAGAATGCACAAGACGCCGGTCAGGTAAGCAGGTCCCTCCCTGCACCCTCCTGAACTCTGTCAGATCAGGAGGGTGCAGGGAAAGTGTATTTTTTCTCACCCATTCTCCCAGCTCCAATTTATTTGGAGCTGGGGAGAATGGGTGAGAAAAAATAAATGGATTGGAAAGGGTTAAGGCAGGATGATTCGGTACAGTGTCTCATGATTTTTCTCTTTCTCCGAGAACCATATCTGGATGCCTGATGTGCAACTGTTATCAGAAGAAGCTCCCCCACGCCTTGAGGTTCGGACAAGGAACTGACTGTATTAACAAGACACTATGACTGTCTAAATCACAACAAAAGAACCAGACCACGCCGGATAAACAGATATTTGAAGGACATTTCATAGACTCTCACGCTATGCGATTGCCGAATAATGCATAATGCATAATTCATAATCTCTGCCTAATCCAATGAGATGGTTGCTGTGACTACCAAGACATTCCTTTCCTGTATAGAAAGCTATAAAAAGGTAATAAACGCTCAGTACGTGTCGCCTCCTTACAGAGAAAACCACTTGTTGCCTGCTGTGGCTCTTCTCTACGTATCTGAGGAAACTGACCACTGTCTCAATGTTTAGTTCTTGATTTCTGGGATGCATCCAGATACGGTTCTATTTTGGACCTCTTGACCTGAAAGGTTATGTGACCGGGCAAGGTCCTTAACAATATTACACCTGTCACAAGGACAAATAAGATGCCATAGGCCTTGTTCACGCAAGCATTATTACACAGCTAATTTAGCCATGCAAAAAAATCATGACCATCTGAAGCATTGGTTTCCACTGTCTTCATTCAGACTCAATGCTTTAGTACTTTCACAACAGTTCAATGCAACATACCAACTTTGGTTCCTGCCCATATGACTTGCAATTACAACTTCTCAGGTAGGGTAACATTTCACAGTCTTTCTCTGCTGTTTCTCTCTTTTGCTACCCTGAGGAATAGAGATGTCGCACTGAAGGTATGCACTACTTCAGGGGGGCATTATTCATAGGAAATGGTGTGAACCAAGCTGGCACCCCTGGGGACACTATCCTTCTGCTTCGGCAGAGGTAGCTTACTTGCAGTTGATAATGGCCATTCATTTCCTTCTGAGATCCCCAAGGTCATGCCTTGTCTGAGAATGCTCCTCCCAAGTGGGGTTTGAAACAGACTCTCCATTCCCTGGGTTCTCCTTCCACAGCTCTCCTCATCTTAGTCTAGGCTTATATTAGCCTTACTCTCTTTATTGAACTCACCACACCCCTGCGCTGGTATTTTTAGTGTTATAGTAATCATATATGTATTCTATTGTGTATATATATATATACCTGGTCATCTGTTTCTTACATCAGCATAGGCTAATATATATTCATATTTTTCCCTTCATAGGAAATAGCTAGCAGTTAAATGGTTAACTGGTTCAGTGCTTGAGGGGGTCCAAAGAAGGGTAACTAAATTAATAAATGGAATGAGAGGACTGGAATACCCAGAGAGGCTAACAAAATTAGGATTATTCACCCTGGAAAAAAGACGGCTAAGGGGCGATCAAATAACTATGTATAAATACATTAGGGGACAATACAAGGATCTCTCCCAGGATCTGTTTATACCCAGGACTGTGTTGGTAACGAGGGCATCCACTACGTCTAGAAGAAAGCAGGTTTCATCATCAACATAGAAGGGAGTTCTTTACTGTAAGAGCAGTGAGACTGTGGATCTCTCTGCCTGAGGATGTGGTGATGGCAAAATCTACAGAGTAGTTTAAGAGGGGGCTGGATATCTTTCTAGAGTGCTACGATATCACAGGATATAGACATTAAGTGACCAGCGAGTTGTTAATCTGGATTTTACAGTCAAGTAGTAACTATCAAAGGTTGATCCAGGGATTATTCTGACTGCCATTATGGAGTCGGGAAGCAATTTTTCACCGATGGGGCTAATTGGCTTCTGCCTCTTGGTTTTTTTGCTTTCCTCTGGACCAACAAAGAGGTTGAAACAGGCTAACCAGATGGACATTGTCTTTATTTAGCTTAACATATTATGTTACTAAGTAATATTGTACATTGGTGTGTGTGCTTGATTCTTGTGTGATATCTCCAACACCCTCCTACATACTATTCCCAGGACTGTCTCCAGATGTGTTTTTTTTTTCATGAGAAAGACCTGGGATGCCCACCCTCATAAGGGAAGGGGGGGGGGGGAGCTGCTCCTTATCTCCTGTCTTGGATTCCTTGGTACAGGCAGGGATATTGATACAGTCTATGCTTGTTGAGTTTCTTAGAAATGATGTGTTTAGCAGCATAAGTCTGAAGACGTTAACATATGTTAATCATTAGAGTTATTATATACTAAGCCAATCATGAGTTGTTAGGATGTTGGGGGCGTACATGTGTAATGATGCGTCATTTCCACTATATCTGTACCATTATAATGTAAATAAACCAGAAGTGTACTGATGATTGACCAACATGGAGTCAGACTCAGTTACATTGCATACATGCTACTTCTCATTATAACCAATTTGAAGCACACAGTGAACTCAGTTTGGAATATTATATTATTCCCATAACTATAGTCTACCTCCCAGCCTACCCCTGGGCTAAGAAGTAATCTCTTCTAACAAATGCTCGGGCTGCTTTTTGGGGGGCAACATACAAGATACATAAGGGTTATGCTGTATTACACACAGTCATGCAGACGTTAAATTGCAGACAGACAGTAATTCAGACCTAGACAAAACGTACAACACCACCTCGTCTCCTACATTAAACAACACAAACAGGCAAGTCACCAATACATGTACACACACTACAGGAGGTAATTAAAGTGTTTTGGGGGTCCTTAAGTTTAGGACACTACAGTCCCATTAAGGCGGTGGCGGTTTCTCTTCTTTACATATGCCCGGAGGGCAGGTTTCTCCCTGTGGCCCTTTAGGGCACAGAAGGACAAACACATTCAGACTTCCTTGTCTCTGAGCCGCCAACAACTACTCTCCTCCCACTGGAAACCATTGAGCAGCTTCACTTCTGGAGAAGACAGAGCAGTCACACACCAGAAGATTTCACTCCAAACTTTATTATATTTACCCCTTAAAGAACAGTTTTTTTAATTCTAAAGGACCCGACACTTTTTAGTGATTTTACCCATACAGTGGTTTTTGGCTCTGTTTTTTTAAATTCCTGGGCTGTCAAAATTATTTTTGCTGCATCTTTTTCTTCGTCACATATCAGATTATTTTTTAATACCTTTTTTGTTTTTCAATTTTTTTATTTTATTAAGTGTAATACAGTCAAACCTCTAGTTTCATTGCCTTCTAGCTTAGTTGGTTTCTAGTTTCATTGATTCTTCAAGCCAGAATTTTGCCTCTAGTTGCATTAGCGGCTCAGCATCTCCTCCTCTTGATGCTGAAACGCTACCCATCCTTCTCCAGCGTCGCTGTGGGCGCTAGTAAAACAGTACTGTAGTGTAATGTAAGTAGCCATGTTTACCCAGATAACACAGTCATAACTTAGGACAGATAACACAGTGATGTCACCTGCAGCCCTAAGTAACACCACAGATAGCACACAGTGATAACACTGAGGATAGATAATGATTAGAGATTAGCGAATTTACTCATTTCGAGTAATTACTCGATCGAGCACTGCGATTTTCGAGTACTTCCGTACTCGGGTGAAAAGATGGCGTGGCGAAGCGGGGGGTAGCAGCGGGGAACAGGGGGGAGCCCTCTCTCTCTCCCCCCCCCCCCACTCCCCGCAGCAACCCCCCACTCACCCACGGTGCCCCCCGAATCTTTTCGCCCGAGTACGGAAGTATTCGAAAATCGCGGCGCTCGGGTGAAAAAGGGGCGTGGCCGAGTAGGTCCGCTCATCTCTAATAATGATGTCACCTGCAATCCTATGTAATAACACAGATAACACACAGTGATAACGCTGAGGACAGATAATGATGTCACCTGCAGTCCCATGTAACAGCACAGAGAACACAATGATATGTTCAGTAACATGTTAGATGTTTACTTATTCTATACAGTAGTCTTTTATATTTATGTGTTATTGTTTTTTGGTATTAAAAACCATATTTATTCTGTATTAAATGCGGTTTGGTGTGTTTTTTTGGAATGCCTAGAACAAATTAATTAGATTTACATTGATTGCAATGGAAATAATTTCCTCGAGTTTCATTGTTTTTAAGTTTGGCTGATTGCTTTCGGATGGATTACCAATGAAACCAGAGATTTGACTGTATGTACAAAAAGAAATCTTTATATTTTTAAAATTATATTTGGGTTAAAATAAAGTGCAGAAATGGGTTTGCCATTTTGATACGGAAGTTTTGATATATAATTTATGGAATCTCTAATTGCAGGGCAAATATGGTAACAGTTTAGGTTGGCGTTGGTGGTGGGTTGTTATCTTTTTTTCATAAATATATTTTTATTTTATTCTGCATTTTTTAAACTTATTTTTGTAAGCTTTTTTCTTTACTGGACAGTATCAGAATAGTTCATGTGTGTCATACTGTATGTCCAGTGTATACTATTTTCACAAAAGTATTGGGACCCCCTACCAAAGCTGTGCTGTTAGGTGAAGAGAATATACGAATAGGATGTGTGAGCATTAGGTATAAAGAAGAGTATCACACCGGCGTATCCCATCCCAGAAACCATCAAATGCCACCAGGTGAAGAGTTGACAAACTCCCAACAGGGTCTGGTGGTGGGATGTCACCTGAGCAACCAATCAGTACAGGAATTCGCAGCACCTTTGAACCGTCTGAACTCCACGGTTGGCAATGTTATTTGTAATGGAAAACATCTGGTATGTATGCGGTGCAGCCACGTTCACGGAGTCTTGTAAACTAACAGAACGTCAATAACATAGCCTTGTACGAACTGTGAGAACATCATGCGTATCGTTGGCTGAAGCAATTGCTTAGGGGGTCTCACAGGCTATTGAAACATCCATTAGCACGAGAACAATCCGTAGGGAACTGCATGTGAAGAGTTACCGTGGAGGAACAGCTGCACACAAACTCAACATCATAGCAGTGAATGCACAAAGGCACCTGTATTTGACACATTATTGTTGGACTGCAAATGAGTGGAAGCAAGTAAATCACAGTACACTTTCTGCCAATTGAATGGCTGCACTTGGGTTCGGCGTTTACCTGAAGAACAGTTTCTACGTGACTGTATCGTCCCAGTTGGAGGAGGTTCTGTTATGGTGTGGGGGTGTTTTTGCTGGGAAGGACAAGTGCCATTGGTTATAATAAAGTCCATCACCAATGCCAATGGGTACAGAGACATTCTGGACAGTGTGACATTACCTACCTTGTGGCTACACTTTAGTACAGCTTCGTGTGTCTACCAACATGACCGAGCACCATGTCATACAGCATGCTGTTTTGATATTTGACTTGAGGAGCAGAGTGCCTATAGCCTTCATTGGCCAGCTCAAAGTCCATCTCTCAATCCCATCGAGGTCTTTGCGACAAAATATAACACTGTATACGTACATACCCAACATGTCCATCATCCCCAGCATCACTATCTGAAGCTCTCCTTAAGGAATGGAGGCAAATCCATCCACATGTATCGAAATTTGGGGTAATGCATGCCTAGGTGGGATACTACAGTCACTGAGGCCAAAGGCACCCCAACACCATCTTGAAAAACGTGAATAAAATCGAATTTTTCACCTTCGATGTGTATACCAATACTTTTGTTTGTGTATGTGTAAGAGGGGATTGCTGTAGGTGTGGTATCACGCTTTAAAGGGGATGGTGTAGTGTTCTTATTGCACCCTTACAGCTGTTATCAGGTTGTTAATTTTGACCTCTGTTGAAGAGGTTGTATTGGCTTTTTTAAGCTGATGACCTATAACCTGGATGGTTCATCAGTAGTTGATGGATGAAAGTCTGCCTCTAGGGACCCTGTCCATCATCAGTAGTGGCCCAGATGTTGTCATTACTAGCCAGAGAAGAAAATGGTAACACTGGCTTCACTACTATTGAGTGACATCCTGACCATGAAGAAAGCAGGAAGTTTAAAAGAAGTGTGGCGCTCTCATTGATTTCAATGAGAGTGATGTCAGTACCCCCACTTCCTCCTACATGAAATGGGCATAGTTCACGCCAGTACTTTGTACTGCATCAGACCCTTTGGTATGGCCCACTGCACTTGGGCCTATGGCCTGAAGAGACGCGTGTTGCTAAAGTGTGTGCTCAAGCTTCAGGGTTTCCCTGCACCATTGAGACTGATGGTTTTGCAGCTGCAGACATCCATGGCCTCTCATGTGCCTCCCTGCCACCCTTAGGGACACGTGCCCCACTGCCTCGACTTCAGAGATTTGTTGATTGGACTTGTTTTTGCTCACGACAAAGAGGAATCACCACAATGTGTATTCCGTTTGGACTTGCCTTTGGCATACACCAGCTTATAAAACATTATGACTTATAAAGAGGAGAAGATTAGAGACAGCTAGAGTGATTTTATTTTAGACCGAATGACAGATTCATTTATTACATAAGCAGAGAGACATTATATACGAGTACAAAGCGGCTCACCATTCTGGAAAAGACTAAAAGGGGCTGTTCCACTTCTAGCTGTTTTGCTGCAGGAAGCAGAAGAGCTCTGTACATTGCGCAGTGGCCCAGGTTGGTATTGCAGGCTGAGTTCTACTTAAGTAAATGATAATCAGCCATTATACCAGCCCGGATCACTGTACAATGCATAGAGCTGTTTGCTTCCTTCAGCTAGACAGCTAGAAGTGGGACAACTCCTTTACAATCACAGTCAGAGGTCATCGCAGTTTTAGACCTCATGCTCTTTTACAGCCAAAGTAAAGTGGACGTGAGTATTATCCATATGATGATCCGGAATTTTACTGGCATCAACCTGGAAGCTTTTTATTGAGCATCCTGCAGCTGACAGCGCCATCCTCTCCATCTTTTCATCACGCAACACTGTGTGGTATTTCATTCTCCCAATTGTGAATTCACTGGCATTGAGCCCTCCAATCATCACCATCTTTCCCCCGACATTCAGCAGTGAAGCCAACTTCTTCATGTTATCAGTGTAGGAAGCTTGGTCTTTGCTGACTGGGCCAAGACCCCAAACACTGAGGATGCAATCGACTTTCGGAAGTACATGAGGGTCAGCGATATTTTCTTTGGTGAAGTCGCAGTGGAGGATGCGTTTCATTTTTTTTCTCAGTTTCACCTCCAGCTCCTGAGCTCTTTCTCTGAAACACAGATACAAATAATGCAGTGGACAATGTTTGACTATCAGTTCCATAGAATATATCCGATTCTGTCATTGAAAGTCACCATAATGGGGGAAAGGGGTAACACAATCATTTAAGGGATATTGTGGGCTTTTGCAAGTGATGACCTCTTGTAAGGCATCAATATTTGATCGGTGGGGATCCATGGCTTGGGGTCCCTGTTAGAGATGTGAGCGAGCACACTCGTCCGAGATTGATGCTCGTTCGAGTATTAGGGTACTCGAGATGCTCGTTACTAGAGACGAGCACCACGAGGTACTCGAGTCAATTCCATTTCCTTCCCTGCATGTTTAGCGCCATTTTCTGGCCAATAGACATGCGGGGAAGGCATTACCACTTCCTCCTGTGACGTGTCAGCCCTATCCCTCCCCCCTGCAGTGAGTGGCTGGTGAGATCAAGTGACCGCTGAGTACTTAAAGCGGTCCCGCCCATGGCTCGCCTTAGACACACACTGGCAGAGATTAGGGACAGTGCTGCTGAGGAGATAGGGAAAGTGGTAGTGTAGGTTCCTGTCTACAAGAACCCCAACGGTCCTTCTTAGGGCCACATCTGACCGTGTGCATCACTGTTGTGGCTGGCTGGGAGCAGTTTTGCACAATTTGTTTTTTTTTTTAATCTCGGGCTGTGCAGGCCATTACAGCTATAGTGTTCTCAATCTGCAGTCTGTAATACAGAGTATAGGGAAAGTGCTGCTAAGAAAGGGAAAGTGGTAGTGTAGGATCCTGTCTGCAAGAACACCAACGGTCCTTCTTAGGGCTACCTCTGACCGTCTGAATTTTACAGGGTGTCTGGTGGGAGTTGTAGTCCATCACTATTGCACAGCTAGCCCTGTTTGCAGCCTTCCGAGTAATTTTTTTCTGGCTGCAGTTTGCATTACAATACCGCTCTCTGCGAGAAAGTGTACGCAAACAATTCCATAATTATTTACACCGGTCTGTGTCCGCAGTGAATTTGAGACGCACAGCGTACGACCAACATAGCCACTTATAGAGGGAAAGTAATATACACACTATATAGCCTGTATTCTTTTACAAATAAAAACAAAAAGCTCTTTGGTTGGGCTACCTTTGACCGTTTAAATTTTACTGGGTGTCTGGTGGGAGTTTTAGTCCATCACCATCACTATTGCACAGTTAGGCCTGTTTGCGGCCTTCCTTACAATTTTTTTTCTGCCTGGAGTTTGCCTTACAATACCGCTCTCAGCGAGAAAGTGTAAGTACATAATTCCATAATTATTTACACCGGTTTGTGTCCGCAGTGAGTTTGAGACGCACAGCGTACGGCCAACCAACCCACTTATAGAGGGAAAGTGATATACACACTATACAGCCTGTATTCTTTTTAAAAAAAAACAAAAAGCCCCTTCTTAGGGCGCCCACCCACTGGCGATTTTTTTTCCCTGCGAAATTCGCAGCATTTTTTTCTCTGCAGGGGTCTATGGGACTTGTAATGTTAAAATCGCGATCGCGCAAAATCGCGATTTCGCGGTAAATTGCGATTTTGCGCGATCGCGATTTTAACATTACAAGTCCCATAGACCCCTGCAGAGAAAAAAATGCTGCGAATTTCGCAGGGAAAAAAATCGCCAGTGGGTGGGCGCCCTTAGGGCGACATCTGACCGTCTGAATTTTACAGGGTGTCTGGTGAGAGTTGTAGTCCATCACTATTGCACAGCTAGGCCTGTTTGCAGCCTTCTGTATAATATTTTGGGGCTGGAGTTTGCATTACAATACCGCTCTCAGCAAGAAAGTGTACGCAAACAATTCCATAATTATTTACACCGGTCTGTGTCCGCAGTGAATTTGACACACAGAGTACGGCCACAGCGACTGATAGAGGGGAAGTGATATACACACTATATACCTGCCTGGCACTAAAAAAACCCAGGCTGACTAGGGCATGGATTGTGGGCCAAGGCCAACCTGTATTTTATCTCACGTTACCATAGCTATCCGGGGCACCGCAATGGGATTTATTTATGTACCGTCTTTGGGTTCCTGGGACCCACCCATGCTGTGGGTGCACTAAGTCTTCCCATCGCGGAGTTCTACCTATCTGGCCCCAAAGAAAACCCTGACTGACTAGGGCATGGATTGTGGGCCGAGGCCAACATGTATTTTCTCTCGCATTACCACAGCTATCCGGGGCACTGCAATGGGATTTCTATAGGAGTACCGTCTTTGTGTTCCTGGGACCCACCCATGCTGTGGGTGCACACAGACTTCCCATAGCGGTGTTTTAGCTGCCTGGCCCAAAAAAAACCCACTGACTGACTAGGGCATAGATTGTGGGCTGAGGCCAACATGTATTTTCTCTCGCGTTACCACAGCTATCCGGGGCACTGCAATAGGATTTATTTATGTACAGTCTTTGGGTTCCTGGGACCCACTCATGCTGTTGGTGCACACAGACTTCCCATTGCGGTGTTGTACCTGCCTGGCACTAAAAAAAACCCAGACTGACTAGGGCATGGATTGTGGGCCGAGGCCAACATGTATTTTCTCTTGCGTTACCACAGCTATCTGGGGCACTGCATTGGGACAAACAAGAGGAGCGATACAGCGCTAATGAGACTTTCACAGCTGCGCTAGCATAGGAGTCCGCTCTATGCCCGCAATTGCTGAGGGTTTGTGTAGAGGCCCATGTCCTCGGTGCAGTGAAAGTCTGCCATGTTTGGGCACTCTGATTTCTTTATGTGTATCGTCTTTAAGTTCCTTGGACCCACCCCTGCTGTGGGTGCGCACAGACTTCCCATAGAGATGTTTTACCTGTCTGTCCCCAAAACACTGACAGACTTGGGTAGGGTGCAGAGTGCAGATGGTTTACCCCTTGCGTTGTCGATGAGGTATCCGACACCCAAACAGAATGAGTAGTGTGTGGACACATGGAGTCCCCATTGCTATGTCACTCGCAGCACCTTGGGCCATACAAGGTGTTTGCTGGGACAGAGGCTGACCCAGGGCCCGCTCACATACTTCCCACACCGAGTATTGCTGCATTGTGGAGATGTGTACAAGTGCTGGGCTGGCACCTGAGTCTCCTTTATGCCCACGTTTGGGCCCAATAACAATATATCATTCCTCACCTGCTGCCGATGAGATCACAAACTTTCTTTATCGCATGGGAGAAATCCAATGCATCCGGCTTGTTCTGTCTCCACTTCTCCAGTTCTGCAGCATTATGTGCATTGGCATTCAACACAGTGATGTCATGGCAGGTATCTAACAATACTATCAGGTGGGTAATGTCTAGACCCATAACAAGGTCAATCACAGAGCATCTGCCAATGCTCCCTGGAACAGAAGATGTCACATAGTTAAGGTGCATTTCCATATATACATTACATGATCTACAGTAAACCTGCTACAGCTATGTACTAAGGTGTTTTCTATGTTCATAATGCTGTAGGCTACTACATTGCTCCGCAAGCCTGCTAAATTTCCACAAAGAAAGTTCAAGAGGACCATGGGAACTACAGCGTTGGATCACTGGGACAAGAGGACGAATAAGTAAATTAAAATAAACCTTGTTACTTGTATAGTGCCAACTTATTCCGCAGCGCTTTCAAGTAATTCATTTATTACCCCCCACCAAGCTGGATACTCATTTTACCGACCTCAGAAGGACGAGTTAAACCTTGAGCCAGCTACCTGAACCATGCAGGAATTGAACTCACAACCCTTAGGTCATGAGTGAGAGCTGCCTTAACACTCTGTGCCACATGAGGCTTTTCTTATTTTTACACAGTTGAGCCTATACTTCAAAAATTATGCTAAACCCCTTCAAACAGGTACCTTTGTCCTATTGGTTCATAGCTGCAGTGTAAAGCACGGAGAAATGACAAAGCTGCAGCTAGTGCCTCTGATGAGACAGGAGATGTGTTGTAGACTATGTCAGACTTGCAATAGCACTTTGCACTGAGATCACTGGATGCCCAGGGAGGAGAACCCTGGCGAGCTGATGGAGGTATCAACATGAGGACCCCGACACATGTACATGGGCTATTTTAATATGAGAATCAGACAAGAATAGATATTAATTTTTATTTATTTTTAAGCCTGCATGCATTCAGTCTAATGAACGGGTGCTATTTCTGTCCAATGTTTGGACTCATTATTTGGTCCGAAAATCGGACAGAAATGTCACCTGCATGCAACTAGAAAACAATGCAAAACATGCCTATTTGGTTATCACTTAAAATATACTTTTTCCTTGTACTTTTGTAAATCCGACAGTCGCCTATGTGAAAAAACACCACAGATGACAAAAGAAGTGCCACGAAGGAACAAAAACGCATCGCATGTTATGCATTTTGTATTTTACTACAGACTGCAAAGTAACATTTAGCTGGAAAAAAAGCAAAATAAAGCAAAAATAAGAATATATTTTTTCACAAAATGCTATATTTGACACCAGCTCTATAGCAGATAGATCAGCAACAAACTGTAGGAAGGAGTCTAAACTCTACCTAATGCGCTGAGTAATTTCTGCGCAGGGTATTGGATGACCTGCTCTGTAAGTGGATCTGCATCTCTGGAGAGGATCGTTCTATAATACGCCTCGCTGTGATCATCTTTGTCGTGGTAGTGAGCCTTCTCCATCTTCAGGGATACGGTATCAGGAGCGCACACTGAGTTTTATACTCCCAGACTCCCAACACCCCCAACTAGTGTCAATAACTAAAGTTTACACGTGATGTTTTTTTGCAGCGATCATGAGATACGATGTTGATGTTTGCTATAAAGATATAATTTGTGTCATCTGACACCTGTGATTTTAGGGAAAAGTCTAACATTAAAAGTATATAATTGGCCATGTCAACCGGACACCATACAGAGGTTTCCAGGTCTACCATGGCCTATGATCCCTTTTTCAAGGGATAATTCATTATCATATGGATCATAGCTTTTCTGGTTCAAGTCTCATACGGGGACATAAAAAATGTATAAAAAAAAAAAAAAAAGAAGTGTACCAAAAGAAAACTTTTCTGCGCTCTTTCCCCTTTGTATATACGAGGGGCTGCTGACAAGTCTTTGGCTTTACCCAGAGAGAAACGAGACATGAAGATGAAACTTTACATTTATTGCACATACTCTCCACTGATGTTAACACACTTCTTACATCGGTATTCCAAGTTCTCTAAGCCTTTCAAAAAGAAGGATTTCGTTTGTGCCTCAAATCAGTCATCCGTAGCAGCCATGGCATCAGAAATGGTGTGAAATTTGGTACCCCTGAGATGTTTCTTCAGGTTTGGAAAGAGACGATAGTCGCAGGGAGCTAGATCTGGTAAATAAGGTGAGTGGTCAACCAGCTGGAAGCCTAGCTCCACCAGTTTTGCCGTGATCGCTTGTGCAGTGTGAGCGGAGGCGTTGTCTTGCAGGAACAAGATTCCTTTGGACAGCTTGCCGCGCCTTTTGGCCTTCAGAGCTGCCTTCAATTGGTACAAAAGTTCAATGTTGAACCTTGCATTGATGGTGGAAGCATTTTGAAGGTAGTCCACTAGCAGCATGTCCTCCTTATCCCAGAACACAGACGCCATCACCTTAGTTGCTGATTTTTGCACCCTGAACGTCTTTGGGCGAGGAGAACCACAGTGCCTCCACTCTTTTGACTGCTCCTTGGTTTCAGGGTCATACAAATGAATCCAGGTCTCATCCATAGTGACCAGTCGATCCAGGAAGTTCTTAGCAGTCCGGAAATGCTGACAAATGGACCGGGAAGTTTTCACTCGCATGCTTTTCTGATCTGTTGTCAAACATTTGGGGACCCACTGTGCAGATCGCTTCTTCATGTTCAAATGTTCATGGATAATGACACAAACACGTTCACCAGAAATCCCCATGATGTCTGCTATTCCTTAATATGAAACTCGCCGATTCTCCAGTATGAGCTTCTGCACAATATCAACGATCTCTGGAACAACAACCTCTCTCAATCGTCCAGGACGTTCCTCATCATTGGTGCTGAAGTGGCCCGTTTTAAATTTGGCAACCCAGTTCCTAACTGTAGAATATGAAGGGCATTGATCCCCCAATGTCTGCCACATATCACCATGAATATCCTTTGCGGACTTTCCTTGCAGAAACAAGAATTTTATCACTCCTCTGCTCTCATTTGCTGTGAATATCGCCTTAGACTCCGCCATTTTGTTTTCCCACGTGCCTCGATCACTGTTGCCATAAGCTACAAACACAACATTTTGAAAACATTTTATCTGTAACGACTTGTACAATAGATTGAACAGACTATTTGTCCTGCGCGGCAAGAAAAAAAAACTGCTTGTTTTGTTAATTTTGACTCCCAAAAAGTGCAATAAAAGTAATCAAAAAAGCCTTATGTGCCCCCATAATATAGTACCAATAAAAATCACAGCTTGTTACGCAAAACACAAAACCTCACAAAGCTCTGTCAATAAAAAAAATAAAGAGGTATGGTCTTTAAATGCAACAATGCAAAAAAATAATTTCCAAAATAAAGGTTTCCTATTGTGCAATAGTGGAAAACCCTAAAAAAAATACAATCTTGGTATTGCCGTAATCCTAGCAACCTGTAGAAAAGCTTTATTCTGTCCGTTTTGCAGTCTGTAAAAAAAGATCCAAAATACAATGGCAGGTATGTGGGTTTTTTTCTCCCTGCCCTCCAAAACTAAGTAATAAAAGTTTAACAATAATAATATGTACTCAAAAATCAGTACTAATACAAACTGCCATGTAAAAAACAAGCCCTCATACGGCCATGTCCATGAGAAATAAAGTTATGGCTTTTGAAGAGTGGAGATGAAAATTGTCATGTTTTTATGGCCAAAATAGGTCACGTCCCTGAGAGGTTGAAGGGTTTTCCAGGCAAATACTCTCAGCATAGGTCATCAATTGTTGATCAGCAGGGATCCACGGCTCGGAACTCCAGCCAATCAACTGATTGGGCACCTGCTATCAGCGTCACAACTCACAGGGGTACAGAGTGTAAGCGTATAGCCCAATATCTCCAGTGGACAGGTCATCAATAGTATTTGCTTGGAATAATCCTTTAATTCTGAGACTGCAGCCATGATTAAAGGTGGCATTTTGAAGTGACTTTGGATAGATCACTCATTATATTAGTTGTCTTGAGGTGTTTAAATTGCTCTTGCTTGACTGTTCATTTGCAAACATCAGAAAGTTTGTGAATTTGACAAATAAACCTAATTTGCAGTGGAGGTTGGATAATTTTGCCTGCAGCTGTAAATGCCTCTGGGTCCAGGATGAGCACACACTGAGCTTCACAGCAGCATCTGATGATGAGTCACGGCTCATATTGGGACCATATATCATATGACTGCCTTATATTACACCTGTCACAAGGACAAATAAGATGCCATAGGGCTTGTTCACACAAGTGTTATTACGCAGCTAATTTAGCCATGCAAAAAAATCATGACCATCTGGAGCATTGGTTTCCACTGTCTTCATTCAGACTCGATGATTTAGTACTTTCACAACAGTTCAATGCAACATACAAACTTTGGTTCCTGCACACATGACTTGCAATTACAACTTCTCAGGTAGGGGAACATTTCACAGCCTTTCTCTGCTGTTTCTCTTTCTTGCTACCCTGAGGAATAGAGATGTCGCACTGCAGGTATGTGCTACTTTAGGGAGGTATTATTCGTAGAGGAATGGTGGGAACCAAGCTGGTACCCCTGGGGACACTATCCTTTTGCTTTGGCAGAGGTAGCTTACTTGCAGTTGATAATGGCTGTTATTTTCCTTCTTGCTCTGTCTGGGAATGCTCCTTCCAAGTAGGGTTTGAAACAGACTCTCCATTCCCAATGTTCTCCTTCCACAGCTCTCCTCATCTGAGTCTAGGCTTATACTAGTCTTACTCTCTTTATTGAACTCATTAACTCACCACACCCCTGCGCTGGTATTTTTAGTGTTATAGTCATAATATATGTATTCTATTGTGTATATATATACCTGATCATGTGTTTATATTTTTTTTCTATAAATTCTTTATTTATATGCGATTTTTGCTTTTTTCCAAAACATCAAATTTAACATTATTAGCCCATGCAAGAGTAATAGGCAATAAAAAAAAACAACTTTGTAGTGCACGTTTCATAATGCTTATGGGTTACAAAAGACAGTTAACTGGATGGGCCCATCTGGCTCTCTATTTCAGAACCACGTGGGAAGAATATATATTAATGTGTGGGTGGCATAAGCTCCCAGTCAGAGCTTGTCATCCCATTGCTTAAGGTCATAAAAGAGCCCACCTGCAGCTTCACTATTCCCCAAAAACAAACAAACAAAAAAAACAAAAAACATTAGTCTAACTTCAACCCAGAACTTTCCCTTGGAAAACTGTTCCTACCCCGAGAACGCTAATTGGAGGGGAATGGGGAGATGGGAGAGACAGTGGAGTGGAGTAAGGAAAGAAAGAGAAAGACAGAGAGATAAGAAAGAAAAAAAAGAGGGATTAGGGAAGAAGATGAACCTATATGTGGTCTTCCCTCCTGTCCTTACGACCACCTACCCAGAACCCTTCTTTGTGGAAATGGTACTAATCTACCTGCAACTCGGCCCCAATCTGGGATCTATTATAATTAGAAGTTGTAGACACTACAGTATTCCATCAAGTCTTGAAAGTCAATCCAGTAAGGCTTATGTCCACTAGAAAAATACAATCCGTGCAGATTTCTGCAAGATTTCGCATGGCTTTGCTTTAAATGGTATTTTTTTTTCATACGGATATCCGCACCCATTGATGGTAATGTGGCCGATCAGCACAGAATCCGCACTAAAATGGAGCACGCTGTGTTTTTTTTTTCGCCGGTGAAAAACGCAAATTAATTAAAATGCCATTTGCAGGTGCAAAATTCAATTTAATTGACTGCAGATGGCCAATGATATTCCTATGGGCAAAATTTCACCCGCGAAATCCGCAGTTTTGCTAGCGCTCATCTGCTGTGAGCGCTAGTAAAACAGTACTGTAGTGTAATGTAAGTGGCCATGTTTACCCAGATAACACAGTGATAACTTAGGACAGATAACTAGGTGATGTCACCTACAGCCCTAAGTAACACCGCAGATAACGAACAGTGATAACACTGAGGACAGATAATGATGTCACCTGCAGTCCTATGTAACAGCACAGAGAACAAAGTGATAACGTTAAGGACAGATGGTGTAGTAGATGTGACCTGCAGTCCTATGTAACAGCACAGATAAAACACAGTAACATGTTCAATAACATGTTAAATGTTCATTTATTCTTTACACCAGACTTTTATATTCATTTGTTATTGTTTTTGGTATGAAAAAACCCATATTTAATCTCTATTAAATGTGGTTGGTGTGTTTTTTTGGAATGTCTAGAACAAATTAGTTGGATTTACATTGATTTGTATGGAAATAATTGCATCGAGTTTCATTGGTTTCAAGTTAGGCCGATTGCTGTCAGACGGATTACCAACGAAACTAGAGGTTTGACTGTATGTACAAAAAGAAATCTCTATATTTTTAAAGTTATATTTGGGTTAAAGTACAGTGCAGAAATGGGTTTGCCATTTTGATAGAAAAGTTTTGATATTTTAATTTGTGTAATCTCTAATTACAGGGCAAATATGGCAATGGATTAGGTTGGCGTCAGCCGTGGGTTGTTATCTTATTTTCATAAATAAGGGCAATAAGGGCAATTTGACGTTCCCTTACGTCATGTGGATAGCGCGAGATCATAAGCGATCTTGCGCTATCCAGCAGCCGGAGCCGGCTGTCACTGATCAGTGACAGCCGGCCTCCCACTGCCCTTCCCTGCCATGATCTATGTAGATCGTGGCATGGGAAGGGTTCACAGAGAGAGAGCGCTCCCTCTGTGATGTTATTGGGCTGTCGTGATATAATTGCAGAGAGCTCGTCTAGTTGCCATAGTGACAAGACGCCAGATACCGGCGTTCTGTACTGCCATTGCCTATGATCGCTGTAATAAGCAATAAGGCATTGCAGGAGAGAAGTCCTGCAATGCCTTATCATAGTGATCAGAGCTGGTATGGTGCAAGTCCCTCAGAGGGACACAAATGGTGTAAAAAAAAGATCAAAATAATGTACAAAAAAATTAAGAAGTAAAAAAAAAACTTTTTGGGGCTTTTTGTCATATTAGCATAAAAAAATTTAAAAAATAAAACAATCCCACATGTTTGGTATCGCCGTGTCTATAACTACACATACAATAAGTTGAACATACTTTTTATCCTGCACGGCAAAAAGCATTAAAAAACACTAAAAACTTAGGCAAAATGCTAATTTTTAGCATTTTGCCTCCAAAAAAATGCAAAAAGTGATCACAAAAGCCGTATATACCCCAAAATGAAACCAATAAAAACTACAGCTTGTCTCGCAAAAAATAAGCCCTCATAGAGCTTCTACCATGGAAAAATAAAAAAAGTTATAGGACTTTGAATGCAGCAATTTCCAAAAAAAGGATTTTGGTATCGTTGTAACCGTACCGGCCCGCAGAAAAAATGGATTGTGTCATTTATGTTTCAAAGAATTTTATTGAAATTGAATTTAAAGTTGGCTGCCTCACAGACCCCGCGCAGGGGTAAACATTTAATATTGAAGAACAGAGTATCATGGATTAAGATTAAAATAGTTAGTTAATTTTAATAGAACAGAGGGGGGGGGGGGGTAAAGGTGGAGGGGAAAAGGAAGTTGTTGTAGTAAACTGGGTGAAACTTGGGAGACAGGGGGGATGGGTAGAATATAAAGGAAAGAAATAAAGGGGTAAAAATATCAAGAACATTAACAATGGACAGATGGACAGGGTATATTTTTCATAAGTAGGTTTAAGCTAATCAACATCTCATCTTGTTTCCCACCCGTGGGAGGGAACCATATCTCACCATCCTTCTCTTAAATGTGCATGTGGGTGTAGGGTTGTTTTAGTGGTTGCTTTTTTTTTTTTGTGGCGTGTTCTGTGGGGATTCTGCCTAAAGTCTCACGATATAGTTTAAGTTCGGTGCATTTGTGTGGGATATCCAGGGGCTCCATACCCTTTCAAAAAGCTGGACAGTGTCTTGTCGTATGGCTATGAGTTTTTCATTTATTATAGTTTTGTTGATTCGAGCTACTAGAAGTTCATATGGGAGCGTTGGTTTACGTCACTGCTGAGCTATCAATATTCGGGCTGACATCATGATGTGTAGTAGTAGTTTAAAGGGAGCATTACGCATTCCCTTGGGTTTGTCTCCCAGGAGTAGCACGAAGGGGTTGAGTCTGAGAGTTGTCCCAGTCACTATAGCTTTAAGGTGGGAGACCCTTTTCCAAAAGGTTTGTGCCACCGGACATGTCCACCAAGTGTGGAGTTGAGAACCCCCTTCGTTGCATCCCCGGAAGCAAGTATTTGGTATCTCTGGGTAGATTGCACTTAATCTCTCTGGGACCAAATATGCTCTATGCAGGACCCTTACTGAAGGTTCTGTCAAGGATACTTGCCAGCTATTTTTGCTTATATTTTCACAGCAGTGATGCCATCGCTCTAGTGTTAAAGATGCCTTTAAGTCTGATTTCCATTGTAGCATGAAAGGGTGTTTGGAGTCTTGTAGAGTCTTGTTAAGCATGTTGTAGAAATGTGAGAGAGTACCTAAGTGTGTGGGGCAGAATTTGCATATGGCTTCCATGGGGGTCATTTTGGTTTTGGTTGTGGGAGGTAGTATGGAGGACCAGAAATGGAATATTTGTAGCTTTCTCCACCATTCCCGTGGTGGTGACCTGTGTTGGTATTGAGATCAGTTTGTCGTGTATGAGAAAATCGTACAGAGATGTTAAGTTTTTTGTTTTCCACCATATGAATTGCGGCACTCCCAAACCCGGCGGGAATTGTGGGTTGTGTAGTAGTGGGGTAAGTGGTAATGGGATATTTGAAGGGTTCAGTTTGAATCACCGCTCGGATGGGCCGCGGGTCTCTCCGTCACTCAGCGGGTCGAGTGAGGGCTCGTTCTGTCCCTCTTATAGTGGGGGCCCCTTTCCTGGTAATTTCGGGTGCTTTGCGCCTTTTATTTTCTTTAAAACTGCGTTTTAATGCGGTCCGGTTGGAGGAGACACGGAGCGTACATCTTCTGCCGCTCTCCGCTAGGTCACGCCCCGATTGTGTCATTTATACGCATAATTAAGGCTTAAAAAAAAGATCTATGGCAGAATTGATGCGTTTTCTCTCTCTACAATCATAAAAAAAATTATAAAAGTTGTACAATATAATCTATGTACGCAAAAATGGCACCGATAAAAACTACAGTTCGCCACGCAAAAAAAACAAGCCCTTATACTGCTGTGTCGATGGAAAAATAAAAAAGTTATGGCTTTTGAAAAATCGAGATTAAAATCCGCCACAAATCGTTGCATTCTTAAGCCCAAAATAGGCCATGTCCTTAAGGGGTTAACCATTTAAATGCTAGCTACTTCCTATAAAGGTGGATATAACAGTATATATATATATATATATATATATATATATATATATATATATATATATACATACACGTGTTTGCCTAGGCTGATTTGAGAAACACATTTATTATTACTACAACAGTCCCTCCTTTTTGTTTCTTTAGAGCAGCCAGGTGAATGTCTAGCCAGGTGCTTACAAATGCCTTAGTGGCAAGTGCCAGTATTCCTACATGACTTCCCCGGATCCCCCAACCGACATTCCCATAACATGCATAAACAAAAAGTTTCATAGGACAGCACTGCAAGAAGAGATGGTTGATCAAAAGCAGATTCAGCTTCAGAGTCAGTATTCAAAGGCAAGGCATCATCATACATAACAGGGACAGCTTTGTCAATAGTCTTTGGGAAAAAATCCTTGAAGGCATGGAATAATGCAGTCAATAATAGCAATATCAGTTAGACTAGTCACTAAAGTTCTAGCAAAAGATGAAATCCGGTGGCGCCATCTGCCGAAAGTATCAGTCCACCAGTCATCAATAGGGGTTGGAAATGCCAGGATTTGCTACTAGTTCTTAAAAGAGGCTAGTTAGACCCTTCAGAGCCTTAGTTATGAAACCACAGCTGTGAAAAAGGATAACAGGGATTGAACAACCTAGGAGAAAGCATATGTTTATCATGGTGGAAAGACTCTCTTGCTATGAGATGCATGTATCGAATTGGATTTGTCCTTCTCTCTGAACATCTGTAGCGATGGTCAGGAACACTTGTTATGGACCATCAAGTCTGGGTTCTAGAGCTTTGTCTTTTGGTAACCACCCAATTTCCTAGTTTCACAGAATGACTTCCTTCTAAGCTGTCAGGATCTGAAAAGAAAGTAAACACTTGAGAATATACATTTGTTAAGCATTTTGTGAGAGCAATAACACAGTTTGTCAAGCTACCATGCTGCATCTGGAGATATCAAGGTAAATACAATCCTAACCTTGGGGCCGACCCAAAAAGTACATCATATGGGCTGAGGCTTATTCTGTCAGGTGTGTACCTTACAGAGAAAAGTACCATGGGAAAGCACTCGGTCCATGGTCTATTGAGCTCTGCCATGGCCTTCTGGATCGTGGTTTCTAAGGTTCCATTTAAACTCTCTACTCTACCACTGCTTTGTGGATAGTACAGAGCATGAAAGGCCTGTTCTACCACCAACGCTTTCATTACTTTCTGTATCACTTCTCCTGTGGAGGAAGTACCTCGGTCACTCTCAGTTGTCTCTGGTACTCTGTACCTGTATGTCACCTTAAATATCAGTTTTAGGCGGTGGCGTTTCTGAGCAGGTAGACCAGACTGGCTACCCTGAGAATGGATCTAGGCAGACCAGAGTGGACTCGTACCTTGGCAGTTGGAAGTGGTCTACATGAAGATGCTGGAACAGGTAGTCGGGCGAGGGGTGCACTGCATGGAAGCCTATAAGATCTACCCACGTTGTTCTGCGCACAACTAAGGCAGCCTTGTGTGTCTTTACCTGCTGTGACGCTAAACCCTGGTGCAGAACAGTGACTAGCAACCACATCTGTCATAATTGTTTTTAACAGGTGTGTATTTCAATGGGAGGTCAGAGCCATGACAGGATAGAGGCCTCTGGGAGACATGGCTTGTTGGATATCATCCATTTATCTCCAGGTGTCTCTCTGCCCCTCTTGCTGGTTCCCATTGTTCCATTTTCCCCCTTGGTTTCCTTCTTTTGTAATTGAATCAGCAGGTCATAATGCACCGGGAGTGATGTCTAAGGAGGTACCTGTACCGCCCCAACCCCTGAAGGATCAAGTCTGGGCTTCTATGTGGCTGTCTTCACAGTCTAATCAGCCGGGTGATTTATGGTTGCCTCTTTTGTGCCATCCTTGGAGTGGCCTTTTGTTGCATTTTCAGGCCACTCTCTCGGGCAGTAAAAGGGCTTCCATCAGTGCTTGTACACTTTTTCTGTTTTTAATTTTTTTTTCATTTACTTTCAAGAATGACCTCACTCTCCAGATGGGTCCATAGTTATGTGCTATGCAGACATTAGACGCGTTCTCGTGAGCATGCTTCTTCCAGAGCTCGCAATTTGGCTTTTCATGCTGACATGCAAGATGGAAGAGGTTTGGCTTTACCCACACCATGTAAGGGGAGTACAACATAACGTGTATAGAACCTGCCTTCTTGACCATACTTTCATCCGTCTACAAAGAGTGCAACATCAGGATTATCTAATGACTGATCAACATGACTGAATCCTCTGTCTCCTGGGCCATTAGCTAGTGCATAGTCATGTGTATCAAGCTGAAAGAAAAAAAAACTATCAGGTGATTAGTCTCACTTCCCTCCTTTTTCCAGAGGCTGCAAGACTGAGGGCGTTGCAATGCTGACACATTGAGTGGCATGAGCAGAGCGAACTGTAGGTAAAAGTGACATTCTATGAAGCAAAGTCTGAGCAAAAACCTATGACAGTGTTAACTGAAACATCATGGGGCTGTATACTGTGATATACAAAATTGAAAGCTATCTCAGAACTTTTTTTTCAGCTGCAATTAGTGTTTCTAACACAAGAGGGTGCAACACAAGCAACAGGGTGAAGGCATGTTAAGTAATATGCGACAGGGCATTGCCAGCCTGTCTCAGCTTGAATGCCATAGTCCCGTACTCCAGAGCTGTTTTTTTTATATCAAAGCCTGGAGAGCCAATATTTATCACTGCTTCAACATTGGTCATTTACTCTCATCCATCCATGCTGTCAAGTCTGTCTCTCTCATATAAATATTAATAACCATATAATCCTCCGCACACAATGTTTACTGCTGTTACGGATTTCAGAAAATTGTGGATCCACTGGACCAACCAAACCAAGCTGAGGACATTTCCTAAGGGGTGGGTAGCTGACTCCTCAGATAGACGGGCTGTAGACAGGGAAAGGGGAACTGACCATTGGCTGCAGGGAGAATGGCAGACCCCTTACCTATAAGCAGAGTGACCACCCTCATAAGAGAACCTCCAGTCTGACTATCCCTGCAGGGAGGAAAACTCAGAACCAGAAGGAACTGGCAGCAGACAGATGCAGGAAGATACACATATATGGAAAGAACTGGAAACCATGCCAGCTCAGAAAGCCTACAGCAGACCCACAGAGACACAGAAGCATGGGATAGTTCACACAGAATGCAGTAGGATGCAGACCATTCACACCAGGACATAAAACAATAGGATGCACACCAGAAGATATGGATATGCTTGGGAAGGCTGAGTGTGATAAGCAAAGAAACATCAATTTAAAGGCATTAAAATGCATTAGTTCAGCTTAATTAGAGGTGTAATGACTAAAGAACCACTCAGGTGAGCTCAGAAGGAGAGAGCTGGGTAACTCTCTCAGTGCTGGACAAAAGCAGACAGGAAAAGCAGAGGGACGCTGGCCACTAGCTGCAAAAGCATCACATGAAGAAAAATTAGCAGAAGCACAGCAACTCTCCTCATCCTGCATGCAAATGCATTCAATCACTACCACCTCTCTCTGGAATTTCTGTTATCAGGAGCAGCAAACAGAAGAAAAACATTCAAGCTTTATCTGTTTCCAATATTAGAGCTATACAACAGATTCCACAGCCAACACTAGTATCACTAATATTTTCCAATAATAGGAACACTCATTTCTCCTACTAGACATTCTCACAGAGAAAACACAACAGTAACACAATTTAGCAAGTATACACACATCCAACCACAGAACTTACATGTACACAAATAACAGCAAGAATGTGTCTTAAAATTCCTATCTTTCCTATTTTTAAGTCCTAGTAATTCACTTGATTCATTACAAGTTTCCAATCACACAAGAAAGTACCGCTGCAAGATATACAAAGTCTGTCACACACTCCTCTCTGATACTCTCTCTGGTTATCTATCTAGTGTGTGAGGCTGAGAGGAAGGGGAGGCTGTGCCCACAGCTCCTTGCAAGCCCAGATTCCTTCTCTCTGAAAGTCAGAGGTTTGCGCGAATCAAACATTAAAGGGGTTGTCCCGCGATAGCAAGTGGGGTTATGCACTTCTGTATGGCCATATTAATGCACTTTGTAATATACATCGTGCATTAAATATGAGCCATACAGAAGTTATTCACTTACCTGCTCCGCTGCTGGCGTCCCCGTTGCCATGGTGCCGTCTAACTTCAGTGTCTAATCGCCAGATTAGACGCGCTTGCGCAGATGGTTCTTTTATCTTCGGCTCCCTCCGGCATCATCGGCGTTCTGGCTCCGCCCCTTGTACGCGTCATCGCGTAGCTCCGCCCCTGTCACATGTGCCGATTCCAGCCAATCAGGAGTCTAATCGGGCGATTAGACGCTGAAGTTAGACGGCACCATGTCAACGGGGACGCCAGCAACGGAGCAGGTAAGTGAATAACTTCTGTATGGCTCATATTTAATGCACGATGTATATTACAAAGTGCATTAATATGGCCATACAGAAGTGCATAACCCCACTTGCTATCGCGGGACAACCCCTTTAACCATTTATCTATTCCTATATATATATATATATATATATATATATATATAGTCTATTATAATACAACTTTTCATATACATATGTATGTGTGACACAATAACACTCTCGCACTGTCTCAAGGCTATCAAATTATCAGGTATTAATCCTTTCTCTCTCTCTGAAAGTTTTTCTACTGCTATCTGCTGATCCGTATCAATACTACTGTCAACCATAGTGACCTTTCCCCGCAGTGCGGACGCTATCTGACACTTATGTGAAGAAGACAACACATACAGCAAAGATCAGTGTTAAGACATCAAAATATTCAGGACAAATGATGCCTAATTGTTTCATATTTGGCCTCAGATTCTGCATGAAATTGCTTCATATCATAGGCTATAAAAAGATTCTCTTTCTCCCCCATCTCCCCCCCCCCCCCCCCCCACAGCGGAGCAGAAAAGATCACAGATCTTTCCAGCAACAAGTATATATATGTGCGAAAAATTAAGAACAACGCTAGGCAAAACAACTTGAGGTGGGTGCTAAACGCAGACTGCAGGGCACATTATCGGGGGAGGGAGGGGGTTGCAGCCGAGATGGAGGGGTTTTGAATATTCCTATGCAATTCAGAAAAGGCACATATCATTGCAGTGTAAACATTGGGATGCCAGGTAAAAGGTACATCGATGGGAGGTGAGAAGCCAGCTCATTTCTGCTGCAGAGCTAAGATGGCAACTGGGCGGTAGCCAAAGGTATTGTTACAGCAGATTCTAAAATGGCTGCCGGGGCCATGGCTGGCACTGAAATGAGCATTGAAGGCATGCCCAGACTGGGCGTTGGTGATGGCCGGAACCAGGAATACTACATACTAAACACGTATCAAGGTAAGCAGACTGCTATTGGCCACAATAACTGCTTGGCCATCTAGGGGCAGGGCAATAGGAAGACACAAGGCCCATTGCAAACAGCCGGAGGGGATGAGAAAGGCAGCAGGGGGGATGGAAGGGGGAGACAGCTTAGCAAAGCTCAACTGTCTCCCCCTGCCCAACGGCATTGGGGCCTCTGCATATATGCGCCAGGCTTGTGCACAAACATTAGACTTGTGTGTCCATTCACACGTTTTTACGGCACTGGCGGATGCATGTAAAAATGAGTACGGCCATGAAAAAGAGCCCTAACGCTGTAAAAAAAATCCAAAATTGAATGGCAGAATATACGTGTTTTTTTTCCCCTTGCGCTCCAAAACTAAGTAATAAAAGTTTTACAATGCATTATATGTACTCAAAAACTGGTACTAATACAAACTACAGTTTGCCATGTAAAAACAAGCCCTCATACGGCCATGGCAATGAGAAATAAAGTTATGGCTTTTGAAGAGCGGAGATGAAAATTGTCATGTCCTTGTGGCCAAAACAGGCATGTCCCTGAGAGGTTGAAGGGGTTTTCCAGGCAAATACTCTCAGGATAGGTCATCAATTGTTGATCAGCAGGGGTCCACTGCCCGAAACGTCAGCGAATCAACTGATGAGGCTCCTGCTATCAGTGTCTTAACACACAGGGGTACGGAGTGTAAGCGAATAGCTCAATATTTCCCGAGGATGGGTCATCAATAGTATTTGCTTGGAATAATCCTTTGATTCTGAGACTGCAGCCATGATTAAAGGTGGCATTTTGAAGTGACTTCAGAAAGATCACTCATTATATTAGTTGTGTTGAGGTTTTTAAATTGTTCTTGTTTGTTTGTTTTTTGCACATCTGAAAGTTTGCAAATTTGGCAAACAAACCTAATTTGCAGTGGCGGTTGAATAATTTTGCCTGCAGTTGTAAATGCCTCTGGGTCCAGGATGAGCACACCCTGAGCTTCACAGAAGGATCTGATGATGAGTCACGGCTCGCATTAGGACTGTATATCTAATGACTGCCTTGTCACAAGGACAAATAAGATGCCTTAGGCCTTGCTCACAGGAGCATTTTTAATCGCCGCCCCTGCGTTGAACATAATCTGCTTTTTTACTGACTCTCACATCAGGCGAAAATCACGCCTATAACCTGAAGAGATGTGCGTTGCAAAAATATGTGCTCAAGCTTCAGGGTTTCCCCGGGACTATCAAGACCGATGGTTTTGTAGCTGCAGACATCCATGGTTCTCATGTGCTTCCCTGCCACCCTTAGGGACACGTGCCCCACTGCCTCGACTTCGGAGGCCTGTTGATTGGACGTGTTTGTGTTCTCGACAAAGAGGAACCACCACAATGTGTACTCTGTTTCGACTTAACTTTAGCATACACTTCTTAAAGCTTTATTCACATATTCTTACATTAACATTTTTATTTGTTGCTTGCTTATTCAAACAAATAAACAAATGAAAAAATACACTGCGTCTCCACCTGACAACCGGGATGTAACAAGGTTTACCATCCCTAGGAGGGGTTTTCTGTGTTTACCATATCCCCCTCCTTCCATGTAAGTTTTTGGTCTATGACCAATGTTGCCACATTGGTTATATTTTTAACATATGCTCCTACTAGGAGCGCAGGATTTTTTTGACCTTCTTGATTTATTCTTTTGCTTCCATACCCTGGGGATCAGGTTAAAAGATCCCTGAAATCCATGCTGCTCTCCCCTTATAAGTGGATGCCACAAGCATAGGAAGAGACTTCTTGAGTATCGTCATTGAAAACACAGGTGAGGCTCCTGGACACCGAGTTTGTCTAGGATACAGGTATCCACACCAAGAAACTCTGAGATGCTTTCCTGAAGTTTTTTTTATTTATGGCTAATATAGACAGTCACTGATAGCTGTCTAGTGAGATACTTGGCAGTGAAGCTTTCTGGGTAATTTAGCTCAGTGAGAACACCATGGAGGGATGCTTGCAGGGATTTAGTTTCCTCTCACAAATGGTAATGGGGTACCCAGCTCATGTGTAGCCTACACCATTATGACTTATAAAGAGGAGAAGATGAGAGACAGCTAGAGAGATTTTATTATAGACTGAATAACAGACTCATTTATTACATAAGCATAGAGACATTATGTACTCCTACACAGCTCCTCACCAGTCTGGAAAATAGTTAAAGGGGCTGTTCCACTTCTAACTGTTTTGCTGCAGGAAGCAGGCAGCTCTGAAGATTGCCCATTGGCCCAGGTTGGTATTGCAGGCTGAGTTCTACTTAAAGGAGATGTCCCGAGGCAGCAAGTGGGTCTATACACTTCTGTATGGCCATAATAATGCACTTTGTAATGTACATTGTGCATTAATTATGAGCCATACAGAAGTTATAAAAAGTTTTATACTTACCTGCTCCGTTGCTAGCGTCCTCGTCTCCATGGAGCCGACTAATTTTTGGCCTCCGATGGCCAAATTAGCCGCGCTTGCGCAGTCCGGGTCTTCAGCTTTCTTCTATGGAGCCGCTCGTGCCAGAGAGCGGCTCCGTGTAGCTCCGCCCCGTCACGTGCCGATTCCAGCCAATCAGGAGGCTGGAATCGGCAGTGGACCGCACAGAAGAGCTGCGGTCCACGAAGGTAGAAGATCCCGGCGGCCATCTTCAGCGGTAAGTATTGAAGTCACCGGACCGCCGGGATTCAGGTAAGCGCTGTGCGGGTGGGTTTTTTAACCCCTGCATCGGGGTTGTCTCGCGCCGAACGGGGGGGGGGTTTAAAAAAAAAAAAACCCGTTTCGGCGCGGGACATCTCCTTTAAGTGAATGATAATCAGCCTGTTATACCAGCCCTGGCCAGTGCACATTTTATGGAGCTGTTTGCTTCCCAAAACTAGACAGCTAGAAGTGGGACAACCCCTTTACAATCACAGTCAGAGGTCATCGCAGTTTTAGATCTCCTGCTCTTTTACAGCCAAAGCAAAGTGGACGTGAGTATTATCTATATAGTGATCCGGAATTTTACTGTCATCAACCTGGAAGCATTTTATAGAGCATCCTGCAGCTGTCAGCACCATCCTCTCCATCTTTTCATCACGTGTCACTGAGTGATATTTAATTCCCCCAATTGTGAAATGGCTGGCATCCGGAGCTCCAATCAACACCAGGTTCCCCCCGACCTTCAGCAGTGAGGCCAACTTCTTCATGTTATTAGTGTAGGAACATTGGTCTTTGCTGGCTGGCCCGAGACCCCAAGCACTGATGACACAATCGACTTTTGGAAGCACATGGGGATCGGTGATGTTTTCTTTGGTGAAGTCGCAGTGGAGAATGCGCTTCACTTTTTTTCTCAGTTTTTCCTCCAGCTCCTGAGCAGTTTCTCTGAAACACAGATACAAAGTAATGCAGTGAACAGTCTTTGACTATCAGTTCCACAGAATAAATCTGATTCTGCCATTCACAGCCACCATAATGGGGGAAAGGGGTAACACGAATATTTAAGGGATATTCTGGGCTTTTGCAAGAGATGACCTCTGGATAAGTCATCACTATTTGATTAGTGGGGATCTGCGGCTTATAGTCCTTGCCAATCAGCTCATTACGCAACCCATTGTCGTCAGTATATATATATTAGAGGGTTCTAGACAGGCATTCAGGCTGTAGAAACAAGAGGTAACATCCGTGGGTATGACAGGAAGCAACAGTTGGCTGAGAGCCAGAGTGAGAGGCGGTGCGAAGACACCGCATCAGGAACTAGGAGCCTGAGGTTCGTCATGGACCATTCAGGTCCTGATCCAAGTCTGACAAAGGAGGATGCATCTAGACTCCCCGGGTGAAGGGTGGTGATGGAGACCCTGTGAAATGTGAACCCTGAGTGTTGTATGCTGTACACGTGTTTGCTGTGATATGGAATAAATGCTGGTGGAAGCCAGAAGTTACAGAAATTCACAACTTTGGAGCTTTTATACACTTGGTGTCCATTCCTGCTGAAAGGCAAAGATAGTGATCCTATAGCGAATAACCCCAACTTGCCAAAGTCGGAAACCAATGGATACAGTCCAAAGCAGGTGTGACCTGCGTTTATTTTGCAACAGCCACAGAAAGTCCAAACCTTAGCTTCAGGCAAAACAGCAACCTAACAGTCCCAGCCTTAGCTTCACATAAAAATAAATAAGAGTCCATAATCCCGCTATCAGGCCGTCTCGGCCTGATCAGGTCGCACTTAGCAGGTGCAGGGTGCCGCAGAGCTTCTCTCTCCAGCCGGTCACACACGCTGCCAGGGTCAGGTCCTTCCCAGACACACCTGTCTGCTAGGGGTTGAGGTGAGGGGTGTCTCCCTGTCCACCTCTGGCCTATTCAGCGCCACACTCGGGCTAACAGCCTTACAGCTCCACTGAGCTGTCTACCTGGCCCTCAGCCAGACACTCTCCGTCTTTCCTTGGTAGGAACTGGCTTTTTATCTTGTTCCTGCTCCACCCCTTGGTTAACCCTTGCAATTGAGGTCCTGTCTCTGGCCCTCTACAGGCCCTCCTGTGTACTGCACTACTATATATATATATATATATATATATATATATATATATATATATATATATATATATAGTACAGGCTCACTGATGGCTTTCAGTGGCACCTTCCAACAACCTTTTTGTCCCTGTCCCATTGCTGAAAGTCTTTGAGTTTGGTTGCAGATCTTGGCATGCCCTACCAGCCTGTGCAATGGAATTTTTAGGTGGCGTACAGTATTCACAGTACTGACCCCACCATTTACACACGGTGGTAATCTGACATGGCCAAATGAGCTAGGAGGATGACAGCAAGGTCGCAGGTTTCTATATCAGATTTGCCCTTCTCTTAGTCTGCGTGCAAACCAAGGCATGTGAGTCCAGCCTGTCCATCATCTGTGTGAATATGAAGCAGATGGCCGAGGTTGTGGCTTGGGTATATCTCTTGCCATTAGAAAGCTGATGGCATTGGAGGTGCAGGTTGTGCCGTGTATGGAGACTCGTGACTATTTTTGAATGCTTGGAACTTTTATTAACTGTATAACAAGTGAGTCCACAACAGCTGGTTAAATCGTACAGAAAAGTACTCCTGCACTAAATTGAGGTCCTAGAATAATCTTTAGGCCATTTTTGGCCGCTAGTATAAACTCCCACTTTAGTCTCCAATCATGGGCTTACCAGCCGTATTCACTGTGCTGCCTGTAGATTTTACTAAGTCCCCCTGTTGACTTCACAGAAATCTCAAAATAAGACCCTCTCTTTTCAGCAAGAATTGAGCAGCCGCGCAATTAAATCCAAAGGAGGACGGATGTATTTAGGATCTAGCTACTGGCCATACGGGGGAGGATGAGAGATGCAGTAAGCAGGCGACACTCAGAAGATCTTGCCAGAAGCATAACTACTCATAGGGCAAGTGGGATCGGTGTCCCGTAGCACTAGCAATCTACTAGTTAGTCCAGCAGCCCACTAATTGGCCCAGCAGCCGAGTAATTAGTCCAACCAACTGATAGCCAGACCAGCTGCCCTCTAATTGACCCAGCAGCCTAAGTAGTGGTGGCAAAGGACTTGTTGGGAGGTAGTGCTTCAATGACCGCCCATATCGAGCAGAGGCAGTACTTTTACTAACACTTGTAGATATCCACGGATTTACAACTCTGCATGGAAACTAGTAAACAGCAGTATATCTGATATAAGTAGAGATGGCAGAAAACTGCAGACTGTGGAGAGATTATGAGCGCACTTGGAATTTAAAATAGGTGCTAAGTACCAATTCCACTGAGGGTTGTGGATTCGGATTTGGTTGCTTTAGGTCCTGAGGCTTGGTTGAGTACTCCAGATACCTTCCAATTCACCTTACACTCTTCTCCTCCACTTTTCCCACTCTGCTCTGGTATTAAAATGTTTCCTGCACTTTCCCACTCTCCAATAAGATCGCTTACGGGATTTTCTGTCGCCACTCATCACTTGCTTGTAGCTTACGCTATTCACAGGATTTACTTTTAAGTCTCTCTGCTCGGCTCCTTGCACATGTTCTACCCCTGTGGGTCTTTCACAGCAGGACCTTCCATCACTTAGGCAAGTAATCCTCCAATCTCAACCTCTGTATTATTCTTACACCACTCGCTTCTGGCCAATCCTGTTATTTCTCTCATTTGGCAGACAAGCCTATAATAAAAATCACTGCCTGCAACCAATAGAAAGGGTCTATCATACCCTGTTGCTAGGTATACTTCCTTACTCATCAGGGGCATTGCTGCGGTAAACGCCGAAACTACCCCAATTTCACATTAGAGATTTGTAGTACTCTTCTGGGTCACTACACTAAGATCTTTCTTTTCAGTCCAAAACAGTTTGTATAATTCCTCACCTAGAGTTACAGCTGCACAAACCTGGCCCATCCCCTGAGTCAATCACTAGCGCTGCCCACCGGGAACCTGCCCAATCAAGCAGATTACCAGTTTAGGCCCGCTGATGAGTCAGTGACATCACTAATATCTCCCTTTTCAGTCCAATAACAATCTATCATTCCTCACCTGCTGCCGATGAGATCACAAACTTTCTTCATCGCATGGGAGAAATCCAATGCATCCGGCTGGTTCTGTCTCCACTTCTCCATTTCTGCAGTGTAATGTGTGTTGGCATTCAACAGAGTGATGTCCTGGCAGGTGTCTAATATTACTAGGAGGTGGGCAAAACCTAAACCCGCAACAAAGTCAATCACAGAGCCTCCACAAATGCTCTCTGAAACAGAAAATGTCACAGTTAAAAGGCATTTCTATATATGTCACATGATCTACAATAAACCTGCTATAGCTATGTATTAATGTGTCTTCAATATATTTATAATGCTGTAGGCTACTAAATTGCTCAGCAAGCCCGCTGACTTTCCACAAAAAAAGTTCGGGAGGACCGCAGGAACTGCAGTGTTGGATCACTAGGCCAGAGGACAGGTAAGTACCCCTGCTTTTGTTACTTACCTTCAAAAATTATCAGGTACTGGACAACCTCTTTAAGCAGATACCTCTGTCTGGTTCAAAGCTGCGGTGCAAAGCACGGAGAAATGGCAAAGCTGCAGCTTGAGCCTCTGATGAGACAGGAGATGTGTTGTAGACTATGTCATACTTCTGATTGCACTTTCTGCAGTCACTGAGGTTACTGGGTGTCGAGGGAGGAGAGCCCTGGTGAGCTGATGGAGGTATCAGCATGAGGACCCTGACCCCTTCTATTACTTATAGGTGACCTTCACACACATCTTCTTAAGCAATTTTAAATGCTTCAAAAAACACCATATATTCTCATCTCGGTGTGCTGTCCAATGGACAGAATCTCACACATGTACATGTGTAGATTTTTATTTATTTTATTTTTAAGTCCACATGATGTATGATCGGACATCCGATGCGATACCCAGGGACATAGGAAATGAGCAAAGATTTATTATAGGTCGACCGACCCAGAGAAATGTTTGTATATTGAATCCAAATCTCTGGGTCCCTCTTACATCACAGACATGGCTTTTTATGTTAAGGAGGGAGGCTTATTAAAAACTAACACTTATTGGCTCATCTTATCTTTTTATCACACAGAGAAACCTGTAAGAGTATATTCATTTTCACTTATGTCCGTTACATAAAGGAAAAGTGAGAGGGAGATACATGAAGACAGAGACACAGTCAAACCTGGGGGAGTAGAAGCGGGGGATCGTATCTGCAATCTCTTAGCTTCCACTTACACCACGTTCTCAGCTAACTACATGGGAGACTTATTACAGCAGTGTAGGGAGGGGTAGAGTGAGTAAAGGTAAGGATGAGGGAGGTCAGTGAGTGAATTCCAATCCAGGCTCCTAGTACCGGGTTACACAGTGCATCTCAGCCCAGCATCACACAGGAAAAGATTAGATACACAGCAGAGCAGACTACATACAATTACATTTAAAAAAAGAAAGTTAGGAAAGGTAAAATTAGTATACAGTATCTATATTTCATTTGGTAGATACATAACAATATATAATATGCTTCAGCCTTTGGGCCGATAACAGAGAAACAATAGCATATACGTCCTCATACTACACACATGCATACACCTAGTCAAATTAATGGGTCCTATTTCTGTCCAATGTTTGGACTGATTTATTGGTCCGATAATTGGACAGAAATATCACCTGCATGCAACTAGAAAACAATGCAAAACATGCCTGTTTGGCTATCACTTAAAATAAACTTTTTTCTTGCACTTTTGTAAATCCGACATAGTCAACTATGGGAAAAATGACTGGAAAAAAACACCACAGATGACAAAAAATGCGAAAAAGCAACAAAAATGCATAGTATGTGGAGCATTTTGTATTGTTTTACAGACTGCGAAGTAACATTTAACTGGAAAAAAGCAAAAAGAGTATATAAGCGCTGCGGAATAAGTTGACGCTATACAAATAAAGATTATTACTATTATTATATTTTTTCACAACATTTTTTTTTTTGGCATCAGCTCTATAGCAGATAGGCCAGGAGTCTAAACTCTACCTAATATGCAGAGTAATTTCTCCGCAGGGTACTGATTGATTTCCTGTAGAAGTGGATCTGCATCTCTGGAGTAGTACATCCTATAAGCCTCTTCAGTGTGATTGTGTCTGTCGGGGTAGTAAGCCTTCTCCATCTTCAGGGATACGGTATTAGGAGCACACACTGAGCTTTATACTTCCAGACTCCCAACAGCCCCAACTAGTGTCAATAACTGACGTTTGTATGCAATGTTTTTTTGCAGCGATCATGAAATACGATGTTGATGTTTGCTATAAAGATATAATTTGTGTCATCTGACATCTGTAATTTTAGGGAAAAGTCTAACGTTAAAAGTATGTAATTGGCCATGTCAACCGGCCATCATACAGTGGTTTTCAGGTCTACCATGGCCCATGATGAGTATTTTAAGTGATAATTCATTATCATATGGATCTTTTCTGGTTCAAGTCCCTTAACCCCTTAACGACCAGCCCATTGCCCTTTTACGTCCTGCCCAAGTGGGCTTTATTCTCTGAGGACGTAAAAACATGCGTCCTACAGAGAATAAAGCCCCGTGGGCTATGGACGTGACAGCTCCATGCTGTCGGTGCCCGCAGGTAGCCGACAGCATGGAGCTGTCATCCCGGGCTGCGGGCAGTCCCCCCCCCCCCCCCGGCATTGCGATCGGCGCTATCCAATGGATAGCGCCGATCGCACTAAAGTTTTTAAAAAAGTTTAAAAAGTTAGAGATTCAGCTGCCCTGATGATGAATGACGTCACGCGCATGCGCAGAAGACTGGGAACCCCGGTGAGTGTCAAATCTTCTGGTTCCCCGCTCCTGAAGGCAGCCAAGAACCAGGAGATGTTCCCGGGGACCGCGGCGAGCGGTCCCCAGGCTGGTGATCGCCGCTATCCAGTGGATAGCGGCGATCGCGAAAAAGTTTTAAAAAGTCAAATAACGTTAATTTCACCTCCCCTCATGGATCGGATCCATGAGGGGAGGTGAAAATACTCACCCCCGGTCCTCAGCAGCATGATTGACATCGCAACTACGTTGTGTACGGGCTGCGGGTACCCGCGTCATCGCTAAGCGACGGTGCGGGAAATACAAACAATATTTGTACTGCGAATGACTGCCTGTGTGAGTACGTAGTTATGCACAGTACATTACGCGGCCGTACGCAGGGTCACAGCCGGGCTTACAGATGGGATCCACTGCGGGCCTCCGCAAGCAGATTCCACCTACGGCTGCGTGAGCCTGGCATTATTCAGACCGCTACCTGTAATACGCAATTTACGAGAAGCCCCGGGAATGCTCGCCTTCCTGCAGTTCCAGGAGCAGCTTGTTGAGCGTCTTCTGTGCGAGACCGCCGCACCTCCGCAAGCTTACAAAGACTCACGAAACGCTACTTTTTACACCCCATACCCGCCACTGAGGTCAAGAAATGACCCCCAAAAAGCATGAGAGGAGGGGGGATACTGGTTTTATACCCCCATGTGCCCATTCCAACCAGCCTCCGTAATTACCCCTGTCTTTGGAAATACAAAACAGTGTACATTATTACTTTTATCTAAGATTTGGGGAAAGCCGAAAAGGGCGCAGAGGGGGGGGGGGGGGGATATTTTTAGGGAGTCAATTTTTATTCCGTACAAATGAGCAATGGGGCCTTGAATTTATTCAGTTGTGCCCTGCAATCCAACGGGTGTTCCTTTCATTATAGGCCTAGCCATGTGTCCTGTAAGTAGATTAGGGCCACAATGGGTATGTTTCTGAAGACGGGACAAACAGGGGTATCCATTTTGGGGTGAAAGTCTTCATTCCTATGTACGCTGTACAAAAAAACTGTTTTAAATTGATGCAATTGCCCAAAAAATGAAAATCGTAATTTTTTCCTACTGCTTTGCTTAGATCTATTCAAAAATTGTACGGTTAAAATACACAGTGATCTGGATTATGATTTCTCCAGCAGGCTTTGGGGTATTTTGCCGCTTCCGAATTATGTCGTGTGCACACATCGTCGACCAGAATCAGACACAAATGCTGGTCTAAAACCGGGAGAGTCTCTACAATGTGTAGAGGCTCAGGCTTTTTATTATAACACATGACAACCGCCCTTCAATGGGCGTGCAACAGATTACATCAGTAACATATAAGATTCTCATTTGTCGGATCATATAGAATCCCCCACCTCTCTGCCCACCCCCTTCCAAGTGGTGAGGTAGTATGGACTTTTGTCCTAGCTGAAGTCAGCTCCGTGTAGTGATGAATCATTGTTTAAATAGCTTTAGGATGGGAGTGGAAGGGGGCCTAGGTAAACACTCAGTATTGAACACAGGATATACACATAACACTATAGCCCTTTAACTCTTAGAGGCTGGTTGTGCAACTTGTGTAACTTCTATGTACTTAACTAACATTAGATCAGACATCCATTGTCTAGCAAATACTATGATTAGATTGTGTGTGTGTCCTTTAAACTCCTGAGCTGAAAGTCATTACAACAGCAAAATACATTTGGGTTATATAAATCGATAGACATTTTATAAATAATCATCATGTCTATCACAATCCCCCCTTAAAATGTCTATCCTCTAATTCTCTATCTAATTTTCACAGTTTTCTGCGCATGAGCCTATAACTGGAGCGCGTTAAAGGTTCGTTTTAGGGTCTTCAAGGGGGTGTAGGACTTGTCCACTCCTTCTGGGGATGCATCCAGCAAACTCATGGTGGGAGCGGCTTTTCCAGCATCAGTTTCACAGGTCTCTCTGACACAGGGAATAACACAGCAGACTAGAACAGAAAAGGTAACCATCAGTTCACATACAACAGCGACGCCCGTCTGTGCCAGGATCCTTTACCACCCGCTCATCCATGGCGAGTGCTGGTCCCAAAAGTTAGCTCTTTTTAGTCAGTGCGGTCAGCTTCTTAATGGCAACTGCGTCTTTACCCGCGGGTCACGTGTCGTCTAGGATGTAGGTATGACAAGTCTCCCCTATCATCTTACAGACACTCCCCTTTTTAGCTAAAATCATATCTAAGGTCACTCTATTTTAAAAAAAGTCATAGTCGAGGTAGGTCCTATTGGTCGACTAGTCCCTATAAGGCGTCTCTAGTATAATTTATAAACCACTGCTAATTATAATAAACATAATTAATCCAGTCAACGTTTATTTACCATAATGATCAGGAAAATGGACTCGAATCTAGTTTTAACTTGGTCTCTAATTTTTAAAACTCGTCAGGTTCCCCCCTTGGCTATCCTATGACGTCAATGTACACGTGTAGATCAAAACTACCACCAGGGGTCTCTCTTCTCGCTCTAGCATAATGTTACAATACTAGTAGCGTGCACAGGTACGCACGGCGTGGGACTCCCTAATCTTCACCCACACCAATGTCCCTCCTGGAGATAGTCCTAATAGTGAACACGTCCAAGTCGCCTCACCCTTGCGTCAGGGTTTTCCCACTGCCCCTAAGTCCCTACTCCTAGGAGGGGGGATCCCTACCTCACCTCAGAGGGAGGCCATGGATTCCCTGGGCTCATTTCCGGGCACCCATACCCTCTATCTGTACAAGTTTACACCCCACAGGGTGTGCCCTCGCCGGAACCTAAGGTCTTCTGCACTATCCCTTGGCAAATGGGAATTCCACTGACAATCCATCTTAGGAGATCGGGGCAGGCACAGTACTAGTACATTTCTCCTTTTCTTTGGTAGCGTATGTGGTTGGCATTATCGGAACTGGCTCTTCATCTTTTTTAAACAAGGGAAATATTGGTGAGTTCCCCAAAAATCTCCCTCTACCCTGCCTATTTGCCTGGCAGGTGTAGTTTCCAGGGTAGTCAGTAATACTCTCTCCGGTGCAAAACACTTAAGTAGTTATAGAGTATTCCTTCTTCCATTTCTCACGGACAGTGTAATTAGCGGAAATGTTCGTGAAGAGACTAAGCATCTACAGGGAGATTTAGGGGAACCATCCCCGAGTGTAGTCGGGCACTACCGCACACGCAACAGTTAGACTTGTTGCTCCTGTTAGCATTGTACCTCATCAACTCCAACCAGAGATTCTGGTCAGAGTAGCCAGTCGCTACTGTCAAGGTGTCCTCAAAAGGTAGGGTTGGCTATGATCATCATGTTCGTCAAGGTCTTTATCTTATGGCGGAGGGGGTTAATTATGGGCACGGGACTAAGTGAAGGCTTCCATTCGGCTGCATCTACCATATCCCTTATTTTAAACTTCCCTAAGGGATCTGTCCTCCCGTACCGGTATGTCCCCAGACTATAAGTCTCCCCGTCCCCCGGGCTTGGATCTCCCATGGTTAATGTAAAAACCGCATTAAAACCAAGCAACATACTAAGTTCAGCCTTCCAATACCTGCTGTCCTTATTATTCTCAAGGAGGGTTATACGACTAATTAGGGATTTCCCGCTCTTATCTTTCTTATTTAAGGCACTTCGCGATTTATAGGACCAGTCTATTCCTGCGTTCCATCCCACTAATCCCCAATAACGGCAGTCTTCTCCCCAGACGTTATCAGTGGCGCAAACATATTGTATTCCCCGGGTATATAAGTCATATAACCAGCTGGACTGAGCTAAATCTGGCCTGTGGTGGGATCTTGCGCCTAGACACGGGACCACAGTACAATAGTCGAAGGAATATGCGGCATTGGACGAGTTATACTAGAAGGTAACCATACCCTCATATTCTTCCGACTAAGGATTCCAGTTGCCACCCTCCTCTCTCACTAGCCCTAACCAGAGTAATGTCTTTGGCACAACTAAGACTGGTCTCCCGGATCTGAAGCTTTCTTACAGTATGAAGCATGGATCCATGTAAGTCTTTCGGCTAGTTTCACAGCTGTGGCAGTAGTCAGAAGCACCTGGTAGGGGCCATCAAATCGGGGCTCAGGAGGGTGCTTCCTGGGGAACTTCTTGATGCACACCCAATCCCCAGGCTGCAAGATATGTGTCCCAGTGTCTGCCTCTGAGTCTGAAAGAGAACACCTGTGCATAGGCTTTGGTTAGTTCTTTAACAATGGAAATCACATACTCAGTCAACACATCAGATGTTAATTGTAACCACTGAGGATAGTAACGACCTAGCCTTGGGGCTAGCCCAAACAATCTCGTAGGGAGATAATGTATAATCCCCCCTGGGTTCATATCTTACACTGTATAAGGCTATTGGATGACAGTCTTTCCAAAGTGGCGTCATTTTTAAGTATCTTACTTTTTAGCGTGCCACTACGTCTCTCCACCTTTCCACTACTCTAAATTGTAGATATGCTGTAGCAGCAATAATGATGCAGGAGTTATGCCAAAATTGTCTTTATTCCTCTGTGCAACGTTTCGATCATTCAGTGATCTTTGTCAAGCACTACTCTAAAGGTGGTACAGTATGTAAAAGGCCTGGGATACACCCAGAGCAGACATGACATGTTACATTCACCTGCGAAGTTTATACCTCTGTCTGACTCTGAATCACTTCTGGTACCCCATATTCACAGTTTACCTCGTTCATGAGCTTCTTTGCGGTTACCTACTTGTTTGCCTTGGTAACAGGGTCAGCCTCCAACCTGCAAAGACATCAACAACAACAAGCACGTATTCATACTTCCCAACAAGTGGGAGCTGAACGTAGTCAATTTGCAATCCCTGAAATGGGTAGAGTGGTCCAGGCAAGTGTGGTGTGGCAAATTTACTTCTGCCCTGACTTACCCATGGCACAGATCATGCTAAACCGGACAAATGATGCAGCAGCTACAGAGAACCCAGAAGTCGCCCAACCTCTTTCAAGCGTCGTCGTCAGTGCTGCTTTACTAGGTGGGTCTTTGCGTCCATCAGCTGGGCCATCATGGGATACAGGAACTGTGGTGGGCAAGTGCTGTTGACCGTTCACCACACGCTGTCCTGTTTCTGCTGCTCCCATATTAGTCCATTTATTCTTTTCTTCCTTGCTGGCTTATAACTGTAAAAGTCTTTAGCATATCAAAGTCCAAATTTTTGTCAATGTCCAAAGTTTTTTTACCACTGACTCATGCTGTCAGTATCTTTTCTTCTTTCTTCCACGGCTTGAGGGCCGCTGCCTTTGCTGCGCTGTCAGCGAGGGTGTCGTCTCTCGCCTCTCCAGTGTAGGAATCGGTGCGAACTCTCAACTTTGTCAGGTAGAAGCAGGGCCTTCATGCGACTCTGTACCGCTGCACCATTCTCAATTGGTTGTCCTGCTAAGGTAAAAAAACTGTCTGGCCTTCCATATTGGGCCGTAATCATGAGCTGTGCCAAATACATACCAGGAGTCAGTGTAAAGGGTTGCCGTCTTACCTCTCACCACTCTACTCGCCTCAGTGAGGGCCTTCAATTCCGCTTCTTGTACTGTGACATGCGGAGGCAGAGCTTCTGCTTCTAGGACATCTTGTTGTGTGACCACTGCATATCCGATGTGGAGTCATCAATCCTCACCCTGGTACCATCTGCAAAAAGCTCAACATATGCATTATCAACAGAGGTTCTGATAACTGTTTGCATACCTGCAGTTTCTTACTGAATTAGTACTAAATAATCGTGCTGATGTTCTATTTCACATGGCTCGGAATCTTGTTATCTTATTCCATTTATTTTTATTTTTTTCAAACCCAATAGCTGATCTACAACACCTAGATCATCTATGGCCCAGATCACCTATGCCTCCCCCCTTTTGAAGCGGAATACTCAATGGAAAAAGAGTCATTGCGTTCAAACTAGTAAACCAAGAGGCACAAAAACAAACACTTTGTAGGTCAAGGTGACATTGTATGCAGCGAAGTCTGAGCGTAAATCTCCTTACAAAAAAAATGTTGTTTTTTTTTTTCCTTTCAGGTCGCAGTTAGTATTTTTTAACACAAGGGGGCGCCACACAATTCAAATTTTACGTCACCCAGTGTAATAGTATTTCAGGGTATGGCCAGCGTTTAGCTTTTACTCTCCTGTCGGAATATAATTATAGCTTCAGTGTAGACTGACACTAGAATATACAAAAGACTTAAAGAAAAACTAAAGAATACGGATGACTTAACATCCTACTCTGGGCAATTCAATCCCTCTTTCTTCACATAAAAAGTTAAATTACTTCACCAAATTGCATGAAAAAGTTTGCTGGGTGACTATAGGGAAATTATTCCATCTGTAGGAGCCTTCCATAACATCATCGGTCTGAGTATCCATTGGAGAAGCGGGCAGTGGAAAACAGAGCCCCTGGGAACATGAGAGAGCGTCCCCTGTCATGTATTCCTGGTCTCTGCCCCCCATGCATCAACTCCAATCTTCCATGCACTATAAACCAGCTTAGTCATCTACTATGTCCCAAGCTGCATCTTCACAAAGGTTTGCTTCCCTGAACTTATCACACATCCAAAGTGGCCACATCTTGGAGCGCAACAAAGTCTGGTCAAACAAAACCTTACTTCAGACAATCATGATGTTAGCACTGGATACAGTGGCATTGGGGAATATAGGCCTCCCAAATGCAGCAAAATGGCTGCCAGAGGCAGAAAGGGGCGGGGCTACAGATCTCCCAGGTGAGGCTAAAATGGCCACTGGAGGAATGGGCGGGCCCAGGAGTAGCAGCACTCCCAGGTGAGGCAAGATGGCCGCTGGAGGAGAAAGGGGCGGGGCCAGGTCCTGTCCCGGATGGGGAGGGACCGGAAGTAACATCACACACCCTGAAAGTGAGCACACGGGGGGGGGGGGGGAAGTAACTTCAGGGTGGGGGCAGGCCTCACTACATTTACTGCAGAGTCACACTATGCTGGATTGTAAACATTGCAAGCACGGCCGCCATTACAGGGAGGGGCTGTAGTCAACACAAAGACATTACATTGTTCATTAGCAATACACATACCCCACTACATGCTTTCCCCTCTTCAATCTCTTAACTACGTTATACCTCCTCCTAGCAATCTAAAAACACCTTTCTTTCTGCTGGGCTTCCTGCTCATCTTCTGAAAACTTTCTACAGTCTATCTTACCTGTCCATGACCTGACATTTCTTTCTGCAACTTTTCCTGATCCTTTCCCATCAGCAACCAAATCACAAGCTCTATGACCTTTGTCCTTGCTCACTTTGCTCAACTCTATTCTATTCGAAGTTTCTATTCATTCTATTCGAAGACACAGTAGTGTTTCTCTTGTAAAATCTGCTTTCTTCAAATCCTTCCCATATAACCTCTCTTTCCCACTCAGAATTATAATGCACATTAATTCTACAAAACACAGGGAACGACAAAGTAAACAGAAAGGGTTAATTGGAAAAAGCTTTCAGTTCACTCTTATCAGCAGCCCTCCCCCCAACAATAAACACTGCACATTCTTTCTATAATACCAGACAGACGGGATTACTGGAGAATACCCACAACGGCTCAAGGTATATATCTCATCTACCTTTATAACAGCCCACCGTATACTAGTAATCCCCAAGAGCACTCCTTATACACGATCTAGACAGGACATTTAGCTATACACAGAGACTGACGATTATTTTCAATGACCAAAACCTCAATAATATTCTGGAGAAATCAGCCGTCACAAAGCACGGCTATACCTTTCCACATATGAGAACATAACACGCTCAATCATAAAGGTAAGTATACGTATCATAAATCTTCCTAACCTCACACTAGTTTTACCTAGGAGCACGTGTCACTGGCGTGTTCCCTCAGACTTAAACAGCCGAGTCCGCCCTTCTGACACATTAACCCTCACAGAATTTATCTCTTGGTCTTGCATAAACAATTTTTAACCGTCTCAGACACAACAGCATACACAGCGTACAAAATACCCCTAGACAGGTAACATGGTGATTTTTCCAAGTGGACAGAACTAGAGTTATTACCTGTCTTTCAGTGAAGGTCCAGTCTGGATCAGGAACAGGCAGAAAAGCAGTCAGAACCCAGCTCACATCGGTAGATTTACATAAAGCAATCTTACCGTGTTCTGTAGATTTTCGGGCCCCTGAGTTCTGCGTGCCATCTGCCGATCTCTGTACGTTCCAGGCTGTGACCTCACAGATCCACTCGCTCACCCAGGGACTCCACTGATCTGGATTATGATTTCTCCAGCAGGCTTTGGGGTATTTTGCCGCTTCCGAATTATGTCGTGTGCACACATCGTCGACCAGAATCAGACACAAATGCTGGTCTAAAACCGGGAGAGTCTCTACAATGTGTAGAGGCTCAGGCTTTTTATTATAACACATGACAACCGCCCTTCAATGAGCGTGCAACAGATTACATCAGTAACATATAAGATTCTCATTTGTCGGATCATATAGAATCCCCCACCTCTCTGCCCACCCCCTTCCAAGTGGTGAGGTAGTATGGACTTTTGTCCTAGCTGAAGTCAGCTCCATGTAGTGATGAATCATTGTTTAAATAGCTTTAGGATGGGAGTGGAAGGGGGCCTAGGTAAACACTCAGTATTGAACACAGGATATACACATAACACTATAGCCCTTTAACTCTTAGAGGCTGGTTGTGCAACTTGTGTAACTTCTATGTACTTAACTAACATTAGATCAGACATCCATTGTCTAGCAAATACTATGATTAGATTGTGTGTGTGTCCTTTAAATTCCTGAGCTGAAAGTCATTACAACAGCAAAATACATTTGGGTTATATAAATCGATAGACATTTTATAAATAATCATCATGTCTATCACAACAGTACACCCCTAGATGAACGTGTTAAGGGGTCTAGTTTTCAAAATGAGGTCATTTGTGGGGGTTCTCTATTGTTTTGATCGCTCAAGAACTCTACAAGTCTGCTATGGGGCATAAAAGGCCTTCAAGCAAAATTTATGTTCTAAAAGCCACCGACTGCTCCTTTCATTTTGGGCCCCGTTGTGTATCCAGACATAAGATTAGGACTAGAGATGAGCGAACGTGTTCTTCCGAGCTTGATATTCGTGCGAATATTAGGGTGTTCGTGATGTTCGTTATTCGTAACGAACACCATGCGGTGTTCGGGTTACTTTCACTTCCTTCCCTGAGACGTTAGCGCGCTTTTCTGGCCAATTGAAAGACAGGGAAGGCATTACAACTTCCCCCTGCGTCGTTCAAGCCCTATACCACCCCCCTGCAGTGAGTGGCTGGGAAGATCAGGTGTCCGCCTAATATAAAAGTCGGCCCCTCCCGCGGCTCGCCTCAGATGCCTGGTGAGTTAGATGAGGGACAGTGCTGTTTGTACCGGAGCTGCTGTAGGGAAAGAATTGGTAGTTAGTGTAGGCTTCAAGACCCCCCAAAGGTCCTTATTAGGGCCACTGATAGCTGTGTGTTGGCTGCTGTTAGCAGTGGCAATTTTTTTTTTCTCAAAATCGCCTCTGCAGAGCGTTGCACCCGGCATTAGGGACAGAAGTGCTGCATAGGCAGGGAGAGTGTTAGGAGTGAGTGTAGCCTTCAAGAACCTCAACGGTCCTTTCGAGGGCCATATTTAACCGTGTGCAGTACTGTCCAGGCTGCTGTTAGCTGTGCTGCATTTTTTTTTACTTCTCAAAATCGCCTCTGCAGAGCATTGCACCCTCCATTGATACTGCAGGGAAAGAATTGTGTAGGCAGGGCCACAACACAGTTATTATTCATTGAATATACGCAGTGCTGCCTTTTGGTGCAAAAAAACGGAAAATATTTCTATTTGTCCTGCCTCTGTCCGTCCTAAGGGCGGTGGACACGTGTCGGCTGCGTGTGCAACCTTTAAAAATCAGACGCACCCAGCTACGTTTTACTCCTGGCTTCGCCATTTGCTTTCCTTAATTGGGAAAAAAAATACCTGCTCTGCCACAGTTAATAACTCTGCTACCCTCACGTTCTGTGACACATTAGCAGGGACACAGCACAGTTATTAAACTTCTCATGTTCATAGAATATACGCAGTGCTGCCTTTTGGTGCAAAAAAACGGAAAATAATTCTATTTGTCCTGCCTCTGTCCGTCCTAAGGGCGGTGGACACGTGTCGGCTGCGTGTGCAACCTTTAAAAATCAGACGCACCCAGCTACGTTTTACTCCTGGCTTCGCCATTTGCTTTCCTTAATTGGGAAAAAAAATACCTGCTCTGCCACAGTTAATAACTCTGCTACCCTCACGTTCTGTGACACATTAGCAGGGACACAGCACAGTTATTAAACTTCTCATGTTCATAGAATATACGCAGTGCTGCCTTTTGGTGCAAAAAAACGGAAAATAATTCTATTTGTCCTGCCTCTGTCCGTCCTAAGGGCGGTGGACACGTGTCGGCTGCGTCTGCAACCTTTAAAAATCAGACGCACCCAGCTACGTTTTACTCCTGGCTTCGCCATTTGCTTTCCTTAATTGGGAAAAAAAATACCTGCTCTGCCACAGTTAATAACTCTGCTACCCTCACGTTCTGTGACACATTAGCAGGGACACAGCACAGTTATTAAACTTCTCATGTTCATAGAATATACGCAGTGCTGCCTTTTGGTGCAAAAAAACGGAAACTATTTCTATTTGTCCTGCCTCTGTCCGTCCTAAGGGCGGTGGACACGTGTCGGCTGCGTCTGCAACCTTTAAAAATCAGACGCACCCAGCTACGTTTTACTCCTGGCTTCGCCATTTGCTTTCCTTAATTGGGAAAAAAAATACCTGCTCTGCCACAGTTAATAACTCTGCTACCCTCACGTTCTGTGACACATTAGCAGGGACACAGCACAGTTATTAAACTTCTCATGTTCATAGAATATACGCAGTGCTGCCTTTTGGTGCAAAAAAACGGAAAATAATTCTATTTGTCCTGCCTCTGTCCGTCCTAAGGGCGGTGGACACGTGTCGGCTGCGTCTGCAACCTTTAAAAATCAGACGCACCCAGCTACGTTTTACTCCTGGCTTCGCCATTTGCTTTCCTTAATTGGGAAAAAAAATACCTGCTCTGCCACAGTTAATAACTCTGCTATCCTCACGTTCTGTGACACATTAGCAGGAAAACAGCACAGTTATTAAACTTCTCATGTTCATAGAATATACGCAGTGCTGCCTTTTGGTGCAAAAAAACGGAAAATAATTCTATTTGTCCTGCCTCTGTCCGTCCTAAGGGCGGTGGACACGTGTCGGCTGCGTCTGCAACCTTTAAAAATCAGACGCACCCAGCTACGTTTTACTCCTGGCTTCGCCATTTGCTTTCCTTAATTGGGAAAAAAAATACCTGCTCTGCCACAGTTAATAACTCTGCTACCCTCACGTTCTGTGACACATTAGCAGGGACACAGCACAGTTATTAAACTTCTCATGTTCATAGAATATACGCAGTGCTGCCTTTTGGTGCAAAAAAACGGAAAATAATTCTATTTGTCCTGCCTCTGTCCGTCCTAAGGGCGGTGGACACGTGTCGGCTGCGTCTGCAACCTTTAAAAATCAGACGCACCCAGCTACGTTTTACTCCTGGCTTCGCCATTTGCTTTCCTTAATTGGGAAAAAAAATACCTGCTCTGCCACAGTTAATAACTCTGCTACCCTCACGTTCTGTGACACATTAGCAGGGACACAGCACAGTTATTAAACTTCTCATGTTCATAGAATATACGCAGTACTGCCTTTTGGTGCAAAAAAACGGAAAATAATTCTATTTGTCCTGCCTCTGTCCGTCCTAAGGGCGGTGGACACGTGTCGGCTGCGTCTGCAACCTTTAAAAATCAGACGCACCCAGCTACGTTTTACTCCTGGCTTCGCCATTTGCTTTCCTTAATTGGGAAAAAAAATACCTGCTCTGCCACAGTTAATAACTCTGCTACCCTCACGTTCTGTGACACATTAGCAGGGACACAGCACAGTTATTAAACTTCTCATGTTCATAGAATATACGCAGTGCTGCCTTTTGGTGCAAAAAAACGGAAAATATTTCTATTTGTCCTGCCTCTGTCCGTCCTAAGGGCGGTGGACACGTGTCGGCTGCGTCTGCAACCTTTAAAAATCAGACGCACCCAGCTACGTTTTACTCCTGGCTTCGCCATTTGCTTTCCTTAATTGGGAAAAAAAATACCTGCTCTGCCACAGTTAATAACTCTGCTACCCTCACGTTCTGTGACACATTAGCAGGAAAACAGCACAGTTATTAAACTTAGATTATACATTCACTAGAGGCAGTGGGGCCTTTCGTTTTCAAAAAAGGGAAAAAATTATATTTGGCCTGCAGTCTTGCCCCAATTTATTAGCTGCCTGTGAAATCAAATCACTGGTAATACAGCATGCTGAGGGGTAGGGGTAGGCCTAGAGGACGTGGACGCGGCCGAGGACGCGGAGGGCCAAGTCAGGGTGCGGGCACAGGCCGAGCTCCTGATCCAGGTGTGTCGCAGCCGACTGCTGCGCGATTAGGAGAGAGGCATGTTTCTGGCGTCCCCACATTCATCACCCAATTAATGGGTCCACGCGGGAGACGGTTATTAGAAAATGAGCAGTGTGAGCAGGTCCTGTCCTGGATGGCAGAAAGTGCTTCGAGCAACCTATCGTCAACCCGCAGTTCTGCGCCGTCCACTGCTGCAAATCCGAATCCTCTGTCTGCTGCTCCTCCTTCCTCCCAGCCTCCTCACTCCACTACAATGACACCTGCTCAGGAGCGGGAACACTCCCAGGAACTGTTCTCGGGCCCCTGCTTAGATTGGGCAGCAGCGGTTCCTCTCCCACCAGAGGAGTTTATCGTCACTGATGCCCAACCATTCGAAAGTTCCCGGGGTCCGGGGGAAGAGGCTGGGGACTTCCGCCAACTGTCTCAACAACTTTCTGTGGGTGAGGAGGACGATGACGATCAGACCCAGTTGTCTTGCAGTGAGGTAGTAGTAAGGGCAGTAAGTCCGAGGGAGCAGCGCTCAGAGGATTCGGAGGAAGAGCAGCAGGACGATGAGGTGACTGACCCCACCTGGTGTGCAACGCTTACTCAGGAGGACAGGTCTTCAGAGGGGGAGTCAAGGGCATCAGCAGGGCAGGTTGCAAGAGGCAGTGCGGTGGCCAGGGGTAGAGGCAGGGCCAGACCGAATAATCCACCAAGTGTTTCCCAAAGCGCCCCCTCGCGCCATGCCACCCTGCAGAGGCCGAGGTGCTCTAAGGTCTGGCAGTTTTTCACAGAGACGCCTGACGACCGACGAACAGTGGTGTGCAACCTTTGTCGCGCAAAGCTCAGCCGGGGAGCCAACACCAACAGCCTCACCACCACCACCATGCGCAGACATATGATGGCCAAGCACCCCACAAGGTGGAACGAAGGCCGTTCAGCGCCTCCGGTTTGCACCCCTGCCTCTCCCCCTGTGCCCCAACCTGCCACTGAGATGCAACCCCCCTCTCAGGACACAGGCACTACCGTCTCCTGGCCTGCACCCACACCCTCACCTCCGCTGTCTTCGGCCCCATCCAGCAGTGTAGTTCAGCGCACCGTCCAGCCGTCGCTTGCGCAACTGTTGGAGCGCAAGCGCAAGTACGCCGCCACGCACCCGCACGCTCAAACGTTAACCGTCCGCATAGCAAAATTCATCAGCCTTGAGATGCTGCCGTATAGGGTTGTGGAAACAGAGTCCTTCAAAAGTATCATGGAGGCGGCGGCCCCGCGCTACTCAGTTCCCAGTCGCCACTACTTTTCCCGATGTGCCGTCCCAGCCCTGCACGACCACGTCTCCCGCAACATTGTACGCGCCCTCACCAACGCGGTTACTGCCACGGTCCACTTAACTACGGACACGTGGACAAGCACAGGCGGGCAGGGCCACTACATCTCCCTGACGGCACATTGGGTGAATTTAGTGGAGGCTGGGACAGAGTCAGAGCCCGGGACCGCTCACGTCCTACCCACCCCCAGAATTGCGGGCCCCAGCTCGGTGGTGGTATCTGCGGAGGTGTATGCTTCCTCCACTAAAGCACCCTCCTCCTCCTCCTCTGTCTCGCAATCAAGATGTGTTAGCAGCAGCATGTCGCCAGCAGTCGGTGTCGCGCGGTGTGGCAGCACAGCGGTGGGCAAGCGTCAGCAGGCCGTGCTGAAACTACTCAGCTTAGGCGATAAGAGGCACACGGCCCACGAACTGCTGCAGGGTCTGACACAGCAGACCGACCGCTGGCTTGCGCCGCTGAGCCTCCAACCGGGCATGGTCGTGTGTGACAACGGCCGTAACCTGGTGGCGGCTCTGCAGCTCGGCAGCCTCACGCACGTGCCATGCCTGGCCCACGTCTTTAATTTGGTGGTTCAGCGCTTTCTGAAAAGCTACCCACGCTTGTCAGACCTGCTCGTAAAGGCGCGCCGGCTCTGCGCACATTTCCGCAAGTCCCACACGGACGCTGCCACCCTGCGCACCCTGCAACATCACTTTAAGCTGCCAGTGCACCGACTGCTGTGCGACGTGCCCACACGGTGGAACTCTACGCTCCACATGTTGGCCAGGCTCTATGAACAGCGTAGAGCTATAGTCGAATACCAACTCCAACATGGGCGGCGCAGTGGGAGTCAGCCTCCTCAATTCCTTTCAGAAGAGTGGGCCTGGTTGGCAGACATCTGCCATGTCCTTGGTAATTTTGAGGAGTCTACCCAGGTGGTGAGCGGCGATGCTACAATCATTAGCATCACCATTCCTCTGCTATGCATCTTGAGAAATTCCCTGCAAACCATAAAGGCAGCTGCTTTGCGCTCGGAAACGGGGGCGGGGGAAGACAGTATGCCGCTGGATAGTCAGGGCACCCTCCTGTCTATTTCTCAGCGCGTACAGGAGGAGGAGGAGCATGAGGAGGATGAGAAGGAGGGGGAAGAGACAGCTTGGCCCGCTGCTGACGGTACACCGGCTGATTGCCTGTCATCCTTTCAGCGTGTATGGCCTGAGGAAGAGGAGGAGGAGGAGGAGGAGGTTCCTGAAAGTGATCTTCCTAGTGAAGACAGCCATGTGTTGCGTACGGGTACCCTGGCACACATGGCTGACTTCATGTTAGGATGCCTTTCTCGTGACCCTCGCGTTGCACGCATTCTGGCCACTACGGATTACTGGGTGTACACACTGCTCGACCCACGCTATAAGGAGAACCTTCCCAGTCTCATTCCCGAAGAGGAAAGGGGTTCGAGAGTGTTGCTATACCACAGGACCCTGGCGGACAAGCTGATGGTAAAATTCCCAGCCGACAGCGCTAGTGGCCGAAGGCGCAGTACCGAGGGCAAGGTAGCAGGGGATGTGCGTAGATCGAGCAGCATGTACATCCCAGGCAGTGCAACAGTCTTTAAGGGCCTGGCCAGCTTTATGGCTCCCCACCAAGACTGTGTCACCGCTCCCCAGTCACGGCTGAGTCGGCGGGAGCACTGTAAAAGGATGGTGAGGGAGTACGTAGCGGATCGCACGACCATCCTTGGTGACGCCTCTGCCCCCTACAACTACTGGGTGTCGAAGCTGGACACGTGGCCTGAACTAGCGCTGTATGCCCTGGAGGTGCTTGCTTGTCCTGCGGCTAGCGTCTTGTCGGAGAGGGTGTTTAGTGCGGCTGGGGGAATCATCACAGATAAGCGTAGCCGCTTGTCAACCGACAGTGCCGACAGGCTAACACTCATCAAGATGAACAAAGGCTGGATTTCCCCAGACTTCTGTTCTCCACCAGCGGACAGCAGCGATACGTAAGCAATACGTAGGCTGCACCCGCGGATGGAAGCTACGTTCTCTCTCACCATCCAAAACGGGGACATTTCTGCTTCATCAATCTGTGTCTAATATTCCTCCTACTCCTCCTGCTCCTCCTCCTGAAACCTCACGTAATCACGCTGAACGGGCAATTTTTCTTAGGGCCACAAGGCTCACTCAAATAATTTTTCTGAACAATTTTTATAAGTTTCAATGCGCTTAAAAGCGTTGGAACTTTAACTTGAACCAATTTTTCGTTACACTGGGCTGCCTCCAGGCCTAGTTACCACTTAAGCCACATTAACCAAAGCGATTCACCTGCCATCTTGGTTGGGCATGGCCAATTTTTACTGAGGTACATTAGTACTGTTGGTACACCAAATTTTTGGGGCCCTCACCTACAGTGTAATCATAGCAATTTGTATGTTCTTCGCCTGCACTCATGGTACAGAAAGGTGTGTGGGGTTGGGGTACACTTTAGCTACATAAATGTAACTTGGGCCTTGGTTATACTAAGGCTACTGAAATGGAACGAAGACTGCGCTCCCGCTATACTGCTGCTTCGGAATTGTTACTGGGGCCTGTCTTGAGTGCTACTATTGCTGACATGGAACGAAGACTGCGCTCCCGCTATACTGCTGCTTCGGAATTGTTACTGGGGCCTGTCTTGAGTGCTACTATTGCTGACATGGAACGAAGACTGCGCTCCCGCTATACTGCTGCTTCGGAATTGTTACTGGGGCCTGTCTTGAGTGCTACTATTGCTGACATGGAACGAAGACTGCGCTCCTCCTATAATGCTGGTAGTGATATGTTAGTGGGGCCTGTCCTAATGCTACGGCTGAAATGTTACGAATTCATGATGGCGGCGAGGCCATTTCCCACCAACGCGGTTACTGTAAAGGTGCATATAACCACGGACACGTGGAGAGGACACGTAGTGCCTCAAAAACATCCCCCTCCTCCTCCAACAGGGAAAACATTCTTGGCAAATGCCTTTGCATTGGTTCGTCTGGTGGCAGTCCAAGAATTTCACCTTTACCGACACAACAAGAGAGCCCCCACACCATCCCCCCGCCACGGCCCACTTAATCCTGGCCGCATTCCGAAAACCAACAAAATACAACCGTGCTACTAGGTCCGCAGTCACCACCACATTACCACCAACGCGGTTACTGTAAAGGTGCATATAACCACGGACACGTGGAGAGGACACGTAGTGCCTCAAAAACATCCCCCTCCTCCTCCAACAGGGAAAACATTCTTGGCAAATGCCTTTGCATTGGTTCGTCTGGTGGCAGTCCAAGAATTTCACCTTTACCGACACAACAAGAGAGCCCCCACACCATCCCCCCGCCACGGCCCACTTAATCCTGGCCGCATTCCGAAAACCAACAAAATACAACCGTGCTACTAGGTCCGCAGTCACCACCACATTACCACCAACGCGGTTACTGTTAAGGTGCATATTACCAGTCTGACTGGGGCATGCAGACACCTTGACAGAATGAATAGTGTGTGGCACATAGGTTCCCCATTGCTATGCCTACGTGTGCAGCTCCTGATGGCGGTGGCACAGGATTCTATTTCTCATTGCTTCTGTACAGCATTGTGGGCTATCGCCCCGCCCCTTTTAAAGAGGGTCGCTGCCTAGCCATGCCAACCCTCTGCAGTGTGTGCCTGCGGTTCCTCCTCATGGCAGACGCACTTCTAAATAGATATGAGTGTGGCGTGGCATGAGGGCAGCTGAAGGCTGCGCAGGGACACTTTGGTGTGCGCTGTGGGGGGGAGGGGGGGCGGTTGGTCAGCATGTAACCCAGGAGAAGTGGCAGCGGAGTGTCATCCAGGCAGTGATTGTGCTTTGTTGTAGCTAGTGTGGTGCTTAGCAAAGGTATGCCATGCTAATGAGGGCTTTTCAGAAGTAAAAGTTCTTGGGAGGGGGGGGGCCCACTCTTGCCGGTATTGTGGCTTAATAGTGGGACCTGTGAACTTGAGATGCAGCCCAACATGTAGCCCCTCGCCTGCCCTATCCGTTTCTGTGTCATTCCCATCACTTTCTTGAATTGCCCAGATTTTCACACATGAAAACCTTAGCGAGCATCGGCGAAATACAAAAATGCTCTGGTCGCCCATTGACTTCAATGGGGTTCGTTGTTCGAAACGAACCCTCGAACATCGCGGGAAGTTCGTTCCGAATAACGAACACCCGAACATTTTGGTGTTCGCTCATCTCTAATTAGGACCCCAATGGGTACATTTCTGAAAACAGCACAAACAGGGATATCCATTTTGGGGTGCAAGTCTTCATTCACTTGTGCGCTGTACAAAAAAAAGCTGTTTTTAAAGTGACAGAATTGCCAAGAAAATGAAAATCACAATTTTTTTCTTTTGCTTTGCTTGAATTCATTCAAAAACTGTGGCATCAAAATAGGTACTACACCCCTAGATACATTCGTTAAGGGGTCTAGTTTTCAAAATGGGGTCATTTGTGGGGGTGCTCTATTGTTTTGGGCGCTCAAGAACTCTACAAATGTGCTATGGGGCCTAAAAGGTCTTCAAGCAAAATCTATTTTCTGAAAGCCACCGATTACTCCTTTCATTTTGGGCCCCGTTGTGCATGCGGACATAAGACTAAGGCCACAATGGGTATATTTCTGAAAACAGCACAAACAGGGGTATCCATTTTGGGGTGCAAGTCTTCATTTATATGTGTGCTGTACAAAAAAAAGCTGTTTTTAAAATGACAGAATTGCCAAAAAAACGAAAATCACAATTTTTTCCTTTTGCTTTGCTTGAATTCATTCAAAAACCGTGTGGTCAAAATGGGCAGTACACCCCTAGTTAAATTTATTAAGGGGTATAGTTTTCAAAATGGGGACATTTGTGGTAGTTTTCTATGGTTTTGGGCGCTCAAGAACTCTACATGTGTGCTATGGGGCCCAAAACGCCTTCAAGCAAAATTTCTGTTCTGAAAGACACTGACTACTCCTTTCATTTTGGGCCCTGTTGTGCACTCGGATATAAGATTAGGGCCATATTGGGTATATTTTTGAACACAGGACAAACAGGGGGATCCATTTTGGGGTGTAAATCCTCATTTTCATGTAAACTATAGAAAAAAAATATGTCTTTAAAATGACATATTTGCAAAAATATGAAATTTTAATTTTTCTCCTCTAAATTGAATTAATTCCTGAAAAAAACCGTGGGGTCAAAATACTCATGACACCCCTCAGTGAATACATTAAGGGGTGTAGTTTTTTAAATATGGTCATTTTTGGGGGTATCTATTATTCTGACACCTATGAGCCTTTGCTATCTTGGCTTGGTGCAGGAAAATAAAGTGTCCCTCAAAATGCTGAAAAGTAATGTTAAATTTGTATGTCTCCTAACTGGTTAAAAAAAACATAAAAGTTTTTCAAATGTGCATTCAGAATAAGGGCTTAGTCAGACGGGCGTTTTTTGCCGCGATTTGCGCATGCGCATGCGTCCGGCGATTTTTTAAAACCATTGCTTCGCAATGGTATCGGACACATGAGCGCTTTTTATGCGCTCGTCCGAAAAATTATAGAACAAAAAATCGCAGATCGCACCTATCTGCGATCTGCGATTCCTGTTCGCTTCTGTATATGCGCTCAATGGGGCCGGTGGCAGCAGCGCCGACCCCATTGAGAACATATAGAAGACAAATCATTCTTCTCTGCCACAGCTGTAACAGCTGTGGCAGAGAAGAACGATGTTTGCCCATTGAATTCAATGGAGCGGCAATACAGCCGCTCCATTGAAAGCAATGGGCTGCCGGCGTGCGCGGGGTTAATTGTCGGGAAGGGGTTAAATATATAAACCCTTCCCTGCAATTCATGCTAAAATGTGTTAAAATAAAAAAAAATTGTATACTCACCTTTCCGCTGCAGCCGGAGTCCAGCCGCGGCCGCTGTCAGTTCTCCTGAACTGCTTCTCGGCACTATTCAGCCGGCGGGGCTTTAAAATCCCCGCCTGCTGAATGATCTGCTCTGATTGGTCACAGCCTGACCAATCAGAGGCCGGTTTCACTCACACACCCATTCATGAATTCATGAATGGGTGAGTGACTGCTGCCTCTTAGCGCTGAGCCAATCAGGGGCAGGTCTGACTCACATCCATTCATGAATTCATGAATGGGTGTGAGTGAGGCATGCCTCTGATTGGCTCAGCGCTGAGCCAATCAGGGGGCAGGTCTGACTCACACCCCCTTCACACCCACTGCAGGACGGCTGCCCGGAGCTGCAGGCAGAAGGTGAGAATGCAATTTTTTTTTATTTTAACACATTTTAGGATGGATTGCAGGTAAGGGCTTATATATTTAAGCCCTTACCGACAATTCATCCCGGGCTCGCCCGCAGCGCATTGCTTTCAATGGAGACGGCTGTATTGCCGTCTCCATTGAATGCAATGCGCTGGACAGCTCCGGCCCGTTTCTAATGAAACGCGGCTAGGAGCAGATTTTCGGGCGATTTGCGGGCGACTTGCGCGCACCGGTCACGCGATTTCCGAATGCGCATCCGTCATGCGATCCGCAAATCGCGGCAAAAACGCCGTCTGACTAAGGCCTAAAGTAAATAGATGGAAGTATATATCTTAGCAAAAGTTTGTACAGTATGTTTGCACATATTTGATATATTACAATTGAAAATGTGAAAAAACGATAATTTTTTCAAAATTTTCCCAATATTGGCACTTTTAATAAATATGCACAAATTGTATCGGACTATTTTCACCACCTAAATGAAGTACAACATGTGGCGAAAAAACAATGTCAGAATCACGTGGATATGCAAAACCTTTACGGAGCTATTCTATGTTAAAGTACACATCTCAGATTTCCAAAATTTGGCCTGGTCATTAGGGCGCCAACAGGCTTGGTCACTAAGGGGTTAAAGGAACATGGAAAATGTTAAAGAAAAAAGAAGCGTTACAAAAAAACTCCCTTTTTTGCGCTCTTTTCCCTCTTTATATAACATTTTATCTGTAACGACCTGTACAATAGATTGAACACGTATGTGCGGATTAGCACACGCTCGTGTGAATGAACCTTTTATCCTGCACGGCAAAAATTGTAAAATTTAAAAAATTTTTAAAACTTAGCCAAACTACTTGTTTTGTTAATTTTGACTCCCAAAAAAGCGCAATAAAAGTGATTTAAAAAGCCATATATGCCCAAATATAGTACCAATCAAAACCACAGCTCATTACACAGAACACAAAACCTCACAAAGCTCCGTCAAGAAAAAAATTAAAAAGTTATGGTCTTTAAATGCAGCAATGCCAAAAAATAATATCTTTTATATAGCACAATAGGGTTTATATTGTGCAATATAATCTTGTTATCATCGTAATCCTACCAACCTGCAGAAAAGATTTATTCTGTCCTTTTTGCAGTTTTTTTTAGCGCTACAAAACAAAATACAATGGCAGGTATGTGTTTTTTCTCCCTGCCCTCCAAAACTAATTGATAAAAGTTTTACAATATATTATATGTACTTAAAAATTGGTATTAATACAAACTACAGTTCGCCATGTAAAAAACAAGCCCTGATACGGCCATGTCCATGAGAAATAAAGTTATCACTTTTGAAGAATGGAGTCATGTCCTTATTGCCAAAATAGGCCGTGTCCCTGAGAGGCTGAAGGGGTTTTCCAGGCAAATACTCTCAGGATAGGTTATTAATTGTTGTTTGGCAGGGGTCCACTGCCCGAAACGCCAGCCAATCAACTGATAGGGCTCCTGCTATCAGCGTCACAACTCACAGGGGTACGGAGTGTAAGCGAATAGCCCAATATCTCCAGTGGACAGGTCATCAACAGCATTTGCTTGGAATAACTCTTTAATTCTGAGACTGCAGCCATGATTTAAGGTGGCAGTTTGAAGTGACTTTGGATAGATGACTCATTATATTAGTTGTCTTGAGGTGTTTAAATTGTTCTTGTTTGACTGTTTATTTTCAAACATCAGAAAGTTTGTGAATTTGACAAATAAACCTAATTTGCAGTGGCGGTTGGATAATTTTGCCTGCAACTGTAAATGCTTCCAGGTCCAGGATGAGCACACACTGAGCTCCACAGCAGGATCTGAGGATGAGTCACAGCTCACCTTGGGGCTGTATATCATATGACTGCCCTATATTACACCTGTCACAAGGACAATTAAGATGCCTTCTGGGTTCACACATTGCAGATTTGCCACGGTTTTGCCACTGCAGCACAAATGAGATTTGCCAAAAAGCTGTTCTCAGAGTGCGGATTTTTTCCACACAGCCGTAGTGCGGAAATGCAACTGCAGCGCGGTTTTCAAAGATGCAGCATGTTCATTATGTGGTCTTTTCCGCAGCGCTTTTTTGTCCATAGACCTCTATGGACGCAGCCAAAATAGGACCAAATACGTGATAAATATGCGGCAAAAAGTAAAAAAGCGCTGCGTAAAAACCGTTTGCGGATTTTTCCTGTGCGCAGGGTGCATGTGCCTAGTTAGCCGTTGCCATGGCTCCCGGACACGCGTGCTCTGCACTCGCTGCTTAAAGGGGTTGTCTGTTTGTTTTTTTTTCAACCCCCCCCCCCCCCCCCCCCCGTTCGGCGCGAGACAACCCCGATGCAGGGGTTAAAAAAGATCACCGGACAGCGCTTACCTGAATCCCCGCGCTCCGGTGACTTCTTACTTGCCCGGTGAAGATGGCTGCCGGCATCTTCTCCCTCCGTGGACCGCAGGGCTTCTGTGCGGTCCATTGCCGATTCCAGCCTCCTGATTGGCTGGAATCGGCACATGACGGGGCGGAGCTACACGGAGCCCCATTGAGAAGATAAGAAGACCCGGACTGCGCAAGCGCGTCTAATTTGGCCATTAGACGGCGAAAATTAGACGGCAACCATGGAGACGAGGACGCCAGCAACGGAGCAGGTAAGTGAAAAACTTTTTATAACTTCTGTATGGCTCATAATTAATGCACAATGTACATTACAAAGTGCATTAATATGGCCATACAGAAGTGTATAGACCCACTTGCTGCCGCGGGACAACCCCTTTAAGGTCTGGGTTTTGCTCTGCACTCGCTGCTGGATGTCTGGGTCCTGCTGCTGTCAGGCTCACCACCCCAATCAGCTGCAGGGGCAGGAGTTCTGACAGCATTTAAACTGCTCAGTTCCTGCAGACCTTTGCCAGTGTATGTTTGGTCTCCAGCTACACCCGCGTTACCTTGGGTTGATGCCCTGTTTTGACCTTCTTGCCTTGGACCTGACTTTGCCTTCGCCTGACCCCTTGTACTTCGCCTTCTCCCGTTGCCGACCCGGATTGCCTCACCTGCCTTTGTGTTTGTATGTTCCCTTGTATTTGTCTGTGTGTCTGACTCCTGCCCGCATCCCTAGTGAGTCTAGGGACTGTCGCCCAGTTGTTGCCCTAGGACTTAGCCAAGGGGGCAAGTAGGTAGAGACAGGGATTGCAGGTAGTTTTAGGGACTTCCATTTTTCCGGACCCTAGTTCCCTGACAGATACACTGGCCACAACAGGTCAGACACGTTTATCCGACCGGCTACATTAGCTCCTCCTATGGAGGCCGTCTGCTTTGGCGAACCTGGTCCAGGGCCTGACTACCCTGGTTCAGGACCTGGCTACCCATTTACAACAATGAAATCAGGTGTTGGCTATGACTCTGGGTCAACCCCGGTACCAGTGACAACTCCTAAGGCTCGCGCTACTTTGCCAGATTTCTTTGCTGGCGAGCGGAAACTTTTTTTGCCCACCCAGGAAGGCTTTAAGCTGTATTTTGATCTGAGACCCTACTCTTCCGGCACAGAGTATCAAAGGGTGGAGATTGTGATTTCCCAACTGAGAGGAAACACTCAAAATTGGGCATTTTCTTTACCCCCTGACCCCCCACATGTCAGTCTTTGGATGCTTTCTTTTCTGCTCTGGGTCAAATCTATGATGAGCCCGACCAGTCTCCCTCCGCTTTCTCCCAGCTGTTGTGGCAGGGTCTGGAAATGGCGGAAGACTACTGCTTCCAATTCAGACAGCACTGCACTGAGTCGGGGTGGAACAACTCAGCCCTCAAAGACCTGTTCCTGACCAGCCTTTCTGAATGCCTTAAGGATTTTCTGATTGCTCATCCCAAGCCATGTGTCCTGTAAGTAGATTACGGCCACAATGGGTATGTTTCTGAACACGGGACAAACAGGGGTATCCATTTTGGGGTGAACCTCTTCATTTCTATGTACACTGTACAAAAAAGACTGGTTTTAATTTGACAGAATTGCCAAAAAAACGAAAATCACAATTTTTTCCTTCTGCTTTGCTTAGATTAATTCAATTACTGTGCGGTAAAAATATGCAGTACACCCCTAGATGAATTCATTAAGGGGTCTACTTTTCAAAGTGGGGTCATTTGTGGGGGTTCTTTATCGTCTTGGCTGCTCAATGGCTCTATAAGTGGGCAATCGGGCCTGGAATTAATTCAGTTGTACCCTGAAATCCAATGGGTGTTCCTACCATTTTAGGCCTTGCCATGTGTCCTGTAAGTAGATTAGGGCCACTATGGGTATGTTTCTGAATACGGCACAAACAGGGGTATCCATTTTGGGGTAAAAGTCTTCATTCATGTGTGGTGTACAAAAAAAAGTCTTTAAATTGACACAATTGCCAATAAAATGAAAATCGTATTTTTTTTACTACTGCTTTGCTTAGATTTATTCAGAAATTGCATGGTGAAAATTCGTAGAAGACCCCTAGATTAATTCGTTAAGGGGTCTAGTTTTCAAAATGGGGTCATTCGTGGGGGTTCCCTATGGTTTTGGCCGCTCAAGGGCTTTACAAGTGGGCAATGGGGCCTAAATCACCTTCATGCAAAATGTCTGTTCTGAAAGCCACCGATTACTCCTTTCTTTTTGGGCCCCATTGTGCATCCAGACATATGATTAGGGCCACAGTGGGTATGTCTCTGAACACGGGAGAAACAGGGGTATCCATTTTGGGGTGCAAGTCTTCATTCATGTGTGTGCTGAAGAAAAAAAGCTGATTTTTAAAATGACAGAATTGCCAAAAAACAGAAAATCACAACTTTTTCCTTCTGCTTTGCTTGAATTCATTCAAAAACTGTGGGGTCAAAACGGGCAGTACACACCTAGATAAATTCGTTAAGGGGTCAAGTCTTCAAAATGGGGTCATTTGTGGTTTTTTTTTATGGTTTTGGTCACTCAAGAACTCTACAAGTGTGCGATTGGGCCTAAAAGGCATTCAAGGAAAATTTCTGCTCTGAAAGCCACCGACTACTCCTTTCATTTTGGTCCCAGTTATGCATACAAGCATAATATTAGGGCCACAATGGGTATATTTCTGAAAACAGGACAATCAGGGGGATCCATTTTGGGGTGTCACTCCTTATTCTCATGTGCACTATAAAAAAAAAATATGTCTTTAAAATGACATATTTTCAAAAATGTAAATTTTTATTTTTTCTCTTCTACATTGCATTAACTCTGCGGGGTCTAAATACTCATAACGCCCCTCAGTGAATACATTAAGGGATGTAGTTTTTAAGTTGGGGTCATTTGTGGGGGTATCTATCATTCTGACACCTATGAGCCTTTCCAATCTTGGCTTGGTGCAGGAAAACAAAGTGTTCCTCAAAATGCTGAAAAGTAATGTTAAATTTGTACGTCTCCTAAATGGTTAAAAAAACAAGAAACTTTTTCAAATGTGCGTCCAGAATAAAGTAAACAGATGGAAATATATACCTTAGCAAAAATTTGTACAGTATGTTTGCACATATTTGCGTAATTACAGTTGAAAATGTGAAAAAATGACAATTTTTTTAAAATTTTCCCAATATTGGCACTTTTAATAAATATTCATAAATTCTATCACTTTTTTCCCACCTATATGAAGTACAACATGTGGCGAAAAAACTGTGTCAGAATCACTTGAATATGTAAAGCCTTTACGGAATTATGCTATGTTAAGTGACACATGTCAGATTTTCAAAATTTGGCTCCGTCACTAAGGCGCAAACAGGCTTCGTCACTAAGGGGTTAATGCTATCCATTGGATAGCACTGAACGCATTGCAGAATGGGGCTCCCCGCAGCCTGGGATGACAGCTCCATGTTGTTGGCTACCTCTGGGAACTGACAGCATGGAGCTGTCACTTCCAGAGCCTGCAGAGCTTTAATACTAAGAGGAGGCACATTTTTATGTCTAAAGGCCACTTACTTAGGACATAAAAACACTAAGGGGCCATCACTAAGAGGTTAAAATAACCTCCAGTTACTGAAAAATAAACTGACAAAAATATTGCTGTGAGAAAGTGTAGGGGTATTTCCAAGGAGAGTGTATTACTAACAGGTGTGCTCAAGTACTTGGACATTCCATGGGGAGCCTTATATTACTAATAAGTATTTAAAACTCTCTGCACTATCTACAACATGCATTTTGTATTTTCCCCCTTGTTGGGGGGTTATACTGCAAATACACTGATGGCTACTGCCCTGGACAGATTAAGTTATATATATTTATTCTTATTTGTGTTGTGCTCTCTGGGATTCATATTATGTGGGGATTTTTTTAGATTTAATGCCATAAAATCTTAGACTGATAGAGTTGGAAGGGACCTCCAAGGTAATCAGGTCCAATCCCCTGCCTAGTGCAGGATCACTAAGTCATCCCTGACAGATATTTGTCCAGCCTTTGTTTGAACACTTCCATTGAAGGAGAACTCACCACCTCCCGTGTCCACCTGTTCCACTCATTGATCACCCTCACTGTCTAATATCTAATTTGTGTCTCCTCCCTTTCAGCTTCATCCCATTGCTTCTCTTTCCTTGTGCAAATGAGAATAGGGCTGATCCCTCTGCACTGTGAGAGCCCTTCAGATATTTGTAGACAGCTATTAAGTCTCCTCTCAGCCTTCTTTTTTGAAAGCTAAACATTCCCAGATCTTTTAACCGTTCCTCACAGGACATGATTTGCAGACCGCTCACCATCTTGGTAACTCTTCTCTGAACCTTTTAACAGTAAAAGGATTTGCACTAAGAGTACTGGCCCTTTAAGAAAAAAATACCGGAGAAATCATAGAAGACGATGGGGGGAAGGCAAACCTATTAAATAATTTCTTTTCAAGTGTATTAACAAACGAAAAGGATATGTCACACTGTAGTAGAAATGATGATTAATTAGCGTAAAATGTCTATTGATTTGTATAAACTAGATGTATTATACAGCTGTAGTGATTTGACTCTGTAGAGGCTGATTGCAGCATCATTTCATTATAGAAAATTGCTGTACAATGGCATAATGAACAATGTGTGCTATAACATCAGCCCAATGTAAAGTTCCAATGCAGCCTCTCGAGGGTTAAATTACATAGCTATGCAGTTAAACTGAAAGTATATCTTAGGCGTCTCTCTGGCCCTACCCACCTCTCCTCAACTTCTGAGACACAGGAACTGGTCTTTGCCTGACCACATGTTGAGGGGACAAAGGCTAGTTTGTACACAGGGCCGGAGGAGGGGTGGAGGAGATTCTATATAGCTCAACCAATAACAATACATATAAATTATGTATGTCATATGTTATACGCCCATAAAGGGCAGGTATTATGTGTTTTAATAAAATAGGTCTCTGGGATTGTAACTCCCCAGAGCTGATTGAGATTCAAGGCTGATAACTTGTGTCAAATTGGTTTTCTTCATGCGTGTGCACGCCATACTGTATAATTAGGAAGCTACAGAATACCTCATACCCTGCTAGAGAAATTCAGATCCAGAACAACACGAGATGCAGGGGAATAAAATGAATCCCTTGCAAAATATCACATACCTTACATAGGAGGCAGTGCGGAATCGGATAAAGAGGATTAAAATCGATAAATCGCCAGGCCCAGATGGAATACACCACAGGGTCTAAGGGAACGTGATAGCTGATAGTGATGTGATAGCTATGCTGCTATTTCTAATATTTATGGATACTATCAAGATCGGGGTTGTACAACTGGATTGGCGCATTGCCAATGTAGTTCCAATATACAAAAAGGGGACCAAAAGAGAGCCTGGTAACTACAGACCGGTACGTCTCACTTCAGTAACTGGAAAAATATTCGAGTGGTTTGTGAGAGACGCCATCCTAGAATACCTCAAGGGGAATAATGGAATAACTCCTCACCAGCATGGGTTCATGAGGGGCCGATCATGTCAGACCAATCTGATCAGTTTCTACAATGAAGTAAGCTACAGGCTGGACCTGGGAGAGTCTATTGGTCTTGTATCTCTAAAGCATTTGACACTGTGCCGCATAAAAGGTTGATATACTCGGACTGAGTGAAAACATGTGTATGTGGGTAAAGAACTGGCTCAGAGACAGAAAGCAGAGGGTGGTAATAAATGGTTCATACTCAGATTGGGCCGCCATCACTAGTGGGGTGCCACAGGGTTCAGTATTAGGCCCCATTCTGTTCAATATATTTATTAACAACCTGATAAAGGGGCTGCACAGCAAAATTTCAATATTTGCAGATGACACAAAATTATACAAGATAATTAATGCAACGGAGGACAATGTGCGGCTACAAATTGACCTAGTTAAACTGGGGTCTTGGATAGAAAAATGGCAAATGAAGTTCAATGTGGATAAATGTAAGGTTATGCACATGGGCAGGAGTAACAGATGTCATCAATATACACTAAATGGGGCACTGCTAGGGAAAAGTGATATGGAAAAAGACCTGGGGGTACTAGTGGATTGTAGATTTAACTGGAGTAACCAATGCCAGTCAGCTGCTGCATAAAGCTAATAAAGTCTTGGGGTGCATTAAAAGAGGTATAGGGGCGAAGGACGAGAACATTATTCTCCCACTATATAAGGCACTTCTCAGGCCCCACATGGAATATTGTGTACAGTTCTGGTCACCGGTGCTCAGGAAAGGTGTTGCATTGCTTGAGGGGGTTCAAAGTAGGGCAACTAAATTAATAAACGGAATGGGAGGACTGAAATACCCAGAGAGGCTATCAAAATTGGGATTATTCACCCTGGAAAAATGGGTCGATCAAATAACTATGTATAAATACATGATGGGACAATACAAGGATCTCTCTAGAGATTAGCGAACGTACTCGTCCGAGCTTGATGCTCGTTCACGTATTAGGGTACTCGAGATGCTCGTTACTCGAGACAAGCACCACGTGATATTCAAGTCAATTCCATTTCCTTCCTTGAATGTTTAGCGCCATTTTCTGGCCAATAGACATGCAGGGAAGGCATTACAACTTCCTCCTGTGACTTTCCAGACCTATCCCACCCCCCCTGCAGTGAGTGGCTGGCGAGATCAAGTGACCCCCGAGTATTTAAAGTGGGACCACCCGCGGCTCGCCTCAGACACACACTGGGAGAAATCAGGGAGAGTGATGCTGCTTATTTAGGGATAGTGTCAGTGTAGGATCCTGTGTACAAGAACCCCAACGGTCCTTCTTAGGGCCACATCTGACCGTGTGCATTACTGTTGTGGCTGCTGGTAGCAGTTTTGCGCAATTTTTTTTATATCGGGCTCTGCAGGCCATTACAGCTATAGGGTTCTCAGTCTGCAGTCTATTATACAGAGTATAGGGAGAGTGCTGGTGAGACCGGAACAGTGGTAGTGTAGAATCCTGTCTACAAGAACTCCAACGGTCCTTCTTAGGGCTACCTGTGACTGTGTGCATTTTACAGCGTGGCTGCTGGGTGTTGTAGTGCATCACTATTGCACAGCTAGGCCTGTTTGCAGCCTTCCGTATAATTTTTTTCTGGCTGCAGTTAGCGTTACATAACCACTGTCAGCCTCCAACTGTACGCCAATAATTCCATAATTATTTACACCGCTCTGTGTCTGCCATCAACTTCACGCACAGCGTACGGCGACAGCCCCTGATAGAGGGAAAGTCATATACACGCTATATAGCCTGTATTCTTTTTCCAAAAAATTACAAGAAAAGCTCCTACGTTGGGCTACCCCTGACCGTGTGCATTTTACAGGTTGTCTGGTGGGAGTTTAAGTGCATCAGTATTGCACAGCTAGGCCTGTTTGCAGCCTTCCGTACTCTTTGCTTCTGCCTGGAGTTAGCATTACAATACCGCTGTCAGCCTCGAACTGTACGCCAATAATTCCATAATTATTTACACCGCTCTGTGTCTGCCGTCAACTTCACGCACAGCGTACGGCAACAGCCCCTGATTGAGGGAAAGTCATATACACGCTATATAGCCTGCATTCTTTTTTTTTTTTAAAAATACAAGAAAAGCTCCTACGTTTGGGTACCCCTTGACAATGTGCATTTTACAGGTTGTCTGGTGGGAGTTGCAGTGCATTAATATTGCACGGCTAGGCCTCTTTGCAGCCTTCTGTATTCTTTGTTTCAGCCGGGAGTTAGCGTTACAATACCGCTGTCAGCCTCCAACTGTACGCCAATAATTCCATAATTATTTACACTGCTCTGTCAGCTCTATTCGTAATCCACCATGCTGAGAAGTAGGGGTAGGGCTAGAGGACATGGACGTGGACGTGGCCGAGGACGCGGAGGTCTAAGTGAGGGTGTGGGCACAGGCCAAGTTCCTGGCCGAGGTGAATCGCAGCCGGCTGCTGCAGGATTAGGAGAGAGGCAAGTTTCTGGGGTTCCCAGCTTCATATCACAATTTTTGGGTCCACGTCGTAGACCTTTATTACAAACAGAGCAGTGGAGCAGGTCCTGTCGTGGATGGCAGAAAATGCATACAGCAATGTATCAACCATCTTGTCTTCTACGCCGTCCACTGCTGCAACTCTGAATCCTCTTGCTGCTGCTCCTCCTTCCTCCCAGCCTCCTCACTCCCTGAAAATGACACATTCTGATGAGCAGACAGACTCCCAGGAACTGTTCTCGGGCCCCTGCCTTGATTGGGAAAAAATGGTTCCTCTCTCACCTGAGGAGTCTGTCATGACCAATGCCCAAACTTTGGAAAGTTCCCGGTGTCCGGGTGATGAGGCTGGGGACTTCCGGCAACTGTCTCAAGAGCTTTCAGTGGGTGAGGAGGACGATGATGATGAGACACAGTTGTCTATCAGTGAGGTAGTAGTAAGGGCAGTAAGTCAGAGGCAGGAGCGCACAGAGGATTCGGAGGAAGAGCCGCTGGACGATGAGGTGACTGACCCCACCTGGTTTGCTAAGCCAACTGAGGACAGGTCTTCTGAGGGGAGGCAAGTGCAGCCGCAGGACAGGTTGGAAGAGGCAGTGGGGTGGCCAGGGGTAGAGGCAGGGCCAGAGAGAATAATCGCCCAACTGTTTTCCAAAGCACCCCCTCGCACCAAGCCACCATGCAGAGGCCAAGGTGCTCAAAGGTGTGGATGTTTTTCAGTGAGAGCACGGATGACCGCCGAACAGTGGTGTGCAACCTGTGTCGCACCAAGATCAGCCGGGGAGCCACCACTACCAGCCTCACCACCACCAGCATGCGCAGGTATGATGGCCAAGCACCCCACAAGGTGGGACGAAGGCTGCTCACCACCTCCGGGTCGCATCACTGCCTCTCCCCCTGTGCCCCAACCTGCCACTCAGATCCAACCCCCCTCTCAGGACACAGGCACGAGCGCCTCCCGGCCTGCACCCACACCCTCACCTCCGCTGTCCTTGACCCCATCCAGCAATGTCTCTTAGCACAGCGTCCAGCTGTCGCTAGCACAAGCGTTGGAGCGAAAGCGCAAATAGGCTGCCATGCACCCGCACGCTCAAGCTTTAAATGTGCACATTGCCAAATTGATCAGCCTGGTGATGCTGCCGTACAGCCTTGTGGAAATGGAGGCTTTCAAAAACATGATGGCGGCGGCGGTCCTGCGCTACTCAGTCCCCAGTCGCCACTATTTTTCCCGGTGTGCCGTCCCAGCCCTGCACGACCACGTCTCCCGCAACATTATACGCGCCCTCACCAACGCGGTTATTGGGAAGGTCCACTTAACAACGGACACGTGGACAAGTACAAGCGGGCAGGGCCACTATATCTCCCTGACGGCACATTGGGGGAATTTAGTGGAGGCTGGTACTGAGTCAGAGCCTGGGACCGCTCACGTCCTACCCACCCCCAGAATAGCGGGTCTCAGCTCAGTGCTGATATCTGCGGCGGTTTATGCCACCTGCACTAAACCCTCCCCCTCCACCTCCTCCTCCTCCTCCTCCTCCTATGCAACCTCTACCTCACAATTAAGATGTGTCAGCAGCACATGGCCAGCAGTCAGATTCGCGCGGCAGCACAGCGGTGGGCAAGTGTCAGCAGGCCGTGCTGAAACTAATCAGCTTAGTAGAGAAGAGGCACACGGCGCACGAACTGTTGCATGGTCTGACAATGCAGACCGACCACTGGCTTTCGCCGCTGAGCCTCCAACCGAGCATGGTTGTGTGTGACAACGGCCGTAAGCTGGTGGCGGCTCTACAGCTCGGCTGCCTCACGCACGTGCCATGCCTGGCCCACGTCTTTAATTTGGTGGTTCAGCGGTTTCTGAAAAACTACCCACACTTGTCACACCTCCTCAGCAAGGTGCGCCGGGTCAGCGCACATTTCCGCAAGTCCACCACGGACGCTGCCACCCTGCGGACCCTGGAACATCAGTTTAATTTGCCAGTGCACCGACTGCTGTGTGACATGCCCACACGGTGGAACTCTACGCTGCACATGTTGGCCAGGCTGTATGAGCAGCACAGAGCAATAGTGGAATACCAACTCCAACGTGGACGGCGTAGTGGGAGTCAGCCTCCTCAATTCTTTACAGAGCAGTGGGCCTGGATGGCAGATATCTGCCAGGTCCTTGGAAACTTTGAGGAGTCTACCCAGATGGTGAGCGGCGATGCTGCAATCATTAGCATCACCATTCCTCTGCTATGCCTGTTGAAAAGTTCCCTGCAAAGCATAAAGGCTGACGCTTTGCGGTCGGAACAGGAGACGAGGAAGAGAGTATGTCGCTTGATAGTCAGAGCACCCTCATGTCTATACTCAGTGCATTTTGGAGGAGAAGGGGGAGGAGCCGGAAGAGGAGGAGGGGGAAGAGACAGCTGGGCCCACTGCAGAGGGTACCCATGCTGCTTGCCTCTCATCTGTTCAGCGTGTATGGGCTGTGCAGGAGGAGGGGGAGGAGGATCCTGAAAGGGATCTTCCTAGTGAGGACAGCGATGTGTTGCGTACTGGTACTCTGGCACACATGGCTGACTTCATGTTAGGCTGCCTTTCTCGTGACCCTCGCGTTAGACGTATTCTGGCCACTACGGATTACTGGGTGTACACCCTGCTCGACCCCCAGTATAAGGAGAACCTTTCCACTCTCATTCCCGAAGAGGAAAGGGGTTCGAGAGTGATGCACTACCACAGGGCCCTGGTGGACAAACTGATGGTAAACTTCCCATCTGACAGCGCTAGTGGCAGAAGGCACAGTTCCGAGGGCCAAGTAGCAGGGGAGGCGCGGAGATCAGGCAGCATGTTCAGCGCAGGCAGGGGAACACTCTCCAGGGCATCTGCCAGCTTTATGGTTCCCCAGCAAGACTGTGTCACCACTCCCCAGTGAAGGCTGAGTCGGGGGGAGCACTGTAAAAAGATGGTGAGGGAGTTTTAGCCGATCATACCACCGTCCTCCGTGATGCCTCTGCTCCATACAACTATTGGGTGTCAAAGCTGGACAGTGGCACGAACTTGCGCTGTATGCCCTGGAGGTGCTGGCTTGCCCTGCCGCTAGCGTCTTTTCAGAGAGGGAGTTTAGTGCAGCTGGGGGAATCATCACGGACAAGCATACCCGCCTGTCAACTGCCAGTGCCGACATGCTTACACTCATAAAGATGAACAAAGCCTAGATTTCCCCAGACTTCTCTTCTCCACCGGCGGAGAGCAGCGGAACCTAAAGATTCTTTTCGCTGCAACCGCAGATAAAAACACTCTTCTCTATCACCTGGAAAACGGGGCATTTAGCTTTGTCAATCTGTCTCTGACATTAGTCCTCCTCCTGCTACTCCTCTGAATGGCCAATTTTTTTGCGGCCCAAAAGGCTCATCTACCAATGTTTTTACAATTTTTCAAAGTTTCAAAAGCATTGATACTTTAACCCCTTAGTGACCAAGCCTGTTTACGCCTTAATGACCAGGCCAAATTTTGCAAATCTGACACGTGTCACTTTAGCATGGAAAAAGACCAGAAAGGTTTTGCATATCCAAGCGATTCTGACATTGTTTTATCGCCACATGTTGTACTTCATTTAGGTGGAAAAAAAAGACCGATAGAATTTGTGTTTATTTATTAAAAGCGCCAAAATTGGGAAAATTTTGAAAAAATCGTCATTTTTTCACATTTCCAACTGCAATATCTCAAATATGTGCAAACATAATATAGAAATTTTTGCTAAGATTTATATTTCCATCCGTTTACTTTATTTTGGGCGCACATTGGAAAAACTTTCGTTTTTTTTTTAACCATTTAGGAGACGTACAAATGTAACATTACTTTTCAGCATTTTGAGGAACACTTTGTTTTCCTACACCAATCCAAGATTGGAAAGGCTCATAGGGGTCAAAATGATAGATACCCCCACAAGTTACCCCATTTTAAAAACTACACCCTTTAACGTATTCACTGAGGGTGTCATGAGTATTTTAACCCCACAGTTTTTTTTCAGGAGTCAATGCAATTTAGAAGAGAAAAACAAAAATTTCATATTTTTGCAAATATGTCATTTTAAAGACAGGACTTTTTTCTATAGTACACATGAAAATTAGGATTTGCACCCCATAATGGATACCCCTGTTTGTCCCGTGCTCAGAAACATACCCATTGTGGCCCTAATCTTACGTTTGGATGCACAATGGGGCCCAAAATGAAAGGAGCAATCGGTGGCTTTCGGAACAGAAATTTTGCTTGAAGGAGATTTAGGCCCCATTGCCCACTTGTAGAGCCATTGAGTGACCAAAACTATGGAGAACCCCCACAAGTGACCCCATTTTAAAAAGTAGACCCCTTAACGAATTTATCTAGGGGTACGATGACTTTTTTGACTTCACAGTTTTTGAATGAATCTAAGCCAAGCCGAAGGAAAAAAATTACAATTTTCATTTTTTTGGTAATTCTGTCATTTTAAAAGCAGTTTTTTTGTACAGCACATATATGAATGAAGACTTGCACCCCAAAATGGATACCCCTGTTTCTCCGGTGCTCAGAAACATACCCATTGTGGCCCTAATCATATGTCTGGATGCACAATGGGGCCCAAAATGAAAGGAGCAACCGGTGGCTTTCGAAACAGAAATTTTGCTTGAAGGAGATTTAGTCCCCATTGCCCACTTGTAGAGCCCTTGAGTGACCAAAACAATGGAGATCCCCCACAAGTGACCCCATTTTCAAAAGTAGACCCCTTAACGAATTTATCTAGGCGTACGATGACTTTTTGACTTCACAGTTTTTGAATGAATCTAAGCCAAGCCGAAGGGAAAAAAATACGATTTTCATTTTTTTGGTAATTCTGTCATTTCAAAAGCAGTTTTTTTTGTACCGCACATATATGAATGAAGCCTTGCACCCCAAAATGGATACCCCTGTTTGTCCTGTGCTCAGAAACATACCCATTGTGGCCCTAGTATTACGTCTATATGCACAATGGGGCCCAAAATGAAAGGAGCAACCGGTGGCTTTCGGAACAGAAATTTTGCTTGAAGGAGATTTAGTCCCCATTGCCCACTTGTAGAGCCATTGAGTGACCAAAACGATGGAAAACCCCCACAAGTGACCCCATTTTGAAAAGTAGACCCCCTAACGAATTTATCTAGGGGTATGATGACTTTTTTGACTTCACAGTTTTTGAATGAATCTAAGCCAAGCCGAAGGGAAAAAAATACGATTTTCATTTTTTTGGTAATTCTGTCATTTCAAAAGCAGTTTTTTTTGTACCGCACATATATGAATGAAGACTTGCACCGCAAAATGGATACCCCTGTTTGTCCTGTGCTCAGAAACATACCCATTGTGGCCCTAGTATTACGTCTATATGCACAATGGGGCCCAAAATGAAAGGAGCAACCGGTGGCTTTCGGAACAGAAATTTTGCTTGAGGGAGATTTAGTCCCCATTGCCCACTTGTAGAGCCCTTGAGTGACCAAAACGAGGGAGAACGCCCACAAGTGACCCCATTTTGAAAAGTAGACCCCTTAATAAATTTATCTAGGGGTACGATGACTTTTTTGACTTCACAGTTTTTGAATGAATCTAAGCCAAGCCGAAGGAAAAAAATTACGATTTTCATTTTTTTGGTAATTCTGTCATTTTAAAAGCAGTTTTTTTGTACAGCACATATGTGAATGAAGACTTGCACCCCAAAATGGATACCCCTGTTTCTCCGGTGCTCAGAAACATACCCATTGTGGCCCTAATCATATGTCTGGATGCACAATGGGGCCCAAAATGAAAGGAGCAACCGGTGGCTTTCGGAACAGAAATTTTGCTTGAAGGAGATTTAGTCCCCATTGCCCACTTGCAGAGCCCTTGAGTGACCAAAACAATGGAGATCCCGCACAAGTTACCCCATTTTGAAAAGTAGACCGCTTAACGAATTTATCTAGGCGTACGATGACTTTTTGACTTCACAGTTTTTGAATGAATCTAAGCCAAGCCGAAGGAAAAAAAATATGATTTTCATTTTTTTGGTAATTCTGTCATTTCAAAAGCAGTTTTTTTTGTACCGCACATATATGAATGAAGACTTGCACCGCAAAATGGATACCCCTGTTTGTCCTGTGCTCAGAAACATACCCATTGTGGCCCTAGTATTACGTCTATATGCACAATGGGGCCCAAAATGAAAGGAGCAACCGGTGGCTTTCGGAACAGAAATTTTGCTTGAAGGAGATTTAGTCCCCATTGCCCACTTGTAGAGCCATTGAGTGACCAAAACGATGAAAAACCCCCACAAGTGACCCCATTTTGAAAAGTAGACCCCCTAACGAATTTATCTAGGGGTATGATGACTTTTTTGACTTCACAGTTTTTGAATGAATCTAAGCCAAGCAGAAGGAAAAAATTACGATTTTCATTTTTTTGGCAATTGTGTCAATTTAAAAACTTTTTTTTGGAAAGTGTACATAGGAATGAAGACTTTCGCCCCAAAATGGATACCCCCATTTGTCCCGTGTTCAGAAACATACCCATTGTGGCCCTAATCTACTTAAAGGAAACATAGCTAGGCCTATAATGGAAGGAGCACCCGTTGGATTTCAGGGTACAACGGAATAAATTCCAGTCCCCATTGCCCACATGTAGAGCCATTGAGCATCCAAAACGATAGAGAACCCCCACAAATGACCCCATTTTAAAAACTAGACCCCTTAACAAATTCATCCAGGGGTGTACTGCATATTTTGACCCCAAAGTATTTGAATGAATCTAAGCAAAGCAAAAGGAAAAAATTACGATTTTCATTTGTTTAGCAATTTTGTCAATTTAAAAACTGGTTTTTTTGAACAGTGTACACAGGAATGAAGATGTTCACCCCAAAATGGATACCCCTGTTTGTCCCCTGTTCAGAAACATATCCATTGTGGCCCTAATCTACTTACAGGACACATGGCTAGGCCCATAATGGAGGGAATGCCCGCTGGATTTCAGGGCAGAACTGAATAAATTCCAGGCCCCATTGCCCACTTATACGGAAAAAAAATTGACTTCCTAAAAATAATCCCCCCGCCATCCCCATTTTTTGGCATTCCCTAAATATTAGATAAAGGTAATAATATAAACTGCGTTTTATGTCCGAAGACAGGGGTAATTACGGAGGCTGGTTGGGCTGGGCACATGGGGCAAGAAAACCGGGTATCCCCCCCCCTCCTCTCATGTATTTTGGGGTGTATTTCGTAACCTCAGCGGCGGGGATGGGGTATAAAAAGTGGCGCTGTGAGGCTTTGTAATCTTGCTGCGGTGCAGCGGTCTCACAGAGAAGGCGCTCAACAAGCTGCTCCTGGAACTGCAGGAAGGCGAGCGTTCCCGGGGCTTCTTGTAAATTACGGATTACTGGTAGCGGTCTGAATAACGCCGGGCTCACGTAGCCGTAGGCGGAATCCGCTTGCCGAGGCCTGCAGCGGATTCCAGCTGTGAGCCCGGCTGTGACCCTGCGTACGGTTGCGTAATGTACTGCGCATAACTGCCTACTCACACAGGCGGTTTTTTGTTTGCATTTCCCGCGCCGTCGCTTAGAGATGACCCGGGTACCCGCAGCCCGTACACAATGTGTTTGCATATGGGGTGCGAGTATATCCGCGGTCATAGAGCACAATGGGTCGCGGATATTCATGGTAAAATATAGCATGCTGTGTTCTGTTTCTGCGAGTGGATTACGTAATTCCGACCCACTAATTGGGGTAAATTGTGTAATCCAATGCATGCGATCCGATCCATCAGAGCAGCTGAATCTTTAACTTTTATGGCACTTTTATTTACTTTTTTGCGATCGGCGCTATCCATTGCATAGCGCCGATCGCAATGCCGGGGGGGGGGCTCCGAACAGCCCGAAATGACAGCTCCATGCTGTCAGCTACCTGCGGACACCAACAGCATGGAGCTGTCACGTCCACAGCCCGAGGGGCTTTATTCTCTGCAGGACACATGTTTTTACGTCCTCAGAGAATAAAGCCCACTTCGGGAGGACGTAAAAACACTATGGGCTGGTCGTTAAGGGGTTAACATCAACCAATTTTTTTTTAACAGGCTTGCCTCCAGGCTCTATTACAAATTGAGCAGCAGCGAGCTGTATCTTTCAATACATATTTATGGGTTTCACCTGCCCTCTCGGTTGAGCAATGTTTCAGGGGTACATATGTACTCTTGCAATACTAATTTTTCAGGCCCTCGTCTATACTCTTATCTAACTAATTTTTCCGGCCTTCGCCTACACTCATGGTACCCCAATGTTTTAGGGGTTTGCCTATATTCTTTCGACAGAAATGTTACTGGGGTCTGCCTATACTGCTGCTACATAAATGGTACTGGTCTCTGCCTATACTTCTGCCACATTAATGTTACTGGGGTCTGCCTATACTTCAGCTACAGAAATGTTACAGGGGTCTGCCTATACTGCTGCTACAGAAATGTTACTGGGGTCTGTCAATACTGTTACTACAGAAATGTTACTAATACTGGGCTCTGCCTATACTGCTGCTACTTAAATGTTACAGGGTTCTCTCTATACTTCTGCTACTGAAATGTTACAGGGGTCTGCCTATACTGCTGCTACATAAATGTTACAGGGGTCTGCGTATACTTCTGCTACATACATGTTACTGGGGTCTGCCTATACTGTTACTACAGAAATGTTACTGGGGTTTGTCTATACTGTTACTACTGAAACGTTACTAATACTGGGCTCTGCCTATACTGCTGCTACTGAAATGTTACAGGGGTCTGCCAATACTGCTGCTAAAGAAATGTTACAGGGGTCTGCCAATACTGCTGCTACGTACATTTTACTGGGGTCTGCGTATACTTCTGTGACTAAAATGTTAGTGGGGTCTGCCTATGCTTCTGCCACGTAAATGTTACAGGGGTCTGCCTATACTGCTGAAACAGAAATGTTACAGGGGTCTGCCTATACTTCTGCTAATCAAATATTACTGGGGTCTGTCAATACTGTTACTACAGAAATTTTATTGGGGTCTCCCTAGACTTCTGCAACATAACTGTTACAGGGGGCAGGTTATACCTTTGCTACAGGAATATTACAGGGGTCTGTGCATACAATGGGTGCAGTAAGTTTTCCCATCGCGGTGTTCTACCTATCTGGCCGTAAAGAAAAACAGACTGACTAGGGCATTGATTGTGGGCCGAGGCCAACATGTATTTTCTCTCACGTTACCACAGTTATCCAGGGCACTGCAATGGGATTTCTTTATGTACCTTCTCTGGGTTTCTGGGACCCACCCATGCTGTGGGTGCACACAAACTTCCCATAGCGGAGTTGTACCTGCCTGGCACTTTAAAAAAAACCCAGACTGACTAGGGCATGGAGTGTGGGCCGAAGCCAACATGTATTTTCTCTCACGTTACCTCAGCTATCCGGGGCACTGCAATGGGATTTCTTTATGTACCGTCTGTGGGTTCCTGGGAGCCACCCATGCTGTGGGAGGGTGCACACAGACTTCCCGTTGTGGAGTTGTACCTTCCTGGCACTATAAAAAAACACAGACTGACTAGGGCATGAAGTGTGGGCCGAAGCCAACATGTATTTTCTCTCGCGTTACCTCTGCTATCCGGGGCAGTGCAATGGGATTTGTTTATGAAAAAAAACAGACTGACTAGGGCATGGAGTGTGGGCTGAAGCCAACATGTATTTTGTCTCACGTTACCACAGCTATCCAGGGCACTGCACTGGGACAAACAAGAGGAGCGATACAGCGCTGATGAGACGTTCACAGCTACGCTAGCATCGGAGTCCGCTCAAGGCCCGCGATTGCTGAGGGTTTGTGCAGAGGCCTATGTCCTGGGTGCGGTGAAAGTCCGCTTCCTGCCTACAATTGCTGAAGCTGTTGGCCGAGGCTTATGACCCAGGGAAACTGCAACGGTGCCAGGTTGGGCCTGTGGAACTTTTTCCTGGCTAATCCAGTCTTTGGAGCGGTGAAGGAAAACGTAACGGATTTAATGAGACCTACACAGGTGTACTAGCATTGAGGTTCGCTTTCTGCCTACAATTGCTGAAGCTGTTAGCCAAGGCTTATGTCCCGGGGGAACTGCAACTGCGCCAGGTTGGGCCTGTGGAACTGTTTCCTGGCTAATTCAGTCTTTGGAGCGGTGAAAGTGATTTAATGAGACCTTCACAGGTGTACTAGCATTGAAGTCCGCTTTATGCCTACGATTGCTGAAGCTGTCGGCAGAGGACTATGTCGTCGGCGCAGTGTAAGTCTGCCATGTTTGGCCACTCTGATTTCTTTATTGTTCATGTCTTGGGTTGCCTAGGACCTACCTATGCTGTTGGTGCTCACTGACTTCCCATTGCAGTGTTTGACCTGTCTGGCACAAAGACACTGACTGACTTGGGTATGGGGCAGAGTGCAGATGGCTTTCCCCTTGCGGTGTCGATTAAGCTATCCGACACCAACACAGAATGAATAGTGTGAGAACACCCGGATTGCCCATTGCTATGCAACTCGCGGCACCTTGGGTACCACAGTGTGTTTGCTGGAACCAAGCCATACCAAGGGCCTGCTCACATATTTCCCACACAGGCTACAGTGGGTCCTGATCATAGTTTCTTGGCCTTGTAAGGCCACCTCCTCCTCCTGCTTGGGGTCAGGGGATCAGCACTGAGCAGCATGTATTTGCTCTCGTGTTACCACAGTTATCTGATACACTGGTTTAGAGCAAAGAAGAGGAGCGTTACTGCATTAATGAGACATTCAATGCTGTGCTAGCATCGAAGTCTGCTTCATGCCAGCGTTTGCTGAGGGTGTGGGCTGAGGCCTATGTCCCGGGGGAACTGCAACTGCGCCAGGTTGGGCCTGTGGAACTTTTTCCTGCTAATCCAGTCATTGGAGCGGTGAAAGAAAATGTAACTGATTTACTGAGCCCGTCGCAGATGAACTAGCATCGAAGTCCGCTTCATGCCAGCGTTTGCTGAGGGTGTGGGCTGAGGCCTATGTCCCGGGGTAACTGCAACTACGCCAGGTTGGGCCTGTGGAACTTTTTCCTGGCTAATCCAGTCATTGGAGGGGTGAAAGAAAACGTAACTGATTTACTGAGCCCGTCGCAGATGAACTAGCATCGAAGTCTGCTTCATGCCTACGATTGCAACGGCGCCAGGTTGGGCCTGTGGAACTTTTTCCTGGCTAATCCAGTCTTTGGAGCGGTGAAAGAAAACGTAACGGATTTAATGAGCCTGTCGCAGATGAACTAGCATCAAAGTCCGCTTCATGCCTAGGATTGCTGAAGTTTTTGGCTGAGGCATATGTCCCAGGGGGGACTGCAAATGTGCCTGGTTGGGCCTGTGGAACTTTTTCCTGGCTAATCCAGTCTTTGGAGCGGTGAAAGAAAACGTAAGTGTTTAATGAGACCTTTACAGGTGTACTAGCATTGGAGTCCGCTTCATGCCTAGGATTGCTGAAGCTGTGGGTCGAGGCCTATGTCGTCGGCGCAGTGTAAGTCTGCCATGTTTGGCCACTCTGATTTCTTTATTGTTCATGTCTTGGGTTTCCTAGGACCCACCTTTACTGTTGGGGCACACTGACTTCCCATCGCGGTGTTTGACCTGTCTGGCACAAAGACACTGACTGACTTGGGTAGGGGGCAGAGTGCAGATGAGGGTGGTGTGGCTATGCAGCCCGCGTGTGGCATGAGGGCAGCTGAAGGCTGTGCAGGGACACTTTTGTATGCGCTGCGGAACCAGGGTCGTGCGGGGGGGTTGGGCAGTATGTAACCCAGGAGAAGAAGCAGCGGTGTGACCCGCAGGCAGTGATTGTGCTTGGTTGCAGGTAGTGTGGTGCTTAGCTAAGGTGTGCCTTGCTAATGAGGGTTTGTCCGAAGTAAAAATTGTTAGGGGGGGGGCACACTCTTGCCGCTATTGTGACTTAATAGTGAGACCTGGGAACCTGAGATGCAGCCCAGCATGTTGCCCCTCGCCTGCCCTATCCGTTTCTGTGTCGTTTTCATCACTTTCGTAGGTTTTCCAGATTTTCACAAATGAAAACCTTAGCGGAGCATGGGTCATATTCAAAAATGCTCGAGTCGCCCATTGACTTCAATGGGGTTCGTTACTCGAAACGAACCCTCAAGCATCGCAAAAAGTTCGACTCGAGCAAGGAGCACCCGAGTATTTTGGTGCTCGCTCATCTCTAGATCTCTCCCATGATCTGTTTATACGCAGGACTGCGACGGTAACAAGAGGGCCTCGTTTCGTCTAGAAGAAAGCACGTTTTATCACCAAGACAGAAGGGGGTTCTTTACTGTAAGAGCAGTGAGACTGTGGAACTCTCTGCCTGAGGAAGTGGTCATGGCAAAATCCATAGAGGAGTTTAAGAGTAGACTAGACGTCTAGGTGACCAACGGGGTTGTTGATCCAGGTATACAGACAGGTAGGAACTATTAGAGGTTGATGAAGGGATTATTCTGACTGCCATTATGGAGGAATTTTTCCACCAAAAGGGCTAATTGTCTTCTGCCTGTTGGGGGTTTTGCCTTTCTCTGGATCAACAAAGAGGTTGAAATAGGCTGAACTAGATGGACATTGTCTTCATTCAGCCTAACATATTATGTTACAATGTTACTATTAACTTACTCCAGTTTGTCTATGTCTTTTTTAAAGTGGGGTGCCCAGAACTAGACACAGTATTCCATATGAGGTCTGACTAAGGAAGAGTAGAGGAGGATAATTACTTCATGTGTACTAGACTCTATGCTTCTCTTAATACATCCCAGAATTGTGTTTACCTTTTTGGCTGCTGCATCACATTGTTGACTCTTGTTCAGTCTATGATCTATTAGTATACCCAAGTCTTTTCACATGTGCTGCTTAGCCAAATTCCTCATATTCTGTATGTGCTTTTGTTTCATTTTTCTTGCCCAGATGTAGGACTTTGCATTTCTGCTTGTTAACCCCTTAAAGCCACAGCATGTAAATGTATGTCCTGTCAGAGGGGTACTTAAAGGGGTTGTCCCGCGGCAGCAAGTGGGTCTATACACTTCTGTATGGCCATATTAATGCACTTTGTAATGTACATTGTGCATTAATTATGAGCCATACAGAAGTTATAAAAAGTTTTATACTTACCTGCTCCGTTGCTGGCGTCCTCGTCTCCATGGTGCCGACTAATTTTCGGCCTCCGATGGCCAAATTAGCCGCGCTTGCGCAGTCCGTGTCTTCTGCTGTCTTCAATGGGGCCGCTCGTGCAGAATGCCGCCTCCGTGTAGCTCCGCCCCGTCACGTGCCGATTCCAGCCAATCAGGAGGCTGGAATCGGCAATGGACCGCACAGAAGAGCTGCGGTCCACGGAGGGAGCAGACCCCGGCGGCCATCTTCAGCAGGTGAGTATGAAGACGCCAGACCGCCGGGATTCAGGTAAGCACTCTCCGGTTTGTTTTTTTAACCCCTGCATCGGGGTTGTCTCGCGCCGAACGGGGGGGGGGGGGGGGGGTTAAAAAAAAAAACCCGTTTCGGCGCGGGACAACCCCTTTAAAGCAACAGGACGTACATTTATGTCTTGTGGATAGCGCGAGATCATAAGATCACAGATAGCTGGCTGTCACTGATAGGCGGCCTCCCCCTGCAACCCTTTCCCTGCCGCGATCTATGTAGATCATGGCATTTAATGAGTTCACAGAGGGAGCGCGCTCCCTCTGTGAGGTCATCGGACTCTCGCGATTAAATCACGGAGAGCCCGACGAGTTGCCATGGCAACAGGATGCCAGATACAGGTGCCCTGCATTGCCAGTGCCTATGGTTGCTATAACATAGTGATCATAGGTGCTATTGTACAAGTTCCCTACAGGGACATACTTTTTTTCTATAATTAAATTAAAATCCAACATATTTGATATCGGCACATCCGTAATGACTTGTACAATAAATTGAACACCCTTTTTATCCTGTACGGCAAAAGGCGTTGAAAAAAAAAACCTAAAAGAACGGAGGCAAAATGCTTATTTTTTTCATTTTGGGCATGGCAGGAGAGAAGTTCTGCCATGCCTTATCGTAGCGATCATCAGTGCTGCAGTGTAAGTCCCTCAGAGGGACACAGATGGTGTAGAAAAAAAATCTAAATAATGTACAAAAAATAAAAATGTAAACAAAAATGTTTAAAAAAACCCTTTTTTTAGGCTTTTTCTCATATTATCATAAAAAGAATCCCACGTATTTGGTATCGTCGTATCTATAAAGACCCGTACAATAAATCAAACGCGCTTTTTATCCTGCACGGCAAAAAACGTAAAAAAAAAAACACTAAAAATGTTTAAGCATTTTGCCTCCCAAAAATCGCAATAAAAGTGATTTAAAAAAAAGCATGTACCCAAAAATAGTACCAATAAAAACTGCAGCTCGTCTCACAAAAAATAAGCCCTCATAGAGCTCCGTACATAGAAAAATAAAAAAGTTCTTTTTATTGTGGAAAAACCTAAAAAAAAAAATATAAGAATGTTGGTATCGTTGTAATCATACTGACCCGCAGAAAAAATGTATTATGTCATTTATGCTGCATGCAAAAAAAACTAAAAAAAATCTGTCAGAATTGATGCATTTTCTCTCCCCGCTATCATAAAAAAAATTATAAAAGTTTTACAATATAGTCTATGTACCCAAAAAGAGCACCAATAAAAACTACAGTCCGCCACGCAACAAAACAAGCCCTTCTATGGCCATGTCGACAGAAAACTAAAAAAGGTATAGCTTTTGAAAAATGGAGATTAAAATCCGCCCAAAATTGTTGCATCCTTAAGCCCAAAATAGACCATGTCCTTAGGGGGTTAAATACCATTCTACTAGTCGCCGCCCACTGTGCAAGCTTTTCTAGATCTTTTTGAATACTCTCTTTCTCATCCCTAGTGTTAGCTATCCCTCCTAGTTTTGTGTCGTCGGCAAATTTGATCAGTTTCCCATCATTTCCCTCCTCCAGATCAATGTGTTTTTATACTTCTGTGTATTTTTGTGTTCTTTCTTTATATGAATTCTCTATATGTAATAAATATAGATATTTTCATAAGTTCTGCACTCCAGTTTTCTCTTCCTCTGTTTGCTATATATTATAGGAGGGACATTTTACTATTTATATGGGTTGTATGAATTAGATACTCTCTACCCCCGACATGTGATTTGTGATGCCTTGGGCTTTTGTTAAACTGCAGATTTTGATGTGGGATTTGTAGGGTCCCGTAGGGTTACCCCGGAAACAGGGTGTACATTGAGGAGCTGGGAGGGCAAGTTGGACACTGGTCATGGCAGGACTTGCCAGGCTTCCCCCCAAAGGGGCACACATAGCCTTTGCCAGGGCAGTGCTGGGCCTCTTTCGGGATGCCCAATAGGCAAAGGGATTGTCACCGCATAGGGATTGTTACCCACTGGAAAGACCCTCGGCGGTAAATAAATGAAGGAGCTGCAGACAGTATTAAAGTACATCAGGTCTCCGGGAACGGTCAGGATCTGGCAAAACTTTACTTAGAATAACCAGTTGGTGGAAGGCACAAATTACATAAAGTTGAGATGCAGAAAGTCAAACAATAAGACAATTCTGAAACTTTTCAATACTTTTATTTTACAGCCTGATTATTACTAAGATCCCTGCTTGCTGTCAGTGAATATGAATAGGACAAAATTCTGTCCCAGGACCACGGGGAGGGTATAATACCGTGTTTCCCCGATAGTAAGACACCCCCGATTGTAAGACGTATCGGGGGTGTCAGGGGGGTCGGCCAATGTAAGCCGTACCCCGAAAGTAAGACATACCGTAGAAAAAAAAAATCATTACTCACCTCCCCCGGCGTTCTGTCGCGCTCCGGCAGGATGTCGCTCGCTCCTCGTCCCCGTCGCAGCATTGCTTTCTGAATGCGGGGGCTTGAAATCCCCGCCTCCAGAAAGCTAATACACACGCCGTCAGCCAGTTACAGAATGGCTGTGATTGGCTGAAGGCGCACGGGGCTTCAGCCAATCACACTATTCAATGACATCATTGAATGGCTGTGATTGGCTGAAGGCGCACGTGGCTTCAATGATGTCATTGAATAGTGTGATTGGCTGAAGCCACGTGCGCCTTCAGCCAATCACAGCCATTCAATGATGTCATTGAATAGTGTGATTGGCTGAAGCCCCGTGCGCCTTCAGCCAATCACAGCCATTCTGTAACTGGCTGCCGGCGTGTGTATTAGCTTTCTGGAGGCGGGGATTTCAAGCCCCCGCATTCAGAAAGCAATGCTGCGCCGGGGACGAGGAGCGAGCGACATCCTGCCGGAGCGCGACAGAACGCCGGGGGAGGTAAGTAATGATTTTTTTTTATTATAAGACATACCCCGAAAGTAAGACATAGTCTGGCTTTTGGGGATAAAAAGAAAGTAAGACACTGTCTTACTTTCGGGGAAACACGGTAGCTGCCCTTGTTGATCACATGAGCAGTGCTGGGATGTCGGAGAGGAAGTATAGTGCATTGGCAATCTAACGCTCATACTGTGGGGTTAAGAAAGTCTGAAGATTTTGTCATCTTGGACAGCTGAAAACGCAACCCACAACTGGTGGACCAGAGAGTAATTATCACAGAAGACCAATGGCAGGTAATACAGGGTGGGCTATGGGAAAGTAAGCCGGTACCACCCACTTATGAAAGCTGTCTAAAAGAAAATATTTTTGTTGTCATATTTCCAGTGTACACTATTTTAACAAAAGTATTGGACCCCCACCAAACCTAAGCTGTCAGGTGAAGGTGATATACAAATCGGATGTGGGAGCATTAAGTTTAAAGAAGAGTATGACACAGGCAAATCCCAGCACAGAAACCATCAGAATGCCACCAGGTGAAGAGTTGACAGACTTCCGGTCTGGTGGTGAGATGTCACCTGAGCAACCAATCGGTATGGGAGATCTCAGCACTTTTGGACCTTTCAGACTCAACGGTTGGCAATGTTATTGAGAATAGAAAACATCTGGTATGTGTGCTGTGCAGCCACATTCAGGGAGACTTTGTAAACAGAATGTCAATACTAAGCCTTAGACAAGCTGTGAAGACATCACAAGCATCATTGGCCAGAGCAATTGCTCAGGGGGTCTCATAGGCTATTGAAACATCCATTAGCACTAAAACCATCCGTAGGGAACAGCATGTAAAATGTTACCATGGATGAACAGTGCGGCATCCGAGCAGTTTGTTTTAACAGTGGTGACATGTGACGCCAGTACCTTTGGGGGACTGAACTCCAGTTGATGGTTTTGAAAATAATTGAAACAAGTTCACATAGCTTTGTTGCAAACCGAAGGTACACAGTTTACTAAGCTTTTCGTGAAGGCATGTATTTTCAGTTACAATTCCCAGTGTTGCAGACTTATCTTGCATTTAAGTTAACATTGCTTTGAATACTTGAATAACGCATACAGTTCCACTAAATGCTCTCTCTCTGATCTAAGGTTACTCAAGGAAGAATCCCACCAGTCTTAGTTATCTGATGGCTTGTTTCCAAAGGATTAGCCTAGCAGAAAATGGAGTAACTGTGATAGGGCCGCTTGCAGTTCTGTTTTCCTCCACACTACACCTGCTACTGTAGTTTTTGGTGCTCCTACTCTCCACTCCAGCAACGATCACTTCAGCAGTATGGCTGCACACTTCTTCTCTCATCCACCTCCCGACGACAACCTTCAATTTTTCTCTAAACTCCTCCTTCACTTCCACCTGCTTCTCACGTCCTTTCTTATTAATCACACCTCGCATCCTGTCTCACCCTACTCATTTTCCCTTGCCTGTATCTTATCTTCCTCCCTCTACCAATCAGTGATTTTCTATGGCAGCAGCCAATCCGAAGCAAGCTGTTACGGGGCAGACTAGTTTAAGCACAAAAAGAAGGGGAGGAGACAAGGTCTCTCCGCCGTACGACACCTTCTATGTCTCCATAGTAGCACATAGCCAGATAGTTCAGAACCTATGCTTGTGTGACTATCCTGTAGGACCCTCCGGGCCCCTGCAACAGCTGCACACGAACCCAACATCACAGTAGTGAATGTATAATGGTTGGTAGGTATAAACGTCCTGTTAGAGATGCTATCTTATGCAACACCCAGGTGTGGGATACTGCAGATAATGACTCGCTACCCAAGCATACGGCTGGAGCTGGGAGGTTGTAGTGCATGGACCTGTCACTTACCAACTCTTGGTCTTGGAGGGAGTCACTGCAGCAAAGGATAGGGCCAGTAGTCCTCAGGATGAGGGGGGAAGTAGTTGTTAGTTCGTGACGCCACTATTCCACACATCGGCATTCATACACGGCGGATTAACAAAAACTGGACAACTGTATCGTATCTTGGGTCCTCAGGAACAGTCGAGGCCCGGTAAAACTTCACTTGAATTTTAAAGTTGCAAACAGGTAATTACAGGTACATTCATGGCAGAAGCTCAATACGGCCCTATAGTCCACGTTATCTATATGTCCCTGGTCCAGGACATGAAATTTACTCCGAAGGAGATATAAAGACAAGAAGCTCTCCACATAGTCTCTGGCAAGACCAAATTACTCAGAAGAAGACTTAGTTTAAATGCAACCGGCGTATATTCTCCGCGTGGGTGCATACGTCTGTGTGGTTTCTCCATTGGCAGACGGCCACACAGGAAAAATTAGCTGTCGCAATGTGAACGGGTACCTCTATCTTCTATCTCCGCCAACATGGAAGCTGATGGTGCTCCCATGCGGTTCTGTGTTAGCTCCGAGCAACAGGTGAGATGGAACCCTGCTCCAACACAGAATGAACTTGGAGCATTATTGTTGGACTGCAAATGAGTGGAAGCAAGTGAATCCCAGTACACTATCTTCCAATTGAATGGCTGTACTTGGTTGCGGCGAATACCTGGAGAACAGTTTCTACGTGACTGTACCGTCCTAGTTAGAGGAGGTTCTGTTATGGTGTGGGGATGTTTCTGTTGCGAAGGACAAGACCTATTGGTTATAATAAAGTCCACCCTCAATGCCAATGGATACAGAGACATTCTGGACAATGTGGCGTTACCTACCTTGTGGCTATACTTTGCCACAGCTTCGTGTGTCTACCAACATGACCAACCATGTCATACAGCACGTTGTATTAAAGCTTGGTTTGAGGAGCAGAGTGTCTATAGCCTTCATTGGCCAGCCCAAAGTCCGTCTCTTAATCCCATCGAGCATCTTTGCAACAAACTAGAACACTGTACCCGTGCACACACAACATGCCCATCATCCCCAGGGCGATTGCGTTTTTTGCACCAAGAAAAATCATGTCTTTGTCACCGTGATGTTTGGGCAACAGCAATGCTTTTTTAAGAATAATCTCGCATCACATTGCTTCCGCCCGCGCTAAAATTGCGCAATAAAACGCGTAATTTTTAATCGCAACTGTCAATAGTACTTTCTAATGTTAAAATCGGATCTAATGTTTGTTGCGTTGCAATAAAAAGGAGACTCCGTAAGAAAAACTGGGAGATAAAAAAAACGCGGAAAGAAAGGAGATGCTATGATTTTTTTTTCACTCAACATCGCATGAGTGAAAATATCGCTAATAGGAAGGAAAGCATTGTAAATCATTGGTTTCATAATCTGCTTTTTTACTGACTCTCGCATCAGGCGAAAATCACACGATTTTCTCGCCCGTGTAGAACCACCCTTAGGCCCTATAACCTGAGGAAACGCATGTTGCTACAGTATGTGCTCAAGCATCAGGTAATCCCGTCACCATCAAGACTGATGGTTTTGTAGCTGCAGACTTACTTCTTGCATAGTGACCATCTGCAGTCAGTATCCACCCCTGATTGAAAAGACTTTATGACTAATATGGCTTGATGAAGGGGCCTATGTGCACAGAAACGCGTTGCCAGGTTTTTTGTTTGTTACCTTCTATTTCAAACAAATAAATAATAACTGAAAAAATACTATCCTGGCTGGCGTTCCCTGCGTCTCCACCTGACAACTTGGATGTAACAAGGTTTACCATTTCTAGGAGGGGTCTTCTGTGTTTACCTTTTCCCCCTCCTTCCATGTAAGTTTTTGGTTTATGACCAATGTTGCCACATTGGTTATATTTCTAACATATGCTCCTACTATGAGCGCAGGATTTTTTTGACCTTCTTTATTCTTTTGCTTTCATACCCTGAGGATCTGGTTAAAAGATCCCTGAAATCCATGCTGCTCTTCCCTTTATAAGTGGATGCACAAGCATAGGAAGAGACTCCTTGAGAATTGTCATTGGGACCACAGGAGAGGCTCCTGGACACCCAGTTTGTCTAGGATACAGGTATCCACACCAGGTGAGTCCAGAATCAGTTTTTTAAGAAACTCTGAGGCGCTTTCCTGAAGTTTTTCTATTTATAACTAATATAGACAGTCATTAATAGCTGCCTACTGAGATACTTGTCAGTAAGGCCTGCTGGGTAATTTAGCTCAGTGAGAAATTCATGAAGGGATGCATGCAGGGCTTTTGTTTCACAAACAGTAATGGGGTACCCAGCTCATGTGTAGCCTAAACCATTCTGACTTATAAAGAGGAGAAGATAAGAGACAGCTAGAGCGATTTTATTATAGACCGAATGACAGGCTCATTTATTACATAAGCATAGAGACATTATGTACTCCTACACAGCTCCTCACCATTCCAGAAAATATTTAAAGGGGCTGTTCCACTTCTAGCTGTTTTGCTGCAGGAAGCAGACAGCTCTGTAGATTGCACAGTGGCCCGGGTTGGTATTGCAGGCTGAGTTCTACTTAAGTGAATGATAATCAGCCTGCTATACCAGCCCTGGCCAGTGCACATTGTATGGAGCTGTTTGCTTCCTACAGCTAGACAACTGGAAGTGGGACAACCCTTTTAAAATCACACTCAGAAGTCGTCACAGTTTTAGACGTCATGCTCTTTTACAGCCACAGCAACGTTGACGTGAGTATTATCTATATAGTATTGCGGAATTTTACTGTCATCAACCTGGAAGCTTTTTATTGAGCATCCTGCAGCTGTCAGCGCCATCCTCACCGTCTTCTCATCGTAGAGCAGCGTGTAATATTTCATTTCCCCAATTGTGAAATGACTAGCATTGAGCCCTCCAATCATCACCATCTTTCCCCCGACCTTCAGCAGTGAAGCCATCTTCTTCATGTTTTCAGTGTAGGAAGCTTGGTCTTTGCTGACTGGGCCAAGACCCCAAACACTGAGGACGCAATCGACTTTCGGAAGTACATGAGGGTCGGTGAAGTTTTCTTTGGTGAAGTCACAGTGGAGGATGCACTTCACTTTTTTTCTCAGTTTTCCCTCCAGCTCCTGAGCTCTTTCTCTGAAACACAGATACAAATAATGCAGTGGACAATCTTTGACTATCAGTTCCATAGAATATATCCGATTCTGTCATTCACGTCATTCACAGACACCATAATGGGGGAAAGGGGTAAAACGACCATTTAAGGGATATTCTGGACTTTTACAAGTGACAGTCATCACTATTTGATCGACGGGGATCTGTGGCTTGTGGTACCTGCCAAGTATATATATATATTAGGAGTACAGAACAAATAATGGTCTGCAGAGGGTGGAAGACAGGCATTCAGGCTGCAGAAACAAGAGATAACACCTGTGGGTGTGACAGGAAGCAACATGAAAATGGCAGTTCCTGCCACACTGAGGCGGAAGCTGGCTGAGAGCCAGAGTAGATCTTGCCAGAAGCATAAATGCTCATGGGGCGTGTGGCACTGGTGTCCCATAGTGCTAGCAATCTACTAGTTATTCTAGCAGCCCACTACTCGGTCCAGCAGCCCACTAATTATTCCAATCAACTAATATCAGACCAGCTGCCCACTTATTGACCCAGCAGCCTAAGTAGTAGTGGCAAAGGACTTGTTGGGAGGTGGAGCTTACATGGCCACCTATAATGAGCAGAGGCAGTGTTAACAGTGTCCTGATGTTGGCTGCACGCCTGCACAGAGTGCCCTCCTGATGCTTCGGCCAGTGTCAGCTGGCAGGTCAGTCTTAATTAGGGATTGGAAAAGTTACATGCACTGGCTACAGTCTGAGTCAGAGGCATAAGTGTTGCATGGCTGCTCATTATTTTTTTGTTTTGAACCACAGATGCACAAATTTGGGCCTACCCACTGATTCAATGGCTGCCACTGCCCATCGGGAAAATGCCCGGTGAGGCTGATTGCTGGTTATCACCAACACTTTCCTCAGTCAATAGCAACTGCAGGGGTTTAAAGGGGTGTTTATGCTTTTTTACTGTGAATGATAATGGTAACACCAGTGCTGTCTAGCACAATGATGGGATTAATAGCAATAATGCAGAAGCAGAGAGTTAGGTTGAATCAATAAGGTTCACTTTTACTAACACTTGTAGATATCTACGGATTTACAACTTTCATAAAAGCACATTTGCATAGATACTAGTAAACAGCAGTATATCTGTATATAAGAAGAGATAGCGGAAAACTGCAGACTGTGGAGAGATTTAGCATTAAACCATTGGTTGAACTGAATGTGAGCGCAATTGGATTTTTCAAATAAGTGCTAAGGACCAATTCCACTCAGGGTTCTGGATTCAGATTTGGTTGCTTCAGGTCCTGAGGCTTGGCTGAGTACTCCCGGTACCTTCCAATTCACTTTACACGCTTCTCCTCCACTTTTCCCACTCTGTTCTGGTCTTAAGGCGTTTCCTGCACTTTCTCACTCTCCAAAAAGATCGCTGACGGGATCTTCTGTCGCCAACTTGTAGCTTACCCTGCTCTCTAGATTCACTTTTAAATCGCTCTGCTCGGCTCCTCGCACATGCCCTACCCCTGCAGGTCTATCTCAGCAGGACCTTCCTTTGCTTAGGCAAATGATCCTCCAATCTCAACCTCTGTATTGCTTTTACACCACTGGCTTCTGGCCAATCAGGTTATTTCTCTCATTTGACTAACAGACCAATAAGAAGAATCACTGCCTGCAATCAATAGAAAGGGTTTATCATACCCTGCTGCTAGGTATACTTCCTTACTCATCAGGGGCATTGCTGGGGTAAGCGCCAAAACTACCTCAGTTTCTCATTAGAGATTTGTAGTAGTCTTCTGGGTCACTACACTAAGATCTTTCTTTTCAGTATAAAAACAATTTATATCATTCCTCACCTAGAGCTACAGCTGCACAAACCTGGCCCTTCCCCTGAGTCAATCACTAGCATTGCCCACCGGGAACCTGCCCAATCAGGCAGATTGCCAGTTTGGGCCTGCTGATGAGAGTCAGTGATATCACTAAGACCTTCCTTTTCAGTCCAATAACAATCTATCATTCCTCACCTGCTGCCGAGGAGATCACAAACTTTCTGCATCCCATGGGAGAAATCCAATGCATCCGGCTGGTTCTGTCTCCACTTCTCCAGTTCTGCAACGTTATCTGCATTTGCATTTAACACAGTGATGTCATGGCAGGTGTCTAGCAGTACTAGGAGGGGGGAAATGCCTAGACCCGTAATTAGCTCAATCACAGAGCCTCCGCCAATGCTGTCTGGAATAGAAAATGTCACAGTTAAAGAGCATTTCCATATATATATGTCACATGATCTACAATAAACCTACTACAGCTATCTACTAATGTGTTCTCTATATTCATAATGCTGTAGACTATTAAATTGCTCAGCAAGCCCGCTGTCTTTCCACAAAGAAAGATTGGGAGGACCGCAGGAACTGCAGTGTTGGATCACCAGGCCAGAGGACAGGTAAGTACCCCTGCTTTTGTTACTTAACTTCAAAAATTATTGGGTACTGGACAACCCCTTTAAGCAGGTACCTCTGTCCTGTTGGTTCAAAGCTGCAGTGTAAAGCACAGAGAAATGACAAAGCTGCAGGTTGACCCTCTGATGAGACAGGAGATGTGTTGTAGACTATGTCAGACTTCCAATAGCACTTTGCTTTCTGCAGTCACTGAGGTTGCTGGGTGTCCAGAGAGGAGAGCCCTGGCGAGCTGATGGAGGTATCAATATGAGGACCCCAACCCCTTCTATTACTTCTAGGCCGCCTTTACACACTTCTTTTTAAGCATTTTTACATGCCTCAAAGAACACCACATATTCTCATCTGGTCTGTGTGCTGACTGATGTACAGGATCTCACACATGTACATGGGTTATTTTCATCCGAGAATCCAAAAAGAATAGTTATTTATTTATTATTTTTTTAAGCCCGCATGCATTCACCCAGTCTAATGAAGGGGTGCTATTTCTGTCCAATGTTTGGACTGATTTTTCGGTCTGAAAATCGGACAGAAATATCACCTGCATGCAACTAGAAAACAATGCAAAACATGCCTGTTTGGTTATTACTTAAAACATACTGGAAAAAAAGCAAAATAAAGCAAAAATAAGAATATATTTTTTTCACAAAATGCTGTTTTTGAAACCAGTTCTATAGCAGATAGGTCAGCAACAAACTTTAGGAAGAAGTCTAAACTCTACCTAATATGCCGAGTAATTTCCGCGCAGGGCATAGAGTGACCTCCTCTGTAAGTGGATCTGCATCTTTGGAGTAGAACGTCTTATAAAATTCTTTGCTGTTATTGAGTGTGTCGGGGTAGTAAGCCATCTCCATCTTCAGAAATACGCTATTAGGAGTGTACACTGAGTTTTATACTCCCAGACTCCCAACACCCTCAACTAGTGTCAATAACTAAAGTTTACACGTGATGTTTATTGCTGCGATCATGAGATACAATGTTGATGTTTGTTATAAATATGTAATTTGTGTCATCTGACACCTGTGAGTTTAAGGAAAAGTCTAACGTTAAAAGTATGTAATTGGCGATATATCAACCGGACACCAGACAGTGGTTTCCAGGTCTATGATCCCTATTTTAAGTGATAATTCATTATCATATGGATCATAGCTTTTCTACTTCAAGTCCCATACTGGAACATAAAAACCGTACCAAAAAAAAATAATGTAACAAAAAAAAATTGTTTTGTGCTCTTTCCCCTCTTTATATAACACTAGCTGATATACCCGGCTTTGCCCGAGTTAATTTGATACAGGTGTTTACGTGTTGTTTGCGCATACATTTTTATGAAGTCAAGGTTACTTTAGAGTAACCAAGGAATAAAATATGTATACACGTAGAGGAGCATTAGATTCTCCTCAGACTGCATGTACTGATGCGCCTCTGCAGAATGTTTCACGCCTCCCCCTGTCCTCATTTAGGAACTAAAAAATGCTTGCGCCAAATTTCACGCTTGTAGGACACCGGGAGGTTACATTATATAGGGTTGCACATACTTTTGCAATTAGCATTGAATAATTGAGTTGTGACCCCTTTACTTCTACCATTTAGGATCTAAAGAATAATCATGCAAAATTTCATGTTTGTACGACATCGGGAAGTTAGAGAATTAGAATAGGTACATTACACAGGGGTGCCGATACTTTTGCACTTAGCATTGAATAATCAAGTGGTGACCCTTTTTCTTTTCCTATTAAGGACCTAAAGAATGCTCCTGCCAAATTCCATGTTTGTATGACACTGGGAAGTTAGAGAATCAGATAAGGTACATTACATAGGAGTGCCAATACTTTTGCATTGAATTTTCGAGTTGTGAAAATTTAGGACCTAAAAAATGGTCATGCCAAATTTCATGTTTGTATCACACCCAATACATAAGCATTAGAGATGAGCAAACGTACTCGTCCGAGCTTGATACTCGTTCGAGTATTAGCGTGTTCGAGATGCTCGTTACTAGAGACGAGTACCACGCGATGTTTGAGTTACTTTCACTTTCATCTTTGAGACGTTAGCGCGCTTTTCTGGCCAATAGAAAGACAGGAAAGGCATTACAACTTCCCCCTGCGACGTTCAAGCCCTATACCACCCCCTGCAGTGAGTGGCTGGCGAGATCAGGTGTCACCCGAGTATATAAATCGGCCCCTCCCGCGGCTCGCCACAGATGCGTTCTGACAGAGATCAGGGAAAGTGCTGTCTTGCTGGAGTTGCTATAGGGAGAGTGTTAGGAGTATTTTAGGCTTCAAGAACCCCAACGGTCCTTCTTAGGGCCACATCTAACCGTGTGCAGTAGTGTGGAGGCTGCTTTTTGCAGTGTTGCACTTTTTTTTTTATTTTTTATATATCGGCCGTGCAGAGCATTGCGCCCTGCAGTAATTATACATAGCCCAGGGCCAGTAGTGGTGGTAAGGCAGGGACAGAAGACATATTTATTGAATATAGGCAGTGGGCCTTTCCAAAAACATTTGGGAAAAAAAATCTATTTGGGCTGCCTGTGACCGTCCTCAGTGTACTGGGTCTCTGCTGGGGGTAGTTGTCCTAATTCATACGCAGCCAGCTAAGTGTTACAGCACGCTTGCGCAAAATTATTTTCTGGCTCTGTGTTGGCTGTTACATCACCGCTGTATTCCAGTCCACAGTGCAACAGTCTGCAGTTATTTTACATACTCCAGAGCCAGTAGTGGTGACGCAGAGAGAGAAGACATATACAGTGTATATAGGCAGTGGGCCTTTCCAAAAACAATCTGGGAAAAAAAATCTATTTGGGCTGCCTGTGACTGTCCTCAGTGTACTAGGTCTGTGCTGGGGGTAGTTGTCCTAATTCATGCGCAGCCAGCTAAGTGTTACAGCAGGCTTGCGCAAAATTATTTCCTGGCTCTGCTGTGCGTTCCGTAAGCGAAGTCAGCCTCCAACCACAGGCCAATAAGCGGCACATTTAATTACAGTGTTCTGTTTCTGCACTACTGGTAATACACCATGCTGAGGGGTAGGGGTAGGCCTAGAGGACGTGGACGCGGGCGAGGACGCGGAGGCCCAAGTCAGGGTGTGGGCACAGGCCAAGCTTCTGATCCAGGTGTATCGCAGCCGACTGCTGCGGGATTAGGAGAGAGGCACGTTTCTAGCGTCCCCACATTCATCTCACAATTAATGGGTCCACGCGGTAGACCTTTATTAGAAAATGAGCAGTGTGAGCAGGTCCTGTCGTGGATGGCAGAAAGTGCATCCAGCAATCTATCGAACACCCAGAGTTCTGCGCCGTCCACTGCTGCAACTCTGAATCCTCTGGCTGCTGCTCCTCCTTCCTCCCAGCCTCCTCACTCCATTACAATTACACATTCTGATGAGCAGGCAGACTCCCAGGAACTGTTCCCGGGCCCCTGCCCAGAATGGGCAGCAAGGGTTCCGAATCCTCTCCCACTGGAGGAGTTTGTCGTGACCGATGCACAACCTTTTGAAAGTTCCAGGGGTCCGGGGGATGAGGCTGGGGACTTCCGGCAACTGTCTCAAGACCTTTCAGTGGGTGAGGAGGACGATGACGATGAGACACAGTTGTCTATCAGTGAGGTAGTAGTAAGGGCAGTAAGTCCGAGGGAGGAGTGCACAGAGGATTCGGAGGAAGAGCAGCAGGACGATGAGGTGACTGACCCTACCTGGTTTGCTACGCCTACTGAGGACAGGTCTTCAGAGCGGGAGGCAAGGGCAGCAGCAGGGCAGGTTGCAAGAGGCAGTGCGGTGTCCAGGGGTAGAGGCAGGGCCAGACCGAATAATCCACCAACTGTTTCCCAAAGCGCCCCCTCGCGCCATGCCACCCTGCAGAGGCCGAGGTGCTCAAAGGTCTGGCAGTTTTTCACTGAGAGTGCAGACGACCGACGAACAGTGGTGTGCAACCTGTGTCACGCCAAGATCAGCCGGGGAGCCACCACCACCAGCCTCACCACCACCAGCATGCACAGACATATGATGGCCAAGCACCCCACAAGGTGGGACGAAGGCCGTTCACCGCCTCCGGTTTGCACCGCTGCCTCTCCCCCTGTGCCCCAACCTGCCACTGAGAACCAACCCCCCTCTCAGGGCACAGGCACTACCGTCTCCTGGCCTGCACCCACACCCTCACCTCCGCTGTCCTCAGCCCCATCCACCAATGTCTGTCAGCGCACCGTCCAGCCGTCGCTAGCGCAAGTGTTGGAGCGCAAGCGCAAGTACGCCGCCACGCACCCGCACGCTCAAGCCTTAAACGTGCACATAGCCAAATTTATCAGCGTGGAGATGCTGCCGTATAGGGTTGTGGAAACGGAGGCTTTCAAAAGTATGATGGCGGCGGCGGCCCCGCGCTACTCAGTTCCCAGTCGCCACTACTTTTCCCGATGTGCCGTCCCAGCCCTGCACGACCACGTCTCCCGCAACATTGTACGCGCCCTCACCAACGCGGTTACTGCCAAGGTCCACTTAACAACAGACACGTGGACAAGCACAGGCGGGCAGGGCCACTATATCTCCCTAACGGCACATTGGGTGAATTTAGTGGAGGCTGGGACAGAGTCAGAGCCTGGGACCGCTCACGTCCTACCCACCCCCAGAATTGCGGGCCCCAGCTCGGTGCTGGTATCTGCGGCGGTGTATGCTTCCTCCATTAAACCACCCTCCTCCTCCTCCTACGCAACCTCTGTCTCGCAATCAAGATGTGTCAGCAGCAGCACGTCGGCAGCAGTCGGTGTCGCGCGGCGTGGCAGCACAGCGGTGGGCAAGCATCAGCAGGCCGTGCTGAAACTACTCAGCTTAGGAGATAAGAGGCACACGGCCCACGAACTGCTGCAGGGTCTGACAGAGCAGACCGACCGCTGACTTGCGCCGCTGAGCCTCCAACCGGGCATGGTCGTGTGTGACAACGGCCGTAACCTGGTGGCGGCTCTACAGCTCAGCAGCCTCACGCACGTGCCATGCCTGGCCCACGTCTTTAATTTGGTGGTTCAGCGCTTTCTGAAAAGCTACCCACGCTTGTCAGACCTGCTCGGAAAGGTGCGCCGGCTCTGCGCACATTTCCGCAAGTCCCACACGGACGCTGCTACCCTGCGCACCCTGCAACATCGGTTTAATCTGCCAGTGCACCGACTGCTGTGCGACGTGCCCACACAGTGGAACTCTACGCTCCACATGTTGTCCAGGTCTATGAGCAGCGTAGAGCTATAGTGGAATACCAACTCCAACATGGGCGGCGCAGTGGGAGTCAGCCTCCTCAATTCTTTACAGAAGAGTGAGCCTGGTTGGCAGACATCTGCTAGGTCCTTGGAAACTTTGAGGAGTCTACCCAGATGGTGAGCGGCGATGCTGCAATCATTAGCATCACCATTCCTCTGCTATGCCTCTTGAGAAGTTCCCTGCAAAGCATAAAGGTAGACGCTTTGCGCTCGGAAACAGAGGTGGGGGAAGACAGTATGTCGCTGGATAATCAGAGCACCCTCCTGTCTATATCTCAGCGCGTTGAGGAGGAGGAGCATGAGGAGGATGAGGAGGAGGGGGAAGAGACAGCTTGGCCCACTGCTGAGGGTACCCATGCTGCTTGCCTGTCATCCTTTCAGCGTGTATGGCCTGAGGAGGAGGAGGAGGATCCTGAAAGTGATCTTCCTAGTGAGGACAGCCATGTGTTGCGTACAGGTACCCTGGCACACATGGCTGACTTCATGTTAGGATGCCTTTCTCGTGACCCTCGCATTACACGCATTCTGGCCACTACGGATTACTGGGTGTACACACTGCTCGACCCACGGTATAACGAGAACCTTTCCACTCTCATACCCGAAGAGGAAAGGGGTTCGAGAATGATGCTATACCACAGGACCCTGGCGAACAAACTGATGGTAAAATTCCCATCCGACAGCGCTGGTGGCCGAAGGCGCAGTTCCGAGGGCCAGGTAGCAGGGGAGGCGCAGAGATCAGGCAGCATGCACAGCACAGGCAGGGGAACACTCTCTAAGGCCTTTGACAGCTTTCTGGCTCCCCAGCAAGACTGTTTCACCGCTCCCCAGTCAAGGCTGAGTCGGCGGGAGCACTGTAAAAGGATGGTGAGGGAGTACGTAGCCGATCGCACGAGAGTCCTCCGTGACGCCTCTGCCCCCTACAACTACTGGGTGTCGAAGCTAGACACGTGGCCTGAACTCGCGCTGTATGCCCTGGAGGTGCTTGCTTGTCCTGCGGCTAGCGTCTTGTCAGAGAGAGTGTTTAGTGCGGCTGGGGGAATCATCACAGATAAGCGTACCCGCCTGTCAACCGACAGTGCCGACAGGCTTACACTCATCAAGATGAACAAAGCCTGGATTTCCCCAGACTTCTCTTCTCCACCAGCGGACAGCAGCGATACCTAAGCAATATGTAGGCTGCACCCGCGGATGGAAGCATTGTTCTCTATCACCATCAAAAACGTGGACCTTTTAGCTTCATCAATCTGTGTATAATATTCATCCTCCTCCTCCTGCTCCTCCTCCTGAAACCTGACGTAATCACGCCGAACGTGCAATTTTTCTTAGGCCCACAAGGCTCAGTCATATAATTTTTCTAAACAATTTTTATACGTTTCAATGCTCATTAAAGCGTTGAAACTTTCACCTCAACCAATTTTTATTTTAACTGGGCTGCCTCCAGGCCTAGTTACAAATTAAGCCACATTAACCAAAGCGATTAATGAGTTTCACCTGCCCTCTTGGTTGGGCATGGGCAATTTTTCTGACGTACATTAGTACTGTTGGTACACCAATTTTTTGGGGCCCTCGCCTACAGTGTAATCCAATTAATTTTTTGCCCACCCGCATTAAAGCTGACGTTACATCAGCTGTGTTGGGCACTGCAATGGGATATATTTATGTACCGCCGGTGGGTTCCAGGGAGCCACCCATGCTGTGGGTCCACAGGGAGTTGTAACTGCATGTGTCTACTTCTAAAGAACCCCAGTCTGACTGGGACATGCAGTGTGGGCCGAAGCCCACCTCCATTTAATCGGATGTTACCTCAGCTGTGATGGGCACTGCAATGGGATATATTTATGTACCACCGGTGGGTTCCAGGGAGCCACCCATGCTGTGGGTGCACACGGAATTCCCATTGCGGAGTTGTACCTGCCTGTGACTATTTATAAAAAAACACGGTCTGACTGGGGCATGCAGACACCTTGACAGAATGAATAGTGTGTGGTACATAGGTTCCCCATTGCTATGCCCATGTGTGCAGCTCCTGATGGCAGTGGCACAGGATTATATTTCTCATTGCTTCTGTACAGCATTGTGGGCTATCGCCCCGCCCCTTTTAAAGAGGGTCGCTGCCTAGCCGTGCCAACCCTCTGCAGTGTGTGCGTGCGGTTCCTCTTCATGGCAGACGCACTTATAAATAGACATGAGGGTGGTGTGGCATGAGTGCAGCTGAAGGCTGCGCAGGGACACTTTGGTGTGCGCTGTGGACACTGGGTCGTGCGGGGGGGTTGGGCAGCATGTAACCCAGGAGAAGTGGCAGTGGAGTGTCATGCAGGCAGTGATTGTGCTTTGTTGGAGGTAGTGTGGTGCTTAGCTAAGGCATGCATTGCTAATGAGGGCTTTTCAGAAGTAAAAGTTGTTGGGAGGGGGGGGCACACTCTTGCCGCTATTGTGGCTTAATAGTGGGACCTGGGAACTTGAGATGCAGCCCAACATGTAGCCCCTCGCCTGCCCTATCCGTTGCTGTGTCGTTCCCATCACTTTCTTGAATTGCCCAGATTTTCACAAATGAAAACCTTAGCGAGCATCGGCGATATACAAAAATGCTCGGGTCGTCCATTGACTTCAATGGGGTTCGTTACTCGAAACGAACCCTCGAGCATCGCGATAATTTCGTCCCGAGTAACGAGCACCCGAGCATTTTGGTGCTCGCTCATCTCTAATAAGCATGCCAATACTTTTGCACTTAGCATTGAATAATAATCGAGTTGTGACCCCTTTACTTTTCCTATTTAGGACCTAAAGAATGCTCCTGCCAAATTTCATGTTTGTATGACATCGGGAAGTTAGAGAATTAGATTTGGTACATTACACAGGGGTGCCAATACTTTTGCAATTAGCATTGAATTTTCGAGTTGTGACCCCTTTACTTTTCCTATTTAGGACCTAAAAAATGGTCATGCCAAATTTTATGTTTGTATGTCACCCCGTACATAAAGATGCCAATACTTTTGCACTTAGCATTGAATTTTCGAGTTGTGACCCCTTTACTTTCCCTATTTAGGACCTAAAGAATGGTCATGCCAAATTTCATGTTTGTACGACACCCATTACATAGGGGTGCCAATGCTTTTGCACTTGGCATCAAATTTTCGAGTTGTGACCCCTTTACTTTTCCTATTTAGGACCTAAAGAATTCTGATGCCAAATTTCATGTTTGTGTGACATCGGAAAGCCGCAGGCAGGCCATTCAGTAGGGAAACCCAGTAATGGATTATCTTAGTCCTGTTTAGTCACGCGTGACGCCACCGTTTCATCCTCTGCGGTGAATTCACTCGTTTGTAATAGAGTCCACACACAGGGATTTAACTTTCTGAGCAAACCGGGAACGGTCGGTGAAGCTCATTTATTTGAAATAACTTGAGTAAAGTCCAATAATGCACGCCAGCAGTATAACAGTACAAAACTTCAGACGGTGTAACAAGGGAGGATTCACGTGAGGTCAGGAGAAACCACAGTCTTGTTATCTGTAGGTCCTGATCCCAAAGACGCTCTTCTTCTCTCTAACTCTCTGCCGGTCAACACTCACATTTAGGAAAAGATATGCTGCCTGGCGGTTCCTCATTCGTTCTCTCTCTCACTCTCAGTCCTGAAGGGGTATGCGGGCATCTTCGGGATGCACAAGACCCAGAGTAGTCTGTGGGTCTCTCTCAGCCTCCTCCATTCTGGGCCAAACAGAGCTGAAGGTGTCTGTGTGTTGCCCCTGAAACCGTCCAGAACTTCCCTACTCAGCACTCGCCAAGTGTGCACTCCAGAATAACCACACCCATGAACCTCGCATCCACATAAATATGACAAGGTCCCATGACACAGCAAAGATACATTTTCATACAGTTAAAGGGGTTGTCCCGCGGCAGCAAGTGGGTCTATACACTTCTGTATGGCCATATTAATGCACTTTGTAATGTACATTGTGCATTAATTATGAGCCATACAGAAGTTATAAAAAGTTTTATACTTACCTGCTCCGTTGCTGGCGTCCTCGTTCCCATGGAGCCGACTAATTTTCGGCCTCCGATGGCCAAATTAGCCGCGCTTGCGCAGTCCGGGTCTTCTGCAGTCTTCTATGGGGCCGCTCGTGCAGAATGCCGGCTCCGTGTAGCTCCGCCCCGTCACGTGCCGATTCCAGCCAATCAGGAGGCTGGAATCGGCAATGGACCGCACAGAAGCCCTGCGGTCCACGGAGACAGAGGATCCCGGCGGCCATCTTCAGCAGGTGAGTATGAAGACGCCGGACCGCCGGGATTCAGGTAAGCGCTGTGCGGGTTGTTTTTTTAACCCCTGCATCGGGGTTGTCTCGCGCCGAACGGGGGGGGGGGGGGTTAAAAAAAAAAAAAAAAACAGTTTCGGCGCGGGACAACCCCTTTAACTCTTTCAGTGCTGCAGTTAAGCAATACACTCCAGTCATGCAACACAGAAAACGCCGACAATATAATAGACAAATGCATACATTTTTTTATGGAGGGCCCCCATTCTTCTGGGCCCCTACAGGTCCACTGCTCAGAACGCCAGCTAGTCAACTGATCGGGCACCTGCTATCAGCGTCACAACTCACCCAAAATCTCCAGTGGACAGGTCATCAATAGTATTTGCTTAGAATAACCCTTTAATTCTGAGACTGCAGCCATGATTAAAGGTGGCAGTTTGAAGTGACTTTGGATAGATTGCTCATTATATTAGTTGTCTTGAGGTGTTTAAATTGTTCTTGTTTGACTGTTTTTTGCAAACATCAGAAAGTTTGCGAATTTGACAAATAAACCTAATTTGCAGTGGTGGTTGGATAATTTTGCCTACAGCTGTTAATGCTTGAGGGTCCATGATGAGCACACACTGAGCTTCACAGCAGCATCTGATGAGGAGTCACGGCTCATATTGGGACTGTATATCATATGACTGCCCTATATTACACCTGTCACAAGGACAATAAAATGACTTTTGACCCGGGACGGATTAGGCCGCATGATGCACCACAAGCCACGGTGAATTCTGCACCAAAATCCGCACGATACCTGTAAATTTTGATGTGGAATTGAAAATGGCTTAAAACCTGCCTGCAATTCTGTATTAAAATCCTCAGTTAGACCTCTAGATTTTGTTGTGGAATGCCGGGGCTGCGGATTCGGCTGCGTCCTGTAGTGTAATTCTGCCCCGTGTGAAAGGTCCCTTAAAGGGCCAGACTTCTGAAGATAAAGCTTAATCATGTTATAATAAAGAATTCTGAAACTTTTCAATATTTTTATTTTACGTCTTGATAATAAATAAGATCTCTGCTTGCTGTCAGTGAATACGAATTCAAAATTTTGTCCCAGGACCACGGGGAGGGTATAATATCTGCTGCTGTTCTTCTCTAACGATAGCCCTCCAATCCATTGGTTCAAGATCCCGTTTTCAGCCATCCAAGATGGCCACTGCAATTTTCTAGCTACGTTATGTAGACTGTGCACTGTTCTCTGATTGGTCAGCACTGATCACATGAGCATTGCTGGCAAATTGGAGAGGAAGTATAGTGCATTGGTAGTCTAACACTAGTACTGTGGGGATTATGAAAGCTGTCTAAAAGAAAATCTGTGTTGCGCATAGCAACCAATCACAGCGCAGCTTTCGTTTCTTATACTGCTCAGGTAAAATGAAAGCTGTGCTGTGATTGGTTGCTGTGAGCAATAAAGACTGTGCATGGAAGAAATCAGTTGCCCATAGAAACCAATCACAGCAGAGCTTTCATTTCTTATACTACTGAGGTAAAATGAAAGCTGCTCTGTGATTGGTTGCTATGGGCAACATAGACAGATTTTCTTTTGGCCACATGAAGACAAAAAGGTGGCTGGAGGAAACCCAAAATGGTGCCTGAAGGGCAAAGAACAACCTGGAGATGCTGACAACTGGGTAGAATGCCTCACCCAGGGTGGGTGGGCATATAATAATGGAAATCAAAAGCTCGGTATGTCGCCTCTTACTGCTGAAGTAAAATGAAAGCTAATCTGTGATTGGTTGCTATTGGCAACAAAGACAGATTGTTTTAGCGTTCATAAAAGTGTGGCCCCTAGTTTTCCGTGCCCCACCCTGTATAATTGTCCCCTCCAGTCCAGGAACACAATCTTGTCCCAAAATTCGATGGTTGCTTTACAGTCTAAGGTCAAGTGTGCACTAGCCATAAGTGTGCGTTATGTCCAAGAGACTCGAGCACAGCTCACATCAGACAACACACAGATGGCAGTCAGAGCGCTGGCTGATATAAATGACTACAGCACATTCACATGTATCTGCACATTCTATTTCTTGTCTGTGATTGTTCTCAGCACGAGAAACCAAGTAAACTTGTAGATATGACACTTTTAATGCCTAACAAAAGTGCATGATGTTATAGCGAGCTTTTGAACCTACGCAGGTTTCTTCTTCAGTCAAATGAAATTGATCCGAAGAGGCATATATACACATACATATGAAAAGGCACAGACATGGTGTGATTAATTTGTACTTAAAACAATACCAGAACAGGATGAGCAGAGGAGTAAATACCTAGTTAGTCCACTAATAAGGGATGTGAAAGTTTTATGGTCTCTAAATTGGTGTTAGGGGGGTCACCAGGCCAGCGTGTTATCTCTGCTCCAGATTTCTGATATTCTCTACTGATGCAAAAAGCCCCCACCGAGGTTCATTCTGTTCTTGAGAGTATCAAGGATGGTTATAAAATTGTATTACCAAATCCTTCTGTGACGCTGAGATTTGAAATAGCCTTTTAATATAGTAACTTTCATATGTTCTATGTTGTGTGTATGACTAAAAAAATGTTTCTCCACTGGGAATTCTGTCTTTCTCAGTTTAACCCTTTCCAATCCATTCATTTTTTCTCATCCATTCTCCCCGGCTCCAAATAAATTGGAGCTGGGGAGAATGGATAAGGAAAAAATACATATTCCCTTCATTCTCCTGAACTGACAGAGATCAGGAGGGTGCAGGTGCTCACTGCACCGTAGGGGGAATGTGGAAGTAATACTTCCGCATTCTCCCTTCTGCCTCCCGGCTCGGCGATCATGTGAACGCTGGGGTCAGGTGGCACCCAGCGGTCACATGATCGCCGGGCCAGGAGGCAGAAGGGAGAATGCGGAAGTACTCTGCATTCCCCCCACGGTGCAGGCTCCTGGCTCGGGGTTCATGTGACCGCTGGGGTCAGGTAACACCGGCGGTCACATGATCGCCGGCCGGAATCTCTCTGCATTACATAGCGCTAATTGAGCGCTATATAATGTGTAAAGGAGAAGGCAGAAAGGGTAAAAACCCTTTCTGCCTTCTCCTCGGGGGTCCTTGATGAGGAACATGTGAATGTCCCTGGGATTTTATAGTCCTGCTGTGTGTTGGGGATCCGTATCCTGTCCACAGTCAGTATATGTGAGCAGGTCTTGCAGCTCCTTACATTGCAGGGATAAGATCCTTTTTGTGTGTCAAAGGGCAATGCACTCCTGATTATAAAGCGGAAAACAGATATTACACCAAATTGGATCAAGACTTGACTCAAAAATATGTGAGGGTGATGCTCTTTCTCCTAATATCTACATATGAACAGATATTTCTTGATGGGTAGCAGGACATCTGGATAGGAGTTAAAATGAAAGAGGTGTTACTATGCACAGCCCTTTAGTTTAAAAGCGAGCGTTTGAGTATTAACGAGGGTCCTGTAACCAAGCACCAACCTGCACCATATATGCCTCATCTCATCTCTAACTATTAAAGGGGTTGTCCCGCGGCAGCAAGTGGGTCTATACACTTCTGTATGGCCATATTAATGCACTTTGTAATGTACATTGTGCATTAATTATGAGCCATACAGAAGTTATCAAAAGTTTTATACTTACCTGCTCCGTTGCTGGCGTCCTCGTCTCCATGGTGCCGACTAATTTTCGGCCTCTGATGGCCAAATTAGCCGGGCTTGCGCAGTCCGGGTCTTCTGCTTTCTTCTATGGAGCCTCTCGTGCAGGATGCCGGCTCCGTGTAGCTCCGCCCCGTCACGTGCCGATTCCAGCCAATCAGGAGGCTGGAATCGGCAATGGACCGCACAGAAGAGCTGCGGTCCACGGAGGAAGAGGATCCCGGCGGCCATCTTCACCGGTAAGTATAGAAGTCACCGGAGCGCGGGGATTAAGGTAAGCGCTCCGGTAAGCTTTCTTTACGTCCCTGCATCGGGGTTGTCTCGCGCCGAACAGGGGGGGGGGTTGAAAAAAAAAAAAACCCGTTTGGGCGCGGGACAACCCCTTTAACTTTACTGTAGTCAGGTTCATCCTTAACTAATTGATAAAGTTCCCCTTGATTCAGTAGTATGACTACGTCTGGCATGGTCTTTGAGGCTATAGGGCTATTAGTACATCTCCAACAATTCTTAAGTTTCTCTGATTTATCGAAAACCTTAAGAATAATCTCATGATGCTAAGCAATTTATTGTCCCAATCCTCATTTAGCACATCATAGAGTCCCTTTATACTGAGGATTGTCCATGACAGTACAAACAGCCTTCTAAGAATTCCCCAGGGTCTAGAGCTAAACCTTTTTTCTTCTGTGGCTGGCATATATTCAGATGTCCTTTCCTTCCAATTTGACGAAAGTGGCAGTTGTCAACTGGATCTGGTATGGACCATCAAATCTCGGTTCCAAACATTTTTTCACATTTCTTTTAAGAACAACCAGTCTCCTGGAAGCAAATTATGTGACTCCTGTGCTCCTATTTTTTTCCCTATGAAGAAGCCAGATGTAGGCTTTGTAACGCTTAGGAATTTTTTGGGCAGCAGCGGCCACTATAGCCAGCTGAGTGACGTCACAATTAAGCCCTCAGTCTTCTCTCACACCGCCGCTTGCAACCGAAGTGGCACGTACTTTTGTGACCTAGTGCCAATGTGCATTTTCTTCAGTTTTACATTCACCGTGCAGCGATAACCACCCCAAACAAAGTTTGTGAGGAGTAGTTTACACCAGACTTCTCTTCAGGTGATGCAAATCATGATAACACCACTATACAGGACTTCATTGGAAGGTATTTTCCTGCAGACTGACTAGTTCCCTGGTATTTATGGTGAGTGTTTTTAGTCCACCAGTTGCTGATTTGTACATATACTGTTCTGTACATCCTAGGATACTAAAGGAAGCAGCAGAGGTAATTCCTGAACCGCACGCCATAATCTTTGAAAATTCCTGGAGAACAGGAGAAGTCCCAGAAGATTGGAAAAGGGCAAATGTTGTCCCTATCTTTCAAAAAGGGAAGAAGGTGGATCTAGGAAACTACAGGCCTGTGAGCCTGTCATCTATACCGGGAAAGATCTTTGAACAAATTATTAAACAGCATGTATGCAAGTACTTGGATAAAAATGGAGTAATTACCCAGAGCCAGCATGCGATTCTAACAAACAAGTCATGCCAGACAAATTTAATTTCCTTCTATGAAAGAATCACTGACTCGGTTGATCAGGGAAATGCGGTGGATATAGTATATCTTGACTTCAGTAAAGCATTTGACAAAGTATCTCATACCATACTTATTGAAAAAATGACCAAATTTGCCGATGACACAAAGCTAGGAGGAATAGCTAACACTAGGGAAGAGAGTGAGAGTATTCAAAAAGATCTGGACAAGCTTCAACAGTGGGTGGCATCAAAAAGAATGGTATTTAACAAGGAGAAATTTAAAGTCATACATTAGGGCAAGAAAAATGTAAAAAGCACATACCAAATGGGAGGAATTGGGCTAAGCAGGACATGTGAAAAAGACTTGGGTATACTAATAGATCATAGACTGAACATGAGTCAACAATGTGATGCAGCAGCCAAAAAGGCAAACACAATTTTGGGTTGTACTAAAAGAAGCATAGAGTCTAGATCACGTGAAGTAATTATCCCCTTCTATTCTTCCTTAGTCAGACCTCATCTGAAATACTGTTTCCAGTTCTGGGCAACTCACTTTAAAAAAGACAGACAAACTAGAGCAAATTCAGAGAAGAGTTACCAAAATGGTGAGCGGTCTGCAACTCATGTCCTATTAGGAATGGTTAAAGGATCTGGGAATGTTTAGCTTGCAAAACAAGGCTGAGAGGAGACTTAATAGCTGTCTACAAATATCTGAAGGGCTGTCACAGTATAGAGGGATCAGCCCTATTCTCATTTGCACAAGAAAAGACCAGAAGCAATGGGATGAAACTGAAAGGGAGGAGATACAAATTAGATATTAGAAAATACTTTTTGATAGTGAGGGGGATCAAGGAGTGGAACAGGTGGACACGGGAGGTGGTGAGTTCTCCTTCAATGGAAGTGTTCAAACAAAGGCTGGACAAATATCTGTCTGGGATGATTTAGTGAATCCTGCGCTGAGTAGGGGGTTGGATCCGATGACCCTGGAGGTCCCTTTGAACTTCCTTTCTATTCTATGATTCTATGACACTTGGTCTCATTCTCCATTACCTCTAAACAGTTATGCATTTGCATTTGATGTTGCACATTTTCTCACCACTCTTTTCTGAATTCAGTTGAAGTAATGAAGCTGGATTCAGAATTATACAACTTCAAATTGTAATCTGTAAGAGTGCTATTTTGGAAGGGACAGGCAATCATAAAGGGGTGCAGAAGGCTGGAGGCTTGGGGTATGCCTTCTCTGCAATATCCCTCCAATCCCTAGGAAAGTGAGCAGTTTCCCGGGTGTTTCTTGGAGCAGGATATTCGAAATTGCCTGGAATTGCGGAATAAGTTGGCCCTATACAAATACCAAGATTTATTTATTTGTGATTGCCAAACGGCCTTTCACAAACCCCACCTGTGTCGGGCCTACCAGCGAGGTCATGTGATGTTGAGTCTGTCGCCATGATTTTAGACAATAATTTGATATCCTGGTTGATGAGTGATGTTGGACAGTATGATTCTGGGAGTTCCAGGTCTTTATTTTGTTTTGGGATTAGTTTTATGTGTGCTAGGTTGGCTTGGTCAGACTGCTTTCTGGTTTGAAGTATTTTGCTGAAGAGATCTTTTAGTGTGGAAGATATCATGGTTTTGAGGAACTTATAAACTTCCCCAGGGTATCCATCTGGGCCAGGTGCTTTACCGTTGGATATTTGTGTTATTGCCTGTTTGACTTCATCCTCTGTTATTTTTTCATTTAGTGATGCAAGTTCTGTTTGACTTAGTGTGTGTAGTGAAACCTTCTTTAGGAATTCTTTTCCTCATTCCGTATTGTTTGTCTGATGCAAAGTATTTCTGGAGTATTGTGTTCATTTACCTCAGGTGTTTTTGTGTTTGGCTATCTTCTTCTCTCATGGATGTTAAGTGTGTGTTGGGATGCTGTCCTTTCGATAGTCTCTCCAGAAGCTGGCCTACTTTGTTGCCATGTTTGTATAACTCAGCTTGCAGATACTTTTGATGTGATCTTTCTTTCCTATCTAGCCAGAGATCCAAATCAGCTTTAGCGAGATGTAATTTTTCTTTACATATAAAAAGTGAAAAAGGTGCTGCTCACCTACCCTTCATCCTTTGGCATCTAAATGTTCCTGGCAGTAGTTTTACGGATCCTTTGCATTACACCCAGTCCTGGTGGCATTACATGCAAGAAGCTGGCTTGACATGAAACAGTACTTTGCCTTTATTAAATTGTGCCACGGTGCATCACACTAGACAGAATGCGTTTCAACTCACAAAAGAGTCTTCATCACCTCTGACAAGTAAGTAATAAATGCATCTATTTAAAAACATATGTGTAATTAAAAACAATAGAAAACATCTGATGCACTAACCCTATATACGCCTGACTGGCTATAGCGGATAGGAACAGAGTTTTAACCCCCTCCTAACTATCATAGGAATTCTCCCGCATTTATCTTCAATATAGAAGCTCTCCTTAAAACACCATATATGTTATTAATAATTATGAGCAAATTGCTGGAGATATACAATAATGACAGCAATATTTTATGAAGGTAATGTGACTAATAAATTTGGATTAAACATTTATCTATGTGGCTGCCCTCTGTCCCCCGCCTTTATTGCCCTTGCCATAGAGCCTCTCGCGATTCAGGTCCAAACATCACCGACAGTGAAGGGATTTAAACTGAGCAATTACAAAGAGCGCATTGCGCTCTATGCAGATGACACTCTCCTCTTTCTTCAAGATCCGGAGTCTTCTCTTGACGCAGCGCTAGCTATATTCAACGCATTTGGTATGCACTCTGGCATTAAGGTTAACTGGGACAAGACCCACCTACTGGCAGTGGATCCTGCGGCCGCTGAGCTCCCCCTGCCTGCCCCGCTGAGTTGGACAACTCGGACAACCTATTTGGGTGTAAAGGTGTCAGCAGAGTTATCTACTTTTTACAAATTCAACCTGGTCCCTCTCCTGGGCTGGGCTGAGGAGATGGCGGTACGCTGGGCCTCTCTCCCACTCACTCTGGTGGGCAGAATAAACCTGCTAAAAATGAAGCTGCTACCAAAATTCCTGTATATACTATATAACTCCCCTACGTTAGTTCCAAAAAAGTTCTTCACTACGCTCCGCGGGATTGTGCTACGCATATTGTGGAGGGGCACCACACCCAGGATTAGATTAGAGACCCTGTGTCTCCCGTCGAGTGGGGGGGGGGGGGTTGGCCTTACCACACTTCTATTACTACTATCTGGCTAGCCAACTGGTGTATGCGGGGTGGTGGCTATCCTTGTCAGATTATAACCCAGTAGTGGGCCTGGAGTGTAGAATGGTGAACCCTGCCCAGAATCTTCGGGGACTGCTACTGAGTGGCCCCTCATCCTCTGTTGCATCTCTGCCCACTCCCATGCTGGTGACACTTAAAATCTGGCATCGGGCCTCGAAACTATCCACTGAGGACGGGAAGACGCGATCCCCACACACACCCCTCTGGAACAACCCCAAATTGCCACACTTCTATCGTTTTACAGAGTCTGCCTTCTGGAGGCGATGGGGCGTCAATGCCCTCTCTGATATAGTCAGTGAAGGTATGCTCTGCACCTTTCTACAACTACAGATAGCCCATGGCCTGCCTGAAAATTCCTACTTTAGGTATTACCAGTTGCGAGATGTGGCCAGGGCTCAGTTTAGAGGCCTATCTATCCCACTATCCATGACGCGGCTGGAGGGCCTGGCGCAGATGTGTAACCTGGTCAAACCACTGTCGAGCTTCTGTGCCCATATAGCGCAGCGTCTTGCCCCGCAGGGAGAGAGGGCCATACAGAAATGGGAGGTAGATATCCTTGACCTGACCTTGAGGGAGGATGAGGACATACTAGGCGGATCTGGTCCCCCTTTGGTTAGCGCTAGAGACAAACTTATTCAAGTTAAGTTTCTACACCGCATATACTATACCCCCTCCAGATTGTGCACCATGGGCCTGTTCTCTTCTGCAACTTGCCCGAGATGCCTAGCTGCAGATGGGACGGTCATGCATGTGTTTTAGGAGTGTGCGGTCATGCAAAGCTACAGGAGGGACGTTCTTGTTTTCATGGAAACACACTTAGGGGCCCCGAGGATCATGCATCCTGGAACGTGCCTCTTCGGGCTTGTTGGAGACCTACCGGTGGCCGCAGCAACACGCACATTGTACAACTTGTTACTCTTTTATGCCAAGAAAGTAATCTTACTTAACTGGAAACACCCTGGAAGACCGACCAGGAATGCATGGATCCGGGTGGTTAACTCTGAAATCCTAATGTACAAATTTACACATATGGCCAGGGAATGCCCTGAAAAATTTGATAAGATCTGGGGTAGTTGGGTGAACTGTCCTGCGACAGTATCGGGAGAGCCTGACTGGGCGGTGGAAGGGGAGTGAAGGAGAGAGGGAATGATATAATGAGGGATGTCCGCTAAATTGGCCCTCTAAGTTAAAACCCTACTCTATAAAACTTTTCTGTTCCTACAATTTCTCCTTAAAGAGTCGCGCCGGGGCGTTGGGGGGGGGGGGTCCTTTTTCTTTTTCTTCTTTTTCCTGATTTATTATAGCTAATTTATTCTAAGGTTATTTTACCGTAACTTGCTGTTTTGTAATAATTGATAAAGTTAAAGTTAAATTTAAGAAAAAAAAAAAAAGCTCTAGCCAGGCATTATGTGTCAAAGGAAATGTGCATGTATACACTGGTAACAATTACTTTTACCCTGGTCTCTATGTAATGTACCATGTTGCCGAAATTGGCACATGCGGAACCAGTTATCTGTGTGTGTATGTTTGTTAATTAATTTCTGGCCCAATAAAAATTTCTATTAAAAAAAAACATTTATCTATGTATAAGATTTTATATCATACAAAGCTTAAAGGGGTTGTCTCGCGGCAGCAAGTGGGGTTATACACTTCTGTATGGCCATATTAATGCACTTTGTAATGTACATCGTGCATTAATTATGAGCCATACAGAAGTTATTCACTTACCTGCTCCGTTGCTGGCGTCCCCGTCTCCATGGCTCCGTCTAATTTCGCTTTCTTCTGGCGTTTTTAGACACGCTTGCGCTGTGCGGTCTTCTGCCTGGTGAATGGGGCCGCTCGTGCCGGAGAGCTGGTCACCGCGTCGTCATCGTAGCTACGCCTCCGTCACGTGGCGCCGATCAGCCAATGAGGTGGCTGTATCGGCAGTGGAACGCGGAAGACAGAAGAAGAAACTCTACGGTGCACCATGGTAGAAGACCCGCGGTCCACCGTGGAAGAAGACCAGCGGCGCCATCTTTAAAAGAAGAAATGAAGAAGCTGCAGAATGCTGATGCAGGTAAGTGCAATGTGCTTGTTAAAAACTAACACATGCTTTCTTTTTCACAGGGCATAATGCAGGGGTCCATTTAAAAAAAAAAAATCGCTTTCGCTGCGAGACAACCCCTTTAATGAAAGCCACAGATGAAATAGATACGCATAAATAAATCAGCATATCACAATATATATGATAAACAAGAAAAAAACGAATTATCTTATATTCCCTTTATGTTATTTCATATATTGCATTATACAATGTTCTACATGCATATAAATTAGCGCATGCAAAAAAAAGGAAAACCACCTGCATTAACCTATGTTTTGTTATATGTTATTATTAGAGATGAGCGAGCAGGCTCGGTTAGAGCAATTACTTGAACGAGCATCGCTTTTTTTGAGTAACTGCCTACTTGTCCGAAAAGATTCGGGGGGCGGCGGGGGATTGCGGGGGGAGTCGGGGGGGAGAGAGAGATCTCCCCCCTGCTTCCCCCCGCTCCACCCCGCTCCACCCCCCTGCTTCCCCCTGCTCCACCCCGCCGCTCCGCCCCGCTCGAATTAAGCGATGCATGTTCGAGTAATTGTCCTAATCGAGCCTGCTCGCTCATCTGTAGTTATTATATATTGGGTTTTTAATATCTCAAACTGTGGTATCAATAAATGTATAATAAATCTGATCTTACATTTAACCCTTTTGGTGTTGTTGTGTCGAAGTTGAGGATCCAAATTGCCTCACGTTTTAGGACCAATTCTTGATTTATTTTAACCTTTCTATTATTAGTAACCGTTTCTATGCCATAAAAATAAAAACTACTTATGTTTCCTTGGTGTTTTTTGAAAAAAATATCTCACTGCTCCAGAACTGCCAATACTCAAATTTTTAATGTATTTTAGGTGTTCTGCTATGCGTGTTTTTAGTTTTCATGTGGTGCAACCTACATGATTCAACTTGCATTTGGTACAAGTAATAATGTAAATTACATCACATGATTCACAATTAATAACATTTTTAGAGTATAATTCTTTGTAGATCACTATTTTTGAAACTATTTTTTTTATAGCAACACAACATGCTGCATGTCATTGTTTACCACATTTGTAAAAACCTCTGTAGTTTAAGCAATGTTTAGTTTTTTTCAATGTAAATAAACTTGGTGATAGTATATCTCCAAGGCTTTTCTTTTTTTTTAGCTACACACAGGACCCCTTTCTCCAAAATATTTTTCAGGTTATCATCTTGTTTCAATATTGGTAAAAATTTCCAGAATAGATTCCTAACAGTGTAGAAATTGTTGCTAAACGCTTTAGAAAAAAAAATAACTTATTTTTGTTACTATTGATTTGTGGAATTCTATCTTCTAGTAGATCTTGTTGTTTGCTCTTATTAACTTTTTCTATGGCTTTATTAACCCCTTCTGGCTTCATGACGTACCAGCACGTCATGGAGCGGCAGGGTATGTATGAAGAGAGGTTGCGTGGCAACTTCTCTTCATACAGTGCGGGCGTCAGCTGTTTATAACAGCTGACACCCACGGGCAATAGCCGCGAACGGCCACGCGGCCGATCGTGGCTATTAACCATTTAAATGCCGTTGTCAATTCTTACAGCGGCATTTAAATCCCCGAAACGATGTTCGGGGGTCCCGCACGACCACCCCGCGGTAAGATCGGGGGAGCCATGCAGGTGTCATGGCAGCCGAGGGCCTAATGAAAGGCCCCAGGGCTGCCTTACCAGACTGCCTATCAAGCCATCCCCGTGGGGTGGCTTGATAGACTGCCTGTCAAAAAGCAGTATGACGTAATGCTAAAGCATTACGTCATACTGCAGGAGCGATCAAAGCATCGCATGTTAACGTCCCCCAGGGGGACTTCAAAGTAATGTAAGAAAAAATCAATAAAGTTTTTTTAATTGTAAAAAAAAAAAGTTGTAAAAGTTTAAATCACTCCCCTTTTGCCATAATTATTATTAAAAAATATAAATCATACAATAAAAATATGTATTTGGTATTGCTGCGTCCGTAAAAGCCTGAACTATCAAAGTAATGCATTATTTTTCCCGCACGTTGAACGTCGTCGGAAAAATAAAATAAAGAACGCCAGAAATGCACTTTTTTAGTTACCCTGTCTCCCAGAAAAAGCGCAATAATAAGCGATCAAAAAGTCGTATGTATTCCAAGTTGGTACTATCAGAAACTACAGAACAACCCACAAAATATGAGCCCTTGCTCAACTATGTCTACAGAAAAATTAAAAAGTTATTGCGCGCACAAAATGACTGCAGAAAATAATTGAAAAAAAATGAAATGTCTTTGAAAAAAGAAAAGAGTAGTATAGTAAAAAACAAAACTATACAAGTTTGGTATCGTAGTAATCGTACCGACCCATAGAATAAAGTTATCATGTCGCTTTTGTTGCCGTTTGTGCACCGTAGAAACAAGACGCACTAAAAGATGGCGAAATGTCGTTTTTTTTTTTCATTTTACTCCACTTAGAATTTTTTTTTAAGTTTTTCAGTACATTATATGGTACTTTAAATAGCACCATTGAAAAATATAACTCGTCCCGCAAAAAAAAAGCCCTCATACAGCGACGTCGATGGATAAATAAAGGAGTTACGATGTTTTTGACGAGGGAAGGAAAAAACGAAAATGGAAATAGAAAAAGGGGCTGCGTCATTAAGGGGTTAAGGGTAGCATTTCTATATCCACAATCTTGCAACCTATGACAAATAAGGTTTTTTGACATCTCAAACATTTCTTTGTCAGAACATGCCCTTATAGCCTGAATAAATTCCCCCACTGGAATGGCCTCTATTGTGTGTTTGGGGTGGCCACTAGAGGCTTCCAAAATTATATTACACGCTGTAGGTTTTTTAAACAAAGAGGTTTTAATTGTATGAGTTTCCAAGTCACCCACTAAAGAGAGATCTAAAAAAGATACCTCCTTAACATGATGCATACAGGTAAATTGTAAATTTAATGAATTATTATTGAAATAGTCATTAAATTCTGAAATCGCCTCATTTTGGGAGTCGTTATGCTATACAATGATGATATCATCTATATAATAAGCATACCACATCTGTGGCTTTCATTAGACTTGTGTGAGAGCTTTGACAATTCTGTCTCTGTTGCAAACTAGTTGGGATGTTCTCCTTCTGTCTTCTAGTGTGTTCATTACTGTGTTCATGTCTCCACAGACCACTTTTTGGTCCACAGGATCATTGTGACGTAGTTATTCTATTTGTTTTAAGAAAAGTATATTCTCTCCATTTGGGGCATAAATGTTGTATAAGTTGTACTGGGTTCCCTCATGCTCTAGGAGCACATGGGACCATCTGCCTTCCTTATCGTTGATGTCCGTAATCATGGTGCCCTGGAAGGATTTGTTAATTAGAATAATGACCCCTGCTTTCCCATTCATAACCGATGATCCGACTACTGTGCCCATTCATGATTTTTTCAGGTGATAGAATTTTTTCTCTAACAAGTGTCTCTTGTAGCAAAACCAGGTCAGGTAGGAATTTTTCGAGATAGCACAGCACCATGTTCCTCTTGTGGGGAGAGCAAGGAGCACTTAAAGTTTCACGACATGATATGCATGTTGTGGTTTTGTTTTTTATATAGGTTGTTACTGTACTGCCCCTGTTCTGTTTCAAAGTTGTTCTGGTTTGGAAGTTGGGGGGGGGTTGTCGGCAGGTGAGGATTGGGGAGGGTGTTTTGGAGGCCCGCATTGGCTGTTTCCAGGTATGTCTGTTTAGTTAAGGTTTCCAGGTACTTTGTTGACAATAAAAATCAGTGAAACAATATAACATTCTAGATAATTGTCTAATTCTATGAGAAATCCTATTATAATGTATTTGACTTTTTTTCTCTTTTCCTAACATGGGAGAGCTGCTTCAGCCCCAGCGAGTATAGCAAAAATAATGTTACTTTCCACTCTTAGCAGATATTTAACAAAACACCCAGGCACAGGGCAGAGGCACATAAGTCCTGGCTACTATTTTGACAACATAAATCAATAATACAATGGAGCATTCTAGATGATTATCTAAGGCTCAATGTCCATGTGCAGATTTTATAAAATCTGCGCGTGCCCCACACATGGGAGATCCGTGCGTCTTGCTGCCCTTAGGGATGCATTAGCATCTGTAGGGCAGCTAAAAGCATGCGGATGTGAAATCGCAGCGTGCTCCATTTTCCTGTGGATCTCCCACACGGACGGCTCCCGTGGCTACTATTGAAGTCCATGGAAGCCGTTCGTACCCAAAGCACACCTGCAGCTGTTTTTGTGCTACAGATATGTGGGAGAGCAGGAGGTTTTTTTTTTTAAATGTGCATAGCGCATGTGTGCAGCACTCTTTTGGCATGCCGAGCACATCTGCCGGGCAGAAAAAGAAGATCCGGACGCGACGGAGGGAAGACCTGCAGCGTCGGGACAGGTGAGTGCATACCGAGCAAATCCGCGGGGCAGAAAAAGAAGATCCGTCCGCGACGGAGGGGAGAACTGCAGCGTCGGGATAGGTGAGTGCATGCCGAGCACATCCGCCGGGCAGAAAAAGAAGATCAGGCCGCGACGGAGGGGAGACCTGTAGTATCGGGACAGGTGAGTGTACTGTCATTTTCCTCCCCATGTCCACGGGCACACAGGGATTCCGCTGTGGGAAATTATCAGCGGAATCCCTGCGTGCAAGTGGACATTAAGCCTAACTGTACAAGAAATACTATTCTAATGTTTTTGACTTTCTCTTTTTTTTAATTTTTCTAGCATGGGGGGAGCTGCTTCCACCTCGGCAACTATAGCAAAAATACATGTGGGAAAAACTTCCCACTGATCCAGCAAAAATACATGTTCCTGGCAGCATAAGATGTATTAAAAAGTTACTCTTTATTCCTCCATAATAAAATAGCTGTGTTACGTTCGTGTGGGTAACTAAGCACCAGGCCCACACGAACGTGACCCGAAAACATGGCTTAGGGGTAACTGACCCTGTGCTACAGGGAAGATGACTTGGCTCTACCTACAAGCAGAGCGATTGCCTCAATAAAGGCGGACCTACGCTGGAATCTCGGCCCTGCTCTCCCTGAAAGGGTGACACTCGCAACCAGGCGGAACTGACACATTAAATGCACAGACTCACCTACCACACTACCTCGCACACTAAAGCAGATGGTAAGGCTGAATAGAATAGCAGGGGTTAGTTCGTACATTGGCCAATGAACTTAAGCAGCAAGGTCGCGACAAGGCTCCTCGTGACTTGCAGTCCCTACTCTAGCAAGACACTAAACAGGCAGCACAGGACACTACACACACAGCAAGCTTACCAGACACTACCCACACAGCAAGCTGACTAGACACTACTCACACTGCTGTAGTAGACATGATAATTAATTAGTATAAAATGTCTATCGATTTGCACTAGACGTATTATGTGTGTTTTGTGACTTCAGCCTAATGTGAAACTCTGCTGCATAAGGAAAGAGTTAAATCACAGTGTTATATGTTATTGCTTGAGTGTTCTCCCAGTCCTCCCCATCCCCCACACAGGATCTTCTTCAACAAAGAGATATCTACTTTCACTTTCAGGTTCGAGCACATGTTTGTGAGACAAAGACTTGCTTATACATTGGACTTGAGAGAAGGTGGGCAGGAAGGAGGTGGGGGATTCTATATGATCCGACAAATGAGAATCTTATATGTTACTGATGTAACCTGTTGCACGCCCATTGTGTGTCTGTACAATAAAAGGCGCTGTCTGGCTGTTTCTGGGCAGAGAGCCATTTTGGATATGAGGCTGATAGCTTGTGTCTAATTTGCTCCACGATGATGTGTGCACACGATACAATTCGGAAGCGGCAAAATACCCCAAAGCCTGCTGGAGAAATCATAATCCAGATCACTGCAAGCTTACCAGACACTACTAACACAGCAAGCTGCAAGCTGACCAGACACTACTCACACAGCAAACTGCAAGCTACCCAGACACTACTCACACAGCAAGCTGCAAGCTGACCAGACACTACTCACACAGCAAACAAGACTGAGGAAATACAGTTTCCTTATTGTAGACTGGCTGGGGTATATATCTACACCCAGACCCAGGGGATTGGCTGACCTGAACAACCACACCCAGTCAGCTCAATTAACCCTCACCTGTGCAGGTGTGCTCCTGGAGCCCTGTAGAACAACAAACTCCAGCAGCACAACCTATCAAGCTGGTGACGTTTTGACCTATATAAACAGGTCTTTTTCAAGCTCAGCTAACATGCTAACTAGAGATGAGCGAGCACCAAAATGCTCGGTTGCTCGTTACTCGAGTCGAACTTTCAGTGATGCTCGAGAGTTCGTTTCGAGTAACGAACCCCATTGAAGTCAATGGGTGACTCGAGCATTTTTGTATATCGCCGATGCTCGCTAAGGTTTTCATTTGTGAAAATCTGCAAAACACAAGAAAGTGATGGAAACGACACAGAAACGAATAGGGCAGGCGAGGAGCTACATTTTGGGCTGTATCTCAAGTTCCCAGGTCCCACTATTAAGCCACAATAGCGGCAAGAGTGAGACCCCCGCACTGTCAGCACTGTCAGCATAACGATCGTTCTCCTCTGCCACAGCTGTAACAGCTGTGGCAGAGAAGAACGATGTTAGCCCATTGAATTCAATGGAGCCGTCAATACAGCCGACTCCATTGAAAGCAATGGGCTGCCGGCGATCGCGGGATGAATTGTCGGGAAAGGGTTAAATATATAAGCCCTTCCCTGCAATTCATCCAGAAATGTGTAAAAATAAAAAATATATATATACTCACCTGGTGCCGGCAGACGGAGTTCAGCGCGGCAGGCTGCAGTTCTCCTGAACTGCTCTGAACAGCTGTGAGTAGTATTCAGCAGACGGGGATTTAAAATCCCCGCCTGCTGAATAAGATGCCTCTGATTGGTCACAGCCTGACCAATCAGAGGCCAGCCCTCACTCACACCCATTCATGAATTCATGAATGGGTGAGTGAGGGCTGCCTCTGATTGGCTCAGGGGCAGGAAAGCCGACTCCTGGCTTTCCTTGACCATTCTCTAGAGCTAAAGCTACTACACCCATGGCTGCAAACCCAATGCCAGAAATGCCACACAATAATTACACCAAAAAGTGGAGTCCGTAGTGACCACCCTGCAGAAACAAGTCACGGAACTCCAAGAATTCTGTGCTTCCTACTAAGAAAGGTTTTCTGGATTACAGACACTGGTGCTGGATCAACAAAAGGAGATAATTAGCTTATAGAAACAGCTTCTGGATTTGCATCATTGAGGTGCAGATGTCACATGACACTGCCAGCAAAATTCAGTGGGGATCATCATCACTATTGAGGTTTCCTCAACTAATGCTGAATCTATTTTCAGATGTAGTCCACCTTGTTTAGCAGCGACAGGAAGGTCTTCTTCATCATGAACTTCCTCACTGATGAGGAACTTGCAAGGGGCTTGACATTCATGGAGACCAACAGTAATCTCCTTGATAGCCTCGCTGCCTTCACGACTGCTATGGATCAAATCTTTGAGGATCCCAATTGCTGTGCCACAGCCAAAGGTAGGCTAGACAACCTACGACAAGGGCGACGCTACATTGCAGAATATACAGCAGAATTTCGACGCTGGGTGACTGATAATACGTAGAACCAAGCTGCACAACTAAGCCAATTTTGTCGAGATTATCAGAGTGCGATAAGGATGAACTTGCCAGAGTGGAGACCCCTGGTAACCTAGAAGATTTTATCCAGCTATGTATCCGAATTGACCATAGACTTTCAGAGCGGTGAAAGGAGAGACTGCAGGGTTTGGGCACCAATACCCCTTACTCCTTCAGTCAATCCATGTTGATTCCCCAGCCAAGGATTGAAGCCGCACTAGAACCCATGCAGTTTGATGGCATCTGTAAACCCCCTTCCACCACTGAGAAAGAAAGGCACCATGAATCTCTCCTCTGCCTTCCATCTGCAGTCTCATAGCCAGACCAAAAGAGTAAACCAAACTCTGGAGCAGTATCTCCGCTGCTTCATTTCCCATCTTCAGGGCAGCTGGGTGGATTTTTTATCAACAGCCGAGTTCACTTACAACAATGCCCAACATAGTTCAACCACCCAGAGACCATTCTATATCAGCTACAGTTCACATCCTGACTTCATCCCTGACCTCCCTATTAACACTCCAGTTCTGACTGTCACCCACAGACTGACTGCGCTGGCTGAAATACAGAAGGAAGTGTGTGGTTATCCACCAAGAATCTGGAGGCCCATGTGCCCTCTCCCAAACTTGGGAAAAAGTTTATTGCACCCTCCCCAATTTCGGCGAGGGTTTGCCAGGTCGCTTTCTGCTTAAAACTCCTGGGCAGCCTGGGTATCCACCCCATCTTCCATGTGTCCCTACTAAAACCATTCCTGGAAAATACCTTCACGGAAAGATAACAACTATAAAAGCTTGGTCCTGCCACTCCCTTAACGTGTGTTTATTGTGCTCCATAGCCCTGATCATGCTTCACTCCTGCCTACTCCTCTGTTATTTCCTTTCTGACAATACTAGCTGCCTCCTCCATTCGTACCACAATAAAAGACCTCCAGATACTGACTCCTGGCTTTCTTTGGCCATTCTCCAGAGCTGCAGCTACTACACCCGTGGCTCCAAACCCAGCACCAGGAACGTCACAGCTGCTCTACAGAACAGAGATACAATTGATGGGATTTAATCCTGCATGTGAGAAATTTGAAGGTGTGTGTTGTTTTAACCTAACTGATGATTCGGAATCTATTCACAAAAATATTCAAAAAGTTAGTACAGACACTCAGACAACATAAAAACCAGGGTTGGTTTGATTGGCTTTCTGGTTCATGGTTCAGTGCATCTTGGCTTTGTCTTATTTTTGGTATCCTTTGTGGTGTAGTGGTAAGTTGTATACTCCCTTGCTGTCGTATTCAGTGCATACCAAATCTAGTGGGTCTTTTATAATTGGTCCACGAATACACAAATTTGCAACTCATGTAATTAAAGGATATCCAACCCAGGCATAACTAAATAGTTCCATCATTTTTCTTTGTACTATATCTATCCCAGTATACAGAACACATGAGTCTCCTACCCTTAGACCCAGGGTTAAAATAGAGCCCTTGTGGATGGGCTGGGGACATCCTATGTGGGTGTAAGCAGGAGGACCATGGATAGCTTTTAGGACTGTCTATCTTCCTAGAAGTTAGGTAAGGCAACACGTTCCTTGGTGGTTAGCTTAAGTTTCTGGGAAGAGAATGGAAATTATGCTAACTGTGGGTGCTGTGTAACATAAGGAAAGGAAACAGTCGCAAAAGGGGGGATTTGTGAGGGAAGCTATACAATTTGGTATCTTCTATCTCATATCTTGTAGCCTGCTCTTATTACAGTTTTTGACTGTCTTTCTTTAGCTAATATTACTGTTGCTATCATAAGAATGCAAGGCCGTTTGACAAGGTCATTTATAGAAGTCTTATGAAAAACAGCTTGAGAGAAGGCCTGCCTCTAACTAAGACATCACCGTTCTTATTGAGTTTTCATTAGCCAATGATATTAAGTGATTTATAATAAATTCTAATTATTACAAGGAAGGTGCATTCTAGCCTCGTTTCAAATGTCTTTGTATAAAATATCTCTGTGGTTTGTGGAATTAATAAGATGACCTCTAATCAAATTCAATGGTGTATGTGATTTATAAGCTTCCTTGATGCTTGAGAATTGACTGTTAATTTGGATAACTGAAAACATACCAATTAGCAAATAATTTCCCTATTACAAGCATAGTTCACACCAGTGTTTGCACTGCATTAGGCCTTTTGTCATGGTCCATTGTAGTTAGGCTTACAGCCTAAAGAGATGCGTGTTGCTAAAGTGTGTGCTCATGCTTCATAGTTTCCCCTGCACCATCAAGACCGATGGTTTTGCAGCTGCAGATGTTCATGACTGCTCACGTGGGTCCCGGTCACCCTTAGAGACATATGCTCCATGGCCTCGACTTCACAGTTTTGTTGATTGTACTCATTACTGCTCTCAACAAAGAGGAACCACCACAATGTGTACTCTGTTTGGACTTGCCTTTGGCCTATTCCTCGTTGAAGTAAAGTTGCATTTAAAGAGACTGTCCTCATTAGCAAGGGTGAGTTATATCTTTATGCTTATTGGAATTAGTGGACAGTTTGCTAAGTGTAATGTTCTAAAAATGGACCCTCCAATATTTCATAAGCCTCCTGTTTGCAAAGTTCTAAAAAAAAGATTCTACACCATCAGGACTGGCCCCTTTGTTGTGTCCCACCACGAGTCCCTATCCTAAACATTGCATATATGTGACCAGGCTCATCTTCAGAACTATGGGACACTGGTAATGGCTTGAGTGTTGGTGCTAGAACTGACTTCCTAGCAGGAGAGGAGACCCTCTTCACAGCTGGTGGTATCAGCCAGTAGACTCAATGTCAGCCAAGAAGAAGACATGCTCTTGTCCCCAAAGTTAAGAAAGAGGGCCTTAATACTACCCAGGGGACCACCATTTCATATGCACCAGGTGTCCAGTATGTAAGTAGTGCATAAGGAAATCCCATACCACTTCTTGCATAGAGACCATCTGCAGTCAGTGTCCACCCCTGATTGAAAAGACTTTATGACTTTATGTCCTGATGGAAGCATTTGCCATGCTCATTGTTTACAGAACCATGTAATGTTGATGTTGATGGCTCTGCACCATCATGAAATTGAATTGCATTTTTTTCTTCTGTGGTGTCAAGTGAATATGATTCTGGTGGCTGATGAATTGGAATATCTTCACTATGGGGTACAGGTCGACGTGCAGATTCAATATCGGCATAATTTATCATCCATTTTTTCTTCTTTGAGTAACCTTTACTTATTGGAGGTACCAAGCAAAAATACCAGTTATTTACATGGTTCGTAGGCTCTGTCCAGACCATAGGAACACCAAATTTCATGGAGCAAGTCTTTCCTTTCAGTCACTGACAAAGAGTTCTTACACAATGGTTACAACCTATGTATGGGGCCCATGCCTTATCCTGATTGCCCAGCTTACAATCAAAGTATAGTTTTCAGGCAGTTCTTACAAGTGGAGTGATATTTCGCCTTTGTGAAGAAGACATAAATTCTCCACAAAAATTGTCAACATTATTCACACACATTCGAGGCATTATGTTTTAAATACACTCACTTTCTGATAAACTGGAAAAAACAATACAAGTAAATCTTTCATGTCTGTAATGTTAGATTTCAGAAAGGGAACTGACGCGACTTCCACAGAATGATGCAATCTCTGATTACTATTGCAATCTAACATCTGGTGGCTGCTGCCAGAAGTAGAAGAGGCTGATAGGAGAATTCCTTGACTGACACTATGACTTATGAATAGGATCAGAAAGTAAAACAAAGTAAGTGTCACATATATCATAAATATTTTAAAAATAAAGTAAAATAAAAACAGGATTATATGTTGATAGAGAACATTTATTTCTGAAATTTTGAAAACTAGAGCCAAATTGCAATATTTATTGTCAGATTCTTGTTCAACAGCCTCGAATTAGAAATATTCGTCTACTTTTGTTTCTGAACCTTTTTAGCTGTAGACCAGAACCAGCCCGAGCCACTGCACAGTGTATGGAGCTGTCTGCTTCCTACAGCAAGACATCTAGAAATCGGACAATCCCCTTAAAATCACACTCAGAGATCATCGCAGTTTTAGACCTCATGCTCTTTTACAGCCAAAGCAAAGTTGAAGTGAGTATTATCTACGTGGTGATCTGGAATTTTACTGTCTTCCACCTGGAGGCTTTTTATGGAGCATCCTGCAGCTGATAGCGCCATCTTCACCATCTTTTCATCACGCATCACTGTGTGATATTTCCTGCCCCCAATTGTGAAATGACTGGCATTGAACCCTCCAATCAACACCAGGTTCCCCCCGACCTTCAGCAGTGAAGCCAACTTCTTCGTGTTATCAGTGTAGGAAGCTTGGTCTTTGCTGACTGGGCCAAGACCCCAAACACTGATGACGCAATCGACTTTCGGAAGCACGTGTGGGTCGGTGATGTTTTCTTTGGTGAAGTCGCAGTGGAGGATGCACTTCACTTTTTTTCTCAGTTTCTCCTCCAGCTCCTGAGCTTTTTCTCTGAAACACAGATACAAAGTAATGCAGTGGACTGTCTTTGACTATCAGCCCTTCAGTTGCATAGAGTATATATAATTCTGTCACCATAATGGGGGTAAGGGGTAACACGATCATTAAAGTGGCATTCCAGGCGTAGTTTTACCATATTTTTCATATGTCCCAAGATCTCTATGAATGTTTATTTCAGCCATAATCCATGAATCCTGATATAAAGACTGTTCTTTTGTGTTTCTGCTTCACCTGCTGTTACTCTTGTTTTCAGAATAAACAGACTTATTCTTGGAGGACGTTTCTAGCCTTTGTCTAATTTTTCCCCCTTCCCTACCAGAACGGAGTCACAATTGGTGGCGCTAATGCATGCAGTTCCTGGTTGCTAGGGAAAATGGCCCAAGTAACTATTGATAACTGGAATAGAAAACTCTCTTTTTAGTATATTGGTTGGACGTCCTATGGAGGAGCTGTTTGCACAGATGTCTTGGCTGACAGACGTCCTACTAAAGCACCCCGCTTTAAAGAAGGAAGGGATTCTGGAAGTCCCAGGGGCAAGAAAGGCGGTGCAGCGATCGCTGCAAAAGATGACATTGGAGGACGATATATAGAGGCCTATTTGACCATATTTGAAAGGGCAGCTAAGAGGGAAAGGCTACCCGAGGAGGAATGTGTGGAGGTTTTTGCCCCCTATGTCATCGGTGAACTCCAGAAAGCATACCATGATCTCAGTGAGCAGAAACTACAGGACTATGCTAGGCTAAAAGCTGGGATCTTTGCCCAGCTGGGGGTTACCACAGGAGTCTGTTGTTGCCACGTGCAAAACTGGATATAGCCAAAGAAACGTGGCAAACAGAATCCACTCCATATAGCAATGTTATTGAACATGTGGCCCAAATGCAAGATCACATTGCTATGGTAATGCCTATTGTTAGGGAACACCTACAGAGGACACAAGAGGCTCAGAGCAGGATCTTTAATTGTTCTGTTAAAACTAGAAATTTCAACCCTGGGGATCGAGTCTTGGTCTTGAAAAGTAAATTTCTTGCCCAGTGGCAAGGACCTTATGAAATCATAGAAAAAGTCAGTGAGGTAAATTATAAGGTACATCAGCCAGGAAGAAGGAAGCCATATCAGGTTCATCATAACAATCTAATTAAGCTCTGGAAGGAGAGAGAGTCTTTGTGGGTCTTGAGAGGGAGGAAGGAAAGATCACACCTGTCCCTTCCTGGGGTCAAAGTAGGGGAAACCCTCTTGATGCGTCAACAACAGAATAACCACAGTAAATTCTCTGACCTCCCGGTCATACTCACATACTCAAGCATGACATAATAACTGTTCCTGGAGACTCTAAAACCACATAAGATCCCTGTAGCATGCAGAGAGGCAATCTCTACTGAAGTTAAGCACATGCTTGAGTTAGGGGTGATTGAGGAATCAAAAAGTGGGTGGTCAAACCCAGTGGTCTTGATTCTCAAACCTAATGGCTCTTGGAGGTTTTGTAACAACTTTAGGTGCATGTCTGTCTCCTGAGATCCGTGGTACTACAGGTTCTCTGGAACTTTCCTGCTCAGGTGTGGGGGATTGTGCTAGCTGAGCGTGTGTGTGTCTCTAGTTAGACAATCACTCCAGGTCAGTACACATAAGAGCTGTCTTCCCAGGTGTGAGTGTGTTCAGTGTTCTTTGTTCTCATTTCTCTCTCTGTGTTGTGCGAGCAGGCTCTATGTGTGGCGTGTTACGATCGTGTGGGCAACTAAGCATGGGGCCCACACGATCGTGACCAAGGAAAGGATACGCACGCGGGTTTCAGGAAACTGGCCCTGTGCTATGGGGAGGGATGACATGGCCCTACCTAAGCGGGGACATTGCCCTAATAAAGGGCGGACCAGAGGTCTTCAGATCTGGGCCCTAGCTGCTCCTAGAAACCACGCACCAGAACAGGATACATACACATGCCACATGACAGGGACAGAACAACAGGACACACAGAGCCAGAAAACACAACATACAGCAGCCAAAATGCAAACACTAATAGCAGATGATACGCTGAATATAGATACTAGGTATTAGTTGACATTTTGATCTAAACGTGAAAGCTAGCGGGCCACTTTACGGCTCCTGGCTATACCGCTAGTCCCTACACTAACCAGATGTCCAGCAGAGCAAACTGACACAAAACCGACAGAAAATAAACATACAAATGGACATGAACCATCAAGACACCAAACTAACAGCAAGCTGTAACGGACATGGATCTATCACTGCTCACTCAGGACACCAGACACTGACAGGAGCAGGGTTTATATGTGAGCAAAGACCCAGGGGACTGGCTAGCAGGAAGTCACCACACCCAGCCAGCTCAATCATTCACCACCTGTGTAGCCGTGCTGCTAGAAACCATAGCACTACAGGTCTCAGCAGCACAACGTAACAGTACCTCCCCTTTAAAAAGGGGCCTCTGGTCCCTTTAAGCATAACAACAAAAATTATGCAACGCCTCCAAAAAGCGCACATATACAGGATTTATCTATAAAGGACGAGACACCAAGGCAAAGATGGCAAAAAGGGAGAGAGTAAAGCAACTCCATCCAAAAGACACTACGCAGTACAGGACTTACCCAATAGCCTAGTACCACCGCACATGTCACTACCAGGATAGGCGTAGCACAGGACATCCTACGGGCCTGATGCAAACACCCACTATATCCTGACTAGGAGGAAGAAAAAATAATGTGCAATTACTAAGTAGGACAACTGCGCCTTATACAAAAGGCTACCGAACAGTAGCCTGCACAGAAAATGCACCAAGTCCAGAGGGGAAAGATGGCAACCCTCCCTACTGACATAGCATGCACAGGACTTATTACTATGGGCCTGATGCGGATGCCAACCAGTCAGCAGGAGAAGGAAATACACACAGGTACATACCACACACGGGTCTACAGCAAATTATGTCCGCATGGCGCACCTTGCCACAAAACAGACACCGAGACAGGAATACAGACTGCATAACGCAGGACGGGTAACAGACAGAGATGGAACTCAGACACAACATGCATGCCACCAAAGCTGTATGGAGCCAACACACCGTACAAGGGGAAGGACCGCTGGAACACCTATCTGGCCTATAAGGAAAATTGTGGCCGGCATCACCAGCTCGCACCACGCTCACAAAATCAGATGTATGGAGGCCGCACCTGCCAAGGGAAAGGAGAAACCTGCGAGTGGCTGCACCTGTGCGGTCACCGTACCACACACTACTGAGTGCACCACCCCAGACCGCCAGGAGGGGAGGAACAGCAGGTGTCCAAACCATCAGCGGGGAAATACGAGGAACACCAACATATTCAGAACAGGACTATCCACACCTGATGTCTGGCCACAAGCACAGACACTGGACCTGTCACTGTTCACAAACAACATATAATGCAAACCAACATAGAGCATACAACATACATGTAGCACAGCATAACATGAACATATCAACATAGAACATAATGCACCCCCTTTTGTAAGTGAGGGGGGGGGGGCATTATGTTAGTATGTTGCTATGCTATGTTATAGGTTATGGACTAGGTTACTCTAGACGATGTTGGTATGTTGGTATGCATTACATGGTGGTGTGTGATCAGTGACAGGTCCAGTGTCTGTGCTGGTGGGCAGAAATCAGGTGTGGATAGTTTTGTTCTGAGTATGTGGTGTTCATATGTTGTATGTGCTATGTTGGTGCTCAGATTGTGGTGGAGTTGCATGCAGTTTGGAGCGTCTCCCCCGTATTTTCCCGGAGATGGGTTGGGCACCTGTTATTCCTTCCCTCCTGGCGCTCTGGGGTGGTGCACTCAGTAGTGCGTGGTACGGTGACCGCACAGGTGCAGCCACTCACAGGTTTCTCCCTCCCCTTGACAGGTGCAGCCTCCAAACATCTGATTTCCTGTGTGTGGTGCAGGCTAGGTGATGCCGGCCACGATTTTTACTTCCCCTTGTACGGTCAGTGTTGTGGTGGCTCCATACAGCTTTGGTGGCATGCATGTTGTCTGAGTGGTGTTCCATCAAGCGCGTTCTGTAAGGACGCGATACCGAATCCGCGTCTGTGCTGTGGCGAGGTGCGTAACATACTGACCAGCCTACTGGTCCGCATCAGCTCTGTAGTGATAAGTTCTGTGCACGCTATGTCAGTAGGGGGGTTGCCATCTTTACCCTCTGGACTGGTGCATTTTCTGTGCAGGCTACTGTTCGGTGGCCTTTTGTATAAGGCGCAGTGGTCCTGCTTAGTAGTTGCATCATTTTTTTTCTTTTATGCTTAAAGGGTCCAGAGGCCCCTTTTTTAAAGGGGAGGTACTGTTAAGTTGTGCTGCTGGGACCTGTAGTACTAGGGTTTCTAGCAGCACAGCCCACAGGTGGTGAATGATTGTGCTAACTGGGTGTGGTGATCTCCTGCTAGCCAATCTCCGGTCTTTGCTCACATATAAACCCAGCTCCTGGTCAGTGTCTGGTGTCCAGGGTGAGCAGTCATGTTACTTCTGTGTTGCAGCTCGCTGTGTGACTGGTGTCCAGTGTTTGGCAAGTGGCCAGACATTAGGTGTGGATAGCCCTGTAGGGGATATTTGGTGTGAACAGTGTCAAGTTCTGTATGTCTGAGCAGGTGGCTAGACATGAGGAGTGAATTGTCCTGTTCAATGTGTTTGAGTGTCTGGCATGCTAACCCTAGTGTGTTGCGGTGTGAACTGTGTCCGATTCTGCTGGACTCCTGGTTAGTGTAGGGACTAGCTGTATAGCCAGGAGCCGTGAAGTGGCCTGCTAGCTTCCACATTTTGATCAAAATGTCAACTAATACCTAGTATTTATATATAGCTTACTATCTGCTATTAGTGGTTGCATTTTGGCTGCTGTATGCTGTGATTCCAGCTCTGTGTGTCATCTTACTCTGTCCAGTTGTCCCTGTCATGTGGCATGTGTATGTGTCCTGTCCTGGTGCGCAGTTCCTAGGAGCAGCCAGGGCCCAGATCTGAAGACCGCTGAGCCGCCCTTTATTGGGGCGATGTCCCCGCTTAGGTAGGGCCATGTCATCCTCCTGGTAGCATAGGGTCGTTTGTCAGAAACCAGTGTGCATATCTCTCCTACTCACGATTGTGTGGACTCCGTGCTTAGTTTGCCCACACGATCATAACATGGAGGCTGCAAGAAAAGTTTGTGTCTTGTGGTTTTGTTTGGTTATGTCGCTGGACTCCTGGGTAGTGTATGAACTAGCGGTATTGCTGGGAGCTGTGGCGTGGCCCGCTAGCGTCAATATTTTGGCCAAATACCTGGCATTTATAGCATTAACAACATCTGTTACTAGTGTTTGCGTATTAGCTTCTGTATGGTGTGATTATGGCTCTGTGTGCCTTCTTATCCTTTCCTGTTGTCCCTGTCAGTCGTTGCATGTTTATGCGTCCTAGCCTGAGTGCATGGCTTCCAAGGGGCAGCAAGGGCCCAGATCCAAAGACCACTGGGCCGCCCTTTATTGGGGCGATGTCCCCACTCAGGTAGGTCCTTGGTCATCTTCCTATGTAGAAGATAGAGAGAGGTGTTAATCAGTTGTAGTTTTACCTGGTGTTCCCTATCCATAGTAACGTTCGAGTGGGCCTGGTGCTCCCTTACCCACTTGAATGAAAGATAATGCCCCCCAGTTTTAAAGGAGGGGCGTTATGTTAGTGACATGTCTATGTTACGGGCGGTCAGGTGTGACTGTTGCATTTGTTCCTGGTGTTTGCTCAGAATGTAAATTTAAAAAAATAAATAAATCTTGTTATTCGTACAGCGCCAACTTATTCCGCAGCACTTTTAGGTATTTTATTTATTACCCCCCCCCCCCCCACCAAGCTGGGTACTCATTTGACTGAACTCGGAAGGATGAAAGGCTGAGCTTGACCTGGCTACCTGAACCAATGCTGGGATTGAACTCACAACCTTCACGTCATGAGCGAGAGCTTAGGACTGCATCTCTGCTTCCTTAACACTCACAGAGTCACATGAGGCACAGTGGCGCATGCAAAGAATGTGGTGTCTTTGTATGTGTTTGTGGGTGTGAATTCCCCCGTCTTCCCTGAAGATGGTTTGGACTCCTGCTATCCCTCCCCTCCTTGCATTCTGGCGTGCATGCATCGAGTAGTGTGTGGTATGGTGACCACACAGGTGCATACACCCGCAGGTTTCTCCTTATCCCTTTGCAGATGTGGCTTCCAAACATCGGATGTTCTTGGGCATGGTGCAGGCTGGTGATGCCGGCCACAGTGTTCCTTGAATGACAGGTGGGTGATTCCTGGTGCCCCGTCACTCTTGTGTGGTGGCTCCATACTGCTTTGGTTGCATTGATGGCATGCAGGACTTCTGAGTGGTGTTCATATGTCAAGTTATGCACAATGTTGTTTTTATGTTGTGCTGACTTTCTCCTGAGTATGTCACTGTCTGTATTCTTGTAGATAGGACACCTTTTAATGGCTAACAAAAATACATGATGTTGCAGAAAGCTTTCGAGATATCCCCTTCCTCAGGCTAATGAATGAAACTAGTTTGGATGGCACATAATTATAGCATACAGATGCAGAGGGGAGGGGGACACCCCTCTTAATCTAAATAAATGTTCAGACACAGAAATGTGAGACTTGGAAAAAAAAAAAAACAAGGAAAAGGACCATAGGGAGATACAAGCTTTAAGGAACACAATTACAGAGGACTTGAAATGCAACACTATTACACAACACTACAATGCAGGTCTGTACCCAAAATCCAATCAGGAACACCCCAAGGCTGGCAGGATGGAACAGAACCCCCAACAGGACATGGACAAAGGTAAAATCAGCTGTGTTACCAATCTGTCATCTCACACCCCCACCTATGTGGAGCTCAGATACTACACCAAACTGGATCAAGACCTGACTCAAAAATATGTGAGGGAATTGAGAAGGGTCATCAGAAGCCTATCTGTGGGCTCTAACAGACTCTTGGACTTGATACCGGAGAACCCCAGAGTTGGAGTATTCTATATGCTCCACAAACTACACAAAGCTGGCAACCTAGGGAGGCCAATTATCTCAGGTGTGGGAACTCTCACTGAAAAAGTCTCAGAATGGGTGGAAGGTATCCTCAAACCACTGGTGAAGAACACAACCAGCTACTTGCAGGACGACACGGACCTACTGAACAAACTGTCAACCATAGGTCCCCTCCCCTCTCAGAGCTACCATCCCACCTCAATTGATGACCAAATCACCAGAGCCACCAGGATACCCAGAAATCAACTACTCCAATACAAGGAGAAAGAAACAAAAAAGAGACGTGCCTCGAGTAGTGACCTACAATTCACAGCTAGAGGTTCTAAGGAAGACTGCAAAGAAACCCCAACAGATGAAAGTACATGCAACGTTTCAGCCCCACAGGGGCTTTGTCAAGCAATGAAGGACTATTCTCTGGATGCATGTTTAAAAGAATAACCAAGTATGCTGCTCATCTCTTCACTTTCCTGTATGGATTAAGGTCTCTGGAGTCGAGCCCTGTACTTGGAGCTTTGCATGTTTGGTGGAACCCTCGCATTATTGTCATGTTCTGAGGGAGTGCTGCTGCTTTCCTTTTACTGTATTGCAAATAAACTTCATCATACCCTACCCATGGATGACCGTCTGAAAACCATATTCCTGGACCCCCTGTCCTGTGTTAAAGGCAACCTCCTAATTTGAGGAACTTTATAATTAGGAGTGCATTGCCCTCTAACACACAAAAAGGAACTTATCTCTGTAATATAAGGAGCTGCAAGACCTGCTCACATGTACTGACTGAGGACTGGATATGGATCCCCAACATGCAGCAGAACTATAAGATTCTGGGGACATTCACATGTTCCATGTCCAGTGTTGTGTACCTGATCCGATGCAGTAAAGGTCCTGTTGGGGGGCTTTTTGTCGGGGGAAACAGGACAAAAACTGAGAGCCAGGATGAGATCTCATTGCCACTTAATTGGAGAGGAAAAGGGTGGTGCTGCTAAGGTAGTATTTCCATCTTCTTTGATCCTCTTCTATATACATCAGAGATAAGAGACATCATAAAAACTGTCGCATTCCTCAGCTCAGTGGACTTATTTAGTTCTTGTTTCTCTGTTCAGACTGTCTTTTGTTTTATTCAAGTCTCAAATTTCTGTGTGAACATTTATTTAGATTAAGAGGGGTATCCCGCTCCCCTCTGCATCTGTATGCTATAATTATGCGCCATCCAAACTAGTTTCATTCATTAGACTGAGGAAGGGAATATCCCAAAAGCTTCCTGCAACATCATGTATTTTTGTTAGCCATTAAAAGGTATCATATCTACAAGATTACAGTAAACCCTTGAGTAGCATTGCTCTGAAGTAAAGCTGTTTTCAACTAAAGTCGATGTGTCAGGGCAGCGGCGGTCCCTCAAATAAAGTTGCTTTCTTCAGATAAGGGCCTCAACCACTCCATGACCCCGGGCACCACTGCTTCTCCTGCATCAGCGCGCACCTACTCCTCCCCCTCCCCTCTCCACAGTGCACAGTGCCGGCTGAATGTTGCTGTGTCTGCCTGCCTAGTGACACAGTACAGCAGCTGAATCCCCAAAGTGCTGGCTGAACGCTGCCTGCCTCCTGAATCCCCACTGTACTGCAAAATGTAAGTACTGTACAGATGAGTATAGTACAGTAAAGAAACGTTTGCAAATAAATACTGCAGTCCTATGTCAAAGCACAGATAACACAGTGATACACATTGCTAATGATGTCCTTGCAGTCCTATGTCAAACCACATATAACAGTGATACATACTGCTATAATGATGTCCCTGCAATGTTAATTTATTCTTTACAGCTATGTTGTATATTCATTCAGTATTGTTATTGTTTTTAGTATTAAAGACCAGAGTTATTCTCTATTAAATGGGGTTTGGTGTGTTTTTTGGAACGTCTAGAACCAATGAATTGGATTTACATTAATTCCTATGGAAATAATGTCCTCAATAGAGACGAGTGAGCACGCTCCGATACAGCAGTTACTCGAGCGAGCATCGCTCTTCTCGAGTAACTGCTTACTGGTCCGAGTGTGCTCCGGGGCGGCGGGGGGCGGGGGTAAGCGGCGGGCGGCTGGGGGTAGCGGGGGGAGAGTGAGAGAGACCATTCTCTCCCCCACCACTCATCCCCACCGCACACCTGAGCACGCTCGGACCAGTAAGCAGTTACTCGTGAAGAGCGGTGCTCGCTCGGGTAACTGCTGTACCTGAGCATGCTCGCTCATCTCTAGTCCTCAACTAACATTGATTTCTACTAAAGTCCATTGTTTTGGGGCGGATTAATGATGTTAGTTGAGGTTCTACTGTACTTGTTTTTTCTTACTGAGAACAATCACACTTTACTCTACTGGCTAACATGGTACCAAACCTCTTTTTTGATATTACTATCTGTATTAGTATTCCCTTCTCCTGCTGACTGCCTGGCGTCTGCACTAGGCCTGTATGGATAAGTCCTTCTGCACTTAACCCATTTAGGACCAGGCACTGTAAATATATGGCTCCTGTTCCCTGGCTTTAAGCCCAGCCGTATGTAAAATTACGGCAGGGGTTAAAGCCTTCTGCTTTTGCAATCAATCAGAAGTAGGATGGGTTGTCAGCTATTAGTAACAGCTGATAACCTGGAGGCAGGAGGCAGTTTTAACCCTTTCTGCCTTCTTCTTCCCCGAGTGCACAGCGCTTAATGAGCGCTGTGTACTAAAAATGAAAGTGGTGTCACTCACAAGATCTCACCAGAAGCATCTCCTGCTGACTGCCTGGCGTCTGCACTAGGCCTGTATGGATAAGTCCTTCTGCACTTAACCCATTTAGGACCAGGCACTGTAAATATATGGCTCCTGTTCCCTGGCTTTAAGCCCAGCCGTATGTAAAATTACGGCAGGGGTTAAAGCCTTCTGCTTTTGCAATCAATCAGAAGCAGGATGGGTTGTCAGCTATTAGTAACAGCTGATAACCTGGAGGCAGGAGGCAGTTTTAACCCTTTCTGCCTTCTTCTTCCCCGAGTGCACAGCACTTGATGAGCGCTGTGTACTAAAAATGAAAGTGGTGTCACTCACAAGATCTCACCAGAAGCATAACTGCTCATGGAGCGGGTGGCACTGATAACTGGTAGCCCCAGCAATCTACTACTAAGGGTGGATTTGCCGGGTCCAGACAGCTCTGCAAGCTTCTGTGCAGGGGCACGGGAACGAGGAAATACAGGGACGAGTGTTGGGTATCGTTTGCCTGACATATGTCCCGTGTAAAGGAACCTTTAGTCCAGCAGCCTACTAATTAGTCCAGACAACCACAAATCGACCCAGCAGTGCACTAATTATTCCAGCTGCCTACTAATTGACCCGGCAGCCCAGGTACTAGTGGCACAGGACTAGTCTGGAGGTGGAGCTAACATGACCGCCCAAAATAAGCAGAGGCAGTATTAACCCCACCTGAACAGAGTGTCCTGACCACACGCCTGCGTAGAGAACCGTTCTGGTGCTTCAGCCAGTGTCAGGTTATTCTTAAAAAGGGGTGGAAAAACGTATTTGCATTGGCTGCAGTCAAAGTCGGAGGCACTACCGTGTTTCCCCGAAAATAAGACAGTGTCTTATATTAATTTTTATATGTATAGCTGCCTGGACACTATTTAAATTGACTTTTTTAATTAACTGTTAGCAGGGCTTACTTTTGGAGTGGGGCTTGTATTTCAAGCATCCTCAAAAAGCCTGAAAAATCATTTTGCATCCTCGAAAATTCTGGAAAATCATGCTATGTCTTATTTTCAGGGGATGTCTTATTTTCAGGGGAATAGGGTAGTAATGCATGACAGGTACTTAAACATGGGCCCACTCACTGGTTCAATGGCGAGTGTGCATCTTTGGAACCCAGCAGCCATATCATGGTCCCTTCCAGGGGAATCTATCTTACATACCAAGTATATCCTCTATCCCCAAACACACTTACATATCTTCAGAGCTAGTCAACAGAAGAGCTTACTTTACTTTCCCAACACAGATGCATCAATAGGACAAGCAATAAGTACAGCCTAACTGCCTTCACCCCCTGATCTTCTCCTTACGTGCTTTCTTCATTTTTTTTCTATCCCCCCCCCCCCAACTGTTATTCTTGTTTCTAGTCTACTTGGGCTGATTCTATTTTACCTCTGATGGGTTAAGCTATTAAAGGAACAGAACCTTAAATATTACTTACATTAATATGTTTTGACTTTTTCAAAATTAACACTCATTATGTTAAACAATGGCTAGCGAGGCCCAGCGGGGAACTATCCGGTCAGGCAGATTGCCATTTTGGGCCTGCCAGTGAGAGTCAGTGACATCACTAACATCCTCCTTTTCAATCCAAAAACAATTCATCGTATTCCTCACCTGCTGCCGATGAGATCACAAACTTTCTGCATCGTATGGGAGAAATCCAAAGCATCCGGCTGGTTCTGTCTCCACTTCTCCAGTTCTGCAGCGTTATGTGCATTGGCATTCAACACAGTGATGTCATGGCAGGTGTCTGGCAGTACTAGGAGGTGGGCAATGCCTAGACCCGTAATTAACTCAATCACAGAGCCTCCACAAATTCTTTCTAGAACAGAAGATGTCATATAGTTAGTGAGTATATATATATATATATATATATATATATATATATATATATATATATATACACCACATGGTTTACAATATACCTGCTATAGCTATGTACTAATGTGTACTCTATATTTCTAATGCAGCAGGCTACTACATTGCCCAGCAAGCTTGCTGACTTTCCACTAAGTTTTTGCTTATTAATAACTAGCAATGTGAACAAGCAAAGCTGCAATATAAAAAATGGAGAGGGACAAAGCTGCAGTGTAAATCATAGAGGGGGGGGACAAAGCTGCAGGGTAAAACATGTAGGGGGGGACAAAGCTGCAGTGTAAATCATAGAATGGGGGAAGCTGCAGGGTAAAACATGTAGGGGGGGACAAAGCTGCAGTGTAAATCATAGAATGGGGGAAGCTGCAGTGTAAAACATGTAGGGGGGACAAAGCTGCAGTGCAAAACATGGAGGGGGATAAAGCTGCTGCATGAATTACTGATGCAGCAGGAGATAGATTTCAGACTACCCAAACTGCTATGGACTATGCAGATAAAGGGGTTGTCCTATTGAATGACATTTTTTTTAAGTATGTTCAAATGTGGTAAAATAGTAAAAGCAGCAGTACTTACCTGTCCTCTGTCCTGGTGATACAGCGCTGCAGCTCTGTGACCCTTAAGCTCGTGGGTGTGGAACTGATACCACCTGACTGCTGCAGCCAATCAGAGACAAGTACCATTCTCCTGGCATCCCAAGCCTCTGATCGGTTGCACTGATCAGGTGGTATCTGTTCCACAACAAAGATCAGAAGGGCTGCAGGCAGGGGCGTACCTAAAGGCTCAGGGGCCCGGGTGCAAAAGTTCAGCTCAGGCCCCCCACCCCCCACCCCAGGCCTCAAACCCACACTCCCCCGTACCCATACCCATATCGTGCTGCATATATGATCTAGCCCCTTGGCGTAATCTTTCCAAACATGACGCATTTCCTGCACATGAAAATTTGTTTGTAGCCCCGCAGGCCACTCTCACACACACCACTTTTTACCGCTATTAGCGCGGTGTCCTGAGCGCCGTACTAACCACGGTACAACACTCCCATTGATTTTAATGAGGTTACTCAAACGCAGTGTTTCTAACCCCGCGATTTCCGAGAGCTGTCTGTTTCATTTTTGCTTTTTTGTGGTTTTTAACACACCTCCTCACAATGATGGGGTGCATTAAGAAGCACTGTCAAACGCTGTAACCTGTGTTCAAAAACGCTGATGAAATTCCAGTAAAAATGCCATGATTACAAGCTGCGTTTTCTGAACACGTGTAAAAGCGGCCTTAGGGTGTGTTCATGTTTTTGCTGTACTTTAGGACCACAATTAAGAAAAACACATAAAAAACCTGCATGCAATATTTAAAGACCGCGTACGTCATTAAGGAGCTGCAGACACAATCAAAAACTGCATGTGGTTTGGATGCGTATTTAATTGTGTGTGAAGGCTGAAATCATATACAGTAAATACAGGGAGATGTATAACTTATACCAGCGATGGATAGATAGATAGATAGATAGATAGATAGATAGATAGATAGATAGATAGATAGATAGATAGATAGATAGATAGAATGTTAGATAGACAGATGTTAGATAGATAGATAGATAGATAGATAGATAGATAGATAGATAGATAGATAGATAGATAGATAGATAGATATGAGATAGATAGAATGTTAGATAGACAGATGTTAGATAGATATGATAGATAGATAGATATGAGATAGATAGATAGAATGTTAGATAGATAGACAGATGTTAGATAGATAGATAGATAGATAGATAGATAGATAGATAGATAGATAGATAGATAGATAGATAGATTTGAGATAGAAGATAGATAGATCATAGATTGATTGTTAGATAGATAGATATGAGATAGATAGATAGATATGAGATAGATAGATAGATAGAATGTTAGATAGATAGATAGATAAATAGATAGATATGAGATAGATATATAGAATGTTAGATAGATAGATAGATTTGAGATAGAAGATAGATAGATCATAGATTGATTGTTAGATAGATAGATATAAGATAGATGGATAGATAGATATGAGATGGATAGATAGATAGATAGATAGATAGATAGATAGACAGGATGTTACTGTAGATGAATAGCAAGTTATAAAATGCACTGTAAGCAATGGTTTTCCCTGGCCTTTGTCCTCACTTTGGTGCATCATTTTGGATCCATGGTGGGGTTTTTTCACTTGCAGCATGCAAGTTTATTTTAGATATTTTCCCACAGTCTTCTCTATAAAAAAGAATGCACATGCATATAAATAAGCACCAGCTAAAAATGCTTGTAAAAAATACTTAAAATTCATAGTGTTTTTTACAAGCCTCAAAAAAGGCCAGCAAAATACTGTAGGAAGAAGCCTAAACTCTACTTTACCAAATATGCCAAGTAATTTCTCCGCAGGGTATAGATTGACCTCCTCTGCAAGTGGATCTGCATCCCTGGAGAGGAACGTCCTATAAAATGCTTCAGTGTGATCATCTTTGTCGTGGTAGTGAGCCTTCTCCATCTTCAGGGATACGGTATCAGGAGCGCACACTGAGAGTTATACTGCCAGACTCCCAACACCCCCAACTAGTGTCAATAACTTAAGCTGGCACGTAATGTTTCTTTGCAGCGATCATGAGATAAGATGGTGATGTTTGATCTAGAAATATATTTGTCATCTAACAACTGTGATTTTAGGAAAAATATTAAAGGTGTCAGTCACTATGATATGACTGCTAAGTTCATTCACCATTGCAATCCCTATTAATATATGTAGTGGCTGTGGGGTGGATTCCATCATGCTACATAGGGGGGATTCAGGTGCTCCCCTATAATATTAGTTCGGAAAAAGAGCCTTCTGTGTCCATGAAAGTCCTTGTTCCATCTCTGCTCTACATCATTCTGTGCTACTTATGTGCAGAGGTTGTCATGTAGAGCTTGTGTACAAATGACTTTGCTGCCATCTAGTGAACAGAATGTAGATTGCATGTATCAGAAGTACTGTACACACAGTTACTGCTTGTTTTGGGGGGAAATCAGGTGAATAAAATGTATTTAACTGTAAGGATCAGCGTAACGTCACATCTTCAGTAAATTTTGGATTAGTATAATCCCTGTTAATGGTCAGAGGTGATCAAAGTCTGGGAAAACCTCATGTTGAGCCTTGTGTTGCCACCTTTCTCATCAAATAATACCGGCCAGGGTTAAAAAAAAATGGTATGGTTTTGGGATGTGGCTTAACACAGAGTGTAATTTGACAGTTCTATCCTGTATATTAGCGCACAGTACCCCTGTACAGATGTCCTAAATATATATGCAATTTACACCTCAACAGATAAACTGTACAGTATCTGCTCTATATACACACTGCACAGCTTTTACTGGCATTGGCCTACCGTTTACATACTGTTCGGGTCCTTGATTTACCAGCCTGGTGGTAACCCTAGTTGGACATTTTTTTATTTGGATCTGGGAAGCAGAATTTATAATGGAAGTGATGATGGAGCTCATTGACTTAAAATAGTTGCCAGCATTGAATGAGATGAATAGCGATACATGTAATATTCTTCCTGTGAAATCTGCCATATTTTGCAACAGGGGCCCCATGCGGAGCCTCTAACAGATGTGTACAGAGCCTTACCTCTGCCATATTTATAGGCTAGGGACACCTTTTTTTTGGGGGGGGGGGGACTTTTTTCCCTTTAATGCATGTATTTTGGGCCGATAATCATTCTTAGGGCGCCCACCCACTGGCGATTTTTTTTTCTTTGCGTTTTGCGTTTTTTCTCAAGAGCAATTAGAATTGAATGTACTCCTGTCCACTGGCGTTTTTTTTTGCGTTGCGATGCGTTTTTTAACATAGGAACTGTCAGTTGCATATGTGTCCTTATTTTTCTCCTAATGCACCCATGAAAGTCAATGGAAATTAATGGAAAAGCCGCGAAAACGCCGCGAAAACGCGGCGAAAAACGCTGCGTTTTTCACGCACGAAAATCGCAAACGCCAGTGGGTGGGCGCCCTTACAGTAGGGTTTGATTAAAAATGTTGCACTGTTTGTCTTCTGCACTTATACATATCACTGTATATGTATGCAACAAAGGCTCATTCTCATGATCATAAGTGCATTTACGTGCACATTTTGTTCAGCATTTTTTCATTATTGCCATTGCGTGTTTGCGTTTATTTTTCCTTCTTTTTACTCACGCATGCACTGCGTTTTTGCACGCTAAAAAAACGCAAGCATGCTTGTTACGATCATGTGGGCAAACTAAGCACAGGGGAATGGCATAGCCCTACCTAAGCGGGGACATTGCCCCAATAAGGGCAGCCCAGCGGTCTTCGGATCTTGGCCCTAGTTGATCCTAGGAGCCACGCCACAGAAGACATACACATGCTACATGACAGGGACTGAGCAACAGGACACACAGAACCAGAATACACACCATACAGCAGCCAAAATGTAACCACTAGCAACAGATGATAAGCTGAATATAAATACCAGGTATTAGTTGACATTATGTACAAGACGTGGAAGCTAGCAGCCCACTTCACGGCTCCTGGTTATACTGCTAGTCCCTACACAACCAGGAGTCCAGCAGAACCGGACACAGTTCACACAGCACGCTGCAACAGGACAGGACACAGATTGCAGGTCCCACAGCAAGCTAACACAAACTGACAGAATATAAACAAACAAAGGGACATGAACCAGCAAGACACAGATCACACAGCAAACTTGCAACAGACAAGGATTCATGACTGCTCACCGTGAACACCAGAGACAGCCTGACCAGGAGCTGGGTTTATATGTGAGCACAGACCCAGGAGATTGGCTAGCAGGAAGTACCACACCCAGCCAGCTCAATCAATTAACCTTGACCTCCTGTGGAGCTGTGCTGCTGACAAGGTCTGAACTACAGATCCCAGCAGCACATGTAACAATGCTCCTATTGATTTAAATGGGCAGAAACGTTTAATAAGGGCTAGTTTATATATATCATAGTATCTATATACAGTGATATGTACAAGCTGCAGAAGGCAGCGGGTGCAAAGCATTTAATTAATCCCCAAAACAAAAATGATTGTCATCCCAAAATACATGCATGTAAGTGAAAATAAAATTGCCTTTAATGTACATTTCCTCTGATGTGACCAATGTAGTATGGCACCAGAATAGATGAGTGTTGAACTGGACATCCTTGGGCCCACCAAAGGACATGATTCTGAGGACCCCCTTTGTTTTTATCAGGGGCTCACACACAGGAAGAGGTTCCTGACAAACCTGGATACCCCACCTCTCAGACCCCCTAAATTAACATATGTTTTAAGACATTTTTTAATATTAAAGTGACCCTCCAGTTTCAGGACAAAATTCAGTTACAGGGTGAGAGAAAGCAGAAGGGTATATCACCTGCAGTTGTTGTTCTTTACCATTTCTCTGATCTGCTGATTCCGGGTCCAATTTTTAGCTGTCAAAGATGGCCATGCCAATTTTGTAACTAACTAATGTACACTGTGCACTGTTCTCTGATTGGTCAGGGCTGATCATGTGAGCAATGCTAACAAATCAGAGAGAAGGTACTGTATAGTGAATTGGTAGTCTAACACTACTAATGCACTGTGGAAGATTTGGTAGTCTGAAGTTTGTGTTGGCCATTTTGGATGACCAATAGCAGGACTGGGAACCAGTGAATAGGAAGGACAGCAGATACATACTCCCTGACCATTCCGTTTCCGGGATAGAATTTTGTCTAAAATTGAAGGGTCACTTTAAGGCTGCATTCACACAGGGCGGATTTGCCACGGTTCTGCCGCAGCAGATCTGCCCGCGGCAAAACCGCCCGCGGCCGCTAATCTCGGGATTAGCCAGCTATGTGGACGTGGTTTCTCAGAAACCTCATCCACACGGGACGGCTAATCCGCTGCGGTAAATCCGGTTGAAACCGCGGCTGCGGCCGCCACAGCCGCGGTTTCAGAAGATTGAGCATGTCTGTTTACAGTCGGTTTTTTGTTTATTTATGTTACGGCCGCGCTCTCCTCTATGGGAGAGACGGCAGCAACGGAAAAGCATGCGGCCGGACCGCTTCAAAGCCGCCGCGGTTTAAGCCGCGGCGGTTCTCCCGGCGGAAATCTCGCGGTTTTTGCTGCGGCCAAACCGCGAGATTTCCGACGGGAATCCGCTGTGTGTGAACCTTGCCTAATATCCGTCACTTTGGTCCTTTCCTTTGGGCTTTGCTTACTTGGCTGGAGCGGTGATGTGCTTGCATACCCCATATGCCTGCTGCACCCAAACACTAGCCTCAGCATTCTTGTGCCATATATCTGTCAGGACCGGCGGCGCCCGGGGCCTCCATGCTCGCACCGCCGGTCGTATCACCTGGGCGGCAGGGGTGCACAGGGCAGCCCTTGTGTTGGTGACTTCCCCTGGCCGCCCTAGTCATGTATATCGCTGGGTTGCCAGGGACGCATGGGGCGCCCTCCCGTGCCGCGTTCTTGTTGCTATGACAGCCGGGGTCACGTCCTCTGTTTCCACCTGTCCAGCAAGTGCTGGGGGCGGTGTTTTCAGTGTCCCGTGATTGGCTCCTGCGGCTGTCAGGCTCCCTGCCCCTATCAGCTGCTGGAGTGGGAGTTCTGACAGCATTTAAACCTTTCACTTCCTTTCCAGTTTGCCAGTGTATGTTTGGACTTCAACTGCACCCATGGTTTCCTGATTTAATGCTTGGTTTTGACTTACATGCTTGGACCCTGAATTCGCCTTTGCTTGACCCCTTGTGCTGTGTTCTCTCCCGTTACTGACCCGGATTGACTGACCTGTTTCTGTGTCTGTTTGTCTGTAGTCTGACTCCCTGCCCCGCTTCCCTACTTAGCCTATGGACTGTCGCCCAGTTGTCGCCCTAGGGCCTAGCCCAGGGGGAAATAGGTAGGGACAGGGGTTGCAGGCAGTTTTCAGGGACTTCCCTTACCCGAACCCCAATCCCAACAGTGTCAGTAGCATGGAGACTCCGGAGATAGCCCACATGCAATGCAAAGCTGAAATGTATGCTTTCAGTAACAAACTTTAATAAAACATAAAAAGAAAACAGATAAACTGTTAAAGTCCCATACTGGGGTGACTCCGGGACGTGTACCGGTCAGCTATTTCAGAGGATCCGGTTTAGCAGCATTGTGTCAAAAGACCAGTACCTATATATCAGGCTTCTCAAAAGCCTTACCTGGTAACTGAGGTTTCAGTCTTCTAAGTTCTCTTTTCCCCATATAACAGATTTCTCAAAAGTCCTTACCCAGTCACCTGTAATGTAGTTTCTAGCAGGTCTGTACCACATCAACGTTCTTGGGCACAAGGGAGGAGCGGAACAAGGAGGCAGAAGTCTCTCCAATATTTGTATTCAGCTAAGTCTTTATCCAAAAGAAACATCTGTCCCATTGAGGAGCTCACGCATGAAGGGTTCATCTAGATTATAGATTTTCTAACACCAGGGAGTATCCCTTGCTGCTCACTTTATAGCATGGCTGCACAGATCCAAGGGAGTATCCCCAGCTGCCCACATTGCAGCATAGCTGCATAGACTTACTACTTCCTGTTTCTTGTTCCTGCTCAGCTCTGCTCCTCCTTTCCTCACCTCTTCTAGTCACAGTAGTTTACAAATCACTAACACAGCAGAACATCAAATAAACAATAAAACAATCTGCAGAAACCAAAATTAACAAAGCCCAGTGGAAGGACAGAAGTAGTGGGGTGGTGGGGGGATTAAACGGTTGAGTATACCCTATCTTTGAAGTTTCAGCACAACTCCTGGATTTGGGGACATTTTTACTGACTCATACAACACCTCTAAAATGATTTTATGTGCTTTATGTGTCCTCTGAAGTTGCTGCTGGAATAACAATATGATCTCTGTGTCGATGAGGAGAAAATGAACTTGCAGAAGAGCCAATGGTCACTGGAAGAATTAATCCAAAAGGCTAAGATCTTCTCCATTGACCCCGATTTTATACAAAAAGAAAATAAATTACAGTTGAATGTTGATAAATACATCTGTCAAATAAAAGAACGCAAGCACATTCAATTTAATCGGGATCTCACTGAGTTTAGGGAACATCGAGCTTATTCTAGTAATAACAAACAATCTGATTCTGACTTTAGTTCCTCGGATCTCGATCATTCGGACAGAAAGGCCCCTGGTCCACCGAGAAGGCATTTTTCTTCAAGACGCGGTCGTGGCTGTTTTTTCTTCACATAGACGTGGCCAAGAACGTAGCTCCTCTAATGAGGGAATCTTGGGACAACCAATCTCGAACTATTTTTTGCGCACAAGACGGGATCCTTACCCGCCCCTATAGGTGGTTCTCTACTGACACCGCCGACCCCCCGTGATGTTCATGCACATGAGTCTGACAAACTTCAGGTCATCAATTTGTCAGATTGTGTCTTAAGTGCAGGGGAGATTAGTGTGCTTGAGAGGGGGCTGTCCTTCGTCCCCACAACCTGCTTTGATCCGTTCGTGTGGACGAAGGACATCTCCCTCTTTGTACGACGTCTAAGATGGAAAAAATTCTATGCCATCAAGAGTCGTGAGAATTTGCGGGAGCTCGGCCTTGACATGTCAGATGCATCGGCATTACAGGTCCTACAGGACCTGGAAACTGAATCTGCCCGTCCGTCTGACCAGGGACCATTTACAAATTTAAAACCATCAAATACATCTAATCCTCCTGCTCCAGGGTGTCCTGAGCTGGGTATATTTAAGAAGATGTTTTTTAAGGATAATTCATAATAAGGATTATCAATTATTTAAGGGTTTATTGATAATCAAACCAGCAGATAAGGGGGGGAACATTGTGGTGATGGGGAGGGACTAATATATCAATATGTGTATGGACCTGCTAAGTGATTCTGCTACATACTCGGTTCTGAAGGGTGAGACCACTGTGGCGTTTTCAGATTCACTTAAAGAACTATTAATTAGAGCCTTAACCCATGGACTCATTAGTGACTCTGAATTTAGATTCATGTATCCTTCAGCTTCAACCGTTGCCACATTTTACGCGTTACCTAAGTTGCACAAGGGTACTAGCCACCTTAGGGGGGGCCCATTGTCTCGGGGGTTGACAATCTCTCCCAAAACCTAAGTACTTATGTAGACAAACTCCTGAGACCATTTGTTACATCCTTCAGATCCCATTTTTGTGATGCAATGGATCTATTGAGGATCCTGGAGGGCATAACTGTTGGTTCTAATACTGTGCTAGCTACAATCGATATTGAGGCCCTCTACAGCTTGATCCCACACACTGGTTGGATCAAAGCTGTAAAATTCTTTTTACAACAGAGGGGACCCCAATGCTCAGCACATAACGAGTTTGTAGTTGAACTACTGGAGTTCATTTTGCGCCATAACTATTTCCTCTTTGACACCAAGTACTTCCACCAGCTCAGGGGCACCCCGATGGGAACGCCATGTGCCCCATCGTATGCCAACCTGTACTTAGACTGGTGGGAGGAAAAGGTGAT